>CM062513.1:33828762-34461355 GCA_031439585.1 Pterocarpus macrocarpus | reverse complement strand
CGGAGACCGCAATTGCCACCGTCTTTGTCGGCTTCGCCGGCTGCGTGGCCGTCGGGTTCGCAATTGCGCCGTTGGCCGTCGAGGCCGCCGCCGGCTGCTGGTTCTGGTCCGGTGGCGGCGGCTGCCCCGGCGGATTCTCGTTGAAGAAGGGAATGTCGGGAGGAGAAGGTGTGTCCGGCGGCGGCGGCGGCGGCGGAATGGCAGGGGCTGAGGCCACCGGGAAAAGCGGCTGGTGTAGGATTCTTCTTGTGTTGGATAATTCATTGGGTTTGGGAGTGGTGAGTTGAAGTTGAAGTGTGTTGAGGCCTTTTGCAGTGGGGAAGAAGAGGGACCAATCCTCCAACAATGATAAGATGAAAAAGAAGCTCCAATGATGAGGTTTCATCGTTGAATTTTTTCTGCGCTTAGCTTACTCTCACTTTTGTTTCCCCCAATACATCACTGGTTTTGGTTCCCGCAAATTCCTTGGCTCGATACACAAGACAGCGAAAATAAAGAGAGATACTGAAAAAAAAAAATGGAAAATAAAGAAAGTTGTAAAGAAAAGAGAGCAAACTTCTTTCGGCCGTGTAAGATCTGGATGCTAAGCTGAAACAGCTTTCGTCATCACTATGCCCTAGTTTTATATGTACTCTTTTTCTTTTTCATTTTTTTCTTTAGTTTACACGTCATTTTTTCTTGGCATTCTTATATTGTTTTTAATTGTGTATTTAGTGTAGGGTAAAGAATAATAATGACTATAATAATTGATGGATACATAGAGTAAATTGTGAGTAATGATAATGAGACGTGGCAGGGAAACTTTGGCTGTTTCGATTTCAGATATGTGTGTAAGGTAACATAAGGAAGTTGGACGATGGAGTGCTGCGTAGGCTTCTACTCCCACTGATTATTGCATATTATTTAAAATTAATTAGTATTTTTTAAAATTTATTTATCAATTTAAATATATTAATTTAATAATATATTAAATTATCTAAATTAATAGATAAATTAAAATAATAAATAATAAATTTTATTAATAAAAATATAAAAATAATAATAAATATATAAATTAATAATAAAATTTACCGTTAACTAAATTTAAATAATATATAATAAATGATAGGAGCATAATTCTATATAACATTTCATGATGATACAAGTATTTTTCGAAGATGATGACCGTGAGGGTTTAATATTAAAAGCTGATACGTTTATGTTCTTTATCGGCTGCTGTATGTTGTTCTCTTTGGTTGGTTTCGAGGGCAAAGCACAAATTCTATCTTTTGGATGCCATTAAATCCCGTGTCCAATGGCCACTGGCCACTGGCCACTGTGCCACTTTATCTTTTCTTCACATTCGTAGTTGTTTGTTTGGGTGATCTATTGGTACATGGAGATTTGGGCATGATATCAGAGAAAAATGGGATTTATGGAATATTTGGAAAAGTATGGTATTTTTACCTATCCGCTAATACATATAGCGGATAGCTTAAATTTTTAAGCGAAAAAAATATGGATCCACTGAAGATTGAAGTTAGGGGTGGTAATTATTATTCTACTTATGGGTGTTTATCCCGCCCCAACTCGATTGGATTGGGTTTAAAACCCACCCCGCAAAGGAACGGGTAGCACGGAGGCGGGTTTGGATGTGAGTAGGGTTGGGTTCGAGTTTAAAGTAAACCCACCTATACCCTACCCACACTATATATATATAAGATTACTTTTTAAAATTTTCTATCATTATACGGTTATATTTGATTGAAAATAAAGATAGATATAAAAAAATTTAATGCGTAATTTTTTACATGAAATTAATATATGAAAATTTTTACTTTATTTTTAACTCCCATATCAAATACATCCCAAACACAAATTAAATTTTAAAATAATTTTCATCTCAAAAAATTTATAATAATTTTTTTAACATTTAAAAGGAATAGTGGGTAGGGGCGAGTAAGGCACGGGTTGGGATGGGTTATTTACGGGTAGGATTTGGGTTTTAAAAGTAAAAACCCATAGGTAGGGTAGGGGCGGGTTAAGATTTATTTAATGAGGTGAGAGGCGGGTTCAGATTGAGCTAAAACCCGTCCCATTACCACCCCTAATTGAAGTGAAGAGGTTTCAATTAAAAAATAAATAAATAAAATAGAGCAGGATCCGGCAAATTTTGGATTGGATTGCTTTGCACCAAAAAAAATTAAATAAAATACATTAGGTATTCGGTAACTAGTTAACCAAATTTCAGTTAAATTTTTTTAAAAAAAAATGGAATCCAGGATCCACTAAATCGGATTCAATGAAAAAAACATATTAAAATAAAATATAAAAGCTATATGGTATTTTAAAAAGCATATTTCTAAAAGTATAATTAAAAAATAGGAATTCGATGTGATTCAAAATGAATATCAAGGATCCGTATCAAATACTACCGGATCCCTGGCAATCCACTACAAATTCTAACGGATCCTTGATCATTCCACCCATTTGGCAGCAAATTCATGCCAACCCCCCACCTTATATAAACACCCCCAACCATTTGGAGACACACGAAAAATCTATTGTTATCCAAGAAAGAGGGAGGGAGAAAGTTGAAAAGAGAGGGAAGACATTGAAAAAAAAAAGGTGAAGAGAGAAAGTAAAAATAATTGTTTGAAAAAAAGAAGAGGAAAAAATATGGATAATAGATCAGATATTACAATTTTTGTAAATTAAAATGGATTTGCTATTCAAAATACAGATGAAAGTGTGATATTTATATCTAACGAGTTAGCATATTTTTCTATTCTGCAAACTATTTTATTTGAGGAATTAAATACTAGACTTTGTGAAAGCATAAATATTGGTATTGAAAAAAAAGTGATGAGAATAAGTACAGATGTCCAATATCAATTGTTAATGGAAGTATAAAATATTGCTGTTAGAATTTGTAGGACGTACGAGTGATGTTTAAGACATACTGGTGGTACATAGAACACATCTCTAGCATTGATTTGTACCTTAACTTTGAGGAAGTTGTTGTTGCTCAAACTATGCCTAGTTCATATATGCCTAGCTAACATCATGATGAAATTATTCCCAATTCATATCTGATAAGTTATTATCCTTCTATAAATACTTTTTATTTCAAAGTTAATTAATTATGTAGATTTATTGGCAAATTTTTTTCTATTATTGATCTTCAAGAATCTATTACTGCTTTACAAATTTATTTATTTAGTTGCTAAGTAGTTAATTGTTTAGTTTAGTTTGTTATTTTGTGTAACTATTTTATTTGAATTAATGTGTTAGTTTATTTATAATTTGTTAGTTAGTTATGTGAAATTTCCGTATAATTATATTCATTTATTTATTTACTTATGAAGTTATTTATTCCAAATAATTAAGTAATTGAGTTTTATTGAATATTATTTTGTGTAATTGTTCTATTTTAACAATTGTGTTAATATTTATTTATTAAATTCTTGTGATCTGTTAATACTTTAGTTAACATTGGAATTTAATTTTTAGTTGAATATAATACTGGTATTGTGCAACAAAACAACATTTTGATGAAGTTAGATTGAGCCCATTTCCAATAAGAAGCATAAAAGAATGTGAAATTAATAACAATAATGGTGAGGATGAGTATTTAGAAGGATAACACGAAAGCGAAGACAGGGTGTATATGACAATACTGATGATGAGGGCATACCAATCACAAGGGCTTTTATTCAACACCCGGAGGATCCTCCATCCTTCATGCGTGCTTTTGATCTTGATGCTATAGGAGTACCTGAGTTTCCAGAGGGTAAGAATGGCTTGTTAAAACCAATCTCAGAGAAAAGAAGGATATTTGGGAAATTAGAAAATATAATGGTTCGCATACTTGTACTGTAGTGATAATCTCTCAAGACCACTCGAAGTTGGATACTGACATAATTGCATAGTACATGGCGCCCCTGGTCCAAGCGGACCCATCTTACAAAGTAAAACTTTTGGTTATAGCAGTGCAATCCCAATTTGGATACACAATATCGTTCCAGAAAGTATGGGCGGCAAAACAAAAGGCAATTGAGAGAGCTTATGGTACTTGGGATAGCTCATATGAAGAGTTACCCAAGTGGCTGGAAACAATTTCTACTTTTGTTCGAGGTTCAATCATTGAACTTAATATTATGTTGGCATACTATGGTGAAGTGTAGCTGGCAGATCATTGATTTTTCCAAAGGCTATTTTGGAGTTATGCTCCCTGTATAAGAGCATTTAGACACTGCAAACCAGTAATCCAAGTTGACAAAACACATTTGTACGGATAATATAAAGGAACGCTGTTGATTGCAGTAGCACAAGATGGCAATTAGAACATATTGCCAATAGCCTTTGCGATTGTCAAGGGTAAGACTGCAGATGCGTGGTATTTTTTCTGTCTTATCTTCGTAGATATGCAGTCACTTAAGATGGACTTGACATTATCTCTGATCGGCACAAGTCGATTAAAGCAGCAATAAATAGGAGCAGCGGGGAATGGCAACCTCCAAGGGCATTCCATAGGTATTGCATCAAACACATCATAGCCAACTTCTAATGTAGGTTCAAGAAGCCCAACTTGCACCAACTTGTTGTTAGCTTAGGTAAATTAATAGTTAATAGTATTTGTAAATGTGATTTTATTTTTGTAGTACTAATTCAGGCAGATTGTATTTCACAAGGTATTCTAGGATCAAGTGTGAGTTTAACCATCACTACGACCGGATGTGCCAACATGGGACTATCTATACAGATTGGCTTGATGAAATTCCACAAGAAAAGTGGACTCAAGCCTTTGATGGTGGATATCATTACAGTCATATGACCATATATCTCATTGAGGTCAAGAATTTGGTGTTAAAGGGCGCTCGCAATCTCCCGATTTCTTGGTTAGAATGACATGTTTTTTATTGGCTAAGTTGTTTGCTAGGAAAGGTAGGGAGGCTTATGCCGAAGAGCTGTAGGATATATTTTCTTGGAAGCCGTCATGACACGATTACGAGAAAACCAGCAAGCATCCAAAGACATGCGCATTATCTCATTTGCAAGAAGATATGAGAGTTTTGATGTTCAAGAGCTAGGCCAAGACTTGAGAGTTTATTTGAAGGATAGGCATTGTGATTGTGGCGAGTTTCAAACAAACCGATATCCTTATCGTCGTGTGATTGCATGTTGCTCCAATCAAGGTATCGACTAGAGAGTTTATGTCGATCCAATTTATAGTATGGACAATATTTGTAAAGTGTACGAACAAGAGTTAGAGGTCGTGGGCCACCACAACACATGGCCACTATATCATGGCCCAATGATTCATCCGAATCTCGAGTTGAAGCGCACCATGAAAAGGAAGCCCAAATCAACCCATTTCTTAAATAAGATGGACATGTGTGAGATGCAGAGCCAAAACACTATGGTCTTTGTGGAAGCGAAGGACACGGCCCCAAACAATGTGCACATAGAGTTGGGCTAAGTTCACAGTGATAAGTACAATAATTTTCCTTAGTTTATTTATTTAATGTAAGTTGAACATGCAATGGCTCATGTAAGGCAGTCCTGATTTTTTATTTAATATGAAGAAATGTCTTTTAATGTTTGATTAATTTTGCATTTGTCATTTATTTTTGTTCTTTTTTTAAAAAAGATTGTCTTATAATGTTTTCTTATCAAAAAATTAAGACAATATGTGAATCTAATTAAAAAAATTCTTATTTTATGAAAAAAAAAGAAAGTAATTATTTTAATTAAATACTTGATTTTTGCTTCATGTATTATGATATCTTAACTTTTGTTTATTATTATTCACTTTTACTTATTATAAATAAGCTAATTGCATATGAAATAAAAAATTTATGGATACTGAACATAAAATAAGTGTAAGTGTAAGTGTTAATGGGAGAGTGCATAAACAAATATAAGTTAGAAAAATAAGATATAGAAGATACGTCAACTGAAGTAAATATGAGAGAATGCATAAACAAATACAAGTTACAAAACAATGGATAATAAGAATAGTACAACAATAGATAAGAATAACAAATCCCTAAATAAATATATAGTAACTCTAACCTAGTCAGCCTAGCTCCTCCCCTTTTTCTTCCCCCACATTGTGCTAGGAGTAAACCTCCTTGGTGTCTTAATCTTTGAGTGTAGCTAGTACCATGCATTCTTTGATGACCCTCCACTACTCTGAGCTCCTCCTCCTCCTCCGTCTCCCCCCACCTCCTCCTCCATCTTTGCCTCTGCCTCCGCCTCTGCCATGTACGTCATTATCATCATCTTTGTCATCACCATCATCGTCCTTGTTGTCATCCTCCTCCTCTTCCTCGTCTCGCTCTTCCTCATCTGCATAGTCCCCCTCTTGATCGTCCTTGCCTTGATGATGTTGTGGTACCCACTTGTGCTGTGCCTTAATGTGACGTTGTCCCTCATACTACTGCTGTGGGTCACCATGTGGAGAGAACTCTACACCATGTGGAGGCATAGTAAGGAACCATGGGGGGGACTTCTCGGCAGCGTGGAGTGTAAATCTTCACGACAACTTCAGCAGAGTTATAGGGAGTCTTTTGGGGCTTGGTTATACGTCAAGGTTTGGGATTTAGGAAGGTGTGGCTTGAAGTGGACTCAGCCTGCATATATCAATTTATAGAACAGGATATCCCAGGAACTCACACTCATGCTGCATTAGTCAAAGCCATACATAGACTGCTGAAGAAAAATTGAAATGTGGAATTTAGATTGATATAGCATGAAGTTAGGCACCTCTTACGTTACTCCTAGCTAAATTGGAGAGTAATTTAGTGCTGACTTTTAAAATGTAAAATAAAATTGCCAAAAACGTATTTTTTTTAATTATTATTTACAAAACAGAGCCTTAATTTTTTTGAAGAATTTAGATTAATATAGTATGAAGCCAATAGGTGTGTGGAAAATTTAGCTAAAGTTGGGCATAGTCTTCCTCATGGCCTTACTTTTTTTATAGTCTTCCGATAGGTATTTCGTTAGACTTTTTTAGCATATTGTATGGGTGTCGTAGTGGCCGTATTGTAGCAGTGTAGTTTCTTTGAGCTTAGGCTCCATTGTAAATAAAAAAAATTAAAATGAAATAGAAAATTATATAATAAGAATATCTCTAAAAAAATGATTTATTCTATTTTTTATTCTGATATACGTCATTTTAATACTCGCATATATTTATATTAGTATATAATATTTGTGTAAAAATATTTTCTTTTCTAATATTCTGCTCATGCATTGCGCCTTGAGGTTTATGTTTTGTTTGTTTCCCAGGATTGTCAAATTGGACGGTGGGTTGGTTGATGGGGATCCTTCCTCAAGATTACTCCACATTAGCTACCTTAAGGTATGGCAAAATATACATTAAAAAAAAACCACTTGCACGCTCAGCACAAATATTCCGAGCACAGTTTTAAAATTGTAATATGCAGTTTGGAGTCGCATTTATTACTGCTGTGACAAAATTTGCAATTGTATTAATCACATATTTTCATAAATTTCTACAATATTAATAAATGTAACTGTGATTGTATCTGCAATTTAAAATTATGATCTCCAATTAAAAAATTCAGCTCTCACTACCCTTTAAAAAAAAAAAAGAAAGCAAAATGTGATGGCAAATAAAATGTTACCATACCTTAGTACCCCTGAATAGCGGAATGCTGATTTCACCGTCTTTCATTTCGAAAGCCGTTGAGGCACGCAGCATCTTTCGCAGTGAAAAAAACAAAACACGGTAAAAAGTGATTTTTTTTACCTTGTTATCTGTTTTCCGACGAAGCTTACAACCCGCAAATCATTTTTTTAATCATAAGCAGATAACCATATACGATTAATTTAAATAAAATCAGTATTTTTTTACGGTAAATGAAAATTAATATTTTAATAATTTAATAATAATGAAAAATCTGAACTTCCTCCCCTGGACACATTTTTTGGTGCAGTGTTTGCGCAGCATAACTTACTCTACTTATGTTGTGTACTTGTCGTAAAATATCAATTGAATATAGAAGTGGTTGTTATATAAAACTGGTAAAATATGAGAACATAAAAATACTTATTGAATACAAATAATATAAATTTTTATGCCTTATAGACATTAATACTTCCATATTCTAGTAACATATTGACATGTCTTAAGGGCTATTTGAGAACTTAATTAGTGTTGGGACTAAAATTGTTAGCATTGAAAATGATTCAGTAGCTTTTTGTTTAATATATATGAAAAATAAAATTAAATGAAAAATGAATGAGTTTCAATAAATAGAAAGGTAATTTATAGTTTATACATATCTTTAATTAAGTCATTGTTTAAATGATAGCCTTTCTTTATTATATTATTTATCTTGATTAAAAACACAACTATTTTTTCTTTAATATACTTCTGTACTCTATGCACATGAAAAGTCTTTTTAACTTTTATTTAATTATTATTATTCCTCTTTGTTCATCTCTACGTTTTGTTCTTTACTTTAATATCTTTTCTTGTTAAAGTGAATAGTCATAGTTTTTTTTTTTCCTTAGCCAAAAGACAGTTATATATTCTATAATGGCAAAACACAAACCCACAATAAGTAGCTCAAGTCTCAAATAAACTTCAATTTAGCTGTTGAAAGAGTCTTGTAATTTCAAAAGGTTCCCGAATGCAAGAAAACACTTACAAAAAAAGCAGCATTCGCACCCTTGTCTGTTGCTCAAAAAAGTTGTAGAAAAGAACTCATATAAAGAACAAATAACAATGGCAAAATAAACAGATAAACACAGCTAATTAGATTTTTTTAAAAGAATATTATATAAAGCAACATCTTTTATAATAATTTATACTATTATATAAAGAATTGCTCCTATTAGTCATTATTCATTACTCTTCAATTGTCATTATATTAATTAATATGTATTACTATTATAATTGTCACTTATTTAATTATTTAGATAAAAATAAGAAATAAACTAATAAATACATCTCAATAATTATTTGAAAATTTAAAATAAATATAACAAAATCTTCATTTTTAATTAATTATTTAAATCAAAATTAAAGATAATTGTAATTATTAATTTTTTGTTTTATAATTATATTTATTTTTAAATAATTCTTATTAATTTTTTGTTTTATAATTATATTTATTTTTAAATAATTCTTAGTTTTGTATTATATAATTATAATTTGTTTTAAATATTCTAAATTTTTATTAAGAAAACTCAAAATATATAAATTATCAGATATGTAATAAATCAATTTATTAATATAACTAAAATGTCAAAAATATAAAAAAGCTTTAAAATAAAAAAAATATTTCTTTATTTCAAAATTTACACTAAATTTGAATTTTACTTTAAAAATTTTATCAAACATCCCGCTTTCTGTATATTTTTTTGGTATATATACGTAGAGTATACTATTCAGAGTAAAAAAGAAAACTTGAATTTTACTGCCTATCCGATCCTACCGACGGTTTAAATGGAAAGGACGACCACAGTAGCAGCATAATCCTCAGCCTCAATTCAAGTCAAGATATCTTTGATTAAGCCTTATATATAATATATCATATGACTACGAGTATATTTGATTATGCTGATTTTGTGGAATTAATTTTAGATAAAATTAATTTTGAGATAAAATAATTAATAATTTTTTAAGAGTAATTTTAATAAAAAAATAAAAAAATTTTACTTATCTCAAAATTAATTTTAAAAATAATAATTGATTTTATATCTTTAAACCAAATAACGTAAAAAATTGATAAAATCAATTTTAGAGAATCAAAATTAATTCTAGACCCCAAATTGTCATCCAAATATGCTAAGCACCATCTAATCCACATGATAATAATATAATGGATGTTAGCAAGTCACTTTAGGGTCAGAAGATTCTGTGGGAATCCCAGGTCATACAAGTAATTTGGGAAACGTGATGCATGGAGTCACACTTCTTTTTTTCCTTTTTTCTTTTTTTGGTGTTTTTGTTTTTGTTTTTTTTGGGTGGGGGTGGTGTGGGGATTCATGGGGTCACTCAACCTCTTAATTCTTTCTGCTTTCTTTCATTGGCAGATAGATTCACGTACCCAAGATCTGCAGTGTTTTTTTGGAGAGAAGAGAAAGAGAGAGAGAGAGAGAGAGAGAGAAGGGGGGGGGGGGGGGGTTGAGGGGGACGCCCCTGCCAAAGCCATTCTTCCTTTGCCACTTTTCTTTCCCCTCTGTTTGGACACCCTCTAGGCTCCACCACGCAAAGCCAATATTAACCCTCTTTATTGGCCTCCATTAATCCCTTTTTACAACATCTGGTGATTAAAGTTTTGCCTTTCATCAAAATTATGCAATTTTTTTTTTTTGCCAGTTATAGGGGATTAGCTTTTATTAGACAAACTACTTGAAAACAATCATGCTTTCTTTTTCTCTCCTAAGGCATCTACTAAGTGAACTTTCATTTCTTTGGATTTTTGTTTCCTCTAAATAATCATCACTTTTATGTTTTCACTTTTTTAGTACTGAAGTTAAATTTCTATTCTCATTGTATTTCACTCTTATTGTTCAAGTTTGCGCTTAGATGTATTTATTTATTTATTTATTTGCTTTTGCACAAAACTAATATAAAGTTTTATAAGTGTTTATACTATTCTTTACTGAAAGTATAAACATGTATATTATTTTATACACTTCATTTAAGAAAACTTTAAAAATAAGGATTAAATAACTAAAAAGTAATACATAAATATAATATTTTTACTGAAGAGCAATACTAAAAATACTTGCAAAGCGTTACTTAAATCCTTTCTTTTTTTCACGGGAGGGTACATGAACCAACCCTGATTGCACTTGAAAAAAAAAATGGTTTTCAATACAAATGGATTAAGGATAATAATGCAAAGGCCTTTCATCCTATTAACCTTTTTTGATGCGGCATATAGAGTTAAAATGAGTGACTCTTCCAATCAGTGGCGGAGGGATTAGTCAACTTTTTTTGGTTCATTCATATGAATTGACTCTCATATAAAGATAAAAATCATAAAATTAAGAAAAAGTAAAACTTTTGTGGATATATTTAATCTTATATTTATATAATTTAATATATATTGATATGTGATTTATATTTCATTAATAATTGTTTTATTATGTAGTATGTTTTTGTATGATGTATATAGTCTTGGCCCCTCACCTGCTTCCAATAGCCCGTTCTGAATTCAGGAGGTTGATTAGCAAATATTAACTCAATATTTTAAACTCATTGTTACCCTATTTGATTGCCAAAACAAAAACTCATTAACAATGCCAAATGGTACTTAAATGAGCGGTGTCAAAAATAGTCATTTAAATAGTCTATGTGCATGTTTAGGAAACCTGAAAAACAGATGCTTTTTAGAAAAAAGGCTGTTTTTCAAAAATCAAGTATATTTTACAAATTTGTAAAAATAGATTATAATTTAAAATTGATAATTTTAAACTGAAAAATAATTTATAAGTATAAGCAATTTTTTGGAATTTATAATTATAAGTAGAAGTTGATTATTTTAGAATTGTTATATTTTTACTAAATTAACCTTAAATGATATATATTATATAATATAAATAATCATTTAATACTTTTTTTAATAATTTTATCATATAAAAATATTTTTTTCATATAATTTAAATAAAATAGATTATCTTAAAAAATAATTTTTAACTAAAATATCTAAATATAAATTAATTCTTATATAAATAATTATATAAAAAAATAATTATTAAAATAATTTTAATTCTTTAACTTTTTCAAACACAAGCTACAAGGTAACACAATAAGTAAAGTTTTTAAAAAAATATTAATTAGTTTTATTTTAATTGTTTCTGTAATTATAATAATTTCAGAAAAAAAGAAAAAAAAAAAGAAAAAAGAGCTCTTAAATGAATATTTTCATAGAGAAATGTGCTGGCGGCAGGCTTAAGTGGTTTTTCACCGCCATTTCGGGTGCTGTCGTCTAGTAAATAATGTACCACAGTACCAGTTTAACTTGCACAAACGTGCCAAAAAAGGATGTATTATGAACGATTAAGCAGCATATTGCTTTGTTGGTACCAACTAAAAAGAAATGATTAATATAATTGTAAGTTTGTCGGGTTTCACACAGGTCTAGTCTTCTGTCCTATCGGCGAAGACAAATTGCGTGTTCCAATTTTCTTGCCTTTTTAATTTCACTCCCTGTCGGTGCTGCAAGTTTTCGCCGTCTTTTTGGCGCAGATTCCATGGGTGATCATGCTCCATCGAGTAGTAGAGATTTGGGCGAAAAAATAAATAACAGGAAGTACATATTGTGTGGAGTTATATTCCCTACGTTTCAAACCGATCGCACAATAAGCAGTGATTACTCTGATCTCCTCAGCATTAGAGCGACAGAGATATTTTTTTGATCAATCAGGGGTGATATTTAGGATATTCAAACCTAATCCAACCCAATTAAAATCGTTAAGATGATTTAAACAAACTTAAAAATTGATCAAAATTGAATAAGCCTGTATTAGATTTATTCCTATTTTTCAAAAGATTGGTTGGATTAGATTGAATTTCAAATTTAATAAATAACCACCGCCAACCTTAGCCAAGTAAATAACAACCAAAACAATCCTGTAAGAAGAATTGGTTTTCATCAAAGTTAAATTCCTGTGTCTTAGTTTTAAAATGTGGTGATTTGACCTCAATTTGACTTTTATATCTTGAGATATGGCATGTGCGAAAGATTTTGTCGTATTAAGAAAAAGGTCATCCTAGAAAGCTCAAAACCCGTTGCAGAGGTTGAGGGTATAGGTGCGGTAGTAGTTTATCGGAGATGGTGGTGGGGCATTTAGCTTTTGGCAATTGGTCTTAGCTTGGTGGTGCTTTGCTGCGCTGATTCTAGCCTTTTTGGTGTCTCTTTGAGGAGTTGGTCAGTGTAATGGTGCTATTTATTTATTGGTGTCTTGTCGTCTCGGGTGGCTTGGGTGTGTGTGTATGCACAGGTTTAGCGTTGTGTTTGTTTTCTGTTATTTTGTTATGTGTTAGATCAATGGCTCCCCTCTTTTGAGCGGTATGTTAACTATTGAAAAAAATATGGCAGGATTATTACAAACTGCTTAGATTTTAGTGACAACAACATTAATTTTGCTTTGAAACTCAATTCGATCATGTAGACCTATGACATAACACTTGGTCTCTTCATTAAAGTTGTAAAGTATTGTCTTAGTTTTCCTAAAAAATAAGGATCAAAATTTTTAAAGGTCTAGAATTGAAGACATTACCAAAATAAGAAATACTATTAGATGACAATAATGTTGGGATTTAGCAATTAGGCCTAAAGAAAGCTCAAACATCAAATATGAGTCAAACACAAAAGAGGATTAAAACACTAAATATTAGGGTTAATTATCATATTAAAAATTTAATTATCAACTCTCCCTGCATTTGACTTTTGCATGTCTTCATGCAAAATTAGAACCAGATACTAGGATGTATAAAGGAGAACAACCAACACAACACAAATCCCAAAACTAAAAGCACACAAGGAAACATATTCCCCAATGGATATTTAAGAATGTCAAGTTAATTAAGCAAAAAAGAATACTCAAGCCTAGAGGATTCACAACAATCAAGACATACACCTCTTCACTTTTAGAAAGCACAAGTAAGGTTAATTATCCACTTGGAAAACTTAGGCTAAGCATGATAGGCCTCACAATATAGTGTTTAGTCAAGCACTCTCTGTGTTTAGAGTCAATTATCTCACTCAAATTGTCTCATAAGAAATTGGACTACCATATGCTTGGTTATCTTCTACTTCTCCACTACTCAAAACATATGCACACACAAATCAAGAGGGTTGTGGTTGTAATAGGGTTAAGGTAAGAGAGGGAGATAATATGGATGTGACGAGGTAAAATCAAAGAGAATATAAGAACATTGGGAGGCAATAAAGTCATAAGTATGAGGATTCACTCAAATCCATATAATGCAAAGAAAATAATTCTCTTTTTATTCCCATTTCAAAGTTGCCCTATTTTTTTCTATTTTTATTCCTTTTTTTTTTCCCCTTCTCATTTTTTTTTGCCACATTGCTCATTTTTTCTCTTCACCAACTTGCACTCCTCACTCGTAAACGTTTGTATATCTCAGACAAAACCCCAATACTTGGTTTACAACACACTTCTAAGGATGATGACTAATGTTCCCTTATTCCCTAATATCGGGTTAGGGGTGTTCATAGGTTTGGTCTACTCGCGAGCCTAATCGACTCAACCTAATCACATAAATCTGATTTTGGTCAAGTAATTGAGTTTATTTGGATAAGACCCAACCAACCTGCCAAATGTTCGATTTGGGTACTAGGTTTAAAAAACAAAGCCGTTTCTCGACTCGTATACCCAAACCCCTTCTTCTATTTTTTTTATTACATTACTCTTACTTATCTGAGGAAAATTGGACCCTAATTTTCCTATCTTAACAATAATGCCGCACTCTTATCCTCTCCTCTCTCAATTGACATGCTCCCCCGCAGCCTATCATCAATCATTGCCGCCGCGTGCCTCCCTCTCACCTCCTGGTTTTACCTCTGGCCCGTAGCAATGCCTCTCTCCACCTCCATTTACATTTGCCTCGGCTCAAAGATGTTCTGTTATATGTGAGAAAATACATAATTTTTATTTTTTCATTTATTGCATACATGAGTGTGTTCTAAATCAACTTCAGGGAAAGGAGATATTAAATATGAAGCTTGTAAAGTTTATCTGTTCAGTTTTCACCTTAGATTTGCATATTAAATTTGATCTCTATAAGGGTTTATTTTCTACTTGTGAGTTTTGAAATTATAGCTTTGTTAATGGTGACAGATTGTGACTATGAGCCTAGGAAAATGGGAATCCCATGCTATTTTTCCACAAAAAGAAAAAGAAAAAGAAAACTAACCCTGAGTACCCAACTTGACCTAACCCATGAATGTTTGGGTTGGATTCGTTTGTGTTAAGTGGTAAAAATTCCAAAAACCAACCCAACCTAACTTGACTCGAGCCTAATTAATTGGTTTGGTTATCTTTTTTTCCCTTTAACCCGACTCGTGAGCACCCCTAAGTTGGGTAAAAGATGGTTTTACACTTTAAGCATGTAATGTGATAAAAACAAAAAGTATGTAATAAGGCAAAAAAAGGGTTAAGCAAAGGAAAATTGCAAAGATGACTATTAGGCCAAAGTGGCTAAATGAAGAAAAATTCCTCTATTGTGTTCATGTATGCATGTGAAAGGTGTTGCCTCGAAGAGAATCAAAGCAAGTTTAAACGAGAGTGACAAATTCTAAGATGAAGAACCACACAAGAAAGAAGAGAATAGTATGAGATATATCCATAACAAGACTAAAAAATTTTACAAGGTGTCTAACCATTATGCGCTCAATGTATCAAATCAATATCTAATACTAAGCTTGCAACATTTAAAGAAGGTAAAAAAAATAGTACGATTATATTGCAAACCTTTTATCTGCATGTATGTAATGCTCAAACTCAACAAAATGTCAAATTCTTATTGGAAAATATTAAAAATAGAAAATAGAAATAGAAATTTTCAAATAGAAAGATGGAATTTATTTGACAACAGAAAGTAGAAAGAAAGGTGAAAATGGATAAAGAAGCAAAATAAAAAAAAAACTAAAAATAGAGTTTTAGAAACAGAAAATAGAAATAAAAAAATAGAAATAAAAAAATAAAATAGAAATAGATACCAACAAAATAAAACAAAAATGAAACTAGAATTTTTAAAACAAATAGAATGCATACAATAGCAACAAAATCAAAAAATATAGCAAAATTGAGAAATAGTAAAAATTCTATACTAAAAGGAAAACATGATTTAGAAACAAAAAATTATACCGTTAAGAATGCAAAAACCAAGCAAAATTGTACTAGCAAATGAACATAAAACAAAAATTGCAAATGGAAATTATTTTTTAAAAAAATGTCTAAGAGAATGCCCCTCAAGGTGGCTTATGTTTTAATTACTCTAGAAGTTCTCATTGAGCGGTTCTTCCTCCTCCTTCCAAAGTCTCATAAAGTGATAATTTGTTCTTGGCCATCTTTGTTGCACGTGCATTTAAATTCTAGTTTTATTAGCCTTAGTATATTCTTGTGATGCATCTTTACAGTCATCTCGCATATATCTTGGAGTTGAGAGTCATTCTCCAGGTACACATGTTCAAAACACCCAATAGGAAAGGCTCCAGGCTATGCATGTCTGATTCAACTATAAGTGGCGGGACTTTAGGGGTACAAAATACTATGTTAGCCTAAATCGCAAAATGATTGGAAACTGCTATTGTATGACTTGTTGAAGCAAAATCGTTTTTTTCCAAAAGGTTAGAAATTTTAGTGGATGCACTACAAGTCATATCATCAATACAATATTGATAGCAAATAGAATCTTCTAAAGCAATCAAAACTCAAGAAACTCTGCACACAAATCCTCAAAAAGCATGGGAAGATCAAAATGATTTGTATCTACTACATAATCTATTAACACCAAAGTATCATTTATACGTGTTTCACAATTGACCAAAAGAGAATTACCGTCTTTCAAAAATGCAGAAATTTTAGTGCATACATGACAAACTATATATATCATCAGTACAATAATGATACGAAAAAGAATTATCGAAACAATTACCTCAGAAAATTCCACACATAGATAATCATAGGTCTTCTCAACTCGGTGAATAATCACATCAAACTACGTAATTGAATGCTTCTCCAAAACTACATTGAATATATCAAATTGAACTATTTGAACTCCAAACTCCACGATAAGAACTCCAGCATGCACAATAACCATCTTTGCTATCATGAGGAATGACCTACCTAAGATTAGAGGCGGAACTACAAGGGGGCCAGTGGTGGCAGTGCCCATAGTCTCGCCCAAGTTTTCTATTTTTTTTTAATATATTTATATAGTTATACTAATATTATGGTCCTTGTATAATAAAAATCCCATATAATCTCTTTTTCTCTTTGACTTTGTGTGTCAGTAAAGTGTGTGCATCCCATACATATGAGAGATAACCACTGAACCACAACTTAATCATTCACATGACTTCAATAATCGATATTGTTAAAGTGTTCATAAAAGAATCACGTCACAAAATTTTAGCTTCCCATACATGCCTCTATCTTCTATAAGCTCCAATATCCTTTAGAAGCCACTAAGTGATTTTAGGTAAATTCATAATGGTTTTGATAGATAACAAACCAAATCTTATAAATTTTTTTTTGTAAGAACTAACAGTTTGCTTGAGTGTTTGTTTTTGAATAGCACAGATCACTCTAACTCAAGTACGAGAGAAATAGATCACATACAATAATGCTAATTAGCTACTAAATGTGTCTTTCAAATCCAAAATATCTTTTGTTGAAGCAAAGATCATCACAAGAATATAATCTACACTTTCAACAATCACTTTTCTCATAAAAAGATTATTAGAAGCATCAGAAGGATGAAAATATGTCACCAAAAGGCTGTCAAGTCACCAGAAAGGACATAAGCTGATCAGAAGGATGACTTATCCAGAAATTGTGACCAGAAGGCTGACTTCCAAAGTTTCTCTAAGTAAAAAAGACATCATTCAATTTTTGCCTTTGCATGTTCAAAGATATTTTCTGAAGGTCAAAAAGTGACAAGATAGATCTCCAAAAGGTGCACTGACACTTTGTAGAGATGGTTGACTCAAACAGCTAGTTCCTTCTTTAGTGTTATTCTTGTTTGCTAAGAAAGAAAACTTTCAACTTCTCTCCCTAGATTAAGATCAACAGATCTGAAAGCTTAAGGCTTAATACTTGAAGTCACAACGACTATATTTCGAAGCCTATATAGGTCTTGAAGATGAAGAAGAAGTTGCTGGAACTCATTCATTGAAAATCATCAAAAGCTTATATTCTTTATCAACCTTCTGGATGATCAGAAAGTATCATTCTAAAACTTCTCAGTGAAAAATCTTCTCTAGCTTAGTATTAGCAAATATTCTTCTTGAGAGATTAGTGAGGAGTCACTCCACATTGTACTTATTTGAACAATACACCTTGAGTATTAAAGTGTGAGTGACCTAATAGTAGTCTTTGTTAGCTTGGAAAGGTTAGGACAATACTACTTAGTTGATTAGCTTGGAGAGGCTGGAATAAGACTACTCTGTTGTAAGCTTAGAGAAGCTAGTACAAGAATACTCAAGTATATAAAATCTCAACTAGTTTGTTGGAGACTGGATGTAGGCAAGTGGTTTGGCCAAACTAGGATAAATCTCTTTGCTAAGCTTTCTCTTATCCTTATCTCTCTAAGTTTCTGAACATTATACTTTCAGTTTTGTTTACAAGTTCTTTCCTTCATCAACTTTGATCTTTAAGTACATAACTATCTTATTACTTCAAAAAGTTCCTTGAGAAGGTTAACTTTCTAAATCTAACTCAAACGCTTCTACAATCCAAGTCATAAGACTTGAGAAAGTTTGTTTTAGTTTTTTAGGTTTGAAAAAGTTTTTAGAAGTCACGGTTTAAACCCCGTTCTTGTGACAACCTCTACCTTTATCTTCTTTTTACTTTACTAAACTTTTCTTCTTCTCCCTCCATAAAACTCTCAACTTCATCTCATTTCTTTCTTTTAATTAATTCAAGCTTAAAGCTTGAGAGTTGAGTTTAGAATCGAACAAAGTAAAGAAGAGAAGGTCCACAATAATCCTAGGTGGTGTTTCAAGTAATAAAGTAAAATAAATTTCTTCATCAATTTTTTATTTTTTATTTTTTGCTATTATAGCTTGTTTGTGGTATACATGTGTCTCTAGAATGACTTTTTTAGGGTTTTTTACTTATTGAATTTTTACTTTTTTTTTTATTCATTAAGTGTAACTTACTAATTATTAAGAGTTTTATGATGTTATGATTTTGGGTTAATTTAGAACTTTTTTTTATATAGCATACATATAAGTATTTTCTTTTTAGGTTGAAATAGAGAGATGTTTAAGAAGAAAACTATTATTTCATTTTCAAGAGAAAAGAGAGGATAGATGATGAAAAAAACTCTAGTTCACCTATTTTGAATCTAGTAAGTAATGTTGAAAATGTTGTTGAGCAACTTGTAATGAAACCCACTGAGCAACTTATTCAGCCACCTCCTTCAAAATTATAAGAATTGAACAAGTAAAAATCGCTATTGGTACTTTAATATGTGATCTTGGGAAATGTCCACAAATTTGAGATTGTCCTATCAATCAACAAGATGAAATTGTTGGGCAGTGAAAGAACAAAAACATAAAGAAAACGAAACACAAAATTTAGTGTGGTTCAATTACTTTCAACTGCACCAATGACCCTTACAAGGAGTACCAAAATTTTCCAATATTCACAACTTTTCCACAAAAAAAGTTGCTAATTATCCTTACAAAATATTACATTATATGGACAGCTCATAAAAATTACCTCTACAAAGGATCACTTCAACTCTTGAAGGATGACTAAACCAAAATGCCAAAGGCTATATTTATAAGCCAAACCTCCTATGATATTTCTAATCACAATCAATGTCGCACTTTTGCTTAAATACTAACAAATCCTCCTTTAAACCAAAGTCCTACCAAAGGTTGGCTGTGGCAACTCTCTCTATAATGCAAACTCTTGTATTGTTGTTGCTTACGAGACACGCCAATTGGCCTCCACATTGCCAGGAAGATTTGAGACAAGCTATCTTCACTTGTACCATTGCTGCTCACAGAATATGGCACCTGATCTTTACATTGTTAAGAAAACTTTTGATATAAGGGACCCCTCACATGACCAATGCTACTCATATTTTTGCTTCCTTCTCATATGACAATTTTTTAAGACAAAGTTGCTAACCCTCCAGCATGATAACTTTTGAGGACAAAGTTGTTACCCCTCCACCATGATAACTTTTGAGGACAAAGTTGCTAACTCTTCAGTACTTAACCAAGATCAATTGACCAAAATCATTGGCTTTGATACCACTTGATGGGCTGTAAAAACATAAAGGAGACAATACACAAAATTTAGCATAGTTTGATTACTCTTAACCTACATCCACGACCCCTACAAGGAGTACCAAAATTTTCTAGTCCATAACTTTTGCACAAAAAAAGTTGTTGGACATCTCCTAAAACTATCCATACAAAGGATCACCCCCACCTCTGGAGCATGACTTAACCAAAATGTCAAAAGCCATATTTATAAACCAAACCTTCTTTGAGATTTCTACTCACAATCAATATAGGACTTTAGCTTAAATCACAACAAAAATTCATAAGGCATATTTAAAGTTTGGACCATATCAAGTTGTTATGGATGAGTATCCCTTTTTTGATATAAATAGTCATCCTTGTCAATTTCAAGCTCAATGGTTTAAAAGCTTTCTTGGGTTAGAGTATTCACTAGAAGTAGAAGTTGAATTGTCTTCCGTGCTATTTATTTTCTATAAAATCAAGTTCATTTACTTCAGGAGGATTTAGAAATTGGGAAAAAGTTAATAATATGAAGGATTGTGCATTTTTATCTCATATAGGAAAAACTCCTAGGTCTCCTCATAGTGTTGCTATTAAATACTATGAAGATTTGAATAACCAACAAGTCACATTGAAAATGATTAAAACAAGGCTTCTTATGTCACAATCATGTCATAATTTTGACTTTTCCTGTGTCATTGACAACAACTGAATGAGCTTTTTCAGCTATGAAAATAATTAAAATAAGGCTTGATTTGAAACAAAATGGAAGATGATTTTCTTGTAGATTATATGATTGTATATATTGAAAAGGAGATTGCCACAAAGTTCACTTCAAATATGATAATTCATGACTTTTACTAAAGGAAGCATCACCGAACACAATTAAAATAGTGAAGCTCTTAGGTATGTATTTAACTTTACATACATATATGATATATAGTTTATACTAACCTTAGATATATTTGTATGCTTTATGTTTTGTTAGTTTCATATTTTACGTTCCTATATGATAGATAGTTTTATTTTTATTTTATGTTATATATGTTTAGTTTGGCACCCTTCCTACTAAATTTCTAGCTTTGCCCCTACTTAAGATAATGGATGCTCTGCCACTCTATGAGTATGCCTCCATCTCCAAAATGTTGAAGTCAGCTAGAAAAATTAACTTTTTTATTGTGACTAAAACATCATCTATCATTACTACTAAATAAGCATGACTCCTATTAGTTAACTAAATAATAATGCCAATAGCTCTTAAAAATCCAAGTCCAAGGGATTTAAAGATAGTCATAGCCATCACATTAATGGTAGCCCAAGATCAATCATGGTTCTCTCAAATCTACAGCTACCTATAATTCATGGATTAATGAAGACCCTTAGGTCTTCTCACTTCTACAACATAAGTTGGATAAGGGCAAAAACATTTCTCTTCAAATTGATACTCTCACCACTTTTTAGCCACTCTTATTCATGCACAACTATTTTAAGAATTTGGCATATTTTGGAGTTTATTTGGTTGCATCCAGTAATGGAATGAATGTTGACTTCCACTTTCCTGAAGGTCTCCAAGAGCTCCCTATCCTTTTTATACCTCATGAATTTGTTTAGGTTGTGTAAGTCCTTGTGGCAAAGGAAAAGGCACAACATACTCAGATTTCTACTGTTTCTCGACCTCAATCACTATATTCTTCTGTTGAACATGTTCTAGCTTAGATCTGTGTATCATGTGTCACCTTATTTGGTTTCTTAGTCTCATCAATACTCGCATCAAACCTCTCTATTGCATTAGGTAAGGTCTTACCAGACCTCATTATAATAGCACACATACTCTACTTTGCATTAGGGATAATTTGAGAAGGAATCTGAGCAGAACCTTGGGTCTCCAATTGATTCACTAAAGAGATTATCTGATCTATCTGAATCTCCCAAAACAAAATATAAGGATAAAATTTACGTTTTAATTATTCTTATAATTAAGTGAAAATCTAACAACTTATATTTTTCAATAAATATATAAGAAAAAGTGATAAAATTAATACACAACCAGTAACTTGTATGCATTTTAAATTTTCACCCCCATTTTTAGAGAACGGAGAAGGATTCCCTAAAGCCATGCGCTAATTAAGATTTACTAAATGTATGTTTTGGGCAAGTATTCAGTATATTCAAAACATGATTTATGACAAAATACTATAGCATTATCTAATCTATATAGCCAACACCACGTAGTGTGATAAGACTTTAGTTGTTATTCTTGTTTTTGTCATCTATATTGTGCCACTAATATTGTATTATAAGTTTTAAAATGAATTTCATTATTTTCTTATAAGAGAAAAATATATATTTTTTAAAATTTCTTCTATATTATTAGAATGTGTCATTTAATTTAAATTGTTTTACTAGCATCTCATTTCTTTTACATTTCAATATCTCAATATATAATTAATTTACTATTATTATTATTGTTGTTGTTAGATGAGTATAAAAAGCTAGTTATGAATGGAGAGTCTACCTATCTTTTTCAAGTTGTTTTGTACGAGTACGTAACCAGAAGAACCTAGTGGCTTTATTCTAATAATAATCTTCTAATTCAAGGAAGGGATAATTTGATATTTTTTTTTTTTTTTTGGTACATGATTTGATATACAATTGAGTGGTATAAGTTAAATAAAATCTATTATAGTTTGACTCTAAATTTGGTGAAGTTAAAATTTTAATATAAAATAATAACCTAATTAATCACTCTTTTTTTTTTTTTTTTTAACTTCTGCCATTGAGCTAAGTGGCTACCCCTTACATTAAAGAAATATAGTTAGGAATGGGAAAGTAGCAATTGCATATAATAATCCAATTAGCATGAACAAAAAAAAAAAATCCAATATTAAGTGTAGCGCAATAAGACATTAGTTGTGGAATTGACTATTGCCAATTTGCAATGGATGGAGAAGACAAGAAGTCAACCTATTTATTGGTCTTAATAGTCAATAGCAATGTTACGCTGTTTGGATTTTTTTTTCTTTGAAAGTGTTATTTGAACATAATTTTTTCTCACTTTTATAAATATATCATGAATTATAATATAATTAATGATAAATATATTATCGTAGATCCAATTCTTCTTTTATTCTTATTTTTTATGTATAATATATTCAAATAAAGTGAATTTTTTTATGGTGAAATAGAAAGAAAAAGCAAAGGGAAAACAACAAAACTCTAATTGAAATCAATCCTAATCTATCAACACATAAAAAATCCAAAATTTCTAGAGAAGGACTCTACCAAATCTTGAGAGTATCATGATTGGTTGAGTTGGCTTCTCTAAGAGTTTGTGGTATCTTTACCGTCTAAGCTTGATAAATTAAAGCACTCATATCAGCTAACATTATGCCATAGACATGAAAAGGAGTAGGATTCCTTATTGTGACTAGATGCTAGGCTTCTAAAGAATCAATCTCACACAAGAGTCTAGTGACGCCTAACTCCTAAGCTCAACAAAGATCCACTCAAAGACTAGTGAGCTCCGCAAAAAGAATGTTCTAGTTTCCTAGGAATCTAAAATATCCAACTAACGCTCATTTTCTACATCCCTAAGAACACTACCGAAGCTCGCCCTTCTAGGCTGGCCTAAGACATTGCCATTGGAATTAAGCTTCATCGAACCATGATTCGGCTTCACCTAGGAGACATCTCGAGGAATCCTGTTGCAAGAATTATCAGTATTCCCATAAGAACGCATGATAGCAAATCAAGTACTTCCAACCTTCAATACCACATCTCACATAAATCAATGCTCATTCCCTAAAATGTGGGAGTTACTCTATCTCCAAAGCCACCAAACACAAGTAAGGAATTTCACGTTCTTGAGACCTCTCAGGTTATCCATAAGCCAACAGTGAGCATCCATATTAGTGAACCAATCATCACTGAATGCCATGTTCTCCCAGAACTTGTGTGACATTAGGTAATCACATAAGCAGTGCAGAATGCCCTCTATTGCCCTATTGTATCTATCACAAATATCTAAAGCATGGAGACCACAATAGTATCTAAAGGAATTCATTGGAAGAACCCCATAAAAAGATAACCACACCAAGAATATCATATTTTGAGGTGCTTTTAACTTCCACAATCAGCTCCATGAAACATTTTCATCCTAGTGCCTATGAATCCCAAGCAACTATTTATACCTACTTTTGGCATGATAATGACCAAAAAAATTTAAAGTCCAGACCCAATAGTCAACACAAGGACTAACAGTTAGTATGTTAATGCTACTAATTTCAATCTTAAGCTGGATAGGAATAACTGTGGCAAGTAAATCAAAGTTCCATCTTCCATTTGTCCATATATCTTGAGCTTTCAAGTTAACATCCTGAATATAAACAAAATTAATTAGATTACAAATCTTTCCTTGGTGGAGCCATTAATTATTGTAAGGACACCTCTCCTTGGCCCATACGAAACTTATAACCTGACCATAGAGACTCTATTGATAATATAATGCCTTTCCAAATGTACAAGGAAGATTGTCTTGAGAAAATAGACCCATTTGACAAATATTTTCCCAACAAAATTGGGAGATGAACCTATTAGGCTTGTTAACAGCCACCACAACCATTTTTCAATTAGAGAAATATTAGCAATTCTAGTATCCTTTAAGCCCAATCCACCAAACTTTTTGGGCTTGGGACCACCAACCAATTAACAAGGTGTAGGCCTTTTTTTTCCATGCTACTACTCCAAATAAACTTCCTTATAACTTTGTCTATCTTAGTACAAATTGCCTAAGTTAACCAAAGCGTTTACATAGCATGGATAGGAATAGAGACAAAAGCTAATTATGTTAAGCAAACTCTTCTCACCTTATTCAAGACATTATTCTTCCAAGATGCTAATCGAGTGTGTAACTTCTCAATGATGGGATCAAAAAGTGATTTCTTGACATGACCCATTAAGAGAGGTTCCCCCAAATAGTTACCCAATTCTAACACAATCCTAATAGAGGTAAAATTGGAGAAAGACTCCTTTTTTCCTTCTTGGAGCATTAGGAGAACACATAACCCAAGATTTCTCCAAATTGATCTTCAAACCTGAGATATTACAAAAATCCTGCATTGTTTCCGTTAAGACTTTGACTTGAGATTTCTTGGCTTTGCAGAAAAGTAGGACATCGTCCGAAATGAATAGATGGGAGATAGCTGGCCCTCTACTAGAAAGCCGGATATGTTTTCAAACACCCCTTATACACCATACTCTAAATCATCGTAGCTAGTTTCTCCATGCATAGAGCGAAAAGGTAGAGCAGTATGGGGTCCCTATTGAAGACCACGAGTAAGAGAGAAATTCTCCAATCTAAACCACGAGTAAGAGAGAAATTCTCCAATCTAAACCTATTCCACAACATAGAAAGATTGGAGGATGTAACACAACTCAAAATTAGGTCAACGGTTATCTACAAGAACTCAAAATCAAGAAGAGTCTGGCAAAGGAAATCCTAATTAATGTAATCATATGCCTGCTCAAGGTTAATCTTAAAAACAATGGCACCTTTTCTACCCTTCATATGCCGCATACTGTGCAGAGTCTCTTAAGCCATAATAATATTATTTGACATCCCTTTTCCCAAAATAAAGGTACACTAGAGAGGCCCAATAATATCATCTAGAAACAGTTGTAGTCGATTCACCAGAACATTTATAATAGTCCTATAAATAACATTACAGAGACTGGTCTAAAATTCTTCAGGTGAGTTGGATTCTCAACCCTTGGAATTAAGACGATAAGAGTCTCCACCAAACTCTAATCAATAAAGCTTGAGGAGAAGGCTCTAGCCACCAAATGCCAAATATCATGGCCCACAACATCCCAATATTGCTTAAAGAATATGGGTTGAAACCATCTAGACTAGGAGCCTTGAATGAGTTCATGCCCATGATAGTAGAGGTGGGTTCCTATATAGTAACCGATGTCGTAAGGGAGGATTTAGCAAGCTCGGGGAAGGATAACACAAGAGTATCACCCTTTGCAGCCACAATAGAAGTATTTGTCTCATAGAACAACTTCTTGAAAAATCTTTCGACCTTTTCCTTCACAGTATCCTCATTTGTAGTCTAAAAACCACCCTCAATGTGCAATTTATTAATTTTATGTCTACATCTCCTGACAACTGTCTGGATATGAAAGAATTTGGTGTTTCTATCTCAAAATTTTACCAGGTTTTCACTGGATTTTTGAATCTATAACATTTGTTCCTTTGTCAGAATTCTCTCATATTCCTTTTGAAGTTGTTTTTCCAAAACCTCAAGACCTTGGGCATCCTAAGTCTCTAGGAATCTCTAAATACCCTTAATTTTGGTTTCCACATTCCTTTTCTTATTAAAAATGTTGCCAAAGTATCTCTATTGAGGATACTACAGTCATTCTGAACTTTAGACAAACAAGAAACAACTCATAACATCATGTCTCCCATTGTTCCAAGTTTCCTAAACCACTGCTGAATAACCTTTATGCATGCTCCAAGCCGCTTGGAACTAGAAAGGTCTATTGACTCTAGACACCCGGAAGCCTCCACAATGTAAAAGGATGGGACAATGATCTAAGTGAAACCTCAAGAAACTCTCCACCAATGCCTCAGGAAATGCCATTTTCCAAGCAACATCCGCAAGGTCCCTGTCTAGTCTCTTGGCTAAACGAGTACTACCCTAACTATGTCTAAACAAAATGAAGTGGCCCCCAGTAGCACCCAAATCCAATAAATTGCAGTCATCCAATACTTCTCAGAATGTAGAAGTCTGAGAAATAGAAAATGCTCCTCCACAGACATCCAAAGGCAGAATACCTGATTAAAATCCTTAACTAAAAGCCAAGGATCTAATATAGCTCCTCGTGTACTCCTCAAGTAATCCCATAATTGATTTTTGGTGATCAGAATGGGACTCCCATAGATGGCATTATAGAGCCATTTCCTATTTCTGCTCAGAACTTGAACTGTCACACTTTGATGGAAAATGCCTATGACTTGATATCGATAACCATTCTTCCTCACCAAGACCCAAATGCTGGCCTCCATAACACTAGTAGCCTCAAAACCCACATTTTCCCAAACTAAGCAGCCGAGGAGAAAGGGATATGAGTTTCAAACACAACAAAAATAGAAGGAAAAAATGTTGAATCAATTCTTTGGCATGTTTCCTACCCTTAGTACTTGAAACACCCCTCATATTTCAAGAAATAATAAAGCAATCTTAGAACTCTATATTAATAATTATTTTAGAGAAAACGATGAGAACACGAGCTTATAATTGCCATGTGTCCATCACCATACCTACTCCATCTTCTCCTATGCTAAGGTTGATTGCGGTCCCTTCCACACTAGTCAAGCTCAAGTCACCTTCAACACTCATCCCTTTCTCATGTTGCACTGAGTCATTTCGGGACAACGTAGCATGAACTTCATTATTCCCAGGTCTTTTTGTCTGTCCCTTCATGTTCAGGTTTTGCATAGTCCGTGTTTGCATGAAAGAGTGCATGGTCAATACGTGGTTTTTACTTGGATTACCCTTATCGCCAAAAACCTTCCTCACAGATCTATCAAATTATGGACCTGTGGGTCACTCTAGCCCTGCTTCTTTTTAGTCTAGATTTTTAGTTTTTTCAAACTTGATTTACTCGATTAATCTACGTGGAATTTTAGCATGGAATTTGTATGCAAATCTCCCTTAAACACCATCAAATTCGTGACCTTATCTTTCAGTATTTCAAACAGATTGCAATAATTTGTTTCCTTCTTTTTCGCCCCATTATTGTTATGAGTATTAGCTGTCTTTTCTTCCTCTAGACCACTATCCAATCAATATGTAAATCATTTAAATTTGAATCCCTACTGATCGCCAGTTAATCCGTATAGGGAATCATTCTGTTTTTATCTCTTGAATTTGTAGAATCCCTATTCTACCCTTGCTTATTCTTATCGTTCTGCTGTGCCGCCTAGTTTTCACCTCCACCTACCGCTTGTGGTTTTGGAGCTTGAGAACAATCCCTTCTCAAGTGTCTATAACAACCACATTGTGAGCACAACAAGTGAAGCCCCTTATATGCTACCTTACACCAGTGGCCTCTGAGCCTAACTTTAGCAACATCAAGGTGGGTCAAGTCAATTTCAACACAATAAAAACTATTGTTAGACTTTTTTTTTTTTTAGTAATATAACCTAAATACAATCCTAATAAAAAAAATTTAGTAACATTTAAATTATAATTTAGCAACACACTTTTGAATAGCGTTTTATTGCCACCTTTTAGTGATATCAATGAAACACTCATACACTATAGCAGTATGAAGTCTAATACCAATCATCAAATGCTAGTTCGGGAGTCTTGCCAATGTTTTTTGAGCTCTTATAGAAGTCACTAGGTGTCTGTATGGTTTATAATTTGTAAATTATAGTTTTGTTTAGTGAAACGTACTTTTTGTTTACTTTTGCTTAAATCATAATTTAAAACTAATAATTATGTTAAATTATTAATTAATGTAATTTTGCTAAATATATTGAAATTAATTAAATCTTAGTTGGTATTATTCAAATCATTATTTGAGGTGTAGAATTAAAATCTAAACATATTATAGCAGGTGAAAAAATTGTTTGTTTTTTGATGGAGAAACCCTTTTTTTTCTCCAAAAACATATCGACTATTGGATATACATGGATCACGTTATACCACAAGATCAAAAGAAATTTTTGCATGTTTTTCTAGTAGAAATAATTTTTCTTTTCACAAATATCTTCCCACTAAAAACAACCATATTTGACTATTTGAGAGCCTATAAATGGTATGACTTTCCCAAGTCCCAACACTACTTAAAGAGAAATAACATTTACCATTCTAACCAACCATGGATTGGTCCTAATAGAAATAATTGATACAAATAGTTATTAAGTCATTATTTCTTATTTTATTTATATTTTTAATGTCATAATTGATATAGGTGCTAAATAGTACAAAAAAAACCTTTTTTTGTAAGAGCAATGCTTAATGTTATGGATGAAATTTTGTACAAGTGCAACGAAGGCTTAATAACCATTCACAGGAGGTTGTGGCATTGGCTGAGGAGAGAGAAAATATAAAAAAGGGCCAAAATGCAAAATATTCGCAATGTCTTTTATTTTTCATACGTCGTTCTACAAAAGAACATTCATACTATTTAGCAATTTTCTTTTTGTTAACAGCTACTAAAAATTTCTCTACAAGTAAACTCATTCAAAACAAGGTGTACGCTTCTTACAATAAAATTTTGACTATAATTTTTTGTAATATATGAAAAGTAATGGTTGAAGTATTTTTAGCCATTTATTTTTTATTCTGTTTAGAAAGTATGTTTATGGGTTGGGTTTATCGTATTAATCCTATTCTAATATGAGTTTATTGATTAGGCAAATTCTTTGAACTTAAGTCTGACTTGATCATGACCCACTTAATGAAGAATTGAGACTTAATCCGATATTTAGATAAAATATTAAAATATACAAATTTGAATATCATATATACATAATAAAATCATAAATTTTAAAATTATAAAATCAAAATTAAATGATGTTTTATAATATATATTTTTTAAAATTATAACAGTATAAAATTATTACTATATTACACAATATTTTAATTTAAGCCAAAATAAATCTGGCAAAAATATTGTATTACTAATTTTCAAAAAGAAAAATAGAAGTGTTAAATTATAATGTGATATTAGGCTGGATGGAACGAACTCAAAGTAATCTGACCTAAAAACAATTAGGTCTAATTTTAAAAACCTAAATCATGACAAATTAATTAACTTCGGGTAGGTTGGGGTATCTTCTTAGGCTAGCTTGTGACCACTCTAGTATAGCATAACATCATAAGGAGTGGGATTACAATCTAAAATTTTTTTTGCTATGTAAAACAGTTTAGGTGGATTTAGTATTGGTCATCCCATTGGAATTTAAACAATGTTTCACGGCTCAAAGAACATTTACAAAAGACTTCCTTATATAAAATCGCTTATCAAAGAGGTCCTCACTATGATAGCAGGATTCGAACTCGTATCTTTTTAGAGTATTAGAACGCTTCTTCCAATTGAAAACCAAAAATTAGGACTAATTATCTGTGGGTCAAGTTGAGTTATCCATATAGCATGGATATGAACACTAGTAGAATTATGGTATAACACATGAAGTGGATTACAAGTAAATGTCTTTGATTAAAGATGAGTGCACCATCTGTCTAACAAATGTGTTTTCTTTTCCGTATCCCTTTCTTCATGGTGAATTAAGAATATAAGGAGGCATTCTAGTTTCATCTAGACTATCCTAAAGCGGCTTTTTTCCCCCTTTGTTTAAAGAAGAAAGATACATACATGCACAAACAAATTTCTCATAAACTTTTCACAAATTTACATGTCAATTACGGGATATTACTTTTATATTAATGTTTGAATGATGCACATTAGTCTTCTGGTACTACACCTCCTCATGCAATATTTTTAGAATGATAATGATTTGGGTACAAACACATATGTGTACGTACCATACAAAGTTGACGTGAGGCATTTATTTAAAAACAAACTTAAGAAAAAGAAAAGAAAAGTGATATTACTATATAGCGGTGATTAAAATTTCTGAGGTTTTGCAACAAGTTTATGTAAAATTACCATCACCTTTTTCTAAAACTGCATAATCCTAATCCTCTTTTTCTTATGCAGAAACACTGTCGGGGGGAATAGAATAGCAAACTACAAATATACCTTGCCACGTCACGCTGGGTGCCCTTCCTTAGTTCCTCAGCAATCTTCGAAAAAGTCTCATGTAAAAGGCTTCAGAGAAGAGACGGAGCAAGCAATTAGCAAGACCAGTGTGCAGGTTGTTCAGTCTGGTTATCGCTTTATTCAGAGATGTTGAAGATGGGGTGGCCATTGCATGTTCATCTTTTCATCCTTTGTCTGATGGGTCTTACTGGTAAGAAAAAACTAGAGCCTTAGTTAGCTTCTCTTCTCATAGAAGGTATCAACTTTACATGTCAATATAAGTTTTCTTCAAATTTTCAATTCTCTAATGAAATGAAAGCCTTTGTTTTTCTGGTTTCCAGTTGCGGGTCAAGAATCCATTGAGCTCCTAAGCCTTTATGAAACAAAGGAAGAGGTTTTACAATCATCATCATCTCAAGATGACAAATCCTTAGCTGTTTCAGTGAGCTATGGAGACCTTAATGGGGTCTCAAACAGCATTTTATTGGCTGAAAGTTGGCTCAGGTCCAACGTTCTTGCACATTACCCAGCGGTCAGAATCACTTCCATTGTTGTGAAATCCGATTTCTGCCAACAAGGCCACGAACAGAAGTTCCATTTGGTTCTGCCTTCTTTGAAGAATGTGTATCACTCGCTAAAGAGGTGGGGTTTGGAAAAAGATATCAAAGTTTCTGTTGCTTTCCCTTTGGACTGTTTGCTTCTACACCCTACCTCTTTTGATGATCATTTAAAAATGGCCAATCTCAAACATATGATAGAGTACCTTCAAAGTGTAAATTCAACATACTCGTTGATCCCACATTCAGGCTTCTCTCATTTTTCACATGAGAGTTTCAGCTTGGTGTCTTCTCACTTGGAGTCCATGAGAAATCTTGGATTCTCTTACCTCAAAAAAGTTAATGTTCTAGCCATTCTTCCAAAAGCGAGAAAACACATATCTAGAAAGCTTTCAGTTGTGGATTCTAGACTAATAGACCCATTCCCATTGAGGCCAACTCCATTATCAGAAATTGCTGAGCCCCCAATGCATCCCTTTGTTGGTGACCCCCCTCATCATGCTCCACTAGGATCTCCCTCTCCAATGGCTCCTCCTACTCTTGCTCCAGAACCGCCACGTGCCGTTGTTCCAGCTAGTTCTCCTCATGGTTTCACTCTTCCTCCTTGTAATCCAATAGAACATGGCTCCCGCAAGCCCCAAATAGGCCAGGCCCAGAAATCGTGGTGTGTGGCAAAGCCTAGTGTTCCAGCAGTGAAATTGCAACAGGCATTGGAATATGCTTGCGGAGAGGGTGGTGCTGATTGTGAGGATATCACTCCTATGGCAAAATGTTACAATCCTGACAATGTCGTTGCTCATGCTTCTTACGCCTTCAACAGTTACTGGCAGAAGCATAAGAGGAATGGGGGAACATGCAGCTTCGGAGGAACTGCGATGTTGATAGATTCTGATCCAAGTAAGCCCGCCTTGTCCATCATATTATTATTAAAAGATATTATAAAGTCAGAATTTTTGTCAAGAATAATGTTGCATGTTTTATTGACTCTTAGATGAGTAAGTGGATTTCATCATCTTATTTAAACCAAGAGCCACTAGTGTTTTCTATTAAAAGTTCTCTCAATTTTTTTAGCTACTAAATATTAGTCTCATTGTTATTTTATTCTTTCAAATGAGTCATATTTTTGGGGCTTGTTACTTAACATAGAGTGATGGTTGCAGGTTTCCTTCACTGTCGGTTTATTCTCAGCTAGATGCATTGCTGCAAGTGAAAGAAGGGTGGCTTTCTTTTTCCTACTATTATGAATGTTGACTGTTAGCGATTGGTTTATATATTGTGGTATGAAGTAGGAATTCTGAGAATTATTTTAGTTCGAACGGTAGTTCAATAATTATTGTATCAATGGCTTGACTGTAATCTTGTCTCTCCATAAAAAATGGCTTATTGGTGAGTTTGTGACATTCCTCATAGGAACAAGGAAGGGATCAAAACAGATCCTCTTAAGTAGAACTTTTATATGACTTGGTAATATAAGAATTTTCACTATTGACGCTATCCTATCAAGTCTCTTTTTTGGGTAACATTTTTTTAATTAATGGTAAAAATTTACATATGAATAAGTCATATAAAAATTTTATATCAAATGATCTATTTCCAAGAAGGGATAAAAAAATTATAGTCATATTTCATATCAAATTATTGATGGTAGAAATGATTTACGCTTGTTTGACCCCAATAATTAGCCATGACTAACAAAGATTTCTTTAGATGTAAGAGTAAAAGGATTTAATTACTACATTTTGTAACATGTAACACATACCAAATATTATTCTACTAAGTATTGAACCATTATTGTTTATGAAAATCATTTTGACCAAAATACCTTCAGTTCAATAATCATGATCTGTTAAAAAATGCATAAGAATAATAGAACTATCTCTGCTTTAGATTCGTACCGGTGTTGCTCATTCAAATTTCAAAGGATGTGGGAAGGAAAAATGCAAAGCAATAGTAACGTCTGAAATCGTTGAATTTCACTTAGACATAACGATTACTAATTTTTGGGCTACGACATCATTAGGATTTCTTGCTGGCAAAGCTGAAAAACATGTTATCCGGAAAGGAATTGTGAGAACTGAGAGGAGAGATTGTTGGCCAATCTTGTTATTGGATAGATATTTTAGATAGAAATTTTCATGTGGTGTCCTCAACCGGCTTGGTGATGTCATGTCTTTCATATTTGAGAGCTTTGCCATAGTTTCAAGCATGACACGTTTGGTAGTACCTTTATCTTGAACTTGCAAGATGCCAAAAACAGAGAGAAGTATTAGCTAAAAGTTCATCAGATGGGAAGCCACACTCTTTAATCAGAGCCAGGTTTCGATCCTGGGACCTGTGGGTTATGGGCCCACCACTCTTCCGCTGTCCCACTCTGATTTCTTAATATTGATCATAAATAAACTTATTTATACTTATTGACAATGAAGTGTTATGATTCCTCCTTTAATGAGGTGGAGCGAACCGCCAAATGCAGCTGTTTGTTTCCTAATTTTCCTGTCGTCATATATCATCTGACAGGACTCAACCCAGCCCAAAAATCTTGCCCGAATCTATTCCAATCGGCTCCATTTTTTTTTTTGGGTCAACCAATCGGCTCCATTTCGATTCAATCATGAATCATTAGTCAAGATAAGCTATTACTTAGTTTAGACTAAGTCCAAACAACTGGCCCAATCAAAATTTTGGGCTCAGATCAGATTAAGTTAAACACCCAATCAAGCCATTAACACCCCACGTCTCTTTTTCTCCGAAAGGATAAGTATACATTAAGCAGGATGGAAGAATAAAGAGAAGTGAAACAATGAACAAGAACATGCCAGCCCTTGAGACAAGGAAGTTGTGGGGAGTGAATCCCATGGTTGAGGGAGAGACAAAAGATAAAAAGCATGAAAAAGAAGTAACAGTTAAATGGCGTACTCATAATAGTTATGTGTCATGATCAAAAGTTTGATGCTTACTTGACTGGATAACATCTCTTCTCCTTGAATCTAGCATTCCAGCCTGTGATTGATTCCCTTTTGTTACTTTGCTGAATTTCATTTTGTTTACCATTCAGCTACATGTTGATTGGAGCTAGCTAGTCCATATTTCATTATTCTGTCTGCTTAACTTGTGGGAAATATCCTAGCTGAAACTGAATTAGCCAGGATGCCAGTGAGACTTGAGAGGATAAAAGATAAGTATAAAGTTTTTGAAAAAAAGATTATTAATACTTTTGTGATATTTTAAAATAACAGATAATCAAACAAAAAGAAAATGACAGATAATCTGAGATTCTTTTTTTTTTTTAAAGATAACAATTATAAATAAAGAAAGGAATAAATAATGAATTTAATTTTAATATATTATCAATATAAAAATATTTTATAAAAATATTTAATCATATATTATTACATTAATAAAAGTATTTGATTCTTACAACTATTATCTCGGAAGTCTAGCATATAGTAATATATAATTAAATAACAGTATAAAACTCTATTTTACATTGACAATACCAATTTAAATTGGATTCCCCATCATTGAATAAAGTTGCCACTTCATTGTCTTGTTTAGTTATAACTTAGCCTCTTGTAGGGGTGTTCATGACCCGACCCAGCCCGTCAACCAGTCGACCGAAGGCTTGTTGGTAGGGTTTGGTGAAAATTGACTTCGGTATATTTTGCCTTGAGTTCAGTAAATCTTGGGTTGGCCTAACCAGTCTGAAATTAAATAATTTTTTAAAAGTTTTATTTTTTAAAAAAATTAGTGATAAATTATAATATTTTTGTATTTCAATCAATATATTTTACATAATATGATACTATTTTTATCTTGATATAATTTATTTTGAAATATATATTGCAAAATATTTTTTTGAATTTATTTTTTACTTCTAGAATTTTATTATTTCACTATATATAATGTCTAAATCTTTATATGTTATATAAATGTTGGGTTGACCCGGTATGACCTAGTCATTAATCGGATTATTATCGGGTTGAGTTCGGATTCAAAGAAATGACCCAGTCTTAAAATAGGGTCGGATTCGGGTCTGATCTAACCCGGGCCAACCGTCCTTTGTATACCCCTAGCGTTTTGAACACCTAGAGCGCTCAGAAGCATGTGGGCATGCTTTGGATTATATCCTATGAGGTGTTCCTCTTTCATTTCTTTCGTTCTGGACAAGAATGCTATGTCTTCCGAAATGCATTATCACCGGTCACCAACAAATTTCATGCAACCAATCAAATGACAAATGCGTTTACCCCACTCCACATGGCTGGTTATCAATAAGAAATTGCTCCAAAATGGACAGTTTAACCACGAAATATGTAAATGGTGAACAGTTTTTGTCCTAGTGGTAATTGATCTTCTCACGACTTGATTGGAGAACCAAATTAAATAAATCTCATCTACTGATGTAAATATGATTTGTAAGTGAGAGATCTAAATAATACTTGGTCATTATCAGATTTAACAAGGCAAAGATACATGTTGAGATCTGTAAAGCAAGGGATTGTCTGGTTTAAATTCCCATTCACATTTGCATGTTGCATGCAAGTGTCAATTTTAGCTCTAAAATTTATCTTATAATTACTTTTTTCAGCACCGTCTTGACATCTTGCTTATTCGACAGTTCATTTATCAATTATTACACCGACTTAGTTTACCTTCCACATTTCTTTCTTTTTTTTTAATTTTGTTATTTGTTTAAACTTTGAACATATAATTGATTGAAGTGATAAAGAGCTCCAAACCTTTAACTAGTAATCTTAAGTTCAAGTTTTGGAAATAGAGAAATCTGTAGTAGGAAAGACTATTTCTCAATTGGTTATTTAGTTTCTCGAATTAGATGTAGTCGGTGGATCAAAAGTCAACTAGATATCTATAGTTAAAAGCCAAAAAAGACTTTGAACGCATAAGTTGTTGGGTGGACAATTATTAAAAATAAATAAATTAATTAAAAAGTTTCAAACAAAACAGAGGTGAGCAACCTCCCAAACAATATGAAGAGCAATTTTTGCAAACGTAAGGGCAGTTTGCTCTCTTCAACCAAACTTGAACTGGTAATTGGCAATTACTTACATCAACCATGCGATAATTCTCTTTCTTTTTCTTAAATGTAATATGCAAAATTTATATTTGAATGACAAATATGAAAAGTTTAGCAGGATCTTACACGGATTTAGAGAAAATTTAAAATATGTAACATAACTCAACCAAGAACTTGCCGCAAAGAGATTGAAATCATTAGACTAGAATCAGGGGGTAATGAAAATACCATCAAAATAGTACATTAAAATCTTTGAAAGACAAAAGTGTGCATGCTCTCTCTCTTTCTCGTCGCAAATTAACTTCGGCCTACATCTTAGAGCAGTTATTTCTGCCACTCAAATCAAAGCTTTAGAAATGAAGAATGCATATTCTCTTTATCTGATAAATGAAAGAGTACAAAGGATTTCCATTTTTCCAAATTCAAATAAATCAAGATCACGCTTCAAAATTAAATCGTCAAAATCATAAAAAACTACTCACCTCAATGGATAACAAAATAAAGAGAGCAAGGCACGTGCACAATGCTAGTGATGGAAAACTGCAATACTTACGAAAACATGATAATGAATTGAACTAGGGAATTTGGGCTAACCTATTGTATAGGATCAAAGTCAATTTTTATTTTATTTCTTAAGACAAAAATGAAAGAAACGGAGCTGACAAATGTTGAGAACTAAATTGTCAGGAAAAAGAGAAGTCTCGTGAGCGAGACCTAGTTGCTTGCATTCCTTGCAAGTTCTCGGTGAGGGTGAATAGAACATTCCATGGGCCCTAATGGTGGAGCACCCCCTCCAAAAACCGCAGTGACAGAAAAGTTTAGTATCAAAAAAAGGACCGAAGATAGCGAAGATAAAAGAGAAAGCCTGATTGCTATTTACTACTACGGGCTTGCCTCTTAAAATGCTTTATTAACCAAATTGCACAGATCAATTAACTAAATTAAAATTAAACGCCATGCTTGGAGTGCCCTGGAAGAAAGAGTAGCCCGTTTAAACCATGGGCGAACAGCCGAACCCTATGCCCAAAAAGTTTAAAAATGGGCCAACATTTGATGATTTACTGGATCAAATAAAACAAACCAAACCAAACCAAATCAAAAGCTATTATATGCGCATTTCTGTCAAAACTGAAGCAGAAGAAAGTGAAATACATATTTATCTCTCATAATATAATACTATTGCATTTTTTGAAAAGGTAAAAAAAAAAGCTCGAAATCCTAAATTTGCAGCAGGTTAGCTGCATTATTTCATGACAGTCTTATTTGTATTTATTTTGGGGCTCATTTTAAGGGGACATACTAAATTCAAACCCAACCAATGATTAAGGGATACCTTAGTGTATCCCCTTGAAATGAGTCATAAAATAAGTGCAAATAATATTTTTGTTATTTCATTGTATTTGGGATTTTTTTTTTCTTTTTGTCATGGCTCCAGGAGTTCCTAAATTAGTCAATGGATAGGTGAGACGAACAGCGTGGGCTTCAGGCCTTCCCATAAAGGACAGGCTCGACAAACACTATAGTTGTGATTAGTAAAGCCTTTTTTTATTAAACATAAATAAAGAAAATAGAAGTAGAAAAATTATCTCTTATTTGTAGTTACCTCTTCTTTTGATAGTGGAGGGAAACGAGTTCTTAAACTCTGATTTACGGATGGTTAGACGCGAAGTTCACCTATAAAGCAAAATATTTTAAATGTTTTCTCTTAATTTATTTAGAGAGTATTCTCCTATGTTAAGAGAGTATTATTGTTTTTTCCTTATGTTAAAAGAAAAGCTGTAGTAATTTTTCTTCAAAGAAAGTTACTTAATTTTTTTTTCAATATTCTTGTATAAGTTCCTATGTTCTCAACTCTATATTTTAGTTGTGTCATATGTTTGGCACCTAATAATGGCATTAGAGCCAAAGGTTGCCGATTGATTACTCTTCATGTGAGTTACTATACGTGTAAAAACAAATTCAAAATTACAGCAGTAAAATATGAGATTTGAGTAATTTCTCCCATTAGAAATTGAAGATGAAGATAATTTTAAGGAAAAAGATAGTTGATAGTAGTAATTGAAAGAAGACCCACTAGCATAATACACATGAAAAGTAGAAAATGATGGATGACATTAATGTTGTTGTAAATTTGCATTTGGCACTAACTGAATGAGTTTTATCAAGTGTTGTTGATTAAAAACACAACAAAGGAACTTTGGAATGCTCTTGCCAAATTATATTAAGCCAAGTTACTTCACAATAAGATATTCTAGAAGAAAAGACTTTATACTCTTCGAATGAGTGAACACACATCCAAAATAGATCACATCAACCTTCTGAATACATTATTTTCCCTTTTGCCAATTTACAATGTGGTGTGTTTGGATTAGTTGAGATTAAAATTATTTCAACTTTTACAATTGATAATGTGAAAATCAATTTTTTGTTTGGATATATTAAATTAAAAATAATTTTAAAGCGGTGTGTTTTGTTTGAATTGTGAAAAAAAAATTACTTTGTATAGTAAATTACTAAAAAATATATGAAATAATTTGTTTATATTATATGATATTTGATACTTAGTGTTAATTTGGTGAAAATATAAAAATGTTGAAATAATCTATTTTTGCTAATAATCAAAAGCTTCAAAAATAATTTTTTTTAAAATGTTATTTCTAGTATAAATAAAATAAGCTAAAGATTATAATCAATTTTTATCTAGATTTACCAAGCATACCATATTACATTGAAAACAATTTTTCAAGAAAAAAAAATCTATTTTTAGATTATAATCAAGTTACCCAAACATGCACACAAAGTAGCAACAAATGAATGTGCGAAACTTCTATTTCAAAATCTACCAGATTCATATAATTAGTTAGCTCATCATCAATCTAATAAATAATATCTTGATCGAGTAACTATCCTTGGAAGATATGGTTACTATGATTCTTGAAGACGAATTTGAGCATAAAGACAAGTAAAGATGACAAACAAGTCAACCCACCCTAAAACGTCTCGCCTCGCCATAAGTTAGCTTTAAAACAAGGTGGGACAAGTTGACCCATTTTGGAAAATAAGTTGAAGTTGTCAACCTACCGCTCATATAAAGGGTGGTTGGAGCGTCAACCTGCTTAAAAATAAGTAGAATATTTAAAATAATATATGAATAAATAAGTTGGCAGGTTAGCAAGTCAATCCATCTAAAAATAAATTAAAACAGTGGGTTAAGTGAGCTAACCCATGGTTGACCTCCTAGCTCACCAATAAAAATAGAAAATATAACAAATTATAAATATGAAAATAAGTCACCTAATGGCTTAACTCGCTACGACCCGTCATAACTCGTGGGTTAGGTGGGTTGAGATTTTTGGGTGGGTTCAAAATTACAACCCAACTTGCCAAAATTGGTGGGTTTGGTAGACTAAACCGATGGATTGAACCCGTTTGGCCATATCAAGATAACGAAGATATATCGGAGAGCTTACAGAAAACAGAGGGATTACTAATGATGAGAGGAAAATCATGGAACATGGCCCTAGTGGAAAACAAAATTAAGATAGATCAAAGTCACAACGAAGAAAAGTTCAAATGTTATAACTAAGGTATGGGGGAGCATAGAAGAAAGGATTGTCAATATAACAAGAAGATCGAATGCAGATAAACCTCACGAAGCAATTAACAAGTTCTCAATGATGTATTACAGGTACCTTTGATAATGGAGGAATCCTTACAGCGCAGCAGTAATTGGTTCTAAAGGAGGAAAACAACTCACTAACGATTTGATGTTGGATTTAAGAGCAACATGGCACATGACTCCATGCATGTTGAGATTGATTTCTACACTTACAAGCCTATCTTAGAAGGATTTGTATATATAATGTTTTGGGAATTGCTGGAGCTTGTGCTGTTAGAGACAAAACGTTTAATAATGATCTATACAGTTCGCTCAATTTAAGGGGTATAACATGTGAAGAGCTTGAAGAAAAACTTAGTATCTATCGGATAATTATACAATCTAGGGTGCAAGACTGATATTGAATATGGAGTTTTGAAGGTTGTTAGAGATTCCCTTGTGGTGATGAAAGGATTTAATGCAAATATATACATGCTTATGGGAGACACACAACAAAAGGTTGACGCATTTTTTGTATAAACTGGCCAAGAAGATTCAACAGTAATTTGGCATCGTAGAATGTGCCATATATCAGAACATGGTATGAAGATTCTTGCATAATGTAGTCTCTTTCTTGGACTCAAATTTATCAACCTGTCTTTCTATGAGTATTGTGTTATAGGTAAGCATCATAGGTTGAATTTGGAAGATCTACTACTAGGACCAAATACATATTACACTTGATTCATTATGATGTGTGGGAGTAGAAGGAGCAAAATATTTTGTGTCATCTATTGATGATTACTCTAGGAAATTATGGCTATGCTAAATCAAGAAGAAATCTAATGTATTTTCAATATTTAAGGAGTGTAGAACACAAGTGGAATTTAAATTTGGAAAATAAATTCAAATGCTTGAGAACAGATAATGGAGTAGAATATGTAGATGGAAATTTCTAGCATTCTGCAAGTAAAAGGATTTTCAAAGGCAATCCATAGTTGTTCGTACACCTCACCTTAGCAAAATGGATTAGCAGAGTGATGTGATCTCAAAGTATTAAAGGATATTTACGTTACAAGAATAAAGAAACTAGAAGAAATACTTTTCTATTCCCTTCCCAAAGCTGATTATAAAAGGGAATTAAATACTAGCATTCCTATAACTAATCCTAAAAAATCTGGTCAAAAGATAAAGATTAGAACTAACTAAATAAACAAAATAAAGATAAAGAAAATAAAAAAAGATAACGATAAAGAATTAAAAACTAAAAAAGGTTGCCACTCTAATACTCATGCAGTTGTGGCACAAAATGTGTGTTTGGTTTGGCCAATCTTATGCTACATCTCACCCCATCATAGAGCCAATAAATAGAACTCTCATAGAAAGGACTAGGGTTATATTGAAAACCGTAGGATTAACAAAGTCTTTTTAGGCAAAAGCCATAAAAGTCACCTCTTGTGTGATAAACTGGTCTCCATAAACTACAGTCGGATGCCTTATACATGTGATGTACAACCACAGTTGTTAATATAATAAGACAATTGATGCATATCGTAAGACATATATCGCAAATTTACAAATTTGATACTCTCAGTCCTAATATCTTAATATAAGTAAATCTCACAATAAAAAGTTAATTTTTAAATTTCAAGAAAGAAAATAATTTATGCATGTAATTTTAGGAATTAACATGAGCATTTATTGCACCAAAAAAAAAAAAAAAAAGAGCATTTACTTGCGGTTTCTTGCACGAATGCTAACATCTTTCCATCATTTTTTCAAGAAACAAATAAGATAGAAAAACAGCTAGTAGTGGAATTGGTAGTTTCGTACGTTAAAAATCTGTCTTATAGGTAGTGGCTGTAGCCATAGTACCCTATGGAGATTAATAATTGAATCAAATGTGAGCAAGCAATCGTCAAGAGTTACAATTGATCACGCATGCATACTTCCTTTCTCAATCTTCTTTTAAGACAACGAAAGAAAATCAATCATGTATGAAATTTAAATGGCGACGTAAGTTAGCTTTTAGGTCATGGCCACTGCTGAAGCAAATAGAGAAATGCTAGGTGACCCAACCAAAACAATCCACGCGGAACTAGTGTTTAATAGTTATATGTCTATTAACTCAACGGAATCCAGTGTTTGTGCTTCTCTTTCATCCTGCGATGGCTGCGTCGCTGTCGGTAGGCAAGCGCGGATGTTACAGCTCGGGGTTTCATTGCAGATGCCTTGCATTTGAGGTTGCACATTATTTGCTAGACATTTCAGTTACAATCGGTTTAAATGGTTTGAGACTTTGAGGCATATTTGGTGATTAATTTATTTTAAAAAATAGTTTAAGAAATATATATTCTAAGAAGTTTAAGATTGTAAGCGATTTTAAATTTTATGAAAAAAGAAATGGCTAATTTAAACACGCAAATAGTCAGATAGGTAGATATTGTCACAGCAAAACATAAATAAAAAATTAATTAAAAAAATAGATCCAGAAATGAAAAGGCTTTTGATACGGTGTTATTATTATCAATAAGGCCACATAAGGGTATACATCTATATTTATACTAGTTGTATTACCCGCGCTTTGTACGGGTAATATGTAAAAATAAATAAAATATCTTAAAATATAATTTTTTTAAAAAATATTTATCATCTATTATACACTAATTATTACATAAATTTAACCAAAAGATATATTATAATAAAAATAAAAAATGTGCATTATATAAAAGGCAACAATAAAATTATATGTAAAAATATATTATTTATTAGTTTTAATTTAATAATAAATATTATAAATAAAATATTTGATAATTCATTACAATTATTTTAAATATAATTATCTTGTTTAATTAAAATTATATTAAATATTATTTATTGTTAATATTTTTATTTACTTAAAATTTATATTAAATATTATTCATCGAAAATATTTATTTATTATTACACATTCTTTATTAAAAATATATTTTGTACAATTTATTTATTTTTTGGTTTAATAATTATTTTTATTGGAATAAAATATAAAAAATAAAAATGCAAAAGAGACTTTATTCCTGTCTACACAATGTATAATGTCAAATTGCATAAATGAATACAATATATTATAATTTTATTAGTTGTTTGGTGTAATTGATATGTTGCAATAACTTATTTATTGAAGTATCCTTATATATCAAAATAACATATAACTCAATCAAACTTTAGGATAGAGATTAGACCTTATTGAAATTTGATGTACAAGGATCTTTTCTTTTATTTTTATTTCTCTCTCATATTTTCATATAAAAATAATTTTAAGATATATATATATATTTAAATTAAAAATTATTTTTAATATAAATTATATTTATATAATAAAATTAAAACCAACATGGGGTTGATCGAGGTGATAGATGCCTTGATTCTTTAACCAAATGTCTCAAGTTTGAGCTTTTGGAGGAAAAAGTCCTCACCGGAAGACTCTTACCTCTTTTAGGAACCTCAGTTGAGTTTAGTTAGATTAATTAGATTTCTGATAATAGGATCAATACCGATAATTCTATTGAGATAAAAAAATAATAAAATTAAAAAAATAATTATAATCAAAATAATAAATATTTAAATAATTATATTAATTTATAATTTATAATTAAATAATTAACAATAATTACTACTTTATAATAAATTTCTTTTTTATATAAATAAATAAAAGAGAGTATTATGTATTTTTTATGTTTTAATAAAAAAATTCTTATAAAAATATATAAATAAATAATAAATATTATTTAATATAAATAATAAAAATAAGATATGTTTAAAATATTTATACTTATAATTAAAAATTATTTGAATAGTAATATTTATTCTTTATTGGATTTATGTTTTTGTTATAATAATTTATTATAGTGAAAAGATAATATTATTTATGTAATTAAATATTTTATACAATAAAATATCGAATATTGCAAAATATTAAAATTTTATCAAATCTTATATAATTAAACAATATACAATCTAGTATTATACTATTAAGGGATATCCTATTAGTGGTGTCAAATTAACCCTAAAGACTCATTTAGTATGCATGCTAAGATAATATCTCATAGCATAAAACATAATTGTATAAGGCCTAACAATATATAAATTGATAAAATTTTAATACTTTGTAATGTTCGATGCAATATTGTATAAAATACTTTGCTATATAGGATAATAATATTATCCTTTTATTATCAGATATAATAATTTCAATCACAAGAAAAATATAACAGAAAATGAACTTATGATGGAATAGCAATTTTATTAATTATATATTCAAAATTTAAAAATAAATAGCATTCATTAAATATTTAACCTGTTTTATTATAATTTTAAGATGTAATTACTATTAATTATTTAAAATACATATTACAAATAAAATATTTAATTATTTTTAATTATAATTAGTTCATTTTCATTTAATATATTACTTTTTTAATAAATATTTTTCTTTTCATAAATGTGAAATATATTTAAAAAAAAGGAAATATAATTTTTGTTTACATAAAATATGAAATATATCTAGTTTGTCAATACTCAATAATCAAACAAAGAACAAATATTTAACAAAAAGAAGTAGAAAAGACAATAGTAACATAATAATAGCTAATTTGATAGTTTTAGTGGGAAAAGTATTGTTTGGAATGTTTATAGATTTTGTATACAGAATAAATTTATTTAATGTATTATTTTTTATTTTTAATAAATATTTCATATTTTTGTTTACATGAAATATGAAATAATCTAGTGTGTCAATACTAAATAATCAAACAAAGAACAAGTATTCAATAAAAAGAAAAAGAAAAGACAATAACAATGTAATAATAATTGATTTGATAGTTTTGGACGGGAAAATTACTATTTGGAATGTTTATAGATTTTTTATATAGAATAGATTTATTTAATATATTATTTTTTATTTTTAATAAATATTTTTGTTTGTATAAAATATAAAATATAAAAAAAAAGAAATATAATTTTTGTTTTTTATGTTTAATAAATATTTCATATTTTTGTTTACATAAAATATAAAATATATCTAGTATGTCAATATTCAATAATCAAACAAAGAACAAATATTCAACAAAAACAAAAAGAAAAGATAACAATAATATAATAATAAATGATTTGATAGTTTTCGGATAGAAAAGTACTATTCGAAGTGTTTATAGATTTTATATATAAAATATATTTATTTAATATATTATTTTTATTCTTAATAAATATTTTTGTTTGCATAAAATATGAAATATAATTTTGGTTTTTTATTTTTTATAAATATTTCATATTTTTGTTTGCATAAAATGTGAAATATATCTAGTGTGTCAATACTTAATAATCAAACAAAGAATAAATATTCAACAAAAAGAAAAAGAAAAGATGATAATAATAATAATAATAATAATAATAATAATAATAATTGATTTGATAGTTTTGGGTGGGAAAAGTACTATTTGGAATGTTTACAGATTTTATATATAGAATAGATTACCTTATACTTATAATTTTATTTTTTTACACTCTGATTTAATTTCTGCATATTTATGTTTTAATTTTACTACATAAATATATGTGACACACACATTTTTGAAAGTGATGTGCATTTAATATTTTTATTTTAATATATGAAAATATAAGCTACTTTATCATGAACTTTTTTTTTAATAATTTTTATCATGAACTTAGTGTAAGAAATAAATGTCGTTTGAAGTTGAAGAGCATAGTAAAAGTTAGGGTTACAAAGATTTTTGCTAGAGTTATTGATGTGATATACAATTACTTATATGGAGATTTAAGTATTTTTTCTTCCAAAAAAAAAATTACAATCATTAGTGCTTTCTTAACAAGTAACTATTTAGCTTATCTATTGAATATTGACCTAAGGGGGGCGTATGATGTGCAGGATGTATTTACACTTTTGGGAATCTAGCTATGGGAATTTAAGATTCTTATGTTTGATATGTGATTGAAAAAATATTTGCGAATAAGTTGTATTCGTAGAAACAAAATGATGGTCATTTTTATTCCCATCTCCTTTATAGGAATGTTAGATTCTCATAAAAAAGGAATTTTATGGAAAAGTGAAAAGTCCAAATTATCTTAAACCCTAAATTCTAATCCTAGACCACCAGTCACCATAGCCATTAGCATCGCCGAACAACCACTGTCACCACCATCGCTAAACCCTCGCCACTGCCAGACCACCACTGCTGCCATCGAACCATCATCGCTACTGCCAAACCATTGCCATTGTAACATCTCTATTTTCTTAAAATGGCATAATAGAAACTTAATTCTTAGCCAAAAAGGCCACAGAGATGTCCACATGTGAAATGATATAGAATGCTCCTGACTTACTCAAAATTACAAAAATACTGTTAGTTACAAGAAACAAAAAAATAGATAGAAAATATTAAAGGATTTACAAAAAACTAAAGTGTAGCAATCCCGAAGAAACAGTGCTTCTAATTAACACTATTGATTGAATTATTTTATTTCGTTAGACAGATACACTTAATTAGGGTTGGAATATAAATATACAGATTAGAAAACTTAAGTTTGTTAAATAGAAAATTTAAGAAGACCATTGGTAATTTATTAGGGATTTAAAAGAATTTGTAACATCCTAAATTACGATATGTTTAATTTACGCTGTTAATCGATTTATTTGGTTTTATTAGGTATATGAGAATATTTAGAAGTGAATTATATAGAGATTAATGTTAGGAGAAATTTAGATAAACATGTAGAAAATTTTAACAAATTTGTTAGTAAAAGTTTGCTAGTTTGAAGAAAATAGGTTAAAATTCGGTATTTTAAATTGCTAGAACCGAATTAATCAAATTTTATATTGCGAATCCTGAATTGGGTGGCTGAAATTTGGCCACCACCATCACCTAATTGGTGTCCCATTCATCCACAAGAATGGGGAGAATTGGCCAAATGACCACCACCCAAACACCAACCAATTGAAACCCAAGATTTCAACTATCAAGCTTTATAAAATTCCCTTATTTCCCTCCATGTCCCCAATTTTGGTCGACCAATTGCAGCTGCCTCTCTCCATCTTCTCTTCCTCCATTTCATTTCATCCCACCTTCAAGCCTTAATCACTTCCTCCATTAAAAGAAACCCAAATCTAGCTAATTTTGCATCAAATTGGAGGTAGGATTCACTATATCTCATGGTTTCTCTTATGTTGTGGCGGATGAGGGTTTTAATTCCAATCTTTTATTAGATGATATATTGTGTTTATATGATATTTTATGGCTGGTTTAGCATGAAATTGTTGGATTTGGATTCAAACTTGAATGAAAAATAAAGGGGGTAGCAACATAGAACTTGAATCAAGTGAAAATCCTACAGTATCCGTACTTGTGTAGTGTACTACTTCGTATATAGCCATTTGAATTTGATGAAACTAATTTTAAATGAAACTAGATATTAGATATTTCCAACCACATAAATTATAAGGGCATTAGGCTAGTATTGCGTGAGATGTGATTTTTTGGACTTTATCCTAGATTTATACCTCTAGACCTGACTAGAGTGGGTTTTATAGGGCATAACTTGCCTTATACAACTTCAATTTAAAGGCAACCAATTTTGTTAGAAGCTCATACATACAAAAATATTCTATGAAAATTTCAAAGTCAAATTCAATCCCTGTTGCTCCCATTAATTCCTTAAAATTATCCTATGTCCTAACTATACATAAATAGGACAGGCCAAATTTACTAACTTTGAGAGCTTATAACTTGAGCTCTACCCACTCAAATAAAATGAAACTTTTTGGATATGAAAGCTGGCTTAGTTATTTTACAATGATGTAAGATTAAATCAAATTCATTAAGATTTCTAATTTTGACAAATTTTTACATTTTAGGCCTCTATTCTGTCTAACACAAAGTAGACCTAGGTAAACTCCCAATATCTTAAGTTGTATTTATCAAAATTGAATGGGATGAAAGATGTTAAAAACTAGACAAACAACATTTCAACATAGTAAAAATTCAAAATTTAATAACTTAAGTAGAAATTATGGCATAAAACATAAAAACGGGTAGATTTGGGTGCTATGAGCATAATTGTTAATTAAGCATTTAACTACTCCAATGCATAGGAAGTTCCAATCAGAGCTAGAATATTGCACACTTATGATAATACTAAAAGACTGATGTATGATGTCAACTTTGCTATTGTGACTGAATGTCTATGTGAGCTAGCACTATTCACAAGAAAGCAAACCTAATTTGTTATGCTGCCCAAATTCCAGTAGAACTTATGTATTTTGCATATGACTTCTTATGTTATCCAAGTTGACTTGCTCATAATTATATGAACAAATATAACAGTGACATGGCAAACACATCATAAGGAGTGTGATACGATGATCACACCCAAATAGGATATAACATAAAGATCATACTCTAGAATATAACATGAGAAATATATCCTAAGGAGTGTGATATGACGATCACACCCTGATGGGGTATCATGACATAGCGATCATACTCTAGAATGCATAAGTATAGATATATCCTTTTATGTTAAGTGATGCATATACATACATTATGTTCTTGTTATTATTAAGAAACTACAAGTTATGTCCCTGCTATTATTATTATTATTATTATTAGCTTTCTCTCAATTTTCTACACTTATGCTTTGAATCTTTTTCTGTTTATCAAACACGTGACTGAAATGAACTATGTTTCGGGTAATATGTTTTCAAACTATAAAATTGAGGTGTTTATATAACATATCCACCTTTTTCATATTAAATTGAAACAGTTAAAGATAATAACGATGACATGGTATATGGTAGTCTAGTGAATCCTACTGAGAATTTATAATTCTCACTCCGATGTATATCAACATGGCATTTTGTTTTGTTTTTCCCAACTAATAGAATTTTATATGAATATGAGCATATCAAAAAATTACTTCAACAATTAGCTAAACTAGTGTTGGAAGAATAGTTTGGCAATTTTGTAATGTAAAACACTACTGATTCCAAATATCAGACAATTATGTTAAGAAAGGACATCTATTCCTATAGGTCCCTAAGCTACTTTAAAGAAAGTGCATGGTAGACAAATTACCAAGACTAACTCAACTAAGGTTTAATCAACCAATTAGGTCACCAAAAAGGGAATTGGCAAATAGTTGAGAGCTAGTAGAATTAATTAGCTAATTAGGTAACCAAATAAGGTATGGCAAACACTAAAAGCTAAAACTAATTTAAGTGAATGAAAGACACAATTGCTTAAAATAAAGGAGAAGTGATAAATGACATATGGTAAGTTAGAAATTTTTAAATTACTAAAACGTAAAGGCTAAAATGTAAAAGGCAAGAAATTAAATGTTGAAATGTAAAGATTGATAAACAAAGGCTGAAAAGTAAGGATAAATATAAAGTAGACTTATGTTTTGATTGATATTGTTGCTTGCAAGCAATGTACAAGCTATTTATAGTTACAAAATATAGTTATTCAAGCACTAAACCCCATTAACCATATTATCACACCAGTACACATGTTTAGCTTAGTAGTTAATAAGTATTCAATAATGAATAACACTACCTCAGTTAATCTAGCCCATAATTCTATCTAGATTCAATGTACATGTTAGTTGATGGCTCCATTATGCATCTTATTTTGTAAGGAGCAGTTCTCACTCTTTCTTGCAACCTCATTCAACTACATCTTAACAATTTCCCCTTCTCTATTAACCAGAAACATCACTCTTAACAACTCCTATTTTTTAGTAATTGGTTGTAGACTTGATCAAACTCTTCTCTTCAGCTTCTAAAGTATGTTTCTCTTTTAGCCAATACTCAATACTAGTTCATGGGTTGCATACCATCATAAGGTCCAAGGTCCAATAGGAGGTCCCTTTCCTTAGTTATTTGCCAAAGTCATTCTTCCAACTGATTGATGAGTAAAGAAGCTGGAATGATGCATTTTTTCAAAGAATCCCAATTTTGAGCTCCTTCAAAGATCTCCTCTTGCCAACATTCCTCCATCAACAAATTAGTCCACTAATGTTTCAAGATTTGTTACTTGGTAGGCTTTCTAATTTGGTATACTTAGGCATGTCTTATTTTATCGATTATTTTTTCTTCTCGACTTTCTCCCCAAGTGTATCAAATTCTTTTATTTTGGTCTTAACTGAGAAAGGGCAACTATATTTGGATGCCTTGTGAAGCTCCTGTAATACCTTAGTTTCATGTAAAGCATTATTAGCATGACCCATAATCTTTGAGTGAGTTTGACCCTTTAGAATTTACCTGGTGAGCCATACTTTGTACACATTTTGAGTTGTTTGAGTCAACTTATATTTGAGAAACACTTTTTGAGTCATTTGAATGTGATTAGCGAAATTCTATCCTTTTGAGTCAGAAAAAATTTTCTAAGTTTGCAATAGGTGGCTATATGGACAGCTATATAAAGTATACTTTTTCTTGAAGCGAAAAGTCTTAGTAATTATTCCTTTGGTATCAATGAACTAAAGACTAATTTTTAATAAATTTTAGAAAATCATTAAGCTACCCATTTTTAGCTCGAAAATATTTAAAAACTATAATTTTCCCAAATTTGAACTAGAATCCAAAATTTGACTTTTGATTAATAAGGATTTTGATTTTTTTTTTCATATTTTTATTGAATCCAAATGGAGGGATATTTTCTTACTTATATTTATGACTAAAGTAAATGTGATATGAAATATAAAACAACACACATTCTTGTTTAAAAGAAACTCGACCCCTACTTTCAAAACCCATTTCAATGTCCTCAACCCTTAGACTTGCTTCTTTCCATTCTTAGCCTTCACCTCCCTTTCTCTCACTCCTCCATAGCTCATCACTGCACCACTGCCATTAACGCCACTGCTTATGCACTATCATGCCTGAGGTGAATCTGCGTCCGAGGGAGAATGATTTTGGTTGTTCTAAAGTTGCTGATTGCATTTTTGAGAAAGATCCAACCACCCACTCCTTTCTTTCTCTTCTTTTGGCTTCAAATAGTACTTCTAAGGCTTATTTCTCCACCTATTTCATGGGTTTAGTTAAATCTAATCATGGATATTAGATTTGAGAAGTTAATGTGAAGGACTTATAATTTAAATTGGGGATTTTATGATTGCAAGCTAATTTGAGTTAATCTTTGGTTTAATTGGTACTTGGTTACTGATGTTTGTGGTATTAAATACACTGTAGGATCATTAAGATGATTCCGCGGCACTATAGATTTGGACTGCCATCACTTTGCCTGTTATATGAGTTGATGGTATATATATAACATGTTTTAAATCTCTAAATTTTTTAATATATACATTATATATGTTTTATTAAAGTTAAATGTAATAAGATTGGTTTATCATGTTATTGAGCACATTATTTGAAACTTTGAAAGACAATAATGTTATCTATACCATGTGCATCTATATATTTTGGGGACAAGCATGTTTTGGAACTTGCTCTTGATACTCAAAGTTGATTTGATGGAAAGAATATGGTTTTAAAGATTATATAGTGATAGAAAATCCTTGCCATGCGACACTTGGTGGTATTCTTGAGTAAACTTCGAATATTTTATGGATTTTTTTTAATGAATTAAGAAAACTAAAAAGAAAAACAAAAAATTATACCCTTTGATACATCACTCCTTGCATATCATCATCCAGCAAGGGCAACACTTCCAACGGAGGACTCTCTAGATGATTGACTTTGGCATCCAATTCTTGCCATCGCGTCAACACACTTGTTAGCCTCCCGCCAAAGAGTCACAAGCCATCAAAGCATGAATATCTTCCAAAACAAAAATGCAACCATGGTGTCTTAGCCAAGACCTCGTAAATATAAGATGCACTACCAGTTGAGAATCTGTCCTACACCAAATTCTCCTAATGCCTTTGTTCCAAGCCAACAAAAGCCCATGCTTGATCCCTTATAATTCAACAACAAGAATTGAAAACGGGCCTAGAGTACTTGAGAATCCTCCCAGCCACCTCCCTTGATCATCTTTGAGCATTCTACCAAAACCAGACTTAGTCAAAGAACTCATCTTGCTACCATCAATATTCAATTTGACTTTAATTACCTTGATCTGGTTTGCACCATTGCACATGTTGAATTCCCTTCTTATTCTGAGCCTTGCTTGCCTAGCTTGTCCTTAGGATGGCGTCAAAAGAACTTCATAGTATACATAACATATGCTGCAAGCTCCAATTGGCATTAGAGAGGATTTGTTGGTTCTTCGATCTCCAACACCACCACAATGCGACAAAAAATAAAACACTTGAAGTGTCCCTCAAGTAATACTGAAGCCATGCATCCAAATCAAAATGAAAGAACAACGATGAATAGCCAAAGCCAAGGGCACACCATAAATTCTTTGCATCTCTAAAATCACATAGACAATGACGAGCTTCCCTCACCGCTTCCAAACATCAAGGGCATCGATCACTTGTAGCCAAACCACACCGATGTCTTAAAGAAGTTGTAGGCAAAGCTTGGCGCAAGACCAACCAAATAAGGAAATGGTACTTCTCAGGACCCTCAAGCTTCCACACCCAAGACCAACAGTCATTGGAAACAAATCCCCTTATTCTACTTTTCAACCACTTATATCCACTAAATGCTGAGGAAATCCCAAACACCATAGGTGACCATGTCCAAGCAACCCTACAAACATTGTATGAGGCCAAGGTCTGATGGCTCAAAGAAAGGCACACACCTTCAGGAAGAGTAGTTGCATGACAGTCGAAATGCCATTTATCATCCCACCAAAGGTCTCAAAGCTGAAGGTCAGTATCAAAAATATGTACATAGCCAACCAAATTGCAAAGAGCTCCATTTTCATACCACAAAGAAAAATGTTTAGAACCTAGCTGATAATGGAAACCTTCCTTTAGAACCTGCAAAGTCTTAAAAATACCCTATCATACATAAGAGGAGGAAGCTAGATGAAAAGAAAGTTGATCTTTTAAGTATTTGGCACTCAACACTTGTACCCAAAGCTTTTAAGGTTCATTAGCCAAATCCCAAAACAATTTCCCCAACAAAGAAATATTTGAAAGCCTTGCTTCCCTAACACCAAGGCTTCCCAAAGCTTTGGGTATAATAACTTATTGATTTATTATGGATATTTTTTGGATTACTTATTGATTTGAAATTCTTGATATTAAGAACATATGCAATTTTGATGAGAAAGTATTGAGTATTTTGGATTAAATGCTAATTTGAATCCTTGCTCCTTTGAATTTTGGTTATATTGATTATTACATATAGATTGAGATACTCTGATATTCTCAGCTCTAACATCCTAAACTTTCGTTATTTTGAGGATTGTATATGATTGGAAATATCTGATATTTTGAACTCTGATATTCTAATGTACTAAACTGATATTTTGGATTATGATGAAATTGTTTTTATGGAAGGAATCTTTGATAGAAACTGTAGTTAACAACAATTAATGTTAGCCTTAGTGAACCATAGTTCAAACTCTAGCTAGTATGAGTGTTGCTAGCTTAGCGTATTTGGCCAACATGTTCGATTCGTTAAGCCCCAGGAAGGTGCACGATTCTTTGATCCTTCGATACTTTGTTATACTAGATTTGTATTTGCATATTATGTTTGAATTGTATTATTATTTTAGCTCAATTATTTCTTAATTATGGAAGTATTGATCTATTAAGTATGTTTGTGTAAAACCTGTGGTTGAGCTTATTCATTCCCGATATAGATATATTATCTTTCACTCAGTCTATGTGACTTATTCCTTTATTTTATAGTAGGTTCAAGTTTAGGGCCCTTAGCAAGTTAGAAAGATAGATCTCTAAGTGAGCCCAACACACACCTGTGTGGCCCTTCTAGATATTATATATTTATGCTTATGATATGTGACACTTTGTTCTTATGATATGGATGTATTTTGTTTCTATTATGCATTTTGAGAATGCTTTTGGATATTTAGATTGGATTATGTGATATGAAATATTAATTAGAAGATTTTGTATATTATAGGACGTACATATTTTAAGAGAAACTCTATCAAATTTTCTATAATAATCTAAATTATTGGTTTGATGTCAGTTAGAATTGCAAGGTAATTAGTCAATGTTATGCACTGGTAATGGCCCAAGTTTAGGCATTATAGTCCAACCCAGCTAATCCATAAGTTGGGCAAGTGTATGACTTTTCCTCTAAAAATTTTGGCTGCTAGTAGATAAATGTCAATGAAACTTGTTCTTTTGCTACTTCTTCATCACTTGGATTATAGTCAACATTTGAGATTAATTGTGGTCCTATGCCTCCTACTTTGCTAGCTCTCCTTTGTTCCTTTTTAATCATGAATTGCTCGATTCTAGAGGTTTTTGTTATTACCGATGGTAGCATATTAAGGTTATGAAAATTGGACACTACATCTGCTCTTTTTGAAATCCTTCAAAGAAATCAACTATCATCTCACTAATATGTTGCTTGAGGATCATTAGATAAGCTACTGTGATCTCTAATTGAGACTAGTAGAATCAATCATAGAAAAGTTGTTCTAGGTCTGCCCAATTATGCACAAAATTAGGAGGCAAAGACAAATACCAAGTAAATACAATCTTCATTGATGATAAAGAAAAAAGTTATAATAATCATTTTGTTATAACTCTCTACATTGAGCAGTGCATTGACTAATATGCTCTATGATAGACTTTATATTGACAAAGTGCCGAGCTCAATCAAATTATAAGTTGGATTCTTATATGCTTGTAGCATATAGTACAACCTAAGTTTTTTTTTTTTTTTTACATACATTAGATGCTATTCTTTCAACTCAAAATTAGTTAGCAAAACAGGGGGTTTATCAACTGATTATGTAAAAGACACTAACAAGTTAAGGGAATTCAATAAGAGAAATAACCAACCCAAGAACTATCCAAATTATTCAATTTTAATGTATCATAGATCATAAACATACATTAAACTCAATTTAATGGTTAATCCGAATTATGCTGAAACCTCTACACTCATATCAGCATTCTCACTAGACAAGTGTCTAAAATTTAACTAACCAGGACACACAATCAAGCAAATGCACAAGCAAGAGCACAGATCAAACCTAGAATGCAAAAAATCTAATGTTGCAAAGCTACAACCTAATTCTCTAACTCTTTAATGATAAAATCAAGATTAAGCAATCAAAATTTAATCACAAAACTCAACCCTGAATCAACATAAATAACAAACATCATTCAAGCATCTCAAAATCAAGAACAAAGAGAAAAAGAAATGAAATTTAAATTTAAATTCATTAAAATGCAAGGATCTCAAGATTAAACCAAATATTCTTCAAGGTTGTTGGATTGATTATAGAAGCTTAGCCTTCCATGGCCATGAAAGAAAACAAAACAAAACCTTATGAGAAGAAAGAAAAGAGAAGAATGAAAGCGTAAGAAAAAAGATTGTCTAATTCAAGTCACTATTTTCCCTTTAGCTTAATAGCCCTAAAACATGAAAACCCAATAATCTCCTTAGTCTATACTTATATCTCTGTCTCTTAGCTTCAAATCAAATGGAGACACGATTTGCCTAATATGGGATTGGAATAAAAAAGTTATGGTTCAATCTTTACATCATGTTCAGGCCATGTACCCAACACTTCTATTCCAACTTCTAGACTAATTTTGACCCAAATCTGACCTAGCTTCAAAGCTCTTCATCAAAGTAGTAAAGTTTCCTTTTAGCTTACCTACAAGATAAAATTCATAATTTTTAGATGTCTGTAGCTCAAATTATGATAGACATACTAAAATAGTATACAAATCCAAAAATTGTCGAAAACACTATTAAACCCAATTTGAAATTAATTAAAGTATAAAAATATTCCTTATAATCCATCTTCACTTGAAAAGATAGTAAAATCTAGAGTCTTAAATCCTCTCAGCAAAGAATCATTCTATTTATCCATCCTAGATGTGGATTTCAGTATACAAGTTTGTCAAGTGACCTCAACTGCACATCAAATATCTCATAATGGTCTTAATTATCATGTTTCGATCAATTAATAATGGTACGACCAACTTGGTATCTGTCATTGCTTGTTGATTAGCTAGTGGCATTGGTGTCATGATTAGGCCAACTTGTCATTATGGTAAAGGTATCTCCAAAAATAATAGTGGTTGATTATCCAGTGGTTGAAAGTCTGGTCATTAGAAGGCAAGTTGTATACCATGTTGTTGATAGTTTGGTTGCTGAACAATTAACTACTTAACCGTTAGCCAAAGCATTGGTATTGGAGAACTTAGCTTTTAGGTAGGAAGCTGTGAATCATATTATCAATAGTTCGTTGCTAAGCCATCAATTGAAGCAATAGAAATTAAGAACTTGGTTGTTGGACAGCAAGCTATGAATGGTGCTGTTAATAGCTCGGGTATTAAACCATCAATTGAAACATTGGTACTTGAAACTCTATTGTTGGATAATAAGATGCTTACATGGTTGCTGATAGTTTGCTTACTAAATCACTATATGAGTAGTCAACTGTTAAATGAGTGATTGTACAATTAACTATTGAGTCACTAGCTATCTTGATGGAATAATGCACACTAGTTGACTAGCAGCTTAAGGTAAAGATGATCCTTATGGCTACTCTTCAACAAATTCTCTTTATGCTTTGTATTCATTTCTTTAAGATAAGAAATGTGAGCTCACCTGAATTAGTATTGCTGAGAATGCTGGTTGATTAGCTAGTAGAGATGGAATGACTATCTATGAATGCTCCTCGACAAAATCCCCTACAATTCTCGGCTGACTAGCATTGATTGTCATTGGTTAAGTGGCATATTAGGTGACATTCTACATGCTAGCATGCAAAGGAACATATGCTAATTGGTACACAGTTGAGCAAGTAACTACATGATGATCGACATTACTACAACCAAAATAGTGAAACTGAACCTTACTACTTATCAAAAGAAGAAGCTGTAATCTCCTTAGCGGGAGAGTACTCGTTTATTGTTGAGCATGCATGTTCTATACCTCATTTTGAACCATGGGCTCAAAAATATCAACTAATTGCCTGCACAGTTTATACAAAAATAGTTCAAGCCCTTGCCAATTTGTTGACGTATGAAAGACATTGTCATGACAATGGATTGTCCCTATTTTGGGACAATCATTGGAGTTAGATTTAGCCAAGACAAAGCTGCCATTGCTGCAAGCTATGCATAAGGTGCTAAAATAGTTGTAGTAGGTTGTGTTATTGGCATGGTTGTTGCTTACCGCAAAGGATGTGACTACTGAATTGGTCGGCTAAGTTTCATCCTTTCAACTACCTTGTTGTGAAGTGGATTACTAAGATTAATTCATGCCACTAACTTTTCGTCCTAATCGCAAGTGCATACACTAGTGAAAGTGTAGATCAAGGGATGAAAACTTCATCACTTACTATGCCAATTGTCCTACTAGGCATGCCAAAATTATGTTTTGCTTTTTCAACTCTTGGTACTTTAGCATAATGTAGGCATGCCAAGAAACTATTATAAGAATTAGCCGAAGTAGTGTTAGCTTAATAGCTCCGCTATTTTGTTATGTAAAACATTATTGATCCTAACTTTCAGGTGACTACACTGAGAAAAGTAATTTATTCCTTAGCTATAGGTCCCTAAGCTACCAAAAAGGGTATTGCAAAATAACTGAAAGTTGGTAGAATTTATCAGCTAATCAAGTCATCACCAAACAGGGTATAGTCAATAGCTGAAAGCTTGATGGATTGAATTTAAGTGAATGAAAGAAAAAATGCAACATAATACCTGAAAGCAAAAGGAAAACAATAAAGGAAATGGGATAAACAAAAGTTGTAAGTTGGTTAAATATAAAAGGCAAGAAATTAAAAGCTGAAATGTTAAGGCTAAAAAAAGATGCCGAAAAGTAAAGAGAAATGTAAAATTGACATCTGTTTAATTGATGAGTCTGGTGTTGTTTCTTACAAGTAATGTACAAGGCTATTTATGCTAATGGGGGTTGACTCACTTGGTCAGTTTTTTACTCATACATCACATTATTAGGGTTCAATTTTTCCCATTGATGGGTGATTTGTAAGTACCTCTAGAAGTACTTAATGAGTTTGAAGGCATGCCCTGACCCAGAATTAAGACAAGTCTTCTCATCAACTTAAACTTTTCATCTCCAAAAATAACAATGCTATTTATAGTTATAAAAAATAGCTATTTAGCACTAAACCCCATTAACTATATTCCCATACTCATATACATATTCAGCTTAGTGGTCAATAGTGTTCAACAATGAATAATACTGCCTTGGCTAACTTGACCTATATTTTTGTCTAAATTTCTATCAACTTATCACTCCATTATGCATCCTATTTTGTAAGAAGTACTACCTAGTTTCTCTTGCAACCTAGTTCCTACTATTGCATATCAACCATTTCCTTCCTTTCTATGAACTAAAAACTATCTTCCTCAATTACTCTTATTTTCTAGGAAGTAATTATAGACTTGGTCAAACTCTTCTCTTCAGCTTGTGAAGCATATTTCTCCTTCAACCAATACTCAATACTGGTTTGTAGGTTGCAAGCCATCATAAGGCCCAAGGCCCAATAAGAGGCCTATTCATTTAGTTATCGACTATAGTCATTCTTCGGTCACCAGCTAAAGTTTGTTGACTTCTTCGGTCACCAGCTAAAGTTTGTTGACTATAAGCTATTGGTTATCGACTATCATCATCGTCACTCCTCAACTATTAGCTTTTGGTTCCTTTTTCAGCATTTCTAATTGGTGATATTTATGAGGATTAAAAAAAGATTTTCTTAAAGGGTTATATTATTTGTACATACTTAAAACCCCCAACAACCTAGCACCCTTTCTCAACCCTTTCTCAACTTTTTCTTTCTCAATCAATCATTTCACTCTTTTCATTTTCTTTTATAATTTTTTTTCTCCTTTCTATCTCTAGGTGTCCAAAGTGTCAAATTACCCCAGTGGTACAAAAAATATTCTCTTTCTTAAAACATTTTTAAGGACCAAAAATAAAATTTTCATTATTTATAAATACTAAACGTAAATTTAAAATACTTATAGGGACCGAAATTTAGAATGGCATGAACAAAAAACAAAATATTGAAAAAGAAAAGGGTATGAAAGTCAAAATTATTTTTTAAAATGATTAAAGCCAAAATAACCAATACTTATAAAGACTAAAAATATATTTAAGTCATTAATTTTCTTGAGTTCTTTGATCTTCACTTAAACATTGGCAATAGATATGCTTATAAAAGGAATTATACTTTCAATAATAAGTTATTATATGAAATATTTTTATGAAATTGTTTTTCTTTCAAATTTTTGTTCTATGAGACTAAAGAAATGATGGAGATATAGGGAAATGAGAGATGGAAATTGAATGATTTTTTATTTTTTTGAACTGTTCTATCATCACTTAAAGTTATCACTTTACAAAAAAGCTTCTATGAATTTTTGTTTCCATAATTAACTGTTGAACAAAAGGCTTTTATGAAATTTTTTAAAGTCATTTTATTAAAAGGCTAAAGAAAGAGGAGAAGGAGGGAAAAGGAATTAATTTTTTTTTGGTTGTATAATCATCACTTATAAATTAGATACAGTTATTGTTATAAAACAATACTTTTAATAACAAGTGATTATATGAAATGGTTCTATACAACTTTTTTTAAAAAATTAGATTATTTAGAGGTTCGAGAAAGGATAGAAGCTTATCAATAAAAATTTTTTTTTGGTTTTTCCAATCTTACTTAAAATTTAAAAGTAGAGGTCCTTATAAAATAAATTATACTTTATTATCTAAAATATATCTATGAAATTTTTCTTTCAAATCACAAGGCTCAAGAAATGAAAGGGAAAGAGACAATTTATTTATTTTTTAAGTTGTTCACTTCTTATTTAAAAATTGAAAAGATATATTTTTATAAAATAAATTATACTTTCAATTATGAGTTATTATATAAAACAAATTCAGGAAAAATATTTTTAAAAAATTCATTTATTTAATAAACTTTTTATAATTAAACTATTCATTTCATCCTACACATTTTTATAACATTAAATTACTCTATCTAACTACTTTAATTCAAATTTTATACATTTTTGTTAAACCTTTAAAATAAAGTAATAAAACTTTAATACTAAATTATTATATTAAACTATATTATATATTTCATGTAATTTACACATGCGCATAGCACGAGTTAAATATACTAGTACTTATTTGTTTGGTACAAATAGAATAATGAAAAGAAAATATTTTAGTAATATATATATATTGCCTGTATCACTACTATACTTGAAGCAATTAAATGTTATTCATAGATAATATGAAATAATAAAAATAATGTAAAAAACGTAGGATTATTATAATTAATTAATTATGCTATGGACCAGTATCCTTTATACTTTGTGGAGAAGGCATGGTTATGATTGATATGTAACCATGTTCAAAGCATAAACTGTAGAAAATCAAAAGAAGCATAAGCTAATAAAAAGCAAAAATTTTAAATTTTATGAAGAAAAAAAATTCATCTAATAAATGAAATTAAAATAAATTTATATGTTCAAATTATTAAGAAAGACAATTGAAACTCGAATTAAATCAAGTTATACCAATTATTATATGTGTATATATATATATATATATATATATATATATATATATATATATATATATATATATATATATATATATATATATATATATTATAATATAATATAATATATTACTAATATACCTTTCATTTTTACTATAAATACAATAGTATTCTATCAAACTTAACCTAACCCTAATTATCTTCAAACTTTAATGTCAATATTCACTTTGCTACACAACATCTTGTCTCAATTGGTCCTTGTGTCCCACTCATCCCAATCCTTTCATTGTTCGTCACTGCTCATTTTTGCTTATTCTTTGGTCATAACCACTATTAATCGTCATTGCTTGTAGCCACTCGTTTTCCCCTTACTCGCTGTTCGTTGCTGCCCACCTTATTATTGTTGGTCTCCTCTACTCCTCGTTTGCATTGGTGGTTGCTTACATTGGTGGTCCTTTGCTTGTCATCTTGCCATCAACATAATTTTCTCTTCAACTTATATTGTTGGTTCAAGATAATGGTCCCCTACCTCCAACTCCAAATGCTTTAGCCTTTCAAGTATTTTTTTTTCCACTTTTTTTTTTTTTTTGCAAGTTACATTAATTTTTCAAATTTGGTTTTCCATTGTTGGGCTTAGGGAGCATAAATTAGAAAAAAAAAAATGTAGTATTTTCTTCTCAAAAAATGTGTGTCCTAATAGAAGAAAAGAATTGAGTAATCTTTTTGGGTTTCGATTAACTTCTAATATAGGTAAATACCTAAGTGTCCTATTGCTATATGAGATATGCAAAGCAACTGACTTTCAGTAAATTATTGACCGAATATCAAATAGGTTAAATGGTTGGAATAGCATATGTTTGTCTTTTACAGGGAGGGTCATGTTGGTTGGATTGGCCTTGGTTACTATCCCCACTTATTTAATGCAAACTATTAAGCTGGCCAAAATGATCTGTGCCAGAATTGATAGAATATGTAGACAATTCATAAAGGGGACATCAAAATATACGAAGAGAATCGACTTAATTAGTTGGGAAAAAGTTTGCAAGCCAAAGTAAGAGGGGGCATTGGGTTTTAGGAAAGTTAGGAAATTAAAACTTGCTTGTATAACAAAACTAGCTTGGAATTTAGTAAAGCATTCAAATAAGTTATGGGTTAAAGTTTTGAGGAGTAAGTATAGGCATAGGGATAAAGTCTTACCAATCATGAGAACTAGGAAAGTAACTTTAAATATCTGGAACGGGCTTACAAAAGCCTGCCCCATTTAAAGCAAAACCTTATATGGAGAATTAAGAATAGGAATTCTGTTAGGATGTGGAGTGATCACTAGCTTCCAGGGATCAATCGACTGGGGGATTTCTCCATGACACAACTAGGGGAAAATGAATGGGACAAAAAAGTGAGTGATTACACTGGTATGGATGGAAGCTAGGATTACAATAAGATTTGCAACATTCTACCAAAAGACTTCATGGATATTTTTTTTGCTACCAAATCTCCAAGTCCCAATGCTAGAAATGATTTGGTTACATGGTTCCTATCTGTTGATGGGGAATTTACCATGAAATCAACATATGATAGTTGGGCTAGGAGTAATGTAGTGAGTAGGCATAGGCTGTTTAGAAATATTTGGAGAATTAGAGCTCCCTAAAGAATAAAAACTTTCTTATGGCTTGTTGTTAATGAAGCATTATTAACAAATTATGAACAGTTAAAAGAGGATTAATAGCAAATGATACATGTACATACTTTATGTGGCTCATGTACTAAAACAATGCTCCACACTCTTCGTGCTTGCTTTAAAGCTTAAGGGTTGTGGAAAAGCATTGGTAATAGTTTCATTACGGATGAATTCTTCCACAACCCCTACTGAAATGGTTAGAAGAAAACATGCTTAATGAGACTCAAAGAATCCAAGGAATAGATTGGACCTTGATATTTGTTACCGGCTATTGTATGTTGTGCTATAGCAGAAACTTATTCATTTTTTAAAATCAACCTAATGCCCATATTTTTTTTTCCATGGAGGGTGTTGAAATTGGCTAAAGATTATGATGGACACTTAATCTCAAGGTAGTAGCCAAGATGAATATCCTAAATATACATATTAGGCATGTGCCTTGGTCCCTTCACCAAGAAGATTAGATAAAGGTCAATGCGCATGATTAACTACTTAGTAACTAAAAGGCTGGCTCGTGTGGCAGGACTGTGAGATATCATAATGGAGGTTTTGTAGCTACATGGAGTGTGAACTTCAATAAGTGTACGATAGCAACAGCTGAGTTGTGGGCATTTTCTAGGGCCTTGCCTTATGTCATAGCATGGGAATAACAAGAATATGGTTGGAAATGGATTCTACAAGCATTAAGCTCCTCATTGAGGAAAAGATTACAAATACATATGTTCATATTACACTAGTTAATACCATTAAGAACTTGTTTGTGGAAGATTAGTTAGTTGTTATTAACCATATATACCGTAAGGTAAATAGTTGCACAGACAAATTAGCAAAACTAGGTCATAAATTGCCTCTTAGGATTCCTTCTTTGATGTGCTTCCCCCATGTATATCTATGGAATTTCTAGCTGATAGGACTGGAGTTTGTACTACCAGGTTTGGCTATGAATAATTTTTGGGCTTAGGCCCCAACGTTGATAAAAAAATGATTAGGAAATACTTATCAAGCCTAAGATAAATTTGAGTAACTGAAGAGTTATATTAAGTTGTTTTATATGAGATTTTTGGTGTCAAATTTAAGATATCTTATTATGAGATTATGTTTTGAATGATCTAAAAGATAAATAATATTTGATTTATAATGCTTGAATATTTAGAATTTTTTTATTCATATAAACAATGAATAGCACTAGCTATAAAATTATTTTGCATGTTTTCTTAGTATTTTTTTTGTTAGTAAACAAATCAATGACAAAACCTTTACTTCTTGATTTCAATTAGAGAAATAGAAGTGATTCCTCACATGTTCTCAAAGTTAAAAGTTTTTGTCAAAGGCTTAAATTGTCGAATAAATACTTAGTTTGTTGATAAACATGAATTAATCTGATAAGGTGCATACGAGTGTTCTTAAAATTGTTTAAGAACAAGCTTTAACAATTGCAATAACTAGCAACTTGGAATGATTAAAATAGTTGAACATCACATAAACTGTAAAATAACTAAAGCATAAATAAAATGAACAATAAACCAACATTAACAATGATTGAAAACAAATGAAAAAGATGGTGGAATGTTACTTGGTTTCCTCCTTCATCCTTTGAATATCAGAGTGACTAATAGGATTTAGCGAGATGTTTCAAGTGTTTCTTCCAACCTTGTCATTTTGATTCCTCCAATCGTATTTATAGACAATTCTAAGCTCTAACATGATGACAAGTGTCCTTCTTGACTGTTACATTGTACATAGTCGGCATGCCTACCAATTTGCATGATCTTGTTCACCCCTCATGTTTCGAATACTGCACATTTTGAGCTTAGATCATGATTATGAATGACTTCCACAGCGAATAACCACCCACATTCTTCAAACCAACATTGTCTTCTCAAAGCTTTGACACTTCAATGCTCTTCACATTAATAACTCAAGTCTTGATTAGGCATTGAACACTCAATCGACATTTCTTCATGTTAGCATAAGCAATCCTTGTTGATAATGCAATTTAATAGAAGCATTTATACCTTCTAATCAAGCAAATAACCTATTGACAAAATCTTCACCTTAGTTCTTCTTTATGCTAGATATTTACTGTCAACAATTATTCTATCGAAAACTTTTCTAGCCCTTACATTTCCTTAGACCTTTTTATGAGTTCAACATTTCATGAATTCTATCGATACTTATTGCTCCTTCAGCTTCTTATACTTGGGAAATTTCCACCCAATAGTATGAACAATGTTTATTATATATATTTGTAGCTTTAAAAGGAAAATAAAGCCTAGAATAAATAATGCTTGATGTCCAATTTTTGAAATTTAGAAAAATGTAATGAACTTTAACATACTTTGTTGAATGAAAATATCTGTAACTTTGACTGAAATTTTTGTTTTGCAAAACTAAATAATTAGTTGGTTCCTTAAATTAAACCAAACTAATTGGTTTAATTGGATAAGATTTTTCTCAAAATTGAATTAAATTGGATCGTGAATACTTTTGACATACCTTCCATCATCATCATCATTATCTTCATCTTCATCATTTTGTGTTTTCTTTCATCTATTTTGTGGATAACAAGGTGCAACTCATGCTAAGGAAATCCCTTGAATAAGTTTGGCATAAAATTCAATCACAATAAAGCACATAGAAAATGACATACATTTCTCGGTTAAATTTTTGGTGTGATCTGTCATGCGTGATGCATCATTTACTCCCATGCACTTACTGTGGTACATCACTGGTAAATAGAGGTGAGTCCTTTTTAAAATTGGTTCTTACATGTTTTAATATTAGTGTCATTGTGTTAAACATTTTTTACATCAAAAGGTGGGGTCCTCAAGATGTGTTTCATCCTTTAACCATTTTCAAACATTCAAAAAGGGTCCCATTGCTTTCAGCAGCAATTGAGTATGTGTAGCAGATGAAAAGGTCCATCATGAGAAGACACAATAGCAGCAAGAAGGTTTGAGTTGCCATATTCTCTATTGTCAAGGCATGGCGAAAGAGGTGGTGCAGGGAATACAGGTACAGTAATCCTTATACTCATTGGAGAAGCGATGTCTTGGCAAGGTGATCTCATTTTTCGAATGGGAACATAAGGTGCTACTCCTGCTGCAAGGAACTTTGGCAATGGGCCCTTGGCTTTCTAATGTAAAAAATAGTGGTGGCACCATGGAACTGTCATTGGAAAAGATCATTTTTGGTTCTCTTAATCCTTTGACTACCCAATAGTAAGCAAATCAAAGGCAACAAGCTTTAGCCACTACTGAAACAACCCAATTGAGAAAACATTCTCTAAATGTCAAGTTGAAGTTATTAATTTCAGATGTTAAAGTTGCGAACTTTATAGTAATAATTACAAATGAAAAAAAAAACCCATGAACCAAAAACACGGAGGAAACAGAAAGAGAAAGGAACCAAAGGTGTCTACATTTTTCAATGAAGATGCAAGCCAGAAAGAATCTAAGATTTTGAATTTTGTAGAATTGAAATATAGAAAAATGTTAGTTTCTCAAGTTTTAAAGTTTGTCTTTTTGTGGTCCAATGCGCAACTTGTGAGGCAAATATCACCAAGAGTGGGTGGCCACCGGTGATGTCAAAGAGTGGCAATGGTTGATTTGGAATTAATGAGAATGCATTGATCGAGGAAAAAGGAGGATGTGGTGGCATTCCTGGAGTGAGGTAAAGGGGGAAAATCTGAGAGAAAGGGCGATGTTTAATTTTAATTATATTCGACTTCCAACACCAACTCCACAACTTGCCAACAAATATCCCCACCATCCAATGTTATTTAACTTAAAAGGATGGCTCACGTTTGCTGAATGCCCATGGCATCCCATGGTGCATTTAAGAAACTGTCTAAAGTTTTATGCTAAAGATTAATTTGAAGATGACTTTTTTATGGTGTGTTTGTTTCAACTTTTGAAAAAAATAATTTTGGGGCTTAAATTTTATATATAGTTGAAAAAGTTGAAAACTGATTTTTTTCAAAAACTATTCTTTTCAACTTTTATAAAAAAATTGAAAATAGATTTTTTCGTAAATCTGATTATTTTTAAAAAATTATTCAAACATATGAAAAATGATTTTTTTAATGAAAAAAGTGATTTTTTTTGCCAAAATAATCCCAAACAAACACACCCTTATTTAATATAGAGATGTGCTATTTATATCCTTCCTTCTGGCATTCACATTGACACCCAAATAAAGAGGAGAAATAAAAAAATTGTAAATAAAGAGAGAACAGGTGGGAAAAGCATGTAGAGAAGTGAAAAATACTAAAGGTGTCAATGAATATATATGTTCAAGCAAGAATGTATAAATAACATTATTGTTTTTTATACATACAGGAAGGGTATGTTTGGCATGCCATTTTAAGCATAATAGGATAATGTAATATAATATATTATGACCTTATCCATTGTTTGAAATAGTCAACTTATTGTATAAATTTTTCTATCAAACCTTCATTATACGTCAAAATGATGGACAACCTAATCCAGCCTAAGGATGTAGTATTAGGCCTAATTAGCTTTTGATGTATAAGAATCTTTCACTTTTTAATATATTTTATTTAAAAAAAATAATTATTAAATAAATAATAAAAAATTAAAACTATATAAATAAAAATAATATTCTTTAATAAAAACTCTAATAATGAATAAGTATTTTTAAAAATAATAATTATAAAATAACTATTCAAACTAATATAAAAATGTAAGAATGAAAAATTATTATTAAAATATATAAACAATAATAAATAATATTTAATATAAACTGAATTATATATAATAAAAATAATTATATATAATGTATAACACAATCAAATATAAGAATATGATATTAGATTTACTTAAATTTCAATATATAAAAACTCTCTCTCTTTCTCCCTTTTCTCTCTCCCTCTTCTCATTTTTTATATTATGAAAAATATTTAAAATATATAAATAAATAAATAAATAATTTTGAATATAAAATCATATTTATATATAATACAAAATAACTAAAATAATTATAATAAAAATAATAAATATTTAAATAATTATATTAATTTTTAAATTTTTAAGTTGATATTTAAAGAATTATACTTATTATAATATTTTCTTATTATATTTTATATAATACAATATCTAATACAGTGACATATCAAATACTATATAATATTAAAATATTTTAGGCCTTATACAACTAGGTTTTTATACTATCAACCCTTATTTTATTTGATCTTATACTATCATGCATGCAAAATTGGCCCTAAGAGTATTTTTCGATAGATTTTATGTTAGTCAATACTAAATCTCTTCTTTTTTATATTAAAAGTTTTTGTTGAGAGGAAGGTTCACTTTAATATAGGATTAAGTCATACTTCTAAATTGATTAGATGCTTAGAATTGTACTTACTAATCACCCACTAATAAAAAATTTGATAATTGAACCGAAATCATAATTATATATGAACGGAAACCAACTCCATTGTCATACTAAATCCCTTCTTTGCCAATATTAAGGGTACACTTTGTCATTAACATAGTATATTTAGGGGAACGAGTCCTATAAAGTACTAACTAAATATTGGAACCCGAGTGCTTATATCGTAAAGAGTGCACCTCTTTAACACAAAATAATAATAACAATAATAATAATAATAATGAGCAATTCTCTTTAACCATTGAAGGAATTCATTGAACATTAAATGTCTCCTAATGGGGTGTTTTTTTTTTTAAGGTAAGCCACAGTGCACGTTCTGTAATCTTCAGAATAAATAACTAATCAACAAAGAATGAAGTGAGATAAGGCACGCAAAATTAAGTTATACATTCAGTGAAGCCATACATTCAGTGAACCGTTCTGCATAATCCTCCTTCAGCAATTAACTTATTGTTTGCCGAAGATTGAGTCTGATGCTCATGATTAGATCATGTTTCTACCAACTTTTAAGCATTCATACAAGTTCCCAATGCAGTGTATACTTGACCATGAGAATCAGCGTCCACGTGCCTTGTTATAATTACTGAAATATCAGCAACGTGTAGAAACCGTCCTCTGCCTACTACTTGCAAATCGATAAATCCTGTGTACTACTTGTGATCGTCATAATACACTTTCAATTAAGCTTTTTGCTTTTAGTAAATACTCAAATTAAGCTTATAAAGATTTATGACGTTGCATCAGTGTAGTATTCTGAAAATTTTATACATTAGTTTCGTCCCTCAGCATTTGAAATGAACATTAATTTAATCCTTTTATATATATTAAGACATTAAATTGATTCTTAAATTAATGATTATTTTGTATTATGAAAAATTAAATTGATATAAAAAATTAATTTAGAGTAAATTATATTGATCTTTCCTTAGATTCAGTATAATTATACTCGACATCCTTCTATTTATAGATAATACACTAACCAGAATGAATTAGAGGGATGTCGAATATAATTATATTAACTTTAGAGGAGATCAGTATAATTCATCCATTAATTTAGTATTCCACCTGTCTTACCAAGATCAGTAAGACCATTTGCTCCTTTGCTTTTTGGGTCTCTTCTTTAAATCGAGAATGAAGTTGCCCTTTAACGATCAAGGGTGCCCTTAATACCCAAGAAGTTAAAGCAATTGAAGGTGCCATTGACTTGAGGATGTTGAGACTAAATGGTCCCTCCCAAAGACCTTAAGTCAGGAATTCAGTTGAGCTGGAAAGACAATTCTTTTGGAAAAGATATAAATATTGAGCATGACCTTCAACTACCTAGCCCACATGGTATAGGTCAAAATTCCACATATAATTATGACCGAAACAAGTGAAGTCATCCATGATGATCCATCATCAAATCACAACTAATGTTATCTATATAGACTTATCAGTATATCCTCAGATTAGTAAAGCACTCTGTCTACATTAACCATATTGATAACGATCATCGCACGTGTATGAAAAACTCACCTGTTCAATATGCTATAGTTAAACCCCTTTTTATTTTGAGAAATATCCCAGAATTTAAATTCAAGACTTTAGGGAGAAAACACACTCATGTAATTGTATAACAATTAACAAATTTCATTTGAAAACTGTGAAATAGAAGCATTTAAATAACATTGCTGAAATAGTAATCAATCCGACAATCTTTCATGAATATAATCTTCGGAAGATTGTGATAGCAATAAGCTCTAGTTTTATAATCCAGGACTGCGACAGTCTTACAGGAATCGATCTCATTTTGCGTAGATAGATACTATCATCCTACATGTATTTTTGCTTGCATCACCGTATGCATCAGGTGCGCGAAACATAGACTTAAATTAATGCTTATAAGATGAGATTCTTGATGCTTTTATTATTATTGTTAATATTTTTTTTTCCTGATTTTACCGGAAAACGTTTACTGATATTAAAAAATTAATAACAACCGTAAGCATTAACATCGGGATTTGCTCGAGAAAGAGAATATGATAAAACCAATTGATTATATTCTATTTTTAATTGAATTTTGTTGGCATTGTAAGTAGTAGATTGGAGCATTGCATGTGGGATGGAGGGAATAAATCATAAAAAGATTGGATAAGCGAAAGCATCGTGGTCACAATTTGTCCACCACGAGACGGACTAAATAAACTGCTGTGCCGGACTTCATATCATTCTACAAAGCGAGTTCAATAAAAAAGAAAATCTAAAAAGCGATAGTGACAACCCACCATTTGTCTTTTCAAAAATCTCTCTATTAATTAATCATTAACTATTAACATGCTGCTTACTGTCGAGAGCTCATTGAACGTATTACTTATGCCAGAGTTATTTAGCTTAATCCAACTTTTAGTATAAATTAAAATTCATATTTAAGATAACTGTTGAATTATTAAAGGTTAATTATGTTTTGCAAGGAAAACATTTATTATAAAACTATGAAATTATCATCAACTTTACTAATTATAATATAATTTGAATAAAAAATTGTAAAAACTAAGTTAATAAATACAGAACACGTCATCATTTTTCGTTAAATAGTGGGGATCTGTTTGGTTTGTCAGGCTTGCTAGCCATGTCACACCGCCCTTTCCTGAGCTCCAAGTGACCAAACCCCGGTCCCAAATCAAAATCTCACGTGGAAAAATTCCATGCTCCCAATTTATCTTTATTCCCGTACTCAAAATCCTTGATTCAAGCCTTAACACCTGCCTCCACATTAATTGCACCATCATTATAAATTCTCTTGGAAATTAGGCTATAAAGATAAGTTAATTTGAACCCAGATACTAAGGTGCTGTCTAAGATGCACTTCAAAATCCATGGAACATTAAGCACCTTGTTAAAGCAAGCAATCTCAGTCATTTAGAAAGCATTGGTAAGTGTGAATAGTTGAGATTAAAGAAGCAAAACTTGTACTACCGATTTCTATTAATCCTTCTAGTAATTACTGAACTTGTACCAATAGTCAACTTTCTCTCTCTTCCTCCTCTGTTATTCTTGGTCTGGCGTGGTAGCGAGAAGCAGCAAGATGCTGCCTTCCTCCTTCCTCTTGACACAGCAGCAAACATGGAAGCATCGCCGCATCCCCATGGAGGTACCACTGCTCTGGTCAAGGATGCCAAAGAAACGTACATGGCTTTAGGTCATCCTTTGAGAAATCTAAAACTTTTATCCTTTAAACTGTTGTTAGTGCAATAACAATGGCAGCTCCACCAATGAATCCCATAATGGCAACATGAGATAAGAAGTCTATCAAGAAACCAAACATCAAACAAACTTATAATGCTCTCCATATTTAGAGAATGTACTAAAACTAATTTTTTTTTTGAAAAAAAAAAACTGTTATATAGAGATGAAATTGATTGTAAACACCTCACAACACATCTAGAGTGTTTAAAGTCGAACCAAACTATGAGTCTACTACAACTAAAGTGCTCCACATCCATTTGATTAATACTAGCTTGATTCAATTGTGGCTTAATGAGAAAGTATTAGTTAGAATTTATGAGAAAGATGATGATAGACCCATTTATTAGATATGGTGGACATCGCAATTCGTAAGCAAATCAGCGTTCATATTTATCACTACCACGATGATTCATTTATGTTCCTTTGACACTTAACCTGCAATGCAAACCACACAATGATTCCCATATCTTCTGCCACCATCTGATGTAAATAATCACGATGAAGGAGTCGAATTTGGTGTTCCCAATAACTCTGCACAAACCGCCATCCCTGGAACTGTCGTTGGCAAGGCCCTGCAAGTCCGTCCCGATGATGATGCTGTAGTAATCGCAGGTTACGGCCAGAGATCACCAGACCCCTACTCTAGATCCGGTTGAACACGACAAAGTCTCCACTCTCCATCGACCTAGTGATGGCTGGAAACTTTTACTAGTGTTGAGGAAACGGTAACAAAGTAAGGATAAGTAGTAAAAGAGTTAAAGAGTCAATGTAATAGGTTAAATAAAACAAAGAGAAATCGGGAAACTTTCATCGTAGCATTCGCCGGATACTAAACTGCTTCGCTTCTCTTATATCTAGCCGAGACCGCAATAAGTAGCACAATTTTGTGTGCTAAATACTAGTTTTACATTAAAAATAATGATGTGTGCATTATTTAGGACATTAATTTTTAGTATACTGTCTTTGGCAATCAATTATATATATTATTTTTTATATAATTTTTGGGGTAATTATGATATAAAATTGAATATATTTAATAATGTGATAGAACTTGAATAAATGATAATATAAAAAATTTTACATTCATATTATTAAAATTTTAATATATTTTTTATTAACTTAGTTTATTTTACTACATATTTATGGAAGAATTTCTGTTTAAATAAGGATGCATAATGGAACAAGACAAACCTCCAACCTACTATTATCTCGACTCATAACACTATTGAGTAAATCATTAAATTAGTCTTTAAAATTGACAATCAATTTCAAATTAATCCCTAATATCTGGAAACCTCTTATGAGATCTTTGAATTTGTCAAAAGTCAATTTGACCAATTTTTACCAATTTTAGCGGCCTCAACAGAGTTTCTAAAATTTCAGGGATAAATTTAAATTTAATTGTCAATTTTGGAGACTAATTTGATGATTTACTCTAATACTATTGCACTTACCCTTGCTAGAAGTCGAGTTTTTAACTTGGTTTATTGCAGGATCAGAATACTGGTGAAGGTAAAATTACAATCCTCACTCAACACCATTAAATATTCTATGGCTTTCATTTGATAGTATTAATAATAAAATGTTTGTTTTAATATATATAACTACAACAAAATCAATTTTTTTAAAAAAATTATGGCCACGATTGGATAAAATATATAGGTCGAATCCAGTTTTTATTCAAAAGTTATCAAATATGTCAAATTATTCTGAAAAAAGTTAAGTGTTTAACAATTTTTGTATAAATAAAATACTACTCTGGTAAAAGAGAAGGTAAGGATTAAGAACATCATTATTCATGATTACTAGCAAAGCAGGAGAGGGAGATATCGAAGGGTCATTTTCTCTGTAAACAGAGGGAAGGAGAGGGCCATAGTGGGGACCACACACTGTGGAACGATGCCGTTTGTGATGTGTTTGAGCAAGAGAGCAGCAAAGTGGCAGTTATCAGATGGGCGTGCTTTGCATACGTACACTGACATTGTGGGGGCACTGCAGCGCAGCGATGAGAGAGATACAGAGCGCAAATGAGTTTGGTGAGTGAGATATTATTCCACGTGTAAAAAACTTCTAGAAAGTTTGTTTTAAAGTATATAAAAGTAAAAAATATATTTACTTTTAAATTATTTGACAAAACTCATATATAATATATTTTATTAATTTATAAATATTTTTTTATTTTATAAATAAACTCACTTTAAAAGAGCTTAATTCGTTCCACGTACGTGAATAAGCGGTACGATTTTTTTTTTTTGGTTTTAAGATAATATGTTATAACAATTTAAAAAAATTATATCATGAAATTGAAAAATTACAATATTAAAAATTTGTATTGCCATGTAAATCAAAAAGAATAAAAATATTGTCATCGTGCATTTTTCAATGGACTTGGACTATAAGGATATGTTTAGTTTTTATTTTTATTTTTATATTTTTTTATAAGATTTTTTTAAAAAAAATAGTGAAAATAAGAAATAAAAATAAAAAAGAGGATTGTTTTTACTGTTTTTGTTATTTTTTTCACAAAATCTTAAAAATATATATATATATATATATATATAAAATAAAAACAAGGAATAAAAATAAAAACCAAGTAAGTGCTAACTTTCTTTTTCCTCAAGATATTATTTTTAAGGATTTAATTTAGATGTACTGCCAGTGTAAAATTATTTTATACTGTCATCCAATTAAATTCTTCCATTTGTATGATTTTTGAAGTAATAGCGATGAGAGTCATATATATTTATTTATGTGGCAGCATATGAGTGAATGATAATGTAAAAAAGTTTTATAATATTAATATATATAAATTAAACTATATTTTTAAATAGAGTTTGTTTTTGATGTACTGACAGTATAAAACTTTTTATACTATCAATAATACTATATCAACAAATATGTTTGACTTTCACGTCTATTACTTCAAAAATTATGTATATGGGAGGATTATTGGATAATAATGTATCAGAGTAATTTTGATATATTATCAATATAAAATATTTTTATATTATTATTCAATCACATATTTCTATATATAAGAATTTTAAAATAATAGGTGATTAAGTTAAATATTTTTATTGATATAATAATATATAATTAAATATCTATATAAAATATTTTTATATTAATAATGAATCAAAATTAAATTCAAACTATTTTATATTATCAATATATTAAAATTAAATCTTTTTAAATAATATTGTACCATACTATTTAAAAAAATAATATTGAAGTAAGTGTCATAAGTGTAAATATTTCATTTAAATACACTCAAGCTACCTCTATCAACATATGAATATATCAAAATATAAAGGATGAATTATATTAATTTTTATATTAAATAATATTACATGTGATATATTTTTTTAAAAAAAATTTACACTAATCATCTTAAAATTTAGATAATATTATATTTAATACTCTTATATTTTGATAAATTATGGTATTCAACCCTTTTTTTTTCTGTGCTATTAAATATCTATTGATATGATATTAAATATCCTTGTAAGAGTATGCATGGAGCGATGTGGGGTGTAATGCCACCTAAGTGAAAGATCAGTCGATCAGTGTAATTTACCCAAACGCCAACGGCAAGATTTATATCTAAAACATTTTCATTGGTGGGGGGCCTCATGGTCATGGCAATCATTCGAACAGAAACTACTTTTACTTTATTCACTTAGTTCCAACCTAGACCTGAACTAATAAAGTTCATTATTCACTTCAAAAGTTTCACACTAATTTTGACTCCATAAATCAATGATTTTTTTAATAAAAAATAATTACTCATTTTTTAAAATTAAAAAAGCTAGACAACTTGGACTGTTGTTCATTTTGTCAATGCCTTCAATTGTTTTGTAGTTTAAGAATAGGAAGAGATGAGAATGGGAAAGAGAAAGGTTTGTGGTGGTGCGGGTGGGGCCGAGAGGGTGCTGATTCAAAAGCCCTGAGCAAAGGGAGAGAGAGAGAGAGAGAGAAAGGAACATTCTGATGTTTGGTTGGCTTTTTCTGTTTGTCTAGCTCCTGTGGCTGTCAAAGATGACTAACAGCTCATCTTTTTGAAGAGGGTGGTCCTTTGGGGTTTGCTTGTGTTGTTTCTGTGATGTGTGTGTGATAATAGTTAGTGAGTGTCTGGTACTCATGCACTAAAACTTTGCGTTTTGTTGTTGTCGTGCCTTTTCTCCATGTTTGGTTCTTCTTAACTTGGCAGAGCCAGACATGCATTCAGATTTCGGGATCTCTTTGATTTGATTAGCTTCCTTCTCTTGCACTTTCCCTTTCTTCTTATCTGCTTCTACTTGTTTTGTTTTCCTCTATTTGTCGTTAAAATCTGCTTTGGCTTGGCTTCCTCAAATATTTGTTCCCCGGAAGGAAGGAGAAGAACAATTCTGGGTCTGGTACGTGTATTACTACTATGCTTTTTCTTTTGAGGTTCATCTCTATGTCCCTTCATCTTTGCTTATTTATTCTCCTTGATCATTACAGTTTTGCTCAACTGTATCTGGACCCCAAAGATTTTTCTTTTTTTTCCTTTATATGTTTTGCCAAATTCTTTACTGGCTGTGGTTGATTTTATTTTCTTGATTATTTTTTTTGGTGCTGTATATTAAGCTGTGCATGAATGAAAATCTGTTGTGGATTTCTCGGTTTCTTTAATTCTTCATTTGCTAGAAATAATCATTATCAAACTTGCAGTTGGTGTCCATTTGGTTTGGTTTCTAATTTCTATGCAGCTTTCTTGATTTAAAATCTCAGAAAAATAATTTTTTTTTTTAACTTTTCTACTATGTTATAAGAATTGGTTTTCCCATAGCCGAGTTAAGTGTGTGTGTAAATGATCTATGGAGCAGAAACCACCTATAAATTGATGCCTTTGGTCTACTGCTTCGGTGGTTCACTCTCAACCTCACATACACTGTCTCGTGTTGCAGCAGGTGCATGGCTTCAAAGGGGGGACATAACTGAAACGTGGCTAGCAAAGGATCATTGATTGTGGCATTTGGTTCTGAAACCAGAAAGGGTGTTGCTGGTGGTGCCTAAAATCCGTTGTTGGGAACAACAAAGGAAGAAAAAGGAAGGGAAAATAAGAAGCAAAAAAGTCTAGATTCAGAGACTTAAATTTAACATGGGGTTGGGCGGTGGTGTCAGTTTTGAGCAAGTGGGGGGTGTCTCTGACTCTTCCTTTGAGAAAATTATATATTTATATATATAATTTTTGAGATGGGTCTGTTTCTGTTGGCAATGTCTCCTAACATGACCATCTTTGCTCATTGGGCTGTGTTACCATTTTAGTTAAGTTACTTGTTCTTCGAGTCTCTTCCCCATTTCAAGTGATCACAAAGAAAAACAAAAAATAAACATTTGTTAAAATAACTATCTTGGCACTCTTGGCCTCGATTAGTGGAAAAAGGTTCGATCTTAATAGGAAATATTCCATATTTCTATTTGATCCTTTCTATCCTCCCCTGGGATTTTATCAAGTTACCCACGTTCCATTTTTTTGTTTTTTTCCTCTCTCTTTTTTTCATCCCAACTGAGTCGGTGGTTTTGGCTTTCGTAGCTTGAGGCTGTGAGGTAGGTGTTTGCAGCTGTAGTAGAGAAGCTAGGATTTGTGTCCAGATAGGGAAAAAGGAGCAACATAGTTATTTTCTTTGGCCAAGATGAAGTTTATGAAACTTGGATCTAAGCCAGATTCTTTTCAGAATGATGGTGATAATATCAGGTATGAGATCAGTCTCAGCCTCTCTCTACTCAGAACCTCACTTCACTTGTGCTATGTATGCAAATTTATATCCCATTTTTTTTTTTTTTTCTCTTTCTGGCTCTTGCTTAGGAATAATGTGTTTTGGGCTTCTTATTGCTGATGCTTTCTTACTAATTTCCTTCCAAACTTGGTTCCTGTCGTACTTGATTGTTTTCGAGTTTTCATTCTACTCTGAACAATCAATCCTAATAGACATCAGATCACTGCTAACTTCATCATGTTTGTCTTGGTGGATTTTTTTTTTTCCTTTTTCATATACATACAAAAATAAAAAAAATAAAATAAAATAAAAACTCTGGAAGACGCTCTGACTCCAGATTTTTAATGTGTTCGATCTCTGCTTCGTAATTTATGCATGCGTATCATTCTATTAGATTGTAATTGATTAGCTTATTGAAGTGAGGATGGATCTTTGAACTCCACATTTTTCTTTTTTTTTCTTTTTTTTTGGGGTTTAAATCAGTGGAGGATATGCAGCCATCTCTACAATTATTTCCGTAACCTTTTTAAAACTCATTGGCATAAGATTTATCTCTGGCAAGACAAAGATTAATATATCACCCAATGATGTTGAACTATATGCAGTTCCCTGTTGGATGCGAACTATGTGTTTAGAATGGAATAATATGCTAATAATAAGAATTCATTTGATTTAATAATGATTTATTGTATGAAACTTGTTTGGAATGATATTAATTACTAGTTCGATTTGTCTGCAAATAATTTTGAGTTATATTTGGGGATTTACATATCTTGTAATAATTTCATTTTGAAATGAACTCTCTTCAATTCTTTCCATTAACAGTGTATTGGATATGGTACTGCCAGGCATTGCGTCCTCTGTCATTTTATTGACAGGCTATGCTATAGTCTAAGTGTTGCATCTTACTCTTCCTGCTATACCAGTTTTCATAGTGTTTTCTTTCCAATTTTACAAAAATATATTTTTTCTTTCTTAGAGAATTTTCTTGTATAAATAAAGGAGCAAATCTATATGTCTGTATATATAAGTCTACATTAGAAGGCAGTATACTATTTACATGCTAATTCAACCTGGCAACTTAATGAAGTAAACAACAGAAATATTTGAATCAACGCAAACCTATTAGCTTTTCTGTTGCACACGAGTATTTAGACATATCTAAACCCAATCATAAGATTTTATAGGAAGTTTTTCTTGGTTTGTTTCTGCATATGGTGATATTTATGTAGCAAATGAAAAAAGTCCAAGTAGTAAGTACCTAACTCCAATAGAAAACAAGTCTTAGATCTGTTTCTGTAATTATCAACTGGAAAGTTATCTAGAAAGCATCAAAATTTCCACCCATACAATAAATTCCTTATATATGCATTTTATACTTTTATGCAAACATACAAGAATTGTGCTCTCCTCATCTGTCCCATTCTCCTTCAGCTATGTAGTTTTTAATATGCAGGATTTGCTAATGTTAACAGCCCACTTCTCTATCATTTTTTTGAGTGGCCATATATGGTTATATGTCCTGCACTTTATCATATTTAATGGACAATAGTAGATCCATATTCTCTGTTATCTCAGTAATAATAACATGTGCTTTAAGCAATGAGAAAAAAGAGACCTGGTTTTCTTTCCGTCTGTAGTTAATATGTGCATGCTGGAGAAACTTAAATTGCATAAATTCTATGTCAAATTTTTCATCTGCGGTAGGCTTGATAAATTTTTCTTGGGATTTATTTTTTTTCTTCCTTTGTTTCTTTCATTTGAAACTAACACGAACCACCATATATTTGGCAGGTATGTGGCGACTGAGTTGGCAACTGACATAGTCATTAAAGTTGGAGATATAAACTTTTATCTCCATAAGGTATTATTCAATCTGATGTTGAGGTGGTATAGTCATCTCATATATAACTCACATGGTAAATGAACTGCTAATTTTTCTTGTCGATTAGGGAATCCCTCAACCCCTTTATTAGAAAGATTAGCCTGTAATTCAATCCAATTGTTATGAAGGTCTGATTATGAAGCCAAAGGATAACCATCTTCATATGCCGAGTCAATAATTATTAAAAGAATATGTGTCAAATTCTGTTCTAAATTGTCTAATTTCCTCTTAAGTGCGATGGAATCTTTGACTCTTAATGTATTATGAAGACCATAGTTTTTCTTCTATCCAAAAGAAGAAATTATGAAAACTAGAGTTTAGAAGAAGTCTGATTATGTATGTCAATGTGTGTTCTTAACCATTCAGTTGACCAGGTTGATTTTACATTTAAATTGTTCGGGTAGCCAGAGGCTGAGATTGTGGATAACATTATATGTCAAAAAACTCTCAGCTGGATTTCATAATCATTTTACCTACTTTACTAACCTGTAATGTCTCGTTGTACTTATTATATGCAATGGATTTGTTAAATACAAATATGTCCATGTTTGCTACCCAATTTTTTTTAGTCTGATTATGTTCTACGTTATCTTTTCTATTGCTGATCATGATCTTAACTGATGAATATCTACAGTTTCCTCTTTTGTCCAAAAGTGCACGCATTCAAAAGCTGGTTACAAACACAAATGAGAACAAGGATGAAGTCCATATTCATGACATTCCTGGAGGACCGGCTGCTTTCGAAATATGTGCCAAGTTCTGTTATGGTATGACGGTCACTCTCAATGCGTACAATGTTGTTGCAGCTCGCTGTGCAGCAGAATATCTTGAGATGTATGAAACTGTTGAGAAAGGAAATCTCATCTACAAGATTGAAGTCTTCCTCAACTCTAGCATTTTTAGGAGTTGGAAAGACTCAATTATTGTTCTTCAGACCACCAAGTCTCTTTGTCCGTGGTCTGAGGAACTTAAGGTAGTGAGCCACTGCCTTGACTCCATAGCTTCCAAGGCTTCTATTGACACATCCAAGGTGGAGTGGTCATACACCTACAACAGGAAAAAACTACCCTCCGAAAATGGTAATGATCCTCACTGGAATGGTTTGAGGAAACAACAGATGGTTCCAAAGGACTGGTGGGTGGAAGACCTTTGTGAGCTCCAACTTGATCTCTATGAACGGGTCATAACAACAATTATAACTAAAGGTAATGTCTCTGGCACTGTAATTGGAGAAGCTCTAAAGGCTTATGCCACTAGAAAGCTTCCTGGTTTCAGCAAGGGTGTGATCCATGGCGATATAGCAAAGAATAAATTATTGTTGGAGACCATTGTCAGACTTTTGCCCCCAGATACAAGCAGTGTCTCCTTCAGCTTCTTGCATAAGTTGCTAAGAACAGCTATTCTGTTGCAATGTGAAGAGTTGGAGAAGTCCAAATTGATGAGGAGATTAGGTCAGTGCCTTGAGGAGGCTAAGGTGGCTGATCTTTTGATTTGTGCGCCAGCTGGTGAAGCAATTTTTTATGTTGATACAGTGCAAAGGCTAGTTGAAGAGTTTGTAGCATGCGAGCAGCATGCTCAGGCCGATTCTCTGTTAGAAGATGAATTGCAGAAGATCAAAAGTCCCAGGATGAAATCAGATTCTTCTAAGATGAAGGTGGCAAAACTGGTGGATGGCTACCTTGCTGAGATTGCACGTGATCCCAATTTAGCTCTTGCAGAATTTGTTAATCTTGCTGAATTGGTATCAAGCTTCCCAAGACAAACTCATGATGGCATTTATCGTGCCATTGACATGTACTTAAAGGTAAGTTCCTCATGTGCCAGCTCTGGTATTATATACGTGCAGTAAGATTTCAGTGTGTGAAATTTTCCTTGTTTTACCTCACTAAGATTTTCAACATCTGTCCTAAATATATACATCTCGGGTTCCAGATGGATGACTCACTGGAGAGCTGAATAGAATGTATTGCTATATGTAGACTTATGTTGCTGTCTTCCTCATATTGCTTCCTCTAGTGTGATATATATATGGGCCTGTGTAACTTGATCCTGGCCTTATATATATATATATATATATATGTAGCTCTCTTCTTGAGCATTCTGGGGGGAAAAAGCAGCTTTTTTGAAAGTAAAGCAAGATAATCCAAACACATCAAGAATAATGAGCTCTTAACTGGCGCTATATGTTGCATTATTTAAATCAACTCTGAAAAATTTGATGGCAATTTAGTGTAATGATTTTGCATGTAGTCCTCATATAATATTTAACCATTAAAACCTTTAAATTGACTTTACAAAACAATGTGGATGGAGCGATTCCATTGATATTAACCTAATTTCCAAGGCTGACTGTACTACATCATGCAGGAACATCCTGGAATCAGCAAGAGCGAGCGAAAAAGAATATGTAGGCTGATGGACTGCAGGAAGTTGTCAGCAGACGCTTGCATGCACGCCGTGCAGAATGAGAGGCTTCCGATGCGTGTTGTTGTGCAGGTTCTCTTCTTTGAACAGCTGAGAGCTACATCATCTTCTGAAGGCAATAGCACGCCAGATCGTCCCGGGTCTATCAGGTCCTCGCTTCCCAGTGGATCTCATGAGAGCTCAAGGTCCACTACAACCAATACAGAAGAGGAATTGGATGAAGCGCTGAAAGGGGAACTTCCAACACTAAAATTATCAGGTGGAGGTGGTGGGGGTAGCGGAAGAAACAGCAATGATAGTGGTAAAGGCAATAATAATGAGAAAGTTGCTGCTACTAAAATGAAAGGTCTCATGTCAAAGAAAATATTCTCTAAGATTTGGTCAAGCAAAGAAAGAAGTGGTGAGCTAACTGGCTCTGATGCTTCAGATAGCCCTACTTCTACTGTTGCAGAGGAAACAAAATCTACCCTATCTAGAAGTAGGAGGCATTTAGTATCTTAGAGCATGTTTTGCTGACTTGGAGGTTTATATTCAATTGTTGTATAATCATCTCACTCAAATAGCATTAGGAGTTAGTGCTTACTGACATCTTCCAGCTGATTCTTCAAATGGAACTCTGAGCATGTGTTGTCATGTGGATAAAGAATGAAGCATCAAGAAAAGTACATGTTGATGGTTGCTATGTCATGCCCCTGGGGTGCAACTTGCAATCAGCCATTACTGGTCTTAGATTAGAGATGAACTCAAGTAGTGATCCAGTTTTGATGTACTATAATGATAAAAGGAAGGTCATTGCTCTTCACTTCTTTCATCTCCTTCTCTTGGTCTAGATGCAATTATTGGGCATTGGTTTGTGATTGCCAAAAGTTGTATGCTTTGATGATACTGGATGGGGAGGGGAGGATGCAGGGAGAGTTTCATTAAACTACTAACATTGTAAAACCTGTTGGGCTTATCATGAAATTTAGGATGTTGCCACCCGTTCTCAAAACACATGGGAGATTTTGGTATGAATTCAAATTTTCCAAATATGTTAGATAAGATGCCTTATATGAGAGATTGAGAGAAGAGAAATCTAAATTTTAATTTAGGTATCACAGCCGAAAATCATTTGCAATTTCATGGACGTATGCTTTTGTGTTTCGTAGCAACTAGCAAATCAAGTAGAGGTTTGTTAAACTTCTTATCCAAATTATATCAATCTTTTATTCACTTGAATCGAGGAAGGTGTCATTTGGATTATAATTCATTGTTTGTCCTACGATGTTTGTCCTACGATACTGGATAACATTCAATATAGACATTAAATATCTCGAAATAATTAATAAACTGCAATTCAAATGGCATCTCCCTCTGTTTTAGTGACTAGGGTTGATGTGATTTGAATGTGGGGTTCAATCTCTATTTGCTCAGCTTTCCTTTTCCTTATTTACCTCTCTTTGGGCTCTCAAATACCCAAAAAAAAAAGGTATCTTAGAATATTATTAATATTTGAATGACTTCTTTCAGAATCTATAATTCTTTCTCGACTAGTTCACTTTTACTGGCCTTTAAGTATCTCAACATATTGCATAAATATGACAATAATAGTGTAAAGAATAATATCACACAAATTTAGCACAAAGAAACCACACACACAGGACCACATGGTATGAAAACTAGGACGAGGAAGAGAATAAATTCGAAGCTTTTATTGCCTTTCTTACTATAACCCTGCATTTTTAGAAAGAATTTGATGCACGTTAAATTTATGGTGAATCTAGATGTCTCAAATTTAAGTCACTCTTCCCTATAATCATGTTATATTAGTCATTGGGGGCATTTTGTTGATAATAACATGATTCGTTTTCCGTTTAAAAATTTTAAATCATGATTTAGGCAACATTTTTTTCTTTTTTTTTTTTTTTTTCTTATGTTTGGTAATTTTCGAATGAAAAAAAAACCAAAGATGGAAAAGAAAAAAAGAAAAAGAAAAAAATGAAAATCAGTGGACAGGAGGATGAGCAAAATAAGAGCAGTTCTATAGAAAGCCTGAGCATATAAGCGTTTAGGCAAATAACAACACACTTTCAACCTTCTTCTTTATTTTTTTCCCCTCTTGTTTGTATGATGATACACTGATCATAATGCCTTATATTATCCTCAGGTAGAAGAGATTTAGGTTGAGAAAAGGAAGAACAGCCTCTCGGGCTTCTCCAGCAGCTAGCTGATCGAGTGCCCCAGGACTGTATATTATCAACTGTTTGGTAACGATGCTCATTCTTTTAATGCTGGAGCACATATTAGCATTTTCCAATAAATAAATAAATAAAACTCGAATCCACAGTATCCCCCAGGACCACTGGACCACTATCAATATGCCCCGCCTAATCTTTTTATTTATTATTATTATTATTTTTTCCTTTGCGGAGCTGGATTATATTGGACTTGTCACTTTATTTATCCCTTTTTTTAAGGAGAAATACAACCGAACTATAGCGAGCAACCAGCAATCTGACGAAAGAAAGCACAAGGCGGGCCTGTAGGTCTCCATGACCAAAGAGGAAGGACAGCTAAAAATAAAAATCAAGACACAAAAAAATAAAAATAAAAATAAAAATTGATGTAAAAATATTAAAAGGTTATAATAGGAAGAAGCCGAGGAGTGCAAGAAATAATAAAAGAACAATGCTATGCACTTAACCAAAAGTACAAAAAAAACTAATTTTTTTATTAAAAAAATAAGAATAGTAGTTTGATAGAAGAACCGCGCTTACCTACTCAAGAGTTTATAAACATTTTTTTTTTTTCAAATTGAAGAGTGTAGAAACGTGTTAAATAATTCTGGTAAACAAATTTCCACAAAAATTTTAACGTTCTTATTTTTGGGTTAGTAGAATTTGCAAGTGGCATTATTTTTGTACTCCCAGTGACATTACACTTGGACCTTCCCTGTATTAACTGAGACCGGTCAGCCCAAAGTAATCATGGATAAGACCTTCATCTGCCTATGTGGGCCGATCAGCCACAATGTAGTGGGGATAGATAAAACGATCAAAACTCGCCTTCTCTTAAAATGATTGTTATATTTTCTTTAATCAGTTAGAGCCACCTTTACGTGACCGATCCACGCTTTAATAGCCGAACGGTGCTTTTAAAGAGTTTTAAGGATTAATCATTTGATCGGATACTTGATACCTTTTTGTTGCCTCACTGACATCTAAGTCCCTTTTAGTTGATTGAGACATGTTCCAATCTAATCTAAGCAGTCATAATATGAAACCCTCAATTAACCATCCACTTAGACTTTTGAACTAACCGATTCGACCCCCTTAAGCAATATATAGAAATCTAAAAGAATTATCTACAAAGAAGGGACTAACTTGGGCCTGCAATTCACAAAAGAAGGAGAAAAGGGGGGGGGGGGGGTGCACTTTCTGTAGTGGATAAGGCTGGACCTCTTATCACCCACTATAAGGGAGTTGGAGAACAATCAACGTAAGGATTATTTGGGACACGATAGGTTTGACGTGTTATCTTCCTTCAGTTCGGCCAGCTATCTGAGCCCAGATTTTTCATGGTGCCAAGCTTTCTTTTCACCCTTCTATTCCTTTTATAAATAAATAAATAATAATCAAATAACTTTACTGGACCCTAGGCTCAACCCCTCCCACTTCTCTTAATTCTCATCGTGCGTCAATACTCAACAATGTGCACTACAATTGACCATGACCTATATTGTTAATGGTAGGATGCTATGCGAGTGAATTATCCCAACAATCACCAAGAAATTTAATAGTCATAGTAAATGCATGACTAGAACAATAAACAATATAGTCAATGTTACTAGGCTTTTTCCTCCTTGCTTCCCCTTCTTGTTCTTATGTCAAAACAATATTTGTAGACGTCCCATTTAAGACAGGTGGACCTCGTAAGGATAATATTTGATTAGGACATAATTGTCACGTGAACTTCCTTGCAGCACCTTAATATAGATAGAAAAAAGAGAGGTTTGTCCTCCAAGAGAGTGCTAAGTGATCTATGATACCATTTACATCAACATTAGTGAACGTGAAATGGAACTATAGAAATTAAATAAAATTAATGCCTGCCAAATTAAATTACACTTACCCAGACATCCGTTATTGTCATTACATGCATGGTGGAAAAATAATGAAGAAAAACAAACTCACGGCGAGCACTCAGCAATCAACCAACCTTTCTTTCCTTTGGAAAATTAAAATAAAAACTCATGGTTCTACTTTTTCTGTTTGTTTGTCTTTCTTTTTTCGTGTGCGAATTGGCAATCATTTTCGTTCTTCATTCATAGCTCTCTTTGTCTATTGCCTCCCAACTGTCTGTGGCCTACTTTTTTAAACTCGAAAAATGCAAAGTAGAAGAGTGAGTTTCCGCATCTAAATTTTGTTTTATTAAAGTAATGATATTTGTACATTCAAAATAGACATTCTTAATGAGCACTATTAAAAAGAGAAAGAGACACGACCTTGATCTCGTATTTTACCACTACCAAATATTGTATCATTTTCTTTTTTAATGTCTATAAAAAATATCCACTTTTAATGTATAAATAATATTACTCATTTTGTTTAATAAATATGCTAGATGGAATATGTGGGTAGTTTAATTATTGGATAGGAATAATCAAACTTTTGCTTACCGTATCAGCCAGCAAATGAGGATAGGCTGGAGCAGTTGCAAAGATAAGCCATTCAATACAATACTTTTCACTTTGCCCTAGCAAGATGTGGAGAGATAAGAATTAATCACTTGTGCAACTTTTCTCTTGACAAAGCTCATCATAAATAGCTACATATCCAATTGGAGAGAAAGCTGTTGCAATTTCCTGGGAGGAGCCTCTGAACTTTGAAGTTTGACACTAGAAAGTTTCAATATTGGAAAAGTCTAAACGCGGTGAGATTCGAGGGATGTCAATTTGGTACTTATGGTGAAATTAAGTCGCAAAATGTGTTTTTAAAACTCTTTAATAATATTTAAAAAATATTGCTAAAAATATAAAAGGTGTTATTAAAACTCTTTAGTAATATTTTTATAAGTGTAGCATATAGGCTATGTCGCTAAAGAGTTTTATCAACACTTTTATATGTTTCAGTAATATTTTCCAGGTGTTAATAAATCTCAATTATGTTGTAAAAGTAAGTGAATTGCAACCTCAAACAAATTTTTGGTAGTGTAAGGGGTTCGAATTATAAAATAGTCACTTTGGGGAGGGTTTTACATAATGACTACCATGACCTAAAATTACGTGGGCAATTATTTAAAATAAAAGACTAAATCATAACTAAATGTTAGATCAATAAACTATAATTTGAAACTGGATAGAACTTCATTTTAGACTTAAACAAGATTTTTGGTCCCTACATACAGTCTACTGATTTTGGCTATCGTCCCCATGATTTCAGTTTTTAAATTTTGGTCTTTATATTGTCACAAATTTGGTTTTTGGTCCCTACAATCAAGTATTTATCCTCATATTTATTTTAGTTTTTTAGGTTTTAGTCTTATAATTGTTATTTTTCATAAGGATTGGTCTTTATAATTTAATTTATTTTGATTTTGGTCTTTCAATGATCAAAACCTGAACAGTAGAAAACTATAAGGACTAATACCAAAAAATAAGTATTATGGCGACCTAAGCCAAAATATAATACAACTATAGAATCAAAATAGCATTTAAACCTTTATTTTAAGCAATTATTATAAACATATTTTGAATTATCAATAAATATTATTAGGTACAAGGTTTCTCCATTTTTACATGAGATAACAAGTACAAATGACTTGCTAAATTTTATTTTGCTGGTGTGTGTGTATGTGTGTATATATATATATATATATTGAGGCATCATTCACCAATTCAGTCAGGACACAAATGGAGGTTACATGCAGTACCATCTAAAGAAATAAAAACAAAACTTAGGGCACCCGGGTCACGCTCCAAACCCACCAAAAACATCTAACTCCGTCACTCAAAGCCTAGAAAATGAAATTTTTTGCAACCCCTATCCCACACAACAACCTGTGTTCGCGGCAGCCATTAGTAAAGATACCATGTAACAATAGACACAATACTATTTCTACCTAGCCCTGAAATTGGAAACACCCGTTGAGACAGTAACAACAGTTTGGCGTAGCTATAAATACTGCTGAGGATAGTCTTTATAGCCAAATTCTTCCACCTGCCTATACTCAGCCCACACCACTAATTATGCAAATAAAAAAAAAAAAAAAAAACCTAACTCTTCCACTGAGCATGAAAACTTTATGCACAATAGGTCACTGCAGCACTCCATGAAGTTGTCGTTGAACCCAGCATATTCGTTCTTGAACAAACCGAGCCTTGAACCTTGATCCTCACTGATGGCTGAACCTGGACTGAAATCGACGCCATGAAGTAATTGAAGCAAGCACATCCTGTATAGAATCTTAATTACATAAGCACCGCATTGACTAACATAGCTAGAACAAAAGAATTCTTTGCAAAACAGAGCCATTGTTAATATAGCCACCTGCATTCACATGCCAGCAATATGCTTTTCTTTCTCTCTTTTTCTTTTTTTTTTAATTTTTTTCCTTCTATTTTTTTTTTCTTTTCTTTCCTTTTTACTCCTTTTTCTTTTTCTTTTTTCCTTTTGTTCTCTCACTCTCACTATTTTCTCACAATTTCTACCTTTTTTCCACTCATTTTGCATATATATGTATATATGTTAATCTCTCAAAATAATTGTTTGGTATAAGTCCTTTATCTTTTAAAATTGAACGTAAACAATCTTTGAAAAATTTTGAAAATTGTGTTTTAGTCTCTGTGACAAGATCATTTACACTCATTTTTAAAAGACATAGAACATAATTTTTTTTTTTTGAAGATCAAAATAAAAAATTTTATATTTTTATAAACGAAAGGCTTATTTAAAATGAATTAACAATTGTTGAATTCCTTGAGATCTCATGACATATACCGTTTAAGGTTTGGCAGTTGTAGAAAAAAAATAATATTGGGAGAATTTTATCTTCAATATAAACCAGCTCACCTTAAATTAGATTAGTTGAAATCTAATGAATGATATTTTTGACGAAAAAAAAAGTGATAAGCTGAATTAGGCACGGTTGATTCTAGTATGAAGATATTGTTATTAATTGTATGGTAGAAAATTGATCTCCACATCCCCACTTCCAATACCTCTTAGCTATGAAAAGTGATATTTGTACTCTTCAAAACTCCAGACACTTTCAACACCTACAAACAAAAGCATAGGATACATCATGTGCTTTTTTTTTTCTCACTTTTTTCTCTCTCCACCAAATCTCTCCCTCTCTTTTCTTTCTATGTGTTGGGAGATGTTTCTTTTTTCAAGTGATATAAAAATTATTTCTGCTCAGCCGTTGAACCTCCCTAACAAAAGCGGGGAAAAAATATAGTCAATAACAAATAAATTGGGATAGCATGGTGAAAAAAGCATTAATCCTTGGCATTTTACTTTTCCAAATAAGGAAGTAGAACATACGCTGAGTATATGAGGAATCAACATCTACCATTTTGAGTTTTTTCTTCATTTAGAAGGTTGGTAATATCTTTTTATCCTTGGTTACACAGAGGCAGAGTAACAGATCACACATAGCTATACATCTCTTTTCCATCTACTAGTAGCCTGTAATGTCGTAAAGAATTGAATGAATGGCAAACCCATTAACAAAAGAAAAGGGGTAAAGAAATAAATGGCAACCTCAAAGGATAATAAAATGGGAAGGAAGAGATGATGCCACCTGGGTTCACATTAATTTGTTGCTTCAACTAGCCCACCCCTTTCGTATCTCATGACTCATGCGAGTTGATAATTGTCAAAATAAAAATTATAAAGTAAAACAAAACAAAACAAATTTCAGCATTTTTTAAGTACTTCTCTTTCCGCCTCTCATGATCCAAAACTTGCACAGAACTTATGTCTTAGCACTCCACCAACCATTTACTTCCAATTTCCAATTGCACCCAGCCAGGGCAATTCGGATATGAATAAAGAAATGTTAGTTATACATTAAAAATAAACATAATATAAGTGTAATGAGAGAAAAATACAAATCTAGTGGGATGATAATCTTTTATCTTTTAACATTGGTTTTATATATTTTTCTCTCTTATTGTATTTACACTATATCTATTTTTTGGTTTTTTTTTAAGAATATGCCCCTCTCTATCATCAAGGAAAAAGATTAATTTTCTTTAAATATAGTCAAATTTATCCTTCTAACTAGTTTTCATGCTATATCTATTTTTATGTACAAATAATATTTTTTATAAATAAAATTCAGATACACAATAGGAAAGACCGAAGATATAGTAGAAATGTTTAGTAAGCCTATTTGCGGAGCTGAAGATTCCCACCATCGCATGTTTATATTACTTTTATTTTAGGTAACTGTGTAGTTTAAATAATTAACTTTTTTCTATAATAATAAGAATAATAATCATCATCATCATCATCATCATCAATTTTCAACAGACTAGCTACCATAATCCTCACCATAATCATGATCTTTTTCAAGATAACATTTTTCACTTAGAGTTTACTAACGCAAAACTTTGCAGCTTTCCTCGTATTTTTTGAACTTTGGCTTGTTTTCTTTATGTCACTGTCCAAAACGTGCGTTCACATAACTCCCACAGCGGCATCAAAATGAGAATGAGAGATCACTGTAAAGGTCAACATAAAGAAATACATTATCTCACTAATACGCATGGTATTTAAACTAAGATTAAACATCAATTCAACAAAAATTGTATATATATATATAATCAATGACCAGATGTGGCCATGTAGCAAAAAGGAAGAAACAATTAGGGTGCGTTTGGTTTGTGAAAATGTTTCCTATTTTCATTTTCTGTTTTCATTTTTTAAAAAGGATTTTCATTTTCAAATTTTCTGAATTTAGGAAATACGTTTGGTTTATAAAAGTAGATTCTATTTCCAAAAAATGAAAATAATGAAAATATGTTTGGTTTGTTTGTTTTCAATAATTTTCAAAATCAAATTTGAAATAATAAAATTATATTTATTATTAAATAATGAAAATAATATATATATTTATTTTACATATTTTGTTCATCAACTAAAAGTATTTATTAGAATAATAAATAATTTTATAAAATATTAAAATCAAAAATAAAATAAATTATTTACTTTTAAGTTATTTTATTATTATTATTATTATTGTTATCAATTATTATATTTTAATTTTTACACAAATAAATATTTAAATACTATAATTAATATTATTTTATTACTTATTTAAAAAATTACTAAAAATTCTTGCTTTAAAGTGATAAATCATAGATATATATTACATACACAACATATGATAATATATAATTAAATATTATCATAGTAAGTTTTAAATGCAAAAATTACTTATAATGATAAAATATACTTATAATATATATGCTTTGTGAATAAATTTAATCATACTAAAAAAAATATAAGTGAATAAATTAACTAGAACTATTTAGAATCAAACTCAAATGATTTGGCATTTCAGAGGGCAATTCAAATCAAAGAAATGTTTCCTAATAAATTCATGAAATACACACCAGGAAGTCAATACATTCAAGAACAATAGTTCAAGAATCAAAACAACAAAGCAAATCAACAACAACAACAAAGCCAGAATTGCATTTTTGTGCTTCTAAAAATCAAGAACCACCACTTTCAGATTCAGACAAGGAGGTGCGTGGGCAAAGGGTATCAAAGATTGTACCATTCCAACAAGAATAGACATCACAAATCAAAAAAACTACAGACCGTGATTTCCTCTTTCACGGTGATGGCAGAAATTGCGACAAAGCTCAACATGGCGGTGGCAGCGGCCACGACGAATGCCCTTGTGGTGGTGACAACAACCTGCGGCGGAGAACGACACCACAACGATGCTCCGAATAGAGAAGTATCGACAGCATTAGCGGCAAATGCACGATGCCCAGTGTTGATCTATGGTGAGGCTCCAATTGCTTTGTCGCGGCGATCGGGAAGGCGAGCAGCGGTGAAGGTCCTCGAGCAAGCGATGGCCGGCAGGACACCATCAATGGTGGAGATGCAGATGGCGATGCTCGTTGGGGCAGTGGAAGCAGCAACCCACGACGAAGAGGAGGTCGTGAAGAACGTGGACGGAGGCAGCAACCCACTTCTTTTATCCTAAATAGAGAAGGAGCATATCCCATATGATGAAGGAAGAAGCCAAGAGAGAACAAGAGTAAGGAGAAAAAGAGAGAAGTAGCGTTGGAATGGTGAGAAAGGAGGTTCAGAGTGTGGCTGTTGGCTTTGGGAGAAAGAAAGAAGATATTATGGTGTTTCACATTATTACAAAAATGCCACCGCCTTGTTTCCCGATTTTGTTTTCAGTTTTTGTAGAAAAGGTTGAAAACGATGATTTGCTGTTTTCATATTTTCTGTCATTTTAGAAAACGTTTTCATAAAATATTTTCAATAAAATCAAACCAAACACATTTTCACCTTTATTTCTTGTTTTCAATGAAAATGAAAACAGAAAATACCCAAACCAAACACCCCCTTAACATCATGTTTGGTTGGAGGGAATGGAATAAAATAGAATATCCCCATGTTTAGTAGTGTGCTTGGAGTGACAAATTGTCAATTCCTTAAGAAATAAGTATTCCTACCCTAATAGAAATAAGTATTCAATCACAAAAGTGATGAACTTCCATTCCTTTCAACCAAAATAAAGTGTCAAAAATTGCTGACCCCATCTATCTATTACAGCCCTAAAACACTTGTGACCTATATAACCAGATAAGAGATACTTATGAGCCAAACTGTGTTCTAAAAGAGAAAAAAAAAAAAGAATAATTTTTATATATAAACAATATAAAATAATTTTATATTATCAGATAATAGAAATTTAAAAATTTTTATAATTGATAGTATAAATTTATTTTATATTATTAATATATAAAAATTAATTTTATACTATTAGTTGATTCAAATCAAGCTGAGGTGATTTTTTTTTTTTTTTTTGAACTGCAAGATTAGGCGGACTTATTTAACATGAAAAAACATGTTTTTTTTTTTTAATTAATTGTAACATATCCAATAAAAACAAAATAATAAGCATTGTATTCGATCTATTTAAGTTTTCATTCTCTCAAGATCATCGCGTCCAAGTACCACATCGTGGTAATTACATTGTGTTTGAAAGGAAAATAATGAGTGGATTGAAAAGTGAATACGAGGAGAAAGGGAAATTTTTTCTTTAATTAAAATTTTAAAATTATATATATATATATATATATATATATATATATATATATATATATATATATATATATATGTATGTATGTATGTATATTAAAGAATTTATTCCAGTTATATTAGTGATAAAAATAAAATTTTTGCTTCATCCCACATTGGAGTTGAATGGAAAAGTTTATATATAAAAATTTTTCAGGTTTCTACTCCTTATCATTTTTATCAATTTTCCTCTCTTTTAACTTCTGTAAAGATACTATATTTCTCGGAATGGCCGCATATCCCTACATCCATCAGCGATTTAGAAGAATCTCTTTTTCTCGCAAGTATTCGCAGGCAAGGCATAAGAACTTTGGTCGACAAAACTTTCTCATCATATGACATCTAGTTATATTTATTTACATGATTTTTTATGAGTCGCATTAAAAATAGTAAAAATTTGACTTTTACTTTTCATATTCAATTATTGGGATTCAATCATATATTTATGAATAAAAAATAGCATTAAAAATGATTTTAAAAATGTATTAGTGTAAATTAATGAGACATGTGCGTAAAAATTACCGACAAACAACTATAAGGTACTAATATCCCTTAAAAGCTTGTATTTTATAATACCAGAAATCCCCTGAAAATTATAATAATTCTATTTTTATGGGGGTTCTATTATGTTCTTTTATAATTTAATTTTTAAATAAAAATGATATAATTTCATTCCTTGTTTTTTTAATTTTTCAAACGAAGAAAATAAATATCTTTTTATTTCATTTTTTTTCTTTCCTTTCCAATTCATACCCACTTATTGTATCCTATTCAATTAATTAAAAAAAAAAAAAAAGACAAATCATCAATACACAATGTTAATAGTTAAAACAGAGTTTGAAATCATTGAAATTAAGAATTGATTTGATTTATAAATTAAATTTTATATTTGAAATAATTATATGAAATTAGAGCTGAATCAATTTAAAAAAAACAATTATTAAATTTAAAATACATGAGTTAGTATTTAGAACGATTAAAAATAGGAATTAATTGGATTTGATTTAAATTTAAGCTTAAAATTAATTCAATTTATAATAAATTCTATCAGCTTTGATTGGATTTCAAAACTAAAACAGTCAAATCTAAATCATTTCTTATTTTTAGAAATTTCTAACATAAGATTTGATTTATTTATAAATCAAATCTGTTTCCATTTTTATCAATTCCAAACCCTACATAAGCGTTTTTGCTTTAAAGTTTGTTTGCCTTGTGTATCCGCGTGTTTGTGTTGCATTGGCATGCACTAAAAACCATTTGTAGCATCATTAAAAACGACATTATTAGTAATTTAGGAAGGTAACCAAGCCGGTACTTCTTTATGTTGATTGGTTTAATGTCAAGTCTCATCCAAGTTGCGAAGAAAAATAACCTCTCCTTAATTTTCACAAATATAATGCTCAGAAGAAAACTACTAGGAAGTTACCGTCCAATTCCTTCGCATGGAAAGTTTCCACACCCCCCCCCCCTCCAAGAAAAGAAATCAGTCATCAAGCACCTCGAACGTTCGTTCGTACTTCACACGAGAAAGCGTATGTCCCATTATGAAATCTTTATGTCCAACTCATGGTAATCTTCCCTCAATAGATTGATAATTTGATATTAATGAGAGCGTCGAAAAGGCTAATTACCCATATTTGGAGGCTTACACTCACGCTTAATGGAGCACCATTTGATTCCCACTACCCTCAATAAGAAGCATACTAGGAACCCAACAAACCAAAGTTGGCTACGATAAGGTCCCCACCCCGCGAGGCATACATATCAAAGGACATAAAAATATAGTCTCTCGCAAAGGTTCCTTTTTTTCGATTATTTGTTCCAAAAGCTCGACTGACCAAAAAGAGGAGAGGAGCCAAAACAAAGGAGAAAAAAAAAAAAAAAAACCAAAACATAAAGCCTAGTGAAAGCAACTACCCACCCATATCATTATCACAAACCCAAGACTAGCACACAACACCCAGACGCTCAACCACTTATGATGTATACAATAACACCAAAAATACCATAAGCCAATTCTCCATTGAGTCATAACCAGATCAAGAAAAACATTTCCTGGATTTGTCACTTCCTGTCAGAACATTGATTGTTTGTATCCCCCCATTGTTTTAGCCACTTGAAATCTGATTTTGTGGCAATTGGCATGCACAACCAATATAAAATTGATTGTTTGCATCTCTCGCAAAAGGTTCTTTAAGAAAAAGCTTCCGAGACATGCACAACCCCAAAAGGATATTCGGATTCACCACATGACCTCACACAAACAATATCTCATTCTCTTCCCAACCTATATAAATATTATCCCATTAATCAACACTAGCATACCCTTCTCCTAACATTCAGAGATTTAGCAGAATAATAACTATGCAAGGCTCCGTTCGGGACTGAAGAGGATCTAAAAAGCCACATCCATTTACACAACTTAAAAACAATTAAAAAAAGAGGGATATTCGTTCTTCCTTTACAATAAAAAAATTCAAATCTCCCTCATCACATTACATATCTAACAAAAGCAAAAACTATACTAATTAGATCCAAAAATAAAAAAAAAAAAACTAAACCGGAATTTTTTCTCCTAGGTGACTCTAATTTTATAATTCATGGTCGAGATTAGAAGTCAGAACTCTCTGGGGTCAACAAAAATTGAGAATCCAGGTGGAGATTTGGTCCAGTCACCAACCGATCCATCACTGTAATCCTCGCCTAACCGCTTGATGCACCACAGGTCGGCTTCGCAAGAAAGCATCTTCCAGTGCGGTACACCGAACCGGAGCGGTTCGCTGCTCGAAACCTCGGTGGCCACGACACCGCACCCTTTCTCCTTGGCCAAATTGTGCGCGAACCCGCACAGGGCCCGAACCATCTTAACCGCCTCGGGCCCATCCCCACCGAGCCCGTACAAGAAGTGAAACCCGAACGGCCTGAAAAAATTCGGGATCGAAGGCAACCGGAGCCACGGGAGGGCCCGGTCCAGGACACGTGTCGTCTTCGCCAAAGCCCGCTTCACGCTCGACGCGCCTCTGAGCTCGAGGGTAAACACGTCTTTACAGTTCCAGACGCTGAGGACGGCCCAGGAGGGAGGTGGCCGCGCGAGGAATTGGGCCGGGCCGGGCCACGAGTCGGGCCCGTAGGTGCCTTTCGGTACGGCGAGGAATGTTCCGAGGGAGAGCTTGTTGTTGAGTACGGAGTCAATGTCGCGAGGGAAAAACTCGGTGGTGGAGAAACGAGAACGGTAGAGCGAGTCGGCGTCGTTTTGGTTGAGCCTAATGATGGTGACTTTGGAAGAGGTTGTCACACGGTGTGCGAAAACGGGGTTCACGAGGATGGACGGGGTGCGGAACTTGGAGTAGCCGCATTTGTCGGTGAAAAGCTTAACGGAAGCAACGTTGTCGTTTTCCGTTGCGATGTACGCGTACTCCGCACCGTTGTCCCCGAACCATTCCTCCATCGCTCGAACCAGCTTCAGGCCTATCCCCATTCTCCTGCACCCGCACCGCACCCAACCAAAACTCAATACGGTTGAAGAACATTTATGATATAATAATTAATAAGAAGCAGTGTGGAGTGCGGTGGTCACGGTTACGGTTAGTTATTTACCTGTGAGATGGAGAAACACGGAGGCCTAATATGTAGGCGAGTTTGGTGTAGACCGGGACTTGTTTGGCGGTGTTTTGGATGGGTTCAGTTTTGTTGCTTTCGTTGTTGTTCTTTCCATGTCTGTAGAGCTTCTTTCCGCATGTAACGGTTTTGATGCAACCCCTTGTCATTCCCACTATTTCATTGCCTATCTCAGCCACCTGTTACAGAGAAATATGAATAATGGATGTAGTTAGATATCATACCATGTTATGATTGCTTTGTTATTTGTTTATTTAGGTGAGAGCAGAAAAAGTTGGCGAGAAAAGACTGGTGTGTTGTGTTGCTATGTGTGGAAATAGTTAAAAGGATTAAAAGGGAGAAGAGAAGGGTGGGGGGGGGGGGGGGTTGATTGCTGTGTAATAGAATCGAAAAAAGGAAGGGGGGACAAAAGAAGAGACATTGATTAATACGGATGAGATTTTGAGAATATATGTAAATACCAGCATGAGGAAAGTAGGTGAGTGGCGGACCCTGCAAATTGGGTCACCGTGGAGGTCGGTGAAGAGGGAAAGTTTCCCACTGGGTCCAACCTCGCATATCCTTTCAACGGCTTCCACTCCCTCTCTGTCCTTATTTGGGTCGAACTCTCTCACCACCACCACCACCGTATTAGCACCAAACACATCATCTCCCATATCCTCCAACACGCAAAAGTCACAATCAAAACAAGAAAATAAAAGCGGGGTGGTTATGAGGGGAACTGGGCACTAGCAGTGAGGTAGCTGTGTGGCCTTGGGTTTCTATATATAGGAGGGGACTCTGGAGAAGGCTATAGGTAGCTTTCTAATAGGAAAAAAATCGCAGCTTTTTCAACACGGATTAACGTGTGCTATAAGCATGAAACCTGGGAGCTTAGGAGGCTCAGGAATTTGAGAGACAAAAGCAGGGGCCGGGGTGTTTCATAACTCATAACTGCGATCACTGTCTCGAAACTAATCAGGAAAAAATAAAAAACCAAACGCATGTAAACAAGACAGGAAAAAGGGTGTGAATGAGGGAAGATTAGGAAGAAAAAGATTTGTCAGGGGCTATGCTGCGTTCATCATCTCATCGCCGAGGTACAACTCCAAATCCTCAAGATGGGGGCTTTATATACCTGATCTTTTCAGCTTTTTCTTTTGCCCTTTTTTTGATTTATAATATATTTTTTAAATACCTCTCTCTCTCTCTCTCTCTCTCTCTCTCCCCTCAGAATCCAAACCACTTGCTGTATTTATTTTTTGGGAAATAATTTTTATATATATTATTTTTTGACATTTTTTTATCTCTTTTTTTTTTACATGTTTTTTCACTTTTTTTTTCGTAATTTTTTTTTAATTTGTGAATAGGTGTCTAAATGTCTATATTAAAAAATAATATAAATAACACTCCTCTTAATTCCTGGATTTAATTCTAATAATTATTAATTAAGAATGTGTCTTTATCTATTCCCCTTTTCCGTCCTTTTTTTTTTAACATGGTTTTCTCTCTCTCCTGCTTTTTATTGGCTAAAGTTCACCCCTAATAATGATAGAAATAAAATGATTTTTAGCAAAAATTAATTATGAGGAGAAAAGGTAGGGGAAGGGGCAAAGGGAAGGGGAAACGGCGGCTATGGCTGCGCAGTCTTGTGAAGGTATTTTCCTCTTAAATCAATTTAATCATTTATTTGTACAGAAAGAGGCGTTGCCATCATGTCCCCACTCGTAATCATTACCTTTTTACGCACTTCGCTCCTTACTTTTTCACCTCCGCATATGTCTTGTTTGCATGAGAAGGAAAAATAAAAGGAAAAAAGAAATAAAGAAATGTAAAAATAAAAATTTATTTTTTGTTATATATTTAGATTAAAAAAATAAAATTTATATTAAAATGATATATATATTCTTATTGTAATAATGTGTAAATATATTATTTTAATTTAATTTTTAAATATTTTTATAAGTTAAATATATAAATAATTTTATAATAATATTATTAATAGAATATTTATTTATTAATATTTAAATTATAAAAATTATTTTAAAAATATTTGTTAAATGAAAATCACAATATAAATTCAAAAAATTTTATTATTATTTAATAATTTAATAGAGATGCTATTGTAATTCAATTGATTTGCTTCTCTTTTTTTAGTTTTTTGTGCAAATTAGAGGAGAAAAGTTTGAATATGGGGCTAAATGTTACTTTTCTCTTTTCTTCATTTTTCATCTTCATCCAAACGGTGGAAGCTCAACTCTCAATGTATTTTCTCTTCAAGTTTTGTATTTTTCTATTTTGAAAAATATTGGGTATACATATTTTTTATAGAATATCGTGCCGACTCACACTCTATTTATCATTGGATAAGATGTGGTCCCACGAATTCCACATGAATGAGACCCACACCATATCCGATGATGGATGGGATATAAATCAATACGATATTCTATAGAAAATGAATACGTCTATTATTACTCTTCTATTTTCAATAGAACCAAACGGACGCATAATGTGCTATACATCCACTAGCTCATGTGGGATGGGATGGACATGCATATTTCATGTGGGAATTGGATAACTACTCATCATTCCTTCTATTATTATCTTCCTTCAAATTGGGCAGTGTAATTAATTGTATGTTAATACAAGTTGCAGACTGCAACAGCAAGCAAAGCATGTAGCTCAGCGTTGTTAATGTGACCATACCATGCATGATTTTCCATCGATTTTTTCAGTTGAGTAATCATAAAACTGTCAAAATCAAACCACATGGTGGATTTGGCTTCGTATAACCTGTTAAAAACGGGTGCTTAAATAATGGCAGCATGGTGATTGAAACCGCTCCACTATCTAGCAAGATACTCAGTGCTCACTGCAATTTTGGTTACTTTTTCGCTTATATTTGTTTTAGCTTCAGTGCTCACCACTGACTTGCGAGCTGAATAAGTGCTTTTCTCTTTCTTAAACGCTGCATACACACCTCCGATAGAAGAGTATTGATAATTGTAGTGACAAATTGAGACTTATCATCTGACACTCTCATAAAAAATTGTGAAATTCACTAATATGTCATATGCTTTTATACAATAATTCTGTTTCTTTGGGCGAATCAAGTAAAAAAATAAGTACAAATATTAATATTATTTATAAGCCGGTGTATATTATTTTTATATTTTATTTGTTTAGAGAAGTAAAATAAAAAAAAAAGCTCGTAAAAAAGATATAAAATAAAAAATTATGTTAGTATGTATATTTTCATTTATTATTCAAAAATGATATAGTGAAAATAGTATTTAAATATGATTATTTTTCACATATAGCAGTAGTATCGAAAAAAATAAAAAAATAGATATTAATTTTGATATACTAATAATATAAAAAAAATTTTATATTATCATCCACTTAAATACTTCTATTAGTAAGACTTTTAGTTAATAGATGATTGAATCAAAAAAATTTTGTTGATATGTCAATATATAATTAAATATTTGTGTAAAATTTTTTTACATTGATAATATATATAAATTATCTTCAAAGTAGAATAAGTAACTATAATCATCAATATTAGGGTCTTTTTTTCTCTTTTTTATGGCATTTGGGAGAAACATGTATTAAGTGCCTATTAAAGATGACCCTGCCAGGCAACCCTATTGATTTTGATGGTCACGCTATCCCTTTTCTCTTTGCAACTAGAACGGAAACAAAAGTTGAGCATGACATCAATTTTTTTTTTTTTTTGAATAATTAGTACTTCAAATTTATTAGACTCTAATTAATTCGATTCAAGTTGAGATGTCCCATTATAGAGATAAATCTCTTCGAGCACTAATTTTTTTATCTACAAAACTCAAATAAAAAACTTTAATTAAGAAAAATAAATATTAAATTACTTGAACAAATTAAACATTTGTAATAGAAATTATTTTTAAAAGAATAGCAGCTAGCTTCTCTCGTTTTTCTTTACTATTTTAATTTAATGTGGATATGTTTGTATTATTGATTAAGAAAATGTTACTTTTGTTTTCATTTTATTTTATAAATTTTAATTTCTTAAAAAAATAAATAAATAAAATAAAAATAAAGTGTTATATATTATAATTATTAATGAAATGACACCAAAATATTTTTTATTCAATTTCGTGTTTCTAAAGTTTTGAAAGTCAAGGAATTAAAATTATAAGAATTTAGAATATCATGGAATGACTAATGTCTTTAAGAAATAATGACAATCATAAAATGTAATAAGTTAGAATTAATGTTATATTTTGAGAACGATATTATCTTAAGTACTAGCATATTTTTTTTGTTAACTCTAAGGTTGTGTTTGGTTAGAGGATAAAAATGGAAGAAAATTTTTCATAGATGAACTCCATGCATAAAATTACACATAGAGTTCATCCATAAATTTTTTTTTTTTCATTTTTACCCTCAAACCAAACATACCCTAAAGAGGAAATTGATAGAACAGATCACATTTACAAACAATTTATTCATTATTTTATTACTTTTTATCGACTCTTGCACTTAAGAATTAGCTATATATAATTAATCAATCAATCAATATAATATATAAAGATGCCTTTGAATTCTGCCATGTGGTAATTATCTGATTCTATCATGTGGCAATTACATGATAACATGACCTAGAATTTTGCCATCTTAATATTAAAATAAAAAAATTAGTGTTTTAATGGAAATGTTTTATAAAAATATAATTTTTCCATGTGGCAATTAATGTTAAAATTGAACTTGCCTTCATCAACTGGACATCTCGTGGAGATCCTTGGTTGAACATCGATAGTGATGGGTCTGTTCTCGGCTCGAGGAATTCAGCTTGTGGGGGGTGTTCTTCGCGACAGCTAGGGCAGATTCATTCGAACTTTTGCGGGTAATGTTGGCCATTATATTCTATGGTGGTGGCTAAACTTTGGGGAGCCTTCTATGCTCTAGAGTTAGCCTGGTCTTTGGGAATTACTCACCTCATTATGGACATGGATTCTTCGAGAGTGTGATGAATTTGATCAAGCATCCTATTGACAACAAGCATCCCTACTCTACTCTGATTTTGAAGATCAAGCACTTGCTTGATAGGAGTTGGGCTGTTAGAGTGAAACACATCTATCGTGAAGCTAATTGTGCAACAGATTTCATGACTTCTTTGGATCATGTTTCAGCTTTTGGTTTACGGGTTTTTTGTGATCATAGTCTTTCAAATGACTTTAGAAGGGTTGCGCTGCCCTGCTAATTAGCTGTCTAGTTCTGTTGTGTGCTGGGCCTCTTGCCTCAACATTTAATGGAGATATTTTGGACCTTTTTTTTTTTTAATATTTGAGATGTGACGATTGTTAATATTTTAATAACAAGAAATATTTTGTGTTCCGATAGAAATATTCAGTGGAAAAATTGTGTTTTATTGGAGATGCTTTTGTAATTTTATATTTGATTATTTTGTGCGTTTATATCTTAAAATAATTTTTCAAAATATTTAATGTGCAATTACGACCTAGAATTTCGCCTTATGACAATTAATATGAAAATAAAATATATTTTGTTAAATTTGGCAATTAATATTAACAAAGAAATATTTTGTTAAATTTATAATATAAATCATTAATTGATTGTCACTCATTCCAATCAATTGTTACTTAATAAAAAGTTAACGACATAATTTGGGGAAATATTTAATGTTTTATTGGAAATATTTTAGATTTTTTATTTTTAAAAATATTTATTTTTAATGAAGAAACTTATTTATCAACTCATGCACTTAAGAATTTGCTACCTATAATTAGACTAAAAAGTCAATAACCAATAAGGATTGAGTCTAGTGAAAATGGTTAGCCCTCCACAAATGTAACAAATTATAATTCGAATTTCAGTTAGTAAAGATGTCCAATAACCACATTTAATATTTGACCTTAGATAAAATTGTCTCTAATCAATGAATTGGTTAGAAAAATACTCTGGCTAATTTTTATTCAACTAAAAATATTAGTCAATTGAATTGAAATTTTTTAACTGAATCTTTGGATTAATAATTTAACTGATAATCTGATCATATGACTGAGTCAACTTCAATTTGACAGACAAAATTTAAAGATACTAAGCAGATGAACTACAATTATATATATTCATATAACCAACCATTAATCATTGTCAGGGTTGTTTCGAGTTTTGTTCAGTATTGATCCCAAGATCGATCAAATCCAATTAGAGTTATTAAGAAACGGCAATAATTAGATACACACTACTATTTTATATCATTTTATTATTTAATTAGAACTAAAGTTTATATTTTTTTTCCAGACATATACTTTAATTTATTTTTCAATGTACAAATATGTGAAAAAAAAAATACATATTTAAAATTCACGTAGATCTAATATTTCTTAATGATTTAATAGCAAACAGAGAACGTCTTTGATAATGATTGGTCAATCAAGAAGTGTGTACGCCAGTACAAATTTGGGTTATGCTTAATAGTAATTGAATTTAATTTAAATATACTAAAAAAGTAAAATTATTTTATATTATCAACCAATAAAAATAGTAAAAAGTATTAACTTATATAAATAATTATTTATTATAATAAAAGATCTATCATAATTTTTTACCTTTTCTCATTTCTATTGATTGACAGTACTATTAATTAAACTCATAATAATTATTTGTTCAATCATTCTCCATTAACAAAACGTTATTGACGTGGCTAACTGATGCATATGAGTACAAGTGGGGCATATGAAGCATTATTATTTATTTTTTTTACCTCCAACACATTATATACTGACCGAACAACGTGTTAGGGTGTGTTTATTGAATGCAAAAGAAAAATGAGAAGAAAAAAAATAAAAAGAAAAAAATAAAGAAAAAAAATAAAAAGAAAAATAAAAAAGAAAATAAGAGTAGATTTAAAATGATATATATATATATATATATATTGTCATTTATTTAATTTTTAAATATTTTTTATAAATTACATAACAAAATAATACAATAATATAAACTATTTAATCATGCAAACTATAAATAAAAAATTTTAGTATTAATACTTAATTAAAATGAAACTTATAAACTTTAGTTATAAAATATTATTTAATCATTATTCGTCATTATATTTGATAAAATAGTCATCTGAAGTTTTCAAACTCTACTGTTCGATTTTCTCTTCAAAATTGTGAAGAAAACTTTTATAGTGGGTTACGTGTCCATTTTCTTTCTTTGATCATTGTTAAATGCATCCAAGTGAGTGAAAAGTATAGGGTTTCTGTTTGCTCTTTTTCTATCATCCCTATTTCTTTAGAAACAAGCGAGGGTTAGGACGGAGAAAAGTATTTTTTATAAAAAAATTGAAAAAAATGTATTTTTATTGTTATTTATTTATTTTTTAAATAAGTAAAAAATAGAAAATAATTAATTTTTTTATTATTTTAGAAAGTAGATAAAAAATTGTTTTTTTCAAAAGTAAAGCAGAAGAAGAATGAGAAAATGGTTTTGAATTTTAAATTTATTATTTTTTATATTATTTTATTATTTTATCCTTAACTTCTTTTTTTGAAAACACCAATTTCTATCTACTAGATTATAATTTTATACAAAACATATTTTTATATTTATCACATCAAAATAATTTAATTATTTTTCACAATAATAAAAAGTAGTATTACAATTATATTTAAATATAAAATAATTTTTTACTTTCACTTTTATTTTTGCTTCTGATCATATTTTTTAAGAAGTATTTTTCCCAAATTCTTAACTAAAAGAATGCATATGATTCTTGAGTGGAAAGGACTCGTATCTCTTAAGCATATGGTTCTTGATATGATTTCGAAATTTATATGTATGATAAAAAATTTTGTTAGGAAAGATTTCTATTTAGATATTTGATTATATCCTAAAAAATTAATCTCTAAACTATTAAATAAAGAGATACTCTAACCCAAAAGAAAAAAAAATAAAAAATATGCCGTCCCAGCATAGTTGAACATATATAAGACACTTAGCCGAAGAATTAGGATGACGGTAAAAAAAAAAATAATAATAAAAGGTGTTAAAGGAAAAGGGGTATAGAATTGAAATTTCCCGAGTCTTGCAAAGAAACTTTTTCGGGTTAATTTATTGGTTTTTAATTTTTCTGTTCTGTTTTCATATACTATGATCAAATTCTAACATCATTTTTGTAAGACACGAAAATGCCTGGTGTACTTTCAAAGTTGAGCATCTAAAATATATAATTTTATGTTTCAAAATTGGAGAAAAGTCTGATACACAGATACTTTGGTATAATCACAATGCTACCCAGTGGGCCCTCTGTTATTTCGAAACGAGTGGGACTGCTATAGTTAACAACTATCAACTACCACTAATATAAAAAAACTTAGTTATAAATATGTTGATCGATTAATATAATTATAAACCATATGAGCCTTCTCCGACTACACGTCTAGAAGATATCGCTCATTGGCAAAATTTGTTTGGTTCGGAAAGTTTATTATTTTCACAAGTATTATAGTGACGAAGGTCACTATCCCACACTATATTTTCTTTCAAATAACATATTAATTAGCTCAAATTATTGACCGAAATTCATGAACTTAAATCTTTGTAATCATTAGGGATAGCGACTCGTACAATATCAAGCAAAATTAATGCATTCAAATCATAGGTTAATTTTATGGCTTTTATGAAAGTGTGTTAACCGATCGAATTATCATTTAATCCCATTCTCTTATAATTAGTTTGTTGTTTTTCGGTACATACTAATTACTATTGAAGATGAGAAGAGATAATTAAGAAGAAGAAGAAGGGAATAGATACGAGAGAAAGGAAATAGAAAAAAAAAGAAAAAAAGACTTGTTTTCTTACGCTTGGTTGTTTAAGTAAAAGTTAAGGAAAATTCAAGTTCTTTTATTTTGATTATAAATAAAGAGGAAAAAAGAAATAACTCATAATATTATAATATTAGATTTTTAATATAATCCTTATGTAATTAATCTTATAATATATAACTTTTAGATTTTTAGATATTATTAGATTTTTAAAATTTCAATGTCGTATAAAATAATTTTTGACAAGATTAATTTAACATCAATTGTGTAAATTTAAAGACTAACTTGTTTAATAGTTAAATTTAGAGATTAAATTTTAAATAAGTTATAATTTTGAAGATTAAGTTACTAATTTACCTTAAAAAGAAAAGAGTGTTGAACCAATAGGATTTCCTTCGGTACTCCATATTGTTACATTCTATTAGTTTGTGGTTATAATTTAATCACATATTACATGAATCTTAAATATAAATTTCATTTTTTATTTTAAAATTTATATTTTAAGTTAGTGGTAAATGTGATAGAAAATCAGTCACTAGCCACTCCAGTACTAGCATCCTTAAAGAAAAAAAGGGTATATAAGAAATTGCCTTTTAATTAATTATTTAATTGTTTTAAAAAAATATAAAAATAGAATGAAAATTATAAATATATATTTTATGTATTTAAATATTTTTAAAAATGTAAAATAAAATTATAATACATCTTATTACTTAATTAACTATTTATAAATAGATATATAAGAAATTTTAAATAATTTTCTTCATCAATAATTTTTTTGATGTAGAAAAGTTTAGGTAGGTTTGACTTTGATTATTCCATCAAGATTACGCCATAGCTCCCAAGGTCAAAGAACATTTACGGGGAGCTTATAAAATCACCTACCAATAAATTCTCATATTGACACGAAAAATCGAACTTTTATCCTTATAATATACAAGTCCATTCGTTGTTAACTATACCAACCCTCATCGGCTATCATCAACACATTTTTAAACTAATGAAAATGAAAATATCCGCTATTGATTATTAAAGCTAACAGAAATTTCAGTCATCTAGAAGTGTAATTCCAATTTCTTTTTCTTTTTTTATAAAAATAAGATTATGAAGTGTTAGAATAAAATAGAATAGAAAAAACTAAATTTAATTCCTGCAAGTTAATTTTCATTGGTTTTCATTAGCATTTTTTTATCTTCTTTTCTTTGAAAACAAAATTGCCGGTACTGTGATACTGTATGCTATTTTTCCACATTCTGTTTTTTTTAAACGGAGGGAATGAACTTAACTTGGTTACTCTGTCATCAATTATTTAATATCATCATATGCTATCCCTGTCAGGAAAAAGGTTGAGCAAAAACTTATTATTTTCTGCAATTTTGACAGATTGTCTTCTAATCTTGGTTCCTGGTTCTCTATTCTTCGGAGTGTTTCCACAAAAGACAAATTATTTGATTCCCACGTTTGACCCTTTCCTTCTCACTGTGCAAGGAAAAAATAAAACGAACTAAAAAACAAAGTTTATTCTCATTTCATATTAGGATGATACAATTTTCTGCATATATATTTATGATGAAGAATGCATTTTATACTCCCCACGAAGGTGAGTGGAAGGATACCATAAGTTACTTCGACTGGTACGGCCACTAATTTATGTGAACTGTGAAGGAAATATTCTGTAATGGTTGGTATAATTATTATCCTTAGTGACAATAGCTATGAAGTATACAATTGTGATGCTGAGCTTGCTATTGATGTGACAAAGCAATAATGATAAAAACAAATGATGACATATTTAATAATAGTAAAATTGCTAATAAATATCCATATCATACAATTACCAAAGGAGAAGAGTGGCCTAGTCAAGGGTTACTTTCTCAAATTTTTAAAATAAAAAATTTTAAAAAATATTATATTTAAATTTAAATATTAAAATAAATAAAATAAAATGTTATATCTAATCATATCAAAATTAAAGAAAGATCAAATCAAATTAAAATTAAATGAAATCGATTAAAGTATAAATCAAATTTAAATATCTAGTAAAAGAAAAGAGTAGATTCGTCTTGTAATATTTTCAACTAATATTTCAGCTGTATTTAATAAAAAAATAATATATTACTTTATATAATAATAAAAAATTATCAATATTACATAAAAAATTATATTACTTAACACTAAAAAATTTGAAAAAGAAAATTATTCAAAATGTTGCCAACTTATAACCTTTTTTAGAGAAATTATTATTAGATACTCTTGAAGTATTAGTTAAATTATACTCTATATAATAATAGAATGATATTTCAGATAAAATTATAAATAGTGAATCATAAACTACAATTATTATATTCAAATATTAAAATCAAATCAAAATAAAAATAAAAATTAAATCAAATCAATCTAAATATCTTTAAGTTTATTAGCCACATGTCAACTTTACATTATTTCAAATAAAAAAATTCATAAATAAAATAATAACAACCAATTTGATAATTTGACTACTAATATCAAATCATTTCCATCATTGGAAGTTTAGGCACTAAGTTATAGTCCATAAAATAATATAATATTAAACTACTCTATTAAAAGATTAATGTTTACTAGTGTTTTTGGTTTTGATAGTCTAACTTATTAATTATTGATGAGGTCTAATTCATTGGCTATTATCATATAGGCAAATGCTTTTGAAGACTATGGTTTGTAGCCTTTATTTTTTTTTATCATTAATACATATAATCTCATTAAATCCACTAGTCACATATCAATCTCAGATATTTTTTGAAATAAAAAAATTCTAAATGAAAATAAAAATTCACAAAATAAGATAATAATAATCAATTTGACTACTTATATCAAATTATTTCCACTATTTGACATCAATTTATATCCTATAAAATGACATAATATTAAACTATTCTATTAAAAGATTAGTCATCATAGGATGGTTTTGGTTTTGATGAGGCTTAACTTATTAGCTATTAATGAGATTTAGCTTACTGGCTATTACCATATAACTATGGTAAACTTGTTTCAAGACTATATTTTATAGCCTTTATTTTTTTATTATTAGTATTATTTGTACTTTCTCTACTTCTTATAGTGTGATATTTAATTTTTAAATGCTTCTACTTTACCCATATTAGCACTAGGGAAGGTTGACTTAGTATATCATATTCTTAAATTGGTGTTATGATTGTCATTGTTAATAGGTGTTGTTTGTTTCAAAATTGTCACAATTTACTTTTATATATTTATTCATTCCTCATCAAGTTATTGTACTCTTCATTTCTTGTAACCTTTCTATAGTTGTGGTTTTCCTTTTATCATACTCATATTATGGCTTTTATAGCTCTTTTCATGTTTAATGAAGAGATGATCAAGTTCTTCTTCTGATAAATAATCACTTCATAATTCTAATTCTTTTTCCTATATCCTTGATATGTATCTTCTTATGCATCTTATTTATATTTTATTTAGGTGAAATTATATATTAGTCATTTCATAGAAACAAATTCAACAAATATAAAAGTATTATATGTCATGGGATAAATCAGCTATTTTTTTCTTTTTATATTATCTATTTATTATATATTCATTTTTATTATGTATTTACTAATTAAATGCTTGAGGCTTCCTAATCATATGTTGAGACTAAAGAAGGGAGTAACTATGATGTTATTGACAAATATGAATCAAACGATTGGTCTTTACAATAGCACTTGATTTATTACTGTGAAACTTGGTGTTAATATTTTTGGTGCTGAAATTGTTTCTAAAATGGTTTCAATATTATATTTTGATATTTTGATAGTTTGTGATGAAAGATTGATTGTGTTCTATTAATTATAATTAAAAAAATTTATATATTACATTATTTAGATCTTATTTAAAATTACAGTGCACCGAATGTAGCAGGGGCCTTCCGCTAGTAGCCAACAAACGGAAGAAAGCAATGAATTTGCTCTTGCGCGATTCCAAATTGCGTCAACGTAGCACGATTTATAACATGTTTAATTTCCGTTTAAAAACCTCACAACCATGATTTTAACAAAAACCAAACCTGCTATTAGTAAAATTTATTTGTTCATAATCAATAATTACATATACGAAAATAGTATGTCAAGTAACAACTCACATCAATTTGCAGATGCTTCTAGTTTATTCTAACAGTGGTAACGGCGCTTGTTGTTAGAGCCATTATGCATATTTTATGAAACTTTTTGAAATACTGTGTTGGCAAAGTTTGTATTTTAAAGAGCGAAATTACATTTAATAATTATTTGATGGATAGTTTAAAATTTTTAACAGTGCGTCTGAGTAATAAGTAATAACAAAGTTAGAATAAAAATAAGTAATGCTGACTTATTATGGGGCAAAATTTTCTCAACCCTAATATATATTATTTTAAATTATCATTTTAAAGTTGAATTAGTATATATATTATTAATATAAAAGAATTTTATTTGTTATCTATTAAAATTGTCAAATCACTTGATGATTTAATAACATATGAAATATTAAATTTATTAAATAATATAACAAACATATCATCGGATATCATTATAAAATTCTTTGATAGTAAAAACCAATTAATTAAAGAAATTAAAATTTAATTTACTGTTAATATAAAGAGTTTTACATTATCTTTCAATTACATGCTACTATATGTATACTTTAAATGTAATAATTAAATATTTTTACTGATATAACAATAATTACTAAATAACTATTTAAAAATTATTTTATACTAACAATATATATCAAAATTAAATTTTTAATTCATGTCAAACAAAAGTTGAATTCTTAATTAAATCCATTAATTTGTCACTAAAATGCTTTTTCTTGTCGATATATTGTCTTTTCAATCTTTCTTAAATGTAATCTTGAATTGGATTTTCTCAATTCTTTATCTTGGAGTAATGGAGTTATATCTCCTTTCCATTGTAATGAATTTCTAGCTTTTGTGCCAAAAAAGAAATCATATATAGAAGAAACTAATTCCAATAATGTTATTTTTTTTTTTTTCAAAGGTTGGCTTGATCCTCATTCAAGTTTGTCTCGACATTGGTGTGGACTTATAAAGGGACTTGGACACTCAAGTTAGTATGTAAGAGTAATGAGAAAGTAGAATATTGGTTCAATGTGCACCAGACAAAGAGGAAGAGTTTGTATTTAAAAAGAAGGAGAGAGTGACCTTTTGTAGGGCTATTGTTCATATCCTGAGATACTCAAGCGATTCCTCGAGGTAAAGGATATATGAGTTTGAATTTGGGAAGGCTCCTTATCCGATTTTAAGGGCCTTTTAACAATTCGTAGCAGCTCAAATTAACTTCTTCTAAATAATCCCGAGGAGTCGGTTAGTGGGTTAAGCTAAGAGTCTAGATAATTTTAGTCAATTTCACAACCTCCAAGCTTGGTCATAATCTGAGGATGATGTGTTGTGCTTATTTGATCTTGGCTTTCACTTGTTATCCAACTGGAACCCATCAGTTGCTAGCGGGGGTTATGGGTGGATGTGCTTATACACGTATCAAAACCTCAATTGCCAACTATCCCATTATGTCTAAAGTGGCCAATATGCAGACACATAGCCTCCTTTAAGCTATTGATGATGTATGTCAGGTCCCTACTATTGATTTCAACTATGGGCAAGATTATTAGTCATTTGGTAGAAAAACTTGCAAGTTGTTAGATTAATCAGGATTCAAGGAAGTTTCTCTTCAAATTTGAGTTAGAATAAAGGTTTACATTCTCACCCTCATTCTTTCTTTTTTCCTATTTTCTTTCTTTGCATAAGTTCTCTCAAGCTTGAAATGTGATTCATCAGCTACATTGCTTGCATCCACCTTTATGCCCACTCGAACAACTTTTTCATTCTTTTTTCAAGTAAGTTCCATGCTCTTTTATGCTCCATTCTTTTTATCCTAATTTAAAATGCAAACCCTAGGATAGTCAATTCTACTTAGCTTTATATGTATTGTAATCTTCTAAAGTTTTCAAATAATTTGGTTGAAGTTCTTCATTGCTTCGAGACCTCGATTCTAATCATTTTGGGCTATTGTGGCTAAAGGCAAGGAGTGTTGAACTGGTAAGAGTAAAAAAAACATTGGCCGAAGAAGGAGTTAGGAGCATCTAAGGGCCTTTTCTATTAGATAGACTCATTTGTGAAAAGGGAGCTCCCTTTATTTGATGATAAGATAAGTATATCCTTGTTTAGACAATTCAATTGCTAAGGGGAATAGTCCCATTTTTAGTTTCCTTTGCTCAAGATAAGGTATTTCATAGCCAAAACCTAGATGTAAATTTTTAGGATTTAAAGTTTTTAGTTTCTTCCACGCTTTGCTCAAGATAACGTATTTCATAACTAAAACCCAGATGTAGATTTAGAGTGTTATATATATCTTTTATAAGCTTTGCCTTAGTCTTCAATCCACCTTATTCAATTATACTTCTCTCAACCAAATTAATGTAGCACTCAACTAACTTCATCCAAATAATTGGACTTTTATCTGATCTTTTGATATCTTAATGGAGTATCTAAGTGCCAAGCCCATTGTCAATGCTTTCTCTATCCAGTACTAAGCAAATGGAGTTTGGAATGGAAATTGGATTTCCTTAAATAATTATCTAAGAAAAAGGCTATTTTGATGGGATGGTTGATAGTTGAGGGTTTGATACGTGTAGCACATTCACTCATAACAACCACCTAGTGGTTGAAGGGTTGTAGTTGGATAACCTGTGAAAGCCCAAATCAAATATCATCATCAAATTGTGGCCAAGCTTAGGGGTTATGGACTATGCTTAAATTATTAGGGCTCATAGTTTAGCGCACTAACCTAGTCCTTGATGTCATCTAAATAAGTTAAGTCGAGTTATTATGAATTGTTAGAAGGCCTAAACAAATATCTTTTACCACCCAAGTATCTCAAGATATAAACAATAGCCTTACAAATAGTCACTATTTCCCCTCTTCTTTACATATAAACTCTGCTCTCAATCAAGTACATAGTGAACCCATTTCCTACTTTTTCATTACCTATATTTGCTAACTTGAACGTCAAATTTCCTTTGTAGGTCCCCACGAGCATTGAGACAAGTTTGAGCGAGGAACTATCTAACCTCAAGAAACAATATAAGAACATTTGGCACCCGCCATGGATGAGTTGAACTATCCTCCCACATGATGGCAATAACTCGAAGCCAAAGCACAAACTGACTCCATTCTAATGTGATTGAAAATGTTTGCCCGAATTAAAACTCTTGCTCACATCCAAAAAAAGGTCATGACAGGAGCATGAAATTAGCAATCAATAAAACACATAGAACATTTCTCAAACAACTACTAAAAGAACTATCACCACCAATGCACTTGGAGCAACCTCAAACCTTTTCTCCATGTTCATAATGTCAGTTCCCTTACCTGATAGTTTTATGCTCACATTAACCTTAGAACCATGTTGTGCTCAATAACACATTAGTATGTTTACTTCAATGATGCTTTTGAGTTTTGCTGCTGACCCCATCTTAGGTTGAGCTTTTACCATATCCTTGAAAAAATTGGCCTTTTTATCATTTTCTACACTCTTCTTAAGGTCAATCCATGACTTGCTAAACTTTTTGAGAAGTTTTTGAACCATTTCTCTTCTAGCTAGGTGTAGTGGAAGATATTGGCCTCCCTTGCTAGCTTCAAGAAGGGTAGTACCAAATATTTGAAAAATTATCTCACACATTTTCATAAAGAGACCCTTCATATTAGAAACCCTAATCTTGCTATAGTGTTTCACTCCATTTTCACCAGGCTTAAGCCTAGATTATTTGCTAATGCTTAGCAATTAAGCCTCTAGAAGGTTTACAAGAGCTCTAAGCTCAATTAATCGGGTATATCAACATGGAGGAGATGTGGGAGGCAAAGCAAGTAGAAGCTCAGTAAAGGACCTTAAAGCTCCCTAGAGATGATATAAGACACAAGAGCAGGAGGTTGGATAGAAAAGGAGCACCAACAACAAAGATTGGTGAGAACTAAAGAGTTATAATGATAGACGAAAATCATTTCAATACCGTTAGTCCAAGTGTAAAGAATACACCCCTCTAAATATTAACCGTGCAACTATTCTTTGAAAAGTTTATAATTCCCAAGTTTCCAAGCTACTCCCAATGCTAGAAAGTAACAGATTTTTTGAGAACTGATGAAAGTACGAGGTGTGACTATCACCATACCTATGGCCACACAACCAAGTAATATATCATTCTAAAATATTAGATAGAATGATTCGTTAGGTAAGGACACCTTAGCAAATACATTAGCTAAAGAAGTAAGAGCTAGGAACCACAAGAAGATAAAAAAACAAAAAAGAAGTCGATGTTAGCCCAAAGAAGGCAAAGATAAAGCCAAAGAGGAACCTTCGAGTAATTATGTCCGTCGAAAGATCGATTCTACCAAAAACTGACTATTCTAACCCTAGTAATATCCTTCTTATATTCCAATTTTCAAGGAATTGATCAAAAGTTGTACTACACTGTAGTTGTTTCAGTCGTTCCTAGAAACTATATTATTCACAAAGTGCTAGTAGATTAAGGAAGTTTGGCGAATATTCTTTATCTGTCGACCTTCAAAAAGATGTAACTTCACAAGTCCTTGTTAAAGCCTTACAATAAAAATTTGGTTGGATTTTGGGAAAGTGTAAATATACGAGATTATGTAAAATTGCAAACCACCCTTGGAGCTGAATCACACATCAACATTAGATAATTGATTGTCAAACTCCCTACTATATAAATTTGGGAAAACCCTTAATGAACAAATGTGGAGTTGTTGTCTCCATACCCACTTAACTCTCAACTTCCTTATCTCTTGCACAAAAGTCAAGGCTGCGTATGCTGAATAAAAGGATGCTCATTTTTGTTACAATGAGTTCCCATGCATAATTTTTTAAGAAAAAACAAAATTATGTTCATTCAGTTCATCATTTAGAGCTTGCTAGATAGTCTTAGATCATAGAGCTCAACCTCATAGGAAATCTCTAAGACTAACCACAACTAAATGAAACTTTATATCCAGTGTAGATTGGTTCCACATTGAAAAAGTCACATATATTGGATTAATATTACCATTACAAATGAAGAAATTACTTGACCCAGCTCTTGAACAACAACTTTTCATGGATGCCCAAGGACATGTCCAAGATTGACCTTGATGTTATTTGCCACAAACTGCAATTGCCCATAGAATCAAACTTATTTCTCAAAAAAAAGAGGAAGTGACAAGGAAAATAAAAAAGCAATAGCCAAGGAAACTAGGAAGCTCATCCATGCATGGTTTATAAGGGATATCCACCATACCACTTGGTTGGCCAACATTGTTATGGTTAAAATAGCCTTTTTCTAGGTTGACTACTCAAGAAAATCTAGTTTTCTTTTCAGACTGCTTTTGCTTGGATATAGGTAAAAAAGGAAAAAAAAAAAGAAAAAAAAAATCCAATAGTGGTCATTGGGCTCAACACCTAGACTCCACGAGGTATTAAAAGATCAAACAAAAGCCTAGCTATTTCGATAAAGCTAGGTAAGGGCTACGTTAATTTGGTTGGGACAAGCACACTCGGATAAGGTGAATCCAAGCCAAAGGCCAAGCCTATAAAAGAATGTATCATACATATATATAAACTTTAGATCTATATCTAGGTTTCTACTATGAAATATCCTATCTTGAGCATAGCATAAAAGAGACTCAAAACAAGGCACATCTACTTCAGTAGAAAGCAAAGTACATTGTTTAAGCAAGGCTATACTTACCTTATCATCAAATAAAGAAATCTCATTTTTCACAAACAAGTCTACTCAATAGAAAGGTGTCCTTAGATCGTTCCCAAGCCTATATCCTTTCTCACTATTACTAGTTTAGGACTTCTTGCCCCTAGCAATGACGACCCAAAACAATTAAAACCAAGGTCCTTAAGTTGTAAATAACTTTAATTTACGACATATTTGAAAACTACAAAAATATCACCATATATCATAAAGCCAGGCAAAATTGACTAACCTAGTATTCATATTTTGCAGTAGGATAAAAATGAGGAAGTATAAAAGAGCATGGAGCTTACTTGAAAATAAAAAGAATGAAAAAGGGTATTCAAATAAGGCATAAAGGTGGGCACAAGCAATGTAGTTGATCGATCATATTTCAAGCATGAGAGTTGCAAGAGAGCGAAAGGGGAAAAAGGAATAATGGGGAAAGAATATAGCCCTAAGTTCTAAGTGGAATTCAAAGAGAAACTGTCCAATTAGTTTGACGACTTGCCAATTTTCCCACTAAATGACTATTAATGTTGACTGTAGTTGAAATCAATGGTGGGGGCTTGACATGTGTCTTCAATAGCTTAAAGGAAGCCATGTGTTTACATCATTTTCCACTTCAGACATTATGCAATGGTTGGTAGTTTAGGTTTGATACATGCATGGGCACATTCATCCATATCTACTACCTAGCAACTGAAGGATTACAACTGGATAACCAGTAAGAGCCGGGATCAAATAAGCTTGACACATTATCCTTGGATTATGGCCAAGTTTGGTGGATATGGATTAGACTAAAATTATCTAGTCCCATAGCTCGGTCTGTTCTTAGGATCATTTAGAAGAAGTTAAGCTAAATTATCATCAATTGTTGGATGACCACCAAAATCGGATTGGGAGCGTTGCGCAATTTAAACTTAAATATACATTAGGCTTGCAATTAGTCACTCTTCCCTTTCTTTTTTAAATATGAACTTTTCCTATTAGTTACCTACACATTGAACCCATTTTCTATTTTCTCATTGCCCACACTTGCTTACTTGATTGTTATCCCTTTACGGGTTCCCACTAACATTGAGACAAGCTTAGAGGAGGATTTACCGGACCTCAAGAAACCAGATAAAAACAAATTAGATCATTAAATTAATTTAAATAAGAGGGTACAAGAAAATAATTAACTTATTATAATTTTGTTGATATGTTAATTATAATAAAGATATTACACATCCTAACTACGTTTCAAAATAAAAATGAAAATTATTAAAAACATACTTACATATAATCCAAAAAAACTTCTAAGCTCTCATCTTTCCAAGTACCACTATTTACCTTATTACATTAATGTTTTTAAATGACAAGTATTTAAGTTCTATTAAATATCAAATAATTTTAATTTAGGTTTGATTGATTTATTATAAGATAAAATTCTTTCCGTGTTAATCTTCTTCTCTGGTAAGATTCAAATGCAGAACTTTACTCAAAAGAAAAAAAAAATCAAATAGTAAACCATTTAAACAAATCAAATGTTAATATTAAATTATTTTCTCTTGACGCATACTTCCTAATATATTCTGCTTTCGTTAAACTAATGTCTCATTTGAGCAATATAAGCTAATATATTTCAATGTTTTAATGAATAGTATCACTTACGCAATTCTTACGACCACAATTGTACGCACTGGAAAAGATTGAGGTGATGAGACAATCTAATTAAACCTATTAGATAAAACCACTGGTACAATAATAATAGTTACAAGCGCTTTTCAAGTAGTATTATAAATTACTGTAACTTAATGATATAGTTTTATTCCTTAGTTGTAAGTGCCGTATCTTCAAACAGAGTTCAGCGCTAATTAGTATTTTATGGGAAAAGAAAAAAACGTTGCGCGAACCACCAGCTCTCATTTACTGTACGTAAGAAACTACTTTTTGGTTTTGAGAAAGTTCATTCTTATTTTACATAAGAATCTAGATTTTTTTTTCAAAAAAATAGAGTATACATATAAAGAAGTATAATCACGTACTTAAACAAAATTAAACACATAAACTAGCTACAATTAGAAGATCATTGTGGATTTAAAGATTCAACTTTTCTATCGAACAATTGGTGGTCAACACAAAGGCATATTACATATATATACCCTCGCAATGCAAGCAAGGAGTAGAATAAAGTCGATAAATATAAAATGACAAGATGAGATTCCTGCTCATTGTTAATAATTAAGATTAACCATTTTTGCGTTAAAGCGTGATCATAAGAACCCACCAGGATTTTGCTGACCAAGTTATTCTCTGTCTAGGCGGTTGTCAAGACACTCTATTAGATATGGAATCAAGAAAGCATTTCAAAAGATTTTCCATCATAATTAAATGATAAACCTTAGGTTTTTTGACTGATTATAGTGAAGAATAATTTCTAGAGATCAATCCATACTTTTGGTCCTGGAGCTAGTTTGGAATCTCCCTCTTAAAAACAACTGTTTTGTCTCATAATTGCTCAATCGTTCATTGAACAAACTTGGATCATATCCAAAATACCTAATTGATAGAACAAGCCCGTGAGTGGGGTGAGGAAAAATATCATTACTAAGCGCATGATTCTTTCCCGCTAAACTTTTGGCTTTAATTCATTCTCTTATTCCATTCTTATTCTTAACTAAAATAGTCTTGCGAGTACTAAATTAATTGGGATGATATATGGTTGTTATTCGTTATGGATACCTAACGAATTCTAGTAAAGTTTGATTAAATAAAAGGAAATGAAAAAGAAAATATATACTCTAAAAATAAAAATAAAAAAAAGCTACGCACACAAAAAAAGGCAGGACCACAGGGCATCGTTCAAATGAAAAACCCTATACGAAAAACAAAAGGTCGAAGACTACTGTGATATATGTTGTGATTTTGGAAGGATTCTATCATCCCAATCAAGAAGAAGAACATGGGTCATGGACACGTATCATGTTTATGTGTCTCTCTCGCATGTTGAAATAAACAGACAAAGAAAACAGTTAGGAACAAATCGCCTAGGAAATGATCATACGTGAGAGATCTTGTTCCCCCGTGTTTTGCTACGTGGGCTTGGTTCCGTACGCGCCCTCTTACCTTTTCAATTATATACTAATCACTATTGGTTGCTAAGCACAACCAACACTGTAGGCCCAATGCCTGACAAGAAGCCCTGTGGTTAGGCCATGTCTCTTCTTGGCTACCACATGGAGAAATTAAAGGCCAGAGGAAAACGTTAACGATGTCGGATCCATATATAAAAATAAAATAATTAGCTGAACATGAATATTGGTCCTCTCCCCCACCTAGGTAATGTGATGGGGTTAAACAAATGGCAACAATTAGGCAGCATGTTTACAATAATGTTGCAAATTGTCTAGCCTGGTGGGAACTAACAAAAAGCATTGTAGTTAAAGGGTTGATTAAAAATTGATTAGACAGTTGGAAAGTAAGGATTGATCCAAGTTGACCATTCATGATTAGAAAAAAAAAAAAAAAAAAGAAATTGGGTGTGTTGATGGTGTGGCTCGAGGAATGTTTTTGGGATCGATTACTTAATTTAACTGCCGCTTTTTCTATGTATCGTGTAGATATCCTTCCCGATTTTGTTGCTTGCATAATTTTGTGCTTGCTTTGTTTATTAATAGTAATTGATAATAATTGCATATGGCGATGATTTGGGAGTGACAGCTCTGCCTACGATTCTTTGTCATCGAGACCTTAAATTGACCCGCCCTGGAAAACATAACCGCTTTATGTATCTTGGTCCAAATTAACAAGTGCTTGGCGAGTATAGTATATTATATTTTAAGCCAGCAAAGCCCTTATGTTCTCCGGGTCGGTGACAGAGAGGCTATACCTAAGACCTCAATTTGCACGAGTGTTGCGTCATGTGGATAAATAGGCCTTTCACAAACAAGTTGTGTTATTTATATTCATAGTTGAGATTTTATGTAACTTATTAAGATGTTTTATGATTATTGATTAAAAATGGATCTCTTTTTTTTTTTTCATTCAACCAATGATTTAGGCAACCTTGAGTATAAATAATATTTTTTTATTCACAAATGACTTAGAAAAATAAGTAAATAAGTATGTCAATGAAAATGAATTTAAAAGAGTAAAAACTTCATAAATAAGTTTACAAATTTAATGTTCTAAAGTTTTAAGTTAAGATATAATATAAATCTTATCAGTGTAGTTATTGCTTAATTAAAGTTCTCGAAAAGGATACAAGAGACGACAATAATTGGTAGATCCACATCGTTTTTATGTTGGATTATTTAATTTTACGTGAATTAACATAGCCATACTTTTATTAAATCTCCTATTAATTGACGTATTTTGTGAAGCATATTTTAATTAATCACAATTGCAATTACTTTTGTTTTTGAATTTTTATAAGCATTTAAATCTTTTGTGGACTGCCAATGGGAGTTGCTTACATTGTTAGTCTTCCGCTTATACATCATTATGATTTAGCTTTGATTTTATTTTTTATTTTTTTGGCTTATGAGTAATCTATAAGTACCTTTATAAGTATTTGATTAGTTTAGAGACATACTTTGATCTTGGACTAGGATGAGTCTTCCTTTCAACCTAAATTATTATGTAAAAAAAAAAAAAAAAAATTATTGTGGACTATGATTATATGCATATATTGTATGATTATATGTATATATTGTATTTTAATTGTTTATGATAAATATATTAAAAGTTTAATTTTGATATATTATTAATATACATAATTTTGATGTATAATATTTTTTTATTGTTAACTAATTGTATAATACTATGTTTATAACTTTAAAAGTAGTTATTATATTCAAATATCTTTTAATAACTTGATAATACATTATTAGATAACAGTACAAAATATTACTATACTGGTAATGTATTGAAATTAAATCCATAAATCAATCTATATTTTACTCATAAAGAGAGACTTTTATTCCCATCGTACATGTAATGTGGTTGTTTTATTAAAAAATAAGCATGAATGCATATGGTAAATAAGGTTTTTTTTTTTTTTTTTCTATACAACAATTAGAAGGATTTCTTCACTAGTTTCTTTTCATGATGCTTGTCTGAATTCTGATTTACAAGTAGTTTCAAACCAATTAAAATCTTAAATTTTGTATCCATGTAAATGCCATATATCAAGCCTAAAGTTAACCTACAAATCATTCCTAGCATTTAATTAACATTAACTTCTTTTTACCGTTTTTCTAGCATTCGATTAGTACCCCATAAACATATATAAACTAATTAAGGCATTCCGTTACATATAGAAACAAATTTTGCACTCAATCATGTAAGGTTCCCTCCCTATCATGAACTACCTACAACTACAAAATTTGAACCGAAATTGAAATTTTCAAAATCCCCCAAAATGTCCTTGCTAGTGCCACACTTGCTCATAGTCATATGTAATGTACAGCTTCACATGTTGGAGGTATGCTTGACAGAGGAGGGAGACAAAACACAGAGATAGGGCTGGGATGGATTTGGTAGTACTGTATTTGAGGGAGGGAGGAGTGTCATGAGAGAGAGAGAGAGAAGAGCTGTCACTTCTTGCATTTGTTATTTTATGTGTTTTTTTTAACACTTTGTATGCTAAGTGTCCGACACCAGGGTGCGGTCCTGGCTCGGACGATTGTCCAAGATTTGTTATCTGTCTATATTCTATCTATATGCGTAGTATTCTCATCTCTCTGAGATGACCTTCCATCCATATTATTCATCTTATCACAACACGTGGTGATTAACTTGAACATTCATCTTTTTTTCAGCTTGAATTCAAATACATAGATAAATTGTCAACTTTCATTCTGTTCACGGGAGGAAAAAGAGATAAGATCTAAGTGGTTGATAATTATTTATCTAAATCAAATATTATGTTATATATATATATATATATAGCATCTTATATAAGAGGAGTGGTTTATTATAAGAGTGAGAGAAGCATCTTGACCATTAAATCTTACGTGAATGGTCAAGATTAAAATATAAAGTCATATGACTTTTTTAAATAATTATATGATATTTAACCAACTTTAAATCTTGACCATCCATATATGATTATATGACCCATATTTGGTCATCTCACTCTTATAATAAATCATTTTTCTCATGTGATACGCTCCCTATATATATACCCTCACACTTTTTGTTACCAAATGCTTAATTTATTCAAGTAATTTGATACTTTTTATTTTTTTAAATAAAGCCTCAAGTTTGAATCTTGTTAATGGAAGAAAAAATAGCACTCGTAGAACTTTATGCTCATAGTAAGTTGACATGACTTAAAATAGATTAGTTACAGTTAAATGAATTTTGAATATTAGTGATTTTTAACAAAAAAAACTCTCACACTTTTATAAGCATTTTAGGCAAGCCTGTAATCACTGTATATTTTTACACAAATTAAACAATTTTTATTTTTTATTTTTAGAGTCTTAGAATTGAGTCTAACCCTAAACCCTAAAACTAGCTTATAGAGGGAGCATTGTACAAACTATCATAAAGGCTAGCTATTTTGGCCATCGATGATCCAACATCAAGCATAGAATATATAGGTTCTAATATTATTTTAGAATTATGAGCCTATGTTTATTCCAAAGCTAGCTCAAGGAAGAAGATTGTTCCAGTTATCATAAAGTTTATTCTATTCATCTGTGTAGTTAATGTGGGACTTAATCCAAAGCATCCGCACATGTATTTCTGTCAGATTAATCTCTTAATACTATTATGATTAAGAGATTTAACAGTTACATTTTTCAAAATTTAAATTTTGATCCTTTTATTGAAGTGGAACTCTTTTGCCACTACACCGACCCTTGTTGGTAAATAAGACAAGTGTTTAAAGTGAGGGAGAAAAAATTAATTTGTGTGAATATAATTTTGAACACGGGACCAACACGTTTATATATGTGTGAATTTGTTTGACATTTTCTCAATATAGTCGGGGATGAGTCAATGTATTCTTTTAATTTCAACATAATAGTAACAATATTATTGTTTTTGCCGCGAATTAATGTTATGTTTAATTTGTGGAACATTTTATATAAATAATTTTGAATTTGAATTATTTCATAGACTGTGATCTTAGGCAAATTTTATTTGCAATGTTAAGGGTTTGAATCTTAGATTTGTCATTTTAGGGAGTACTTGACCTAATCAGCACTCCTGACTCAAAATTGCGCGAATAATTCTTAAAATAAAAATTGAATTATTTAAATATAAATTTACTTATAAACTAAGTTGAATTCTACAAAAATAAGTATATTAAATATATCTAAGGGTCAATAAACGCCAATTATTATAATTGCACTCATTCATCGCACAGAGTTGTTAAATATAATTCATTTTTTAATATAATAAAAGTTAAATTTTTATATTCCTTTCGAGGAAATTATTAGCAAAAGTATTTGGAAATGGAAAAAGGTGAAGGTTGGTAAGGAATTGAAATTTAAAATTTAAAATTTAAAATTTAAAATAAATGAAATATATAAATATATACGTATTAAAGTAGAGAGCATTAAAACTAAGTTGTATAAAGAAATATAAATAGATTAATTATGTCCTAACCTATAAAAGAAGTTAATATTTATCAAAAAAGAAAAAGTTAATATTCAAAAGATGCTCACATATTACATAACATTCAACCTAAAATCAACAAAGATTTGGTGTAATGGTAAGCGAACTGTGCTTTTAAGAAAATAATTAAGGTTTAAACTTGAAGAGAAAATTGTTTGGAGAGTATCTTAATCATAATAATATTCAATGATAAAGATATTTTCAAGACAAAAAACAAATTCAACTTGAAGATAGAAACCTTACATTATTATGTAATTGTATATACTAGATTTCGCTATCAACATTTATATTAATGCATTAATGTTTTCATACACTAAAATAACATTTAAAAATTATGTGTTAATAATTATAAGTTTTTATTATTTTACATCGTGAATATAGGTTTAGAATACAATTTTTTTGGTCTAAACTTCCAACATCTAAAGGCTAATAGACTCCAACTAATTTGATTCGGATTTGATCGGTTTACTACAAAGATAAAGCCCTTTTAATACTAATATTTTCTATTCACAAGATTCAATATGAAATTTTGTTTAAGGAACAAGTGCTAATTAAACCAACCAAGTGTTGATAAGTTTAGAATACAATAAAGAATCATTAGTCAAGAACTAAAAATTTCAGTTACCTTGTAAAATAACTAAAATTTTCAGTTAATAAAACATGACATTCTACATATATTCTAAATTCAAATTCATTAATAAAGTACTTGAAATTTTCAATTGTTAACATACCATTTCATATATATATATATATATTATTCTCCTTTTGGTATAAATCATAAGTTTAGTCATCGGAAAAATTAATTTTACAAAATAATGTACGTAAAATATAATCAATAGGCACGCTCATTAACTTCGACATTAAGGAGTCAACTTTGTCCCCTCCCTTTTTTTTTTTTTTCGGTCGGGACTCTGTCCGTTGAAATTACGATATTTTCCACGTATCAGTTTTGCTTTCCTGTCCTTAGCCTTTTTTGTACGTTCATCGGAAGAAGTAGAAAAAGACAACGAGTACTGAAACGGAAAGCATGGGTCGGGTTTATCCACGATAAGACCAAACTTTACAACTCACAATACCTGCCACGTCATCATGTGCCACAAACTCATCATAACATCATCCACCAACATACATGCATGATGCCATCGAGTGTTCCGTCAATGACTCCATGACTATGGAATTACACAACACAAATGCTATTGCTTGTATGTACATTGCACATGCCAGAGAGAGCCAAATTAGAGAGTGCAATTGATAAAGAAGAAAAGCCAATGGAAAATTTTGGCTTAGCTAAGCTATAAAAATCAAATCAGAGAATCCATTCTCAACCCACTTGGGTGATATTCAAGTATGCAACAGAAGTCCCACTAATTAAGCTTCCCTTTCTCATGTACATTAATTGATAATTTTACATTAAAGGGTTTTGGTGTAACGTCATTTGATTGGCTCAGTGATGGCAAGCTCTTAACCATCGTCTAAACAAAACCAAAAGGATCATCAATTGGCGCATATCATATCATAATATCATAATAAATTGCTCATGCTTTTTCTCATGCACCCAAGTATCATATTTTTAAACTTCAAGATCTCTGTTAACTTTACTTAATTTGTTACATATTGTGAGATTTTTATCTTTTGATGCGACTATATATGATTATACTTAATTAACAATATTAGGTATCTTTTCTATTCTCCAAGTTTCTCATCACTTAGTGGCTAAACTCAAAATGTCGACATTTTAAAAAGAGAAAAAAAAAAAAGTTGGAAAGGGTGAGTGGTGGACCATCGTATGCCCAAGGTTGCTGATATTTAGTTCTCTTTTTTTGGCAAATGCTTGATATTTATTTCTACATGAATTGTTTGAACATGAAAAAAAAAAAGAAAAAAGAAACAATATATCCTTATATTTTTCATCACAATTGAGTTATCAACCAGCCTTTTCCGTATTGTTTTTAATAGCAAATCAAATTCATAAGGTGATGATAATAGATTCTAATGCATATTTATGATGCGAGTTAGATGGTCCCCACAACGTTGTGCCATAATATCGGATTATATGCCAAATGTTCCATAAACACGAAGATTCCGGGATTATATGTCTTAACTTTGTCTCCGGTACTATGTGGGGCTTCATTTCCACATCCTCAGTGATGGAAAATTCACACCATCTCAGGTTTATTTATTTATTTATTTTTGCCTCTCTACTTGTGGGCACTATCACAATTAAGAGGTACTATCAGCAATTATCTTCTCCAAGTTTGAATCTTAATTCTCTTCTTTAGTATATAATTCGTTTACTACTACATCAAACCTTTGTTAGTTTCACACGATCTCATTAAGTTACATGATACAAGGTGGGTGAAAGCCCGCTGTTCTGATTATTTGATTTGTAGATATTATGCTTAGGGAGCGTGGTATCATGTAGCGGGTTAATCTAGGGCGTGAGAAAAAATACCCATATAAAGCGAAGGGACACATCCCTTGAGCTGGTGGATCTGAGGGAATACAACAGCATCTTAATAACCATAGACAATTAGGGGAAGGGTTTGAAAGATGTGCCAGGAAAGCAACGTGGCCAAACAAGATTTACGTAGCATGCGGGAGGAATATATTATTAGTGAGTGCACAGGAAAACAAGAAATTCTTGGGTGCTTCTCCTGCATCACATGCATTATACTTATAACTAACAATAGAATAATATTTTAAATAAGAGTATAAATTAGTAGTGGATTCTATCTTAAAATATTATTCTATTATTAATTATGAGTACATTCATGTAGTGCTCCATGAGCATCTAAGAATTTCTCCTTAGAAACAAGTTGGGAGCATTAAGCATTTCATGCTCATAAATGTTGTCTATACACTTAATCTTCAAGAATTATGTGTTTATCTAAGTGAAAGGAGTTTATGTCGCCTAAGCATATGGTCTTAAGTTCGATTCCAAAAGTTATATGTATGTAAAAAATATGGTTGGAGAGAATCCTCGCTTAGATATCTATCCATACCTTAAGAGATTTGTCGAGTGAAAAGATACTTTGGGGGGAAAAAAAGAATTTTATGTTGAAATTTAGAGATTTTAGTTAAATTAATGAGAAATTTTAAGAAGAGAAATGTTATATAATCAGAATAATGTAACCAAAATTTTTGACAAAAATTATGGTAATGATTAAATGATATAAAATAGTAGAGCCCATTTATTTATCCAAGTATCAATGATAATGCCACATTATTCTGGCACTCAATTTCTAACAAAAAAAAAAAACTTGGTTGTCTAATATTTTTTACTAAGAATTGATGCTAGTAAAAGTTACTTAGTATATTTATTTAAATTATTTGTTAAAATATGAGAATTTTAAGATTTACCTATTTGATATTAAAAATTAATTGTTTTATTTTGATTTCCCAAAATATCTTCTCATCGAATAGGTGAGAAACTAAGTTACTCAGGTACAGTCAAGCGCCTAAGCAGAGACTCATCCCAAAAAAATTTTTCCATACACATACATTTCAAGATCGAAACCAAAACCAAATTGTTGGTATTATTTATTATTATTATTTTAAAGAATCTGCTTCTTTTGATTTTCTACTTATCAAACTAAAATCTTCAAATTTTAATATATGATTTCCTAATATATAAACGTATGATAAAAAAATATTACAATTTTTGTGATCATAGAATCCTCAAACTCAATTTGTTAACATTGTAAAAGGCTACCAGGGCAGAAGGATCCATTAAAATCGAGAACGCTAGGACTATTGCCCCTTACAGGAAGTTAGGTTGAGGACTGTGGTCCGATCACTTTATATTGAAGTGGGATCCTTCTCTTTCGAATGTCGAGCTCTCTTCTCTCTTCCTGGCCAATTGGACCACAATCAACGGCTAATAATAATACATAATGAAGTTATTTGTCTTAGGACGTCACCAAATACAATTCCGTTTCGAGAATAGTGTTGAATTGTTATTTATTTAAAACAAGACTTCAAACTAAAAAAGAAAAACTGAACTTATAGGATGCCGATCTTTCGATTCACTCCTACGGTGTGTTTGGTATGGTGCTAAAAATGGGGAGTAAAATTTTTTTACTCCCCATTTTTAGCACCATACCAAACACACCTAAGAGTGAATAGAAAGTGGTTGGTTCACTACCAAAAATCAAGTTGGGTTGGAGACCCTGATCCGTTCAATTTCATTTTTCAACTAAAAGGAGCGCTGAAAAGATGAATACGTCCATTCATTTTCTAGTTTGTATGCATGAATTTATGAAAGCCCAATCCTGCCTTGTATCCTCATTAACGGAAATCTTATGAGGAGTTGCCCAAGAGTAGATCCTTTGGGATAATTACCCTACCTAAATTTTAACAGCATAAGATTTGTTCATCTAGCAGCCCGAGCTTATTTTTCATATCATAGATCGCGGAGAAATAAAGACAAATATATGCGTGTATTATGATGCTACTGAAAAGATGAATATTTCTTCCATTCACTTTTAGACAACAATATACATCCAAATCATTTATATTTTTTAAAACAAAGCCGTCGAACATTTTTTTTTTCTTCCATTATAGAAGAACCAGAAATCTATTTAAAAAGAACTCATTGTTTGTTGCCCAACATTGATTGAAAGATATAAAGCAATGGCTTTGTGATTAGTGCGAGGAATTTGTGGGGACTGAATATGGGGACATAAAAGTGCTCAATTTCATTACGAAGCGTAGGTCATGGGGTTACAGAATATAAGGAAACCTCCAAGTGGGTCCAAAAAGAATCGAGCACTGCACATCCAGGGCCGAAGCCAAACGACAGCAGCAAGGTATCCTTGTATCGCATTCGCATAAAAAGATTAGAATTGAGATGGAGAGCCATACATTGGGTTGCGTAAGAAGGTTGAACTATCCTACTTTCCGTTACACGATTAATTAGTGCTACTAACCCTTTCAATTTCCATCCACACCCCTTTTCAAGATGCTTTCGGTGGAGTAGATCAGACAAAGAATTGAAGATAATACATAACTGTTAGGGACCAAAAGTTTGGGAAGAAAAGATTGATACACATTTTGACATTCTATGGCACAATGATACATGTATTTTTATTTCAGATATTAAAATAAAAGGAAAAATACAAGCAGGATCAACTCGTCATTTTCTAGATAAATCAAGAGAATCTTAGTTGCTATCAACCATATGTCACATTCTTTTTTGGGGTGCTCCCATATGTCACAGTTCTAATTGCTCAGTCTCGAACATTCAAGTATTTAACAAAGTAGACCAAATGGCCCAAGTGAATCGCCTCACCTAGATTAGGATCCATTTTTTGGGCCCTTAAACCGGGGCTAATACTTGACCATTTTTCCGATTTCCACTTTATAAAATAACCGGCATTTGTTGGGCTTGTTATTCCAATCATACGCAATTTCTATGCAAAGTATTAGAATTGCGTGCCAACCTCGCTCAAAGACACAACCCAAAAAAAAAACTCGCTCAAAGAGATAATTGCCGTCTGCCGAAGTGAAGTGACTATAATAGCTATCTTGACCATATCAGTGTGGGTCTAAACATTAAATGCAAACAATATAACCCAACAAAAGATGGAGGGAAGAGAGGTAAAGAACAGATGGTTGAAAGCCACCTCTCCCTAAATCAGGGGCAATAAGCATTTTTGCCGACTGGAAAATAAGAAATTGAAAAAATTATAAAACTTTAATGCAATTATGTCAACTGTATATATTATCTTCTAAATAACATAACTTGAATAGTAATACAATAAATCAAAAAAAGAAAAAGAAAAGGGACAGTTTAGAAATAGACAGGTTTGCATACAAGAGGAAACAACTAACGGTAGAACATTGACCCCCCAAAAAAACCCTAAACTTGGGCAAAAGATTGCAAACGCCATACTTTTACTGACGTTAGATAGCAGTCGGTGAATTAGAATGTCTTTTAAGATTGCCGTATCCTAAAGCATGGTTTATTTTCAAAGTTCAAGAGCAATGTTCATTTCACTCTTTCAGGCGAGTTGTTAAACTTAGCCAGAGTAATAGGCAATTAGTCTTTTCATAGCTACAGGTTTCAACATTGCATATGGGATGCGGTAACAGCTGAGAACTTGTTTCATCAAAGTTTTATGTTGTACCAACAAAATAGTAAAAGAAGCTGGAACTCAAAAATTTGACTTAAAAACAATCATGTTAAAACAAACATGCATATGACTTTACTGAAATTGAATCAAGAATTCTTTTCCAAATTAGGAGCACACAATCAAATGAAAATTGAGACCTGAATTTGCCAAAAGAAAAAACAAAACAAAAAACAAAACAAGAAAACAAGTAGGGAAAAGGCAAATGAAACTGAGTTTTACTACACAAGGCAGAATCTCCTAAAAGCAAGTTCCACCAGAATTAAAAATTCAGTCATCTAGAGGACAGCCCCAACCAAAGAGCAAGCACTATATTTCAACAGGTGTCAGCAACTCAATGTGTACCGAGTTCTACTACTTTCTGCATTTCTGACTGGATTGAAGTAAGGATGGGCCTGCGTAACATTAAACATTTGCTTACTAAACATTAACAAAAATGACTTCATATTACCAAATGCATGGGTGGCAGGAAGCATAAAGACAATTTACTAAATGATTTGAGCAAAATACACGAAAAGAAAAACAAATGGTAAATTTAAGAGAAGAAAGATTGGTTTTTGTGGTTTTTTTTTTTTTTCCTTTTGCACCCGTGCGTGCTGCGGGGGGCGGGGGTGTGGTTCTCCAAGACTAACTACGATCAGCTAGAGGTTCAAGCACAGAATTAGAAACCAACTACCAAACTTGTTAAAAAAGAAGGCGTCCGCATAAAGGTTGATTAGAATTAGAAGCATCAAATTGCAGTGCATTATCCAAAAATAGAAAAACAAAATCTACTTAACAGACAACAGATGAATTAACAGCTAAAGCCTAATCACATTTCAAGCCTAAACTCCCAAGTGAAAGACCATGCTCAAAACAATATACAACAACTAAGTCTTTTCCCACTAGGCGGGGTCAGCTAATTGGATCAAATGATGCCATAGTGCTACCATGCTTGAAACAATATATGTATCACAGATTCACAGGTCATAGTGCAGTAAGAAAATACTAAAAGATTTAAATTTTACCATGGCTTCCTTTGCAGTGGGACGTTCTTGGTGATCATACCGTAGTAACTTATCCACAAAGTCAATAGCCTTTAAAAGATTGGGTAAATTTAGAATGAGAATCAATGACAATTTGGGTAAATTAACAAATGGATAATTACAGTGTATATTACCTCAGGAACAGCCAAGTGTTGATTTTCTACATTAATGAACTTTGTCCATGGCTTTTGGCTATGCCTGTCACAATATTGGAATGGATTGTCTTCTTGCCAAAATAATAGTTTTAGTGAAAAAAAGCAACATATATACAGAACTATATAAGAACAGAAATAAACCTCCCAACAAGTGCTGCAAGATGTGGGTCCAACTCTATGCGATATTTATTTAAATATGCACTTAATTCATCTGTCCCAAGTACCTATTGCAGGTGGCAGGGCCCAAAAAAAAAAAAAAAAAAAACCAACAGATTATCAATCGAAATTCTCCATCTCAATCTATTTAATATTCAAACTAAAAACTGAGCAAACATCCTTTGCAGATCTAAATATACTTCAGATTTCAGGTTGACTTCGCAGACATGAACAACTATTAAAAGATAATAAAACAGGGAAACAGTGTGTCATGCAAGATAAATGCCAGAAAATTAAAATTCAACGTTGGAAACAGAAGAAAGGCATTGTCAAAAAAAGCCAACATTGACATTTCATTGCTTTACAAAAAGAAAATTTCATCACAAGGACAACAACTTGGACAAACTCTAGTACACAGTAATATTATTAAAGAAGATATGGCAGCAAAATAAGGCTGCAAGATACCAGAACAATACACACTTGCATCATAACAAAATCCTCAGTCACAATAAGAAGGTTACACACTAAAAAACATCAACAGACCCAAAGCAAAAGCAGCAATGCATTAACACACACATAAACAACAATCTGGCACAAACTCCACCAAGTCCATTTAACGGTCGTTACTTACCTTAGCTATTTTGACCAGTTGATCATAGTTATCATGTCCATAAAAGAATGGCTCCTTACGGAATATCTGTAGAAAAATACAACTCAGGTAATAAGCAGAGCAGGAGAGTTCAACCTATACATTGATTTCAAAAGAAGAAATTGATATATCATGCACTAGTTAAAGATTCTAAGGCTTGGCACTGCAATTTAAGAAACAAGCATAAACCCTGAAAAAAATATTGCATTCTACAAAAAGTGCATTGCTTACCATCCCAGCAAACATGCAACCAAGACTCCATAAATCTAGAGAGTAATCATAGTCTTGAAGATCAACAAGAAGCTCGGGACCTTTGAAGTATCTACAAGCAAAGCATGTATAAAGGAGATCACAGATTGTGTATGCATGATAACACGAAAGAAAAAGGGGGGCTGGCCGGCTCAGTTAAGCAGCCATGATCTAGTTACTTTTTTACCAAATAATAATAATAATAACAACAACAACAATAAGATGATGACTTTCTGCCTATTCCGGAGTTTTCCATATTTGATCTTTATAACCAGATGGCTCAAGGGTAAGGAAAACAATTACAAATTAGCATTGATTTTGGACAACAAATTTCCAAGATCCAAACCCCTTTTCTTTCTGGTCCTGCAACAAATTCCCCATCTTACCAAATATCATTTTATCTGGTGTGCAAACCCAAAGGAAATCCTCATAAGCTTCTAACTAGTCATTTTGGAATTGACGTGTTTAGTTGAACAGGTATATATATATATAGAAGGAGTAATTGCTTATGCCAGATGACAATTGACAGGAGTAATTGCAATAAACAAAAGGAAATCAAAACTAGAAAATTCAGAAAGTATGAAAATGTTGCCTGCATAATTACTTTAAGACAATTAATAAATCATCTGAAAAAGTAACAAATCAGACATAATTGTAAAAGAACCTGGAGGCGACGCGAACATTATACTCTTTCCCAGGATGATAGAACTCTGCAAGCCCCCAATCTATAAGGCGAAGCTTACGCTGCTCATGGTCAATCATCACATTATGTGGCTTTACATCCCGATGCATGACTCCTTGGGAGTGGCAATAATCCAGTGCCTGGCAGAAGTTTCAAATAACTTAGCACTTCCAGCTCGATGGCCCCAAACAGTTGGAAAAGGTATGATTGGTTAAAAAAAAAACCTAATGCAATTATAGATTACAAACTTAACTAAGTAGCTCAATTTCAATACAGATACCAAATACCAATCAGGACATATGAGCATGTATAACTATATGTGCCAATAAGGAAACCTGCAGGATACACAAGCAGACATATAGATGCAGACACATAGCCTTCTGCTGTTTTGCAAGAATTATTTGTCATGTAAACCTTGCAGGCATAACTTCATAGTTTAGTACGGTAGGAAAACATTGACAGAATTGAGTGATATGTACCTACTCCATCAAAGATAGTCTTTATTGAATGACACTAAAATAATCAATGATAGGGCCCATAGTGCCAAGGTTGGACCCCAGATAACTAATGTATATGTGAGGAAAAGAAAGGGAATAGGGCCGAAGCCCAATCATGAGGGATTAGGAAGTGAGGAAATCGTGAAGGATAGATCTCAGGGGGGAGGGAATGAAATGTAACTAACAAGTGATGAGCTGGATGAGAGAGAGTAAGTGGTGAGGATGTGTGATTCCGTTAGGGAGGAGGGAGTATATGCTGTGGGGGAGGGTGAGAGTGAGGTAGGCATGATTTTGCTTAGTTTGGACTAGGAGGGTTCACTGAGTCCCTATACTACTCAGTGTTGGTTCTCTGTTTTCCTTGAATTCCAGATCAATCCTCACTGGGTTGTTCTGTGAAAATACTAATATACGAGTCATTCTTTTCGGTACTTGTGGAGTCCCTATCAAGTGGTATTCAGAGCAGACGTTCCTGGAGGCTGTGTATGGTTACTACTCGATCAAATATGGAAGCAAGGATTGATAGAATTGAAGAAAGGCTAGGGGGAATGACCGCATTGGAGCAACGCTTGGAGGACATGACCATCATGTTGCAAGAGCTGCGCCAGAATCAAGATCGAACTCATGTTCGTCGGGGACGACGTCGACATGCTCCAAGCAGAGAAGAAGATGAGCGGAATCGAGAGGATCGGGGAGGAGGCCATCAATCATACCCGGACGCGACTACCAGGGGTTCGAACGACGTCACCACCAAAGTCCTGACTCGCACGGGAGCAGTGAAAATGACGACCGAGGGAGTCGAGTTCCGTTGCATCGCGACTATGGGAGGAGACTCGAGCTTCCAGTTTTCTCAGGCGATGACCCATGCGGATGGCTGATTCGCATTGACCGTTATTTCCAGGTCAATGGAGTGGAGGACGACGAGAAGTTGGACTCCATCTTGGTGGCTTTGGAGGGACGCGCTCTGGTCTGGTTTCAATGGTGGGAGGATCAAACGCGTTTGCCGAATTGGAGGAAGTTTAGGGAGGCATTAGTCCAGCGATTCCAACTGGGGATGACTCAGAACCAGTATCGGCCGATCCTCCGCTTGAAACAAACGGGTTCCGTGATGGAGTACAGGGATGAATTCGAGCTCGTTACGTCTGGGACAATGCGCAACGTGGATCCGGAGATAGTTAAGGGAATTTTCCTCAATGGTTTGAGGGATGAGCTGCAGGCTGAGCTGCAGTTGTACGAACATGAAAGTTTGGCCCAATTGATGAAGCGGGCTCAAGTGCTGGAAGCCAGAAATTGGGCCTGGAAGGAAGGGGGAGGGGGCCCGCGCGATAAAATGGGAGGAAGTGGAATAAAAGGAGGTTCGTATGGGCCCAAGGTAGTGCAAGGACTCAAGCCAGCTGAAGTGAACAGAGTCCTTGGGGAAGGAGGTTCAGGAGAAAAAAAGACTGGAGACAGGGTAAGCGGGAGAAAACTCTCGCAAGCTGAGTTGCAGGAGAGAAGCAGGAAGGGACTTTGCTTCAAGTGTGGAGAAAGGTGGGGCTTAGATCATATTTGCAAGTTCAAGCATTACCAACTGGTGCTCATGGAAATAGAAGACGCTGAGGATGAGAAGGAAGAAAGGACAGATTCTGAAGAGGAAGAGGTTTTGGGCATGAAATACCTGCAACTATCCAAGAGATCACTGCTTGGGCTCACTTCGAACAAGTCTCTGAAGCTATGGGGAGCCATTGGCACGAGGAAGGTGGTGATATTGATAGACTCTGGAGCTTCTGCTAATTTTATCTCTAAAGAGTTAGTAGAAGAGCTTCAGTTAGAAGTGGATGAGAGTCCGAAATACTGTGTGGAGATGGGTACCGGGCAGCTTGAGAGGGGTCAAGGTATTTGCAAAAGGGTCACTCTTGAGGTGCAGGGAGTGAACATTACCCAGAATTTTTTCATCTTGGAGTTGGGAGGGACAGAGGTGGTGTTGGGAGTTGACTGGTTACAAGGCCTGGGGAAAATCGAAGCTGATTTTCAGGAAATGAGTTTTTCATGGGGAAGGGGTGAAGATAAGAAGCAAGTGTGGGGAGATCCAACATTGTGCAAGGTTCAGAGTTCATGGAAGACCACTTTGAAGGCCTTGAAGGAGAGTGATGAAGGCTATTGCATTACTCCCCTATTTTTAGACATGGAACCGAAGTTGGACACCCCAGTTTCCCCCGAGATGGAGGAGCTGTTGCTTCAGTTTGAGGATTTATTTCAAGCACCATCAGGCCTCCCTCCGAGAAGAGATCAAGACCATGCGATAGTGTTGAAGGAAGGGGCTTCGATTCCCAATATCCGACCCTACAGGTACCCATACTATCAGAAAAATGAAATTGAGAAAATAATTTCTGAAATGCTGCAATCCGGCGTGATTAGGCCTAGTACCAGCCCTTACTCTAGCCCTGTAATTTTGGTAAGGAAAAAAGATGGGGGTTGGAGGTTTTGTGTGGATTATAGGGCCTTGAACAAGGTGACAATTCTGGATAAATTCCCTATACCAATTATAGACGAGCTGTTAGATGAGTTGGGGGGTGCTAAGGTGTTTTCTAAATTGGATCTTAAGTCCGGATATCACCAAATCAGAATGAGGGAGGAGGATGTCCCTAAGACAGCGTTTAGGACACACGAGGGTCATTATGAGTTCCTCGTTATGCCCTTTGGGCTATCTAATGCACCTTCAACTTTCCAAGCCCTCATGAATAGGGTGTTGAAACCACTCTTAAGGAAGTGTGTGTTGGTGTTTTTTGATGACATATTGATTTACAGCAAAAACAAGGAGGAGCATAGGCAACAGCTGCGGGAGGTATTCTTGCTGTTACGGGATAACCAATTGCTCATAAATCGCAAGAAGTGTAGTTTTGAGCAAGATTCTCTTGAGTATTTGGGACATGTGATCTCTGGAATGGGGGTGGCAGCAGACCCAAAGAAGGTGAATGCAGTTTTTCAGTGGCCCACTCCCACTGACTTAAAAGGACTGAGAGGTTTCCTTGGTCTCACAGGGTATTATAGGCATTTTGTCCAGAATTATGGAAGAATAGCCTGGCCTCTAACCCAGCTTCTAAAGAAAGACGGGTTCAAGTGGAATGAAGAAGCCCAAACTGCCTTTGACAAGTTAAAATTACTAATGACTACTCTGCCCGTACTGGCTGTACCCTCATTTGACAAGACTTTTGTGGTGGAAACTGATGCTTCGGACAAGGGAGTTGGAGCAGTTTTGACGCAAGAGGGAAGACCAGTGGCATATATGAGCCACACTTTGTCGGAGAGAGCTCGAAACCAATCTGTTTATGAGAAGGAACTAATGGCCATTGTCATGGCAGTCCAAAAATGGAGGCATTATCTGTTGGGCAGGAAATTTGTGGTCCATACGGATCAAAGAAGCCTCCGTTTCCTCATAGATCAGAAAGTTATGAGTGAAAACCAGCAGAAATGGGTTGCCAAACTACTGGGGTTTGATTTTGAAGATACAAACCAGGCAAAGAAAATAGGGTGGCTGATGCTCTTTCGAGAAAGATCCAATTTTCAGCTATTTCCTTGGTGCACACGGAGGTTTGGGAGGGGCTAGAAGCGGAGGTAGCTGTTGACCCAAAGCTGAAAGATATTGTACAGGATTTGGTAAGGGATCCTGATCTGCACCCCGGATTCAGTTTGAAAAAAGGGGTGTTATACTTCAAGAATAGGCTGGTGATACCGAAGATGTCCCCGCGGATTCAGATGATCTTGAAGGAGTTTCATGACTCAGCATGGGGGGGACACTCTGGAAATTTCAGAACATACAAGAGGATTTCAGAACTATTCTATTGGGAGGGGATGAAGAATACAATTCAGCAGTATGTGCGAGCGTGTGAGATTTGTCAGAGAAGCAAATATGAGGCACTAAGCCCTGCAGGGTTACTGCAGCCTCTTCCCATCCCCACAGCGGTTTGGTCAGATCTTTCGATGGATTTTGTTGGGGGCCTTCCAAAATCTCAAGGCTATGACACTATCATGGTGGTGGTGGATAGGTTGAGCAAATATGCTCATTTCATTCCCCTCACTCATCCATATACTGCCAAAGAGGTGGCAGAAATTTTCTTGAAGGAGGTTGTGCGACTACATGGGTTTCCTACTTCTATCGTCTCGGATAGAGATCGGGTGTTTATCAGCTCCTTTTGGACAGAGCTATTCAAGATGTCAGGTACCAAATTGAAGCTTAGTTCGGCCTACCACCCTCAAACGGATGGCCAAACTGAAGTTGTTAATAGATGCTTGGAAACTTACCTCCGTTGTTTCACCAGCAATAAGCCTAGGCAGTGGTCTAAGTGGTTGAATTGGGCTGAGTTCTGGTTCAATACCTCTTACAACGCGTCTTCCAAGTCCACCCCTTTCAAGATTTTGTATGAAAGGGACCCCCCAGTGCTATTAAGGGGGGATAGTCAACCCACATCTAACCCGGAAGTGAATCAAATGCTACAAGACAGGAATAAGATGTTGGATGTATTGAAGGAGCAACTCTGTTTGGCACAAAATAGAATGAAGACACAGGCTGACAAACACAGGAGAGAGGTGGAGTATCAGATAGGTGATATGGTGTTTTTGAAGATTCAGCCCTACCGATTCAAGAATCTGGCCAAGAGAAGCAACCAGAAACTTAGTCCTCGTTTTTATGGTCCCTATGAGGTAATAGAAAAGGTGGGATCAGCTGCTTATAAGCTGAAATTACCAGAGACATCAAGAGTGCACCCGGTGTTTCATGTTTCCCTCCTCAAGAAATGTGTGACTCCTGGTGCCACCAGTCAACCACTACCTCTGTGTTTGACGGAGGAATGGGAGCTACAGATGGAACCTGAGGAAGTCGTGGCAGTCCGAATCAATCTGCAAGGACAACCTGAGCTCTTAGTGCAGTGGAAAGGAATGCCTTCGTTTGAGAATTCCTGGGAACTCATGCCAGACTTTATACAGCAGTATCCTGATTTTCAACTTGGGGACAAGTTGACTCTTCAGGGAGGGAGTGTTGATAGGGCCCATAGTGCCAAGGTTGGACCCCAGATAACTAATGTATATGTGAGGAAAAGAAAGGGAATAGGGCCGAAGCCCAATCATGAGGGATTAGGAAGTGAGGAAATCGTGAAGGAGAGATCTCAGGGGGGAGGGAATGAAATGTAACTAACAAGTGATGAGCTGGATGAGAGAGAGTAAGTGGTGAGGATGTGTGATTCCGTTAGGGAGGAGGGAGTACATGCTGTGGGGGAGGGTGAGAGTGAGGTAGGCATGATTTTGCTTAGTTTGGACTACGAGGGTTCACTGAGTCCCTATACTACTCAGTGTTGGTTCTCTATTTTCCTTGAATTCCAGATCAATCCTCACTGGGTTGTTATGTGAAAATACTAATATACGAGTCATTCTTTTCGGTACTTGTGGAGTCCCTATCAATCAATAATACCAAAAGTGCAATGACCAACAAAAAGGGAAGCATTTGAGTTGAAGAAGCGTAGAAGAATCATAATCAGAGACATTTGCATGGAAAGCATCCCACATGACACATAAATGGCTAAAGGAGCACTTGCATGCAAGCCAGCCAGATGAGAAGGCTTTTGTTAAACTCATAAATGATTCCAAGAGAAAGGAACTGGCTCCTCAACTGTTATTGTATAATCATGAAAAGGTGATAAGTATAGCATCAAAGCAATGCAATAGCAACTATGGAGCACAATTGAGTTCTATAAATCCCTTATATGACATAAACCAAAATGTATTGGCCATCTACACTACACCTAAAACAGAAGTATTCATCAAATCTGTGCAGCAAACGGCACAAATCTTAATCAGTTTCTACTTTCTAACAAACAGTGGCTTAGGCTGCATACTAACACAAAGATTTAGCTTCCTTTCTTTTTCCCAAAGCCAGCAAAACTAGATAAAGGAACAGAAGCAAGGTTCTAGGGCACACACAGTACTTTATAAAAAGTCAGCCACAGAATGGTGCAAAAACAGATGTAGAACACAACAGCTTAAATCCAAATATTTCTAATTGAATTTAACAAGGAAAAAAAATCAAAAAAATCATAACAACCAGCCTTATTATGAAGCATTTAACATATCATGTGTCCAGAGAGATGTAAGGAAAAAATATAATGACTAACAAATGATAGCAATGGATGTTCATGTTCTTTAACATGAGAGAATTGAACTTGCCTTTAAGAGTTCATAGATATAATATCTTATATCATAGTCTGACAATGTAGGATAAAGAACTTTAAAATCAGTGTTATTAACATATTCAAATATAAGGCTTGGGGTCTTCGACTGCTGGTCTCTAACTATGTCAAGCAACTTTACAATATTGGGCCCTCCACAAAGATTCTGCAAAATTTTGATCTCCCTCTTGATCTGCATTCAAAATCAGAAGCAAATATAAGATTTTGTGAAAGTTAATACAAATCATAATAGTCAATCATGGATGGCGGCTCAAAGCGACCGTCACAAAATACACTATAGCGGGATCGCGGATAGTAGGATGACTGCGATTTTAATTTTAATAAATATAAATGACTATTATATAATTTACATAACATATTAAATTTACATAAATATAAATGACTATTATATAATTTACATAACATATATATATAAATGTCGAAAATAAGAAATTATATATAGCATATTAAATTTTAATTAAACTTAAGTCTAATAAGACTATTAAAACATTCAAATCCATAGATCATAGAGAGAGAGGGGGCAAACTGGGGGAAAAAGCAAAGAAAAACCAAGACAATATAGACAAGAAAACAGAGAATAGAAGGAGAAGTAGAGAAAGAGTAGGGCGGAGCATCAGGACAAGTAGAGAGCTAGAGGAAGAGATGAGATCTGATGGGTCTCAAGTCTCAAGCAAACACCAAACCTGCTGGTTGCCATCATGGACACTGGATGTTGGGTTGCCGTCGCCGGAGGCTGGGTCATCATTGCCAAAAAAGAAGTGCAGCGGTAAACAACGGAAGAAGGGTAGGAAGAGGAGAGCGTGTACGAGGTAGAAGATTACACTTAAGCCCCGATGTTCACTTGCCAATGATGAACTAACAGTGGCACAAAGGGGTTTTCACATCGGGGACAATATAGTGGCCGCAAACAGCCGTGACCCAAAAATGCTCCGCTTCAGAAGCTCTGTCGCTCTGGCCCTGTGTTCCGCGATGCAACGCCGCTATAGAGCGTGATCGCGCCTCAACTGACTACTATGATACAAATCAGAGGATGGAAGGCAATTATAAGTTAAACAGAAAAATAAATCACTAGGCACTCGGACGCTTTGCTATTAGAGCATCTCTTTCTAAGTAAACAAATGGACCCTCCAGCACTACGGCCACCTGCCTGACATTCACATCCAAAAATGAAGATGCAGTGCCATGAAGAATGAAGATGAATAAGCACTAGTGATTAGGCGACGGCAACAGAAACCAAACCTTATTCTACCAGGTGGGGTTGGCTACAATTACATGGATCAAACTACAGATATTACACCATTGTGTCCTATCAAACCAAAATTACAGAAAAACCATTCAAATCAAGGACATTCAGATCATTCTCCAGTGCCTAAGAGAAAAAAAAAAAAATCATGCTTTACTTAAGACTAAAAAACTATCATTCTAACAAGCCCTGCACAGAAGATCAAACTAAAATAAGTGAACCATGGTTTGGACATTGGAGTTCAGGCAACAGAGCCCACAGTACAACTGTGTACACTATCCATATAGAAACAGAAGCAAAAAAACAAATGTACCATTTATTTTTGTACCCACTCACCCTTGGGATATGACTGATATTTCCAGCAAAGTATGTAAATCACTAAATCCTTTTATGAGTGATTGCACATTACACACATGAAAAACCCCACCTCCCAAAAATAATAATGAAAACAAAATAATAGATTCACTTCGGCAACTGGTAAGTGAAATGTTCCAACTGCAATCACAATATACTGCATACACACTCTATAGTTGTACAATTTCACCTTTAATATATTACTATATATCTCCACCAGTTCAATTTGATGTTGCCAAAATTATACACCATATTAAGAACACGTGACTCACCAACATGGCCTGCCTATGTTGATTGCTTTCACATAACAAATACATTCAATTCAGCAAAACCCCCAATTCCAAAGCAACCACAACCGCCACACATGAGAACGAGAAATCAAAATTGCAACAAAGAAGGAAACAAATGTCAACAACACACGCACGCACACACAAATAACTGACCTTCTTCTTCTTCACGGGCTTCAGGATCTTGATTATGCATTTTTCGTTATCGGTGCAGTGAACACCCTCAAACACCTCACTGTATTTCCCTCTTCCCACCTTCCTCACCACCTCATAATCCTCTTGCTCCCTGCATACAAAAAACCAAGAAACAAAAACAAAAATTTACTGGACCCTAATTTTTCTTTCCTTTGGAAAATTGAAAAGACACGCTCAGAAAAAAATAAAAAGAAAAAAAATAAAATTTAAAGGGTCTTCGTCAACAATTTGCAAAATCCAGAGAATTTAAAAATAAATTAATAAATAAATAAAAGGGTAGAGAGAGGAGCGAGAATGGGTTATTACCCCCACTGGACGTTGAGGGATTCGTAGTCCCAGTATTCCTTGGGGCGAACGACGTTGACGTCGGCGTAAACCCTGGCCTTCGACGACGCGCCGGGCCGGCGCGTCGATTTTCCAATCTTCTGCGCCAGGGTGGCTGCTGCTGCTGGCGGCGGCGGAGGGTGAGGGAGCGGAGCGGCGGCGCGTGCGGCAAAGTCGCGGAGGAAGAAAAGGAAAGGAAGGGCTTGCGGTAATTTAGGAGAGGGAAGGGAACGAGGAGTAGTGCGGAAGAGAGAGAGCAGTGGGTCGCGCGAGAAGTTGGAGGTGAAGGCGAAGAAGGTGTGTTGTAAGGGCCTTATGGCCATTAAATTCGAAATTCGAGGAGAAAAAAATTAAAAAGACTTTGATGCCTACGGACGCAATTTTCAAGCCCCGTTCTTTTTACTTTTTATTTTATTTTTTCTTCTATTTTTTTTAGGATGAACTTTTATTTCTTTTTTCAAAACTGCTAATATCTAAAATTAAATTAATCTTACTTAACTCAGGTTGAACTCCTATTATGGGGTCAAAACTTTCAAAATGCTATTTCTTTTTTCATCTTTAATACTTGGATCGGAGAACTTTCAATCATTCAAAATTTGGTTTATTAGTTAAGATTAAGTGTATGTGGTATGTTATATCAAGAATGAGAATTTAATTTTTGATGTATTGATAGTGTAAAATGAATTTACATAAATATTTAATTATGTATTATTATATTAATAAAAATATTTAACTTTCATTCCCACTACCTCAAAAGTTTTAGATATAATAGTATATAATTAGATGATATTGCAAAAAAAATTTATATTAACAATATATCAAAATTAATCTCTAAGTATGGTAGGATAAAATAATATCATATATTACAACTTTATCATATGTTTGATACAAATAGTATATATAAGTTTAGAGTAACGATAAAGGGACTCACAAACAATGTAATGCATACGCGACACATACTGAAAAAGTGAGAAAAATGACAAAATACTAGAATGATGGGTCTCACAGAATCATTGTTACTTTTGTTCAATGTTTTTTTTAATCCAGAAACTTGCCAATGCAAATAGAAATAGTGCTTGCGCTGGTAAATTTTGTAAAAAAAGAAAAAAATTATCAATGCAAACAATGCTTACACTAATAAGTTTTGTGTATATACACAAAACTTATCAGCATTTTGTACTGTTTATGATGATAAATTTTTGAATAAAAAAAATTGAACAAAAATAACAATAATCATGTGGGATCCATCATTCTAGCAGTTTTGTCATTTTCCTTTATTTTTTTCGTATGTATTGCATTGTTTGTGAGTTCACCAAACATTATTCATAAGTTTATCTATTTAACTCCCTTATATATCCAAATGATGGATAACTTAATCAATTTTATGGAGGTAAGACGCTAAAGTAGGGATGTCAAAAATCTCCATTTGAAACGGGAACTACCCTATCAGGGGTCCCGAGTTCAGGGATTTGCCTAGATGGAGAAAATATCCCCCCAAGACAAAATTGGGGATTGGGGCTGGGATCACCCTCCTCGTTTTGCAAGAACCCTGCATAGGTAAAAGGACTAAACTATTCTTAATAAATACTTATCGTATAGAGTTGTATATATACATATACTTTTATGAAATTTCACATATATTAATTTATTTAATTTAAAAGTTTAATTTACTTTCAAATTGATAGGTACACATTCTTAACCCTAGTTTTCTATTTCCTTTTTAGATTGTGAGACACGTGAGTGTCATTCAACCTATGTTTTCCTTCTAAGACTTGTGTTATGCGGCAAAACACCACTGCCCATAGCAACTTTGGTGACGCAATAACTGACAATAATACTGACATCTAATTATATCTTGCCACATTAGTAAATATAGTTAAATCTCACACCCACTACTTAAATGGTTATGCAAATAGAAAAATATGATTGGTTAATTGTATAAAAATCTTTCGTGCTATTAGTGCATCAAAATAAAACTAAAAATAAATAAATAAACTATATAAAATAAATAGAACATAATTTTTTAGAATTTTTATTATATATATTTAATATCAAAATAACAATTCACAATAATATAATATATATCAATAAATATATAGATAATAAATAATATTTATTGCTTTGTGCATAATTATTGGCTAGCCGAATAGATTGAGAGTCAAGGCATGCTAGGGAACTATTTCAAGATGACCAAGAGGCTCAACTAGTGCAAAACACCGCTGATTCCCATGATCAGGCAATTAATACTAAGAGAGAGACTTTGTCTCTTAATAAATGGGTTCCCAAACTACTCCAAAGAGCATTTGGCAGACAGATCAGCAAATTAAGTTACCAAAAGGATATTAACGAATTGCTGAAGGCTAATGAAATGGATTAAAAGTTAAATAGGCTAAAACTAAATGAAATATTGTAGACAAAATATAATAAAGAAATGTTGTTAAGTACTAAAAAGTAAGGATAAGGAATGTAAAGTGCAAAAAACATAAAGATAAATGTAAAAGAGATTTGTGTTTAATTTATTTGTTTGAGAAGGTCCCCTACAGATTGCATTCAAGGCTATTTATACACGTATAGAACTTAACAATTATTCTAAGGCATCTATTAACCACTTCCGCTCACAACATGGTCAGCAAACTTCCTCTTGGTAATCGCCTTATAACCATCTTCCTTGAGTGCTCTCCTCTCGGTATAGTGGTAATCACTTAAAATTGTTCTTTGCATTTCCCTTGTTTTCCTAATTTTTTGAACTAGAATTCACCTTCTTCAATTGCTCCCACTTTCCATGAAGTTGTTGCGGACTTAGTCAAACTCTTGTCTTCGACTATTAAAGCTCGTTCTTTTTACAACCAAAGCTCAAAACTAGTTCATGGGTTACAAATTGTCAAAAAAGGCTCAAAGCCTAATAAGAAATTCATGTCCTTGACTAATGGGTAAGGTCACTATTTAGATGTCAACCGTCAGCTATCGGCTGTTAGCTAAATCAATTGTTGACTATCAACTGAAACCCATATCAACTATCAATTTTCAAAATATGCGAATAAGAGTTCCTATAGGCGATTACACCTAATTAGAATCCTAATTATAAAAGACAAGGCAAATTAGCATAGGCAAAAATAAAAATATGTTGAAACAATATCGAAATGGCCTTTTTCAGGGCTAAAACGACCTCAATGAGGCAAACCCAATTCCCACATCAATGCTCTCATCTTGGACTTTTTGTAGATACGCAATAATAGTTATTCTAACACCCGGATCTCAGCCGGTAGCCATCTAAGTTTGGCCGAGCATTTCAATCTCTTTCAATCAATTTAAGCAAGCAACACAGTCTGCATCCGCCATCGATCATCGCCTATTCTTCGGTCAACTACTTTCGGCTGTCAGCTAAATCCGATCGAATATTGCCTTATCCGTCTATTTCTCCTCGGCTAATATTCATCCTCGACTAGCCGCAATTTTTTGATGCCAACATTTTATTATAAACTTTGATTATATAGACTTAAAACTCAAAAATATTTAAAAAATTATGATTATTAAATAAATAATTTAAATATAATATAAAAGTTTAAATTATAGGCAACACCGGTAGACAATGTAGGAACATTTAATTTTCAATTTCCCATGTCGAAGACTTATCAACCAATATGCAAACTGTCACTGCATAAGGCCAAATGCTAACAAAATCATATGAAGACAAAAGGAAATCTCACACCAAATTGACAAAGAAATCGCTATGACAAGCTATATATCAAATAGATTCACATTCCATTTAATCCCCCTATACAAAATGAAAAAAAATTATTATATGAAATTAGAGTGCGTTTGGTTTACCTATATCCTATTTTCATTTTAAGTGAAAACAAAAAACAAATATAAAAACATGTTTAGTTAAATTTTAAAAAATATATAATTTTATGAAAATATTTTGGCAAAGAGAAAAAAATTGAAAATGCTAATTTAACCTTTTCAATATTTTCTTTTTAATCTATTGAAAATGTTTTTATTGCAAAATACGGTGGTATAATGGTAAATAAAAGAAAATCTTCTTTTTTCAATTGAGTGGACCGTGTTTGAATCTAAGCGTTGCATCCTTCCAAAACACCATTGCAGTAATTACTCACATTTGCATGCATGATCAAAAGCCGTGGGCCCTCCTATTCTCTCTCCGCTTAATGCTAAGTAATTCTTTCTGCCAAAAACAATTCTTTAATATCAACTGGCAAAGAATTGTACCAAAAAAAGGGGCATATAGTAAAGATTAAATGTAAAATATTGTTAATATGTAATATTTTATATTATTAATTAATAATATTTTATTTTTATGTATTTTAAAAAAATTGTAAAAGAATTAAATATTTTTATTTATATATTAATATATAATTGAATAAATCTATAATTATATATTGTTAATATGTATCGAAGTTAAATTTATAAATTTATATATATTATTTTATATTATGTATATTTGAAATAAAATTATTGAAATTAAAATAAAACTAGTGAAAATTGATTTTATTATAGAATTTAATTTAAATATATTATTATTGTAAAAAAAATCTAATTATTTATTGATGTATCATTAAAAATATTTGACTCTCATAATAATTACTTTTAAAGTCATATATATATATATATATATATATATAAAATAAAATTAAGTTTTTATTATAAATAAACTAAATATAAGATATTTGACATATATTAATGAAATAATCTTGATTATAGATAGATTATAGATAGAAAAAGTTTAAGGATAAACCCTAAATATATCTAGAGAAGACACATACGTATATGTCTCTTTTTATTATGATTATAATTTACTCAAAAATAAAATATATTCCTAAACAAATTTTGTAATTAGAAGTAATTTTATCAAAAGTACCTTATTTTATAGAATTATTTATTACATTAATAAATATTTTTGATAGATAAACCAAATATGCAAATCATATATAATAGTAAATATAATTTTATTATTGTAAACTTAATTTTGAAAATTGCATTTTGAAAATAGACAAATCAAATGTATTTTTGCTATTTTTTTATTTGAAAATAGATATGCTTTTATAAACAAAATACATTTCCTAATGCTCGAAAATCTAAAAATGGAAATCATTTTCAAATAACGAAAATAGGAAATGAAAACAGAAAATATTTTCGTAAACTAAACACACCCTTAATCAGCCAAAGCTTGATAGAGAATAGATACATACCCAAAATACATTTGAAAATGGAAGCCATAATGTGCTTGTCACCCTAGCAATGGTTTCTTCCCTTCAAATTTCAAAACCTCTTTCCTTACACAAAAATTATAATCAAAAGAAAATAAAATAAAAATAATTTCTCTTTTTCTTATTTGAGACATCAAAACCCTAAAATAGAATCTGTTATCATTACATGAGAAATTTGATCATTTTAAATGTGAATGTCGATGAGGCTTCTTGTTGCTTCGCAATTGATTTGTGATGACTTTTTGCTGTTTTATAACTTCTAAGGGACTTGAAGCTAGTTTTAGAACATAAAACACGGTAGATGAGCATCAATCAAGAGAAGAAGATGGCATTGAGGTAGACTAGAAGTGATGCTGAAAAATGAATTGGGATGAATGCAAAAGGAACCCTATTTCTCTTAACAAAGAAGTGAATTTTTAGCATGGGGCCTCTTAAGGCACCGGGCCCTTATGGACTACACCCGGTCTTCTTCCAATCTTAATGCAGTGTTGTGGGCACATCGGTTTGTGATATGGTGTGCTCAGTTTATGAATATCCTAATTAGGTAAATGTTGTTAATGAAACTCTTATTGTCCTTATCCCGAAATTGGATGCCCAAGAGAGAATTAAGGATTTTTTGCCTATTAGTCTATGCAACGTGATCTACAAGATCATCACTAAGATAATTTCTAATAGGCTTAAAAACTCTATGGATACTTTAATATCTCCTGCGCGGTGCAATTTTGTCAAAGGGAGATAGAGTTCTGACAACATTGTTGTAGCACAAAAGATTATCCATTCTATGGCCCCTAAGAAAGGAAACAAAGGATATGCTGCTATCAAAGTGGATTTAGAGAAGGCATATGACAAAATTGACTAGGGATTTCTTAATGATACTTTGAAAGAAGTAGGATTTAATGAGCATTTCATATCCTTGATTATGAGTTGTCTCTCTGCTCTATGCGAATTCTTTGGAATGGAGAAAAAATGGAGACTTTCTCTCTAACTAGAGAAATAAGGCAAGAAAACCCCTTCTCTCCTTACCTTTTTGTCCTTTGTATCAAAAGGCTCTCATACTTGATTGACTTGGCAATTGCTGAGGGGCTTTGGAAGCCAATTAAGTTAGGTAATAATAGCCCTCAAATATCCCACTTATTGTTTGCTGATGACATGATTCTTTTTGGAGAAGCTTTGATGGATCAAATGGGCATTTAAAAATTGTCTGGATGTTTTCTTTGCGGCGTCAGGACAAAAGGTGAACTACGAGAAATCTAAAATTTACTTTTCTCGTAATGTGAATCATAACAGGTGTACTGAACTTTGTATAGTGGTTGGTTTCTCCATCATTGTGGATCTGGGAAAGTACTTGGGTATTCCTCTCATCCACTAGAGAACCCGGAATGGAACCTTTTAGTATATTGTTGACAAGACTAGAAATTGCCTAAGCTCTTGGAAGACTAAATTCCTCTCCCTAGTTGGGAGAATAACTCTCTCAAGTCATTCTCTCAGCCCTTCCCACATACACTATGTTGACTTGTTTGGTACCTAAAGGAGTTTGTGATTCTATTGAGCGAATTTCTAGAAGCTTTGTCTGGGGCACTCACGAGAAAAAAGGACTTCACCCTTTGGCATGGCAAACCTTATGTAAACCAAGACTGGAGGGTGGGCTAGGGATGAAAAACCTACATGTTGTTACTCGGACATTAATTATGAAATTGGCTTGGGGAATGATTTCAAAACCAAATGCGCTTTAGGTTAGACTTCTCAAAAGCAAATACTGTTGTGAGGAGGGGATTGTTCTAGTGGTCACCTGAAGAACTCATAATTCGTTAATTTGGAAGGGCATATGCACTGTTTGGAATGATACTCTAGAGGGGATTAGATGGATTGTTTGAAATGGCTGGAAGGTGAAATTTTGGGAAGATAGATGGTTATTTTCAGATACTATTCTTGGTGAGGTGACAACTAGAGCAGTTCCTACCAGATGGCAGAACCTCCCAATAGCTACATTTATCTCATACAATAGTGAATGGAATTGGGACATGGTCAAGCCTTCCATCTCAGATACTATAGTGGTAGAGATGGCTTCAATGCCAAAGCCTAGAGTGCTTCTTGGGGCAGGTGTTCCAACATGGAGGTTCAACAGTGATGGTACCTTCACCACCAAGTCTGCTTACTAACACCTTATGGGCTTTTAGCATTATGCCAATGCATCTATCTAGAAGGAAGTGTGGCGTTGGCCAAGACCACAAAGGATTCATTGTTTCTTGTGGCTTGCTATGCATAATGGCATTATGACCAATGAATTCCATTTTCAACGCCATCTCACTCACAATCCTTTATGCCCTCAGTGCGGTACAAAAGTGGAGACTCTCAGTCATGTGCTACGGGACTGTCCTCGAGTTAGAGCACTATGGGAAAGAATGGTTATTCCCTTATAATAGCATCATTTTTTCTCTTTGGAGTTTATAGGATGGATTCAGTTCAACCTATCTTCTCATTGTGGCTCCAATGTTCCATCCCATTGGAATATGGCTTTTGGATTTATGGTTTGGCTTCTTTGGTTAAACCGTAATGAGTTGGTTTTTTGGGGGGAGTGATAGAGATGTGCAACACTTGTACTTCTTGGCCACTCTTCAAGCCTAAGAAATAGATTCTGCTTTGCATGATCAGGTAGTTGGTTTATATAGGACACAAACTTACAAGCAGGCAGCTGTTGGGTGGACCTTTCCCCAGTTGGGTTGGACCAAGTGTAACATTGATGGATCAGCCCATGAGGTTGGCCAGCTAGCAAGGTGCAGAGATGTCTTCAAGGATGCCATGGCTTCATGGGTCCTTTGTTTTGCACGGAACCTAGGCTCCTCCTCAGTTATTATGGCGGAGCTATGGGGTATACTCATTGTAACACCCTACCAATTTAATGTTATGCTTAAGTCATAGCATGAAATTCAGTAGTTTCATTACCGTGTTAGTACTCCATTTATTTTATATATATATATATATATATATATATATATATATATATATATATATATATATATATATATATTTGATGAAATATACCTTAGGGCGTAGAGAATATATATAAACAGAAGATGCGGTGCTTGGTATATAATGAACGTGATCGGCATCGCAGAACATTAAAAATGAATAAGTAGTATAACATCCGCTATATATATATAAAGCTAAAGCATCAGTTTATGTACAAGTGCAAAAGTTGGATACATATGCTGGGCCGGTATACACCAAAAAGACATAAGGCCCGTGTCAATGAAATGCAATCCTACAAGGTCCTCAGAGGACATTTCAAACTAGTTGGTTTAAGAAACTACGTACACCTAGCTAAGTTTATGGCCTAATGCTGCACACCACCAAAAGAGGGCCATACTATACAATGTAGCCTACGGGCTGAAGCCTACTCGGTCAGATAGCCGTTGGCCATACCAGGCCCGGTTGGGGAGTAGCCAGTATCAAATCCAGAAGAGGAGGAGGATGAACTAGAAGCCTTAGATGGGTCGCTCTCAGGACTGAGCAGGATGTCCGGGACTACCTGCGGAGGTGATGTTGGTGGAGGGGCTGCAGGAGCTGCGGGCGCTAGAGGAGGTGCAGGGTATGCCACGTGTAAGGGGATAGCAAAGTAGGGGACAGCACGGTCAAACGTAGGATGAAACAGAGGAGCAATAAAATTCTATTACTAAAGAGATAAAAACGGAAGTGGCAGGAGCCAACTATGTACAACGAGTCAAACATAGGGTCATAATGGAGCTGCATGTTTGGAATCTCAATGAACAGTACGACTGTTGTATCCATCGCTAGAGTCTGAGAATGACGCGGAAACATAAAGCGAGATGAGAATTTGAAGAAATTCTCAGTAGGATTCAAGTACTATATTAAACTGACATCGCATTCATTCTCAGCTGCCTCGGTTATCGTTTAATTATATAAAAAAAATGGTATCAAGGTGAACTACCCATATTTATTAAGTTTAAGAAAATACCTAGTCCGAGGCAAGGTTTAATTTTACTCAAGACAAAAAAAGAAACAGAATGAACTATTATATGACGATATACATAATAAAGAATAGAATAAATAAATAGGTAGCAGTAAGTGAATATAATAACCAATTTATAAATCACTAACAACAACTATGTGATGCAATCATGCAAGTACTCATGAGTTCTCTTACTCTTACTTATTCTTAAACTCAATATCATAAGCTTTTCCGTTACTTGGTCTCCTAGGAGCTCTTGGCCATTCAACTCCTGGGTAATAGTCTGCTTCTCAGGGTTGAGCTCATTCCTATATAGGAATGTCGAGTTTACTTTCTCAGACCTTACCACCGATCTATTCCCCTTAACTTTAATCCGGGACTGGCCCAAGTATTATGGAACTCTTATCATAACCCTTGTAAATTACTTGCAAAATGCACATGTATCTAAATGTATTTCATAACTCATGCATAAGCTTTGCCGAAATTTTAGTAGCATGACGGAATGTGTCTGCTTCCCCATGAATAGAGCCAATACTCAGGCAACCAACATTACAGAAAAACCACAATATTTCATTCATAGTTCAACATCAAACTCATAGAAATATTAGTTGTATTTGAAGTATGGCTGCTGTCTTAGTACCTTCACTCTATCCGATTTTTGTAAAATAAGCCATAATTTTTATTTAACTCATTTAGACCTAAATTTTGGATATGTTGGAGTGTTGTGTGTCTATTTTCTAACCTCTTTGATCCCATCAAATTTTGATAAATGTAGCTCAAGTTATTGGGATTTTATCTCGGCCTGCCTTGTAGCTAGCCAAGATTACACACTTAAAAGTAAAAATCCACTAAAAATCAAAAATCAGTTCAAATCATACAAAATTTATATCATATTAAAGCTAACAGGACAAGCTTTCATTTGCAAGAAGTCCCATTTCATTTTCTTGAGTAGAGCTTGAGTTATAAGCTCCGCAATTTGACCCTTCTGGACTGCCCTATTTTAGCCCAGTTTGAACTATTGGGAGCAATTGGGGTTGAATCTAACTCTGAAATTTTTATGAGGTGTTCTCCTATGTGTAATCTTTCTAACAAAGTTATTTCACTCAATTCCAAGTTGTATAGGGTAAGTTTTGTCCTGAACAACCTCATCTGCCCAAAATTAAACTCAAAAACCTAGGTCAAACTTCCAAAATTCATATCCCCCTCAATACTAATCCAATGACCTTATAATTTATATGGTTGGAAAGCCCTAGATGTCTAGTTTCACATGAAAATAGTTTCATTAAATTTAAATGGCTTTAGATAGAGCAGTATACTCCGCCGTATGGACTGCAGTAGGGTTTTTGATCACCCAACTTCTCACTTCTTTCCATTCTCATTCCTTTTCACTTCCTCTTCAACTTAAACACAAAAATAACCATTAAACCAGCCAATAATCATCATATATCTCCAAACACCACATCAAGAAGTGAAAGAAATTAAAACCCCAAACAGCTTCTATAACCAATGAAACAAGAAAGTTTGAATCTATACTTGAGTGTAATATTGCTATATTTGAGTTTAGAACCTTATCAAAGCTTGAAGATTTGATGGAGTAGGTTGAAAAGAGAAGAGAAGAAGGAGGCTGGAACAGGAAGAGAGAGGCGAGTTCTGCTTGAAGGAAAAGAGAAAAAAAATGTGATCCAAGACTTTAATAAGGTAGTTGGCTTCTTATGTTTAAATTGGTTGGAAGTTTGTGGCCAAATTTCAGCCACTTCTCTTCCTTTGATGGTTGTACTTGTGCCACCCATAGGTGAGTGTATGGCTGAATATTCAGCCATAGAATTATAGAATTTGGGTGTATAATTCTATTGATTCGGTTCTGATAGCTTAAAATACCGAAACCTTACCGATTTCCTTTAAGTCGGTAAATCGGTTTAGGAAAATTTCTATGAAATCTTCTATGCTTCTAATCTAATTCCCTCACATCTAATCTCTCTAAATGCTAATTAATTGACCTTAAATAAATATTTAGTCGAATTTTAATTATCCTCAATTTTTGATAAAAATCGAACAACTTGTTTAAAAACGATAAAATTCTTTGGATGTTACACTCATAGTGCTGGATTTGGCCTGGACTAGAGGGATCAAGAAGGTTTGGCTAGAGGCAAACTCAAGAGTTGCTATCCAATTTACGAAGGAAGGGGTAACTAAGGATCATCCCTTAAGCACAATTGTGATGCAGATCAGAGATTATATTCAATGGGATTGGTAGATCAAAGTTACTCATGCCTATCGAGAGAGCGCAAAGTAGTAGACTTTCTGGCGGGTCATGCTCACTTGCTCCAAATTGGCCTTCATGTTCTTCAATATCCCCCTCCTAAGTGCAAGACCATTTTGTTGGATGATCTAGCTAGTGTTTCTATTTTTAGAACTGTTGTTAGTTAGCGGTTGTAGTGTAACGTCCTCCTTCGTACAGTACTATGCTTAAGTCATAGTACCACACTCAGGAGTTGTTACGGTTACTTGAGCTGATCTTAACTGATAGCAACTTCAGCCGTCTTTGCAACTTCTCGAACTATCTGGAGATAACACGGAAATAGGAGTGAGAATTATAAATTCTCAGTAGGATTATCTAATTACCATACATAATATCATCGTTGTCATCTCTAGTTTGCTTCGGTTTATTATGAAAAAGGTGAACATGCTATATAAACTGTTTAATTTTATAGTTCGAAAATATATTATCCGAAGCAAAGTTTATTTTACTCATACACTTGGCATTCGGGAGAGTCTATACAAATTCAATCCATGAATTATTCTATGAATAATAATAATAACTGTATCATATTAAAATATGATAGCATTATTGTACTGGAAACATAATCTCTACACATGCCTTTGAATTTATGCAATCATATAATATTTACTTTTCTTTTATTCAACACACCTAGGCGTTACATATTGCCGTCCCTAGGGTGCTTGCATCTGTCTACACTTGAGTGTTACGTATCGTTGTCCTCAAGTGCAGCATCATACCACATTCCAGAGTATGATCACCATATCATACCCCATCAGAGCGTGATCGCCATGTCACATTTCTTAGGAATATGGGGTCTTCATGCTATATTTCAGAGTATGATCGCCATGTCATACCCTATCAGAGTGTGATTGCCATGTCACGTTCCTTAGGAATATGGACTCATCATCATGTCTTTTATCATAAAATCATAAATACATAGGCTTCATACCTTAATCTCAAACAATAATACTTGCTTAGTATTCATACACGTCACATAACAATATTAACACAACAACCTTTAGAACTATCACTAACTTCTGCCGGAAATTCGGCAGCATAATGGATCGAGTCCACTTCCCCGTGAATAGTGCCAAACTACCAGTAAAACCAATCAAGCAAAAGTTCAACATAGAGTAAGAAACATATCTCATTAATGTCAATCATGTAGGGGTTGAACCCTTATATATCACAATAATGTCAATTATGTAGGGATTGGTTCCTTATGTCTATTCTGCCCATTATACCTATTCTGCCTGGTTATTGTATACTCCACCCTTATTTCAATTCAACTCATTTGAATCTAATTTTTGGATATGTCATAGCCTTATGTGTGTAGTTTCTAACCCTTTTGGTCCCATCTCATTTTGATTTGTGTAACTCAAGATATAAATATTTTACCTCAGACTGCCCTGTTCTTAGCCAGAATTGGGTTCTTATAAGTAGAAATTCACTAAAAATAGAAAACTAGGTGAAATCTTACAAATTTTATATCAAATTAAAGCTAACACAACAAGCTTTCAAAAGAACTAAGTTTCATATCATTTGCCTAAGTAGATTTTGAGTTACGAGTCCTGAAACATTACCCTACTAGGCTGCCCTGTTCTAGGCCAGTTTAAACCTAAGCCAAATTCATTGATGTGCTGGGAACAAATGACAACGAATTAAATTATGAAATTTTTATGAGATATTCTCTCATGTGTTAGCTTTCAAACAACTTTAGTTGCACTCAATTTGAGGTTGTATAAGGTGAGTTACACCCTTCTCAACCCATGCTGCCCGGGTGAGAACCTAGATTTCTAGGTCTAACTTCAAAAATTCATAACTAATTCTATACTAATCCAATGGCCTTATATTTTATATGTATGGAAAGCTCTGGATGTGTAGTTTCATATAAAAATGGTTTTATCAAATTTAAACGGCTATAGGTAGAGCCGTACACTCCGCCGTATGGACCATCGAGGGGAAAACCCTAATAGCTTCTTGAATTCTTCTTGGATTCATGTTCTTCTCTAATCAATCCACTCAATCTTCAACTCAAACTCACATATACACCTTAAACCAGCCTTAATTCATCATCATCACTCAAGATAACATCAGAATCATACAAGAAAGTGGGAAGAAAATGGAGTTCCAATCAGCTCAATTCAAAGAAAACCAGAAAAGAAGTTGGAATTCCTACCTTGGTGGTGTAAAATCTTGATGCAACTTGATCTTGGAGTGAAGTTGATGGTTGGGGCTTGAGCTTGGGGATGAGAGGAAGTGGAAGAAGATGAAGAAGGGTGAGGAAATGAGGCTGCTAGTGGGGAGACCAAAAATGATAAGAAGAGAAGGAAGGGAAAGGTAGAGATATATGGAAGGTGAAGGCATGTGATTGGTGGACTCCATCAAACTCTTCATTTTGGTTTGGCTTCCACCATCAAGGGCTGCCCTAGGCGCCACTTGGGTAGCTTATTTGGCTAAATCTTAGCCATTGATCCTAGGGCACTCATTGCATAATTTCTACTGATCCGGTTCCAATAGTTTAAAACACCGAAATCTTACCGATTTCCTTTAAATCGGTAAAATGGTTTTGAAGAACTTTGTGAGGTTTTTATAAGTTTCTATCTTAGTCCTAATGTCTCTAATTTAACCTCTAATCAACTTCCATTTAACCTCTAATTAACTTTTTAATTAACTCTACAAACTCAATAAAATCGAGTAAATCGATTAATAGTGTACATTAAACGTTTTGCAAATTTTAGGGCCTTTTATTTTCTGTTTTTCATGGCTAATGGCATTTTTGTAATTATGGGTAAGTGTAGGGGCATCCCATATCATTTCACATATGGATACCTCTGTGGCTCAATCGGTCGAGGTTTAGGTTTCTACATTTTTGCTACGTGATTCTGCTTCGTTTAAAACCTTATTCTGCTAATTCTATTGATATAGGGACATAAATGTCATTTTTTAAAAGGTTCAGGGGCAAGGTTGGAAATAGCAAAAATTTGTTTTTATTATTCCCTATTACGTTATATGGGGATGTTACATGTACCCCCTCTTGCTTATCAAAAAAAAAAAGAAGTGAATTGTAAATAATTGTGAATTGAGAAGCATTTATAATATGTTTTGACTTTAGAATTTTAAATAATTGATTAAGTTTAAAAGTTTCACAATGAAAATAGTCAGCCTCTAACATTTGAAATAAGCTTATTTGTTATTAATATATTATTCACCAAAAAAGAAAAAGAAGCTTATTTGTTATTAATATACTACGTAATATTTACTTCTTAAGAATAGAAAAATAACAGTGACATATTATCTATTTAAAAAATTTATGCACCATTCTATGATACCCAAGAAAATTTAAAGGGTTTAAAATCCATGCTAAGTTGGATCAATTATTTCATGACATATAATTTAAATATATTTTGCATAAAATTTTATAAATTTAATTATTAATAATTATAAATCAATCCTTTTAAAAAGTTGAGTAAACCCCTATAGTTGTTCTTATTGATTTTCACATCGGATGAATTAGTCTCTAACAAAAATAAACAGACAAATTGGTCTCTAATTTTTTCAAAATTAGACAATTTAATCTCATTAAAGAGACTTGATAGAGAGACAAGATTGTCTCATTTTGAAAAGATTAGGGACCAATTTATCTATTTATTTTTGTTAGGGACTAATTTGTCCGACATTTTAAAAGGTTGGGGACTAATTTATCAGTTTATTTTTGTTAGGGACTAATTTGTTCGATGTGAAAATCAATAGGGACTATTCTAGAGTTTTACTCTAAAAAGTTTAACATTTGCTATAGGTCCGCTAGTTAAATATTATGCTAGTTTGTTGACATTTGCTATAAATTGAGTTGACCCATTTAACTATCAAGTTTAAATGGGTCTAGGTCGAGCCTAAATGGGCTGTGTTGGCATGTTTAAGTCTATGTGCTAACCTTAAACAGGTCAAGCCAATATTATGTTGGCTTATTAATATTTGCTATAGATTGACATGACTCATTTAGCTAGCGAGCCTAAATGAGTTAGGACTAAATGGGTTGTGCTAGCTTGTTCAAGTTTGTGGGATAATTTTAAATGAGTTTGACCAACATTATGCTAGTTCGTTAATATTTGTTATAGGTTTGCTTGATCCATTTAACTAATAGGTCTAAATGTACTAGGCATAAACCATTTGGGCTAACATTATGTTGACTTATTCACATTTGTTATGGGTTGACTTGACCTATTTAACTAGTGAGTCCAAATGGGCTAGACCTAAACGAGTTAGGCTAACATTATGTTGACTTGTTAACATTTGCTATAGGTTAGACTAACCGATTTAACCAGCGGGTCTAAATGGATTGAGCCTAAATGGGTTGGATTGGCCTATTTAACAACTCTATGGGTTAGCCCACACAAGACAGATCAATATACCACTATTTTTTTATAAAAATAAAAATAAAGATTATTTTTTAAAAAAATATTATTATAAATCTACATGGATATTTTTTTATTGATCCATATATGCAAGGGTTTTGGAACCCAAAGATATGAAAGGGATCCATAGAATTTTCCAAAAAAATAGCATTATTATAAATGAGATAAATGAAATCTAAATAGTATTTAAACATAAATAATTCTGATTGGTTAATTTAAATTATCAGCACTAATTATACCTAGAAAAAAGGAAAGGCAGCAGAAATTATGGAACACAAAGTTAGGAATAGAGATAAGGAAGGAATACCTTAAAATTGATTGGTTAATGAGAATTCTCAGCATAAAGAATAAAGAATAAGTGATAATGCAGATGATTTTGAATTTAAAATTTAAATTTTATAACAAATTATATGAGTTGTGAAATATACTTTCTACTTTCAGTAAAAGAAATAAATTTAAAAAATTAAAATTATCAAAAAATGACACCTAGACAAACTTTCCTTATAATGAAACAAAGTAGTATAGATAGATATAATAATTTTACCTTTAAGTAATTTTAAAATTTAATAAAAAGTTCTAACAAATTAGTATGCATAGGTTTAAAATAATTGACAATATTGTATAAAAATATTCCTAGGTCATAAACAAAAAATAATAAAGTTAAAGGTATGGTTGTAAAGAAGTTCAGTTGAGTCACGCTAGATAACACAAGAGTTTGGCTTATTTTAGGGAAAATAGGTGTTTTTTTTTCTTGTTTTTATTTGTTTTTTCAATTTGGTACCTTATTTTCAATTTTTTAATTAGTTCCTTATATTACAAATTATTTTTAGTTTAGTCCCTAATCATTTTTTCGTCATATAACTAATAAAAAATTTTGGCATAGCATAATTCACGTTAAATCTACATATATGCCATGTCAGTACTATTTGTATCATGTCAGCATTTTCTATTAATTATGTGATACATAAGTGAATAGAAATTAAATTGAAAATGATTTATAACATAAGAGATCAAATTAAAAAATTTAAAGATAAATAACCAAATTAAGAAAATAAATAAAGATAAAGGAAAATGAAAAATCCTTTTTGCCTTATTTTAATAAGAAGTAAGCTTATTTACTTGACTTGAGCTTAACTCAAACTTAATTTTCCAGCTATTCAAGTTCATTAATATTCCCTTCCTTTTGTATATATGCTTGACTATATTTGTATTTTAAAGACTTGGATGTTAAGGTATTTTTACACGGCTAACCAACCTTCAAATTTTGTACCAAACAAATCACCCCTCTAGCTAGAATAAAGAGACTGACTCATTTCAAGTTATAACTTGTTATAAGTTTCAGTGAGAGTTTACAATGATATTGATAGGTAATCAATGAGAATTTGCTAATAAAAATTAAAGTAGAGAACTTTTCTATAGCTTAAGAGTGGCAAAATAAAATCCTCAAATACTAAAATTATGAGCCATGATAGATATTTAGATTGAGGTAACGTTGATTGCACATAAAGTTTTTTATTTAGGGAATGTTCGGTATAGGGGAAAAAATGGGGGATAAAATTTTATTGATAGGTTTTTTGTATAAAATTATACAGGGGAGCTTGCCCATATAACTTTATGCCCATTTTTACCCATACACCAAATACACCCTTAGTGGGGCGTTTGGAAGGAAGTTTGACTTTTCATTCCTAAAAATAAAATTTCTGGGAATGCTATCCTTGGAAATAACTTTCCCAAGTATATGATTTTTAAAGTGTTTGGTATACAGATTGAATTCATAGGAATGTTTTGCACATTTTCAAAAATACCCTTGTCAAAGGGCGGTAGCCAACAGGGGTTTGGTGGTGGAGGATGGCAGTTGGTGGTGGTCCAACAGCAAAGGGTAACTGGCGGTGGATGACAGTGGGTGAAAATAGGGGTAATTTGATTTTTTTACAGAAAGAATATTCTCATCCCATGAGATGTTATAATTCTATATGTGAGAGGAGAATATTTTGGTGAGAATCTTAACCAAATATCAATCCCAAGAATCTTGCTTCCAACTGTTCTACCAAATAGAGGAATGTTTTCACATTCTTGGGAATGTGACACATTCCCTCTACCAAATGCGTCCTTAAGGTAATTCATTATAAATCTCATTATTACCATTCATTTCTCAGTATTACGAACTTAATCGTACATTTCCTCAAATTCCAATTTCTCTTATTCTCACTTTTCTCCTAATTTCTATCGTTTCCTATAACTCCCTTTCATCTTTTCTACAAGGTTCGCTCCAGTTTCAGTAATCTTATATCACTTCCTTATTCTCTAGAGACTTTCAAGTAAGTATCTTGTTCTTTTTTTCTCTTTCTTCCTTTAGTTTCTACACATTTTCTTGTGTATCTCTGTTGGAAATCCTAGGATAGTCACCAATTGGTCTCCTTTTTCTCCTCCATTTTTTCTGGTTTATTTTTCTTTTCTGTTTGTATGCTTTTAGAGGTTGTTCTAAGCCTTCAGTTCCTTCGAAATGTAATTTGCTAAGATGAGAAGAGTTCCTCAAGAAAGCGTTAAAGACATTGGGGATTCCTCCAAAAAGAAAAAGAATTTCTACATTTGTCCTCATACATTTCTTTTATAATCATCTGGGCATGTTTTCCATCTACACATTTCAATAAAGGTTGGGAGTTTCCTCGACGGTATAGCTCTCTCGCTGCTATGGTGTAAAAACTTGTTGTTCTTCTCATTGCCTTAGCTTTTTTGTTTCTTCCTCAAGTAGTTTTCTAGTTGTTAGGTATTCTCAGATGGGTTATTGCCCTACTCTTGTTCCATGGAGCATACAGCAAGCTTCAAATATGCTTGGCTCTTCAATCACCTCTTGGATTACTGACTTGCTATTCGCCACTAATTTGGTACTAGTTTTGACAATAAATTGGCCTAGGAATTATGTTCCCTGGGGATGTATTATGTGGTATATTCTTCAAATTCTCTTATGATTTCCTTCACTTGAGTGAGGTATCTCTATAACTACAGTTCCTTAGCTTGGAATTCTCCCTTGACTTGGCCGATGGCTAGCTATGAGTCTGCTTTAATAATTAATCTTTGAACTCCCAATTCCTTGGCTAATTTTAAATCGCCTATCAAAGCTTTATACTCGAGTTGGTTGTTATTGGTTTTGAACATGAATTGCAAAGATTGTTCTATGGACACTCCATTCATGTCTTCCAAGATTACGCCAGCCCCACTTCCTTTGCTATTAGATGAGCCATCAACATATAGCATCCACTTCCATTCCTGATCGTCATCGGCCGTGGGTGGTGACAATTCTACAATGAAGTCAGTAAGTACTTAGGCCTTGATCGACCCTCGAGGTCAATATTCCAAGCTGAATTCAGAAAGTTCCACATACCAAGCTATCATTTTTCTAGCTAGATCAAGCTTCCTTAGCACTTGCCTGATGAGATGCTCAGTCATAATGGTAAAATGGTGGCCCTAGAAGTAAAGCCATAACCTCCGAGCACTTACAACAAGAGCAAACGCTAATTTCTCAATCTTCTGGTATTTGACCTTGGCTCTTTGTAGTGCTTTACTCACATAGTACACTGACTTTTGTTGTTTCTAATCCTCTCTTATTAGTACCGAGCTTATGGCTTTCTCAGTTACTGATAAACACACATAGAGGAGTTCTCCATCTATGGGCCTGCTCAGAATTGGGGGTTCTACTCATGGTTAAGAAAACTCGATCAGACTGGCCAGTCGGACCGGGAACCAAACATTAGGCCGGTTCGTTCATCTTCATTGAATCGTCACTGTTAAAAATTGGTGACAAACTGGATAGAACCAGAAAAAATCGCTGAACTGATCTGAACCAGCCCGGTTACACGGTTTGTCGGTTCGGTCAGTTTCTTTTTTTTCCCATTGTAAGGCACCATCGTTTCAAAGAAAAAAAAAACTTGCAAAATAATGATTTTGCAGCTTCAAAAGCAAAACTAGATCAGCAAATATTAGAAATAGGGCAGAGGGGTTAAGGCACACTTCACTTTGGTTTTGTTTCTACCTTTGGTTTCTCTCCCATCTTCACTCTTCACACTTCACACTTCACAGTCGTCGCCATTTAGCCGTTTGATGCATGTCCCTGCAGATTCTAGGTGGAAGAGTGTGACAATTGAATCCTCGAGGTGGTGCCATATTCGGCAGAAAAATGGAAAGAGATGGAAGTAAAAGAGAAGATAGAGGGTTAAGAGGAAGGAGGGATACAAGAAGAAAATCAAAAGCGAGAAAGTGAGAAGCAAAAGTGAGAATAAAAAAGATCTCTTGGCTCTCGTAAGATGTGCCTTGCAGGTGTACTCAATAAAGCATTACCCTTTTTCTTCTACGCTGCTTGAAGAAACACTTGCAGAGATTTTTGAATTTGGGGTTGGATTGTTGGCCCCACTAAAGTTTTGTTTTTATTATTATTATAATATATAGGTTAGATAAGTTCGATACAAATGGGCTATTGACAAAATAAATTTAATAGACTCTAATATGATTGTATTAAAGTATCATAAAAGGAATTTTTTATTTTTATCTGGTTATTATTATTAATGATTTAATATAATTTTTTTATGTTTAATTAATTATATGTATATATTTATATATATAAATAGTTAAATATGTATATTTTATTATATTCCGGTCAAACCTCCAGTTGGACTTTCAAACCTTTGAACCAGTGCCCTGACCGGTTTAATGTCCGGTTCGATTTTCTTAACCTTGGTTCTACTAGAAACTTCTTTGTGTAAAGCTTTTTTACATTCCTTTGTCCACTCAAAGGAAGAATGAATGTGCTCTCTCTGTAGACCTTGCCAAGAGCCTAGAGAGGGCATCTGTTCATCTAGTCAGCTACTGCACTTCTTTGAGGGTACTCAGACTCCTTATTTCCAATATTGCTAGGCATTTCTCCATATTCACCTTAATTCCTCAGCTGGTTAACAAAAAGCCAAGGAATATTCCCCCTCGGACTCCAAATGCGCACTTCTCGAGATTCAAGCACATGTTAAATTTCCTAATTTGAGAAAAGATTTCTCATATATCACTACAATGGTTTCCATCTCCCATGATCTTAGTGACAATGTTATCTGCATAGACTTCCATAATTCCTCCAATCTAGTCAGAAAAGACTTTATTCATTAGTCTTTGGTAAATGGCTCTAGTATACTTCAATCCAAAGGACATGACCTTATAATAGTAATTAGCATTTTCTGTTATGAAGGCCATTTTTTCCTCATCTAGGGGGTGCATCCTAATTTGGTTATAGCCAACATAGGCATCCATAAAGCTGAGGAATTTCACTTTGGAGGCTCCATCGACTAACTTATTAATGCTCGGCAATGGGTAACTGTCCTTTAGGCATGCCTTATTTAAATTTATAAAGTCAGCACACATTCTCCAATTTCCTATTAGTTTGGGGACTATGACTACATTAGCTAGCCAGATAGTGAAATGGATTTCCTTAATGAATCCTGCTCTTAACAATTTCTCTGTCTCCTGCATAACAGCCTTTTGTTTTCCCAAGCCAAGCTTCCTTTTCTTTTGCGTCATGGGTTGGACCTTTGGGTTTATTGCCAATTTGTAACAGATGACCCTTGGATCAATTCCTGGCATATCCTTGGGTGCCCATGCAAAAAGGTCTGAGTTCTCTCGTAAAGGTCAGCTTTCATAGCCTCTGGTAGTTCTGGTCTGATGAATGTGAACTTCTTAGCAACAGCTCCTATTTGAATATATTGAAGCTCATCATTGGGCTCTGGTATCACCCTTCCTTCCTCTCTTGGATCAAAGTCTCTAATGCTCATATTCTTATTTTGATTGATTTCCACCATGTGTATCTCCTGTGTTTCTTCAGTCTCTATTCCCTTCCTTTTTTTCCCTAAAGACTCATGATAGCATCGCCGAGCTTCTTTTTGATTGGCATGTATGACTCCAACTTCAGTGGCTGATATTGGGAATTTTTGTGTCGAATGGGGGGGTTGACACCACAGCTTCAAGGGTGTTTAGAGATGGTCTTCCAAGTATCATATGATATGGGGCTTGAGAATCAATCACCAAATATCAAACATCGATTATTTTAATGTTCAGCTCGGTCCTAAAGGTTTTCCTTAGCTCAATAACTCTTAGGACATTGAGCTGTTCTTTAGAGAAGCCTACCAGGTCTCCATTGTATGGGCTAAGGTTAGATTTGGGTATTTGCATTTCCCCAGGGTAGAGGCATAAAGAATATCGGCTGAGCTTCCCTTATCAACCAATACCTTCCAAATTATATAATTTCTTGCAACCACAGAAATAACCACAAAATCATGTAGATTTTGATCAATTCCCTTGAAGTCAAGATCACAGAACTAGATTACTGGGTTTGATGTTTTTGATGGTCACAGAGGTGTGGATTCCACTATCACAATAGCTCAAAGATGCGTCCTTCTAGTGAACCTTGTCTCTTTACCTCTTACAAATCCTCCAACAATGTAATCTATTACTTCTTTTATATCCTATTGTTGTTGATTTCTGGGCTCCTCTTCATTACTTGTGTAAGGTGTTCGCCTCTTTCAACTTCGGCTTCTCTGCCGTCTTTTCCTTATGCCTCTTTCTCAACTTCAGCTTCTTCTTTACCAAGTTATGTACTTGTCTAGCAATCCTTATCTTACCAATCATTAAATCTAGTCTCTTAGGATGGTGTAATCCTTCATGATGTAGCCATAATTTCTATGGAACTCACACCACTTGCTCCTGTTTGCTGGGGGAACTTGTTGCTTTCCTGATTAAGTGGTAATCGGATTAATTGGGCATTATACACTTTCTTGGGAATGGTTTCCCTTTTAGCATTAAGAGGTGTATCCTAGTCGTAGCGAGACTAAGGGAAGTATAAATTGTGATTCCCCTCATCTCGACCTTTCTCCCTCGGACAAGACTCGGGTATCTTCTGACTGCTTTTCTCATATTTCTGACTCCGCTTCGAGTCTTCGGCTCTTCCATTCCCCGTCCAAGCTTCCATTTTCCTCATCTCTAGAACCTCTTCCATATTAATGTACCCACTGCTCTTTCTCTAAAATTGGCCATAAACCTTGCCAAGTTGATTGTCAATGAATTGGCAAAAGGACCTGCACTTAGGGCTCTTTTGATAAAGTGCAATTCCATAGTAGGGTCGAGATATTGTATTTGCATGGCTATGTCATCAAACTGGTCTAGGTACTCCTTTAATGACTCCTATGGCCCTTATCGTATAGCATTCAGAGAGTCCGAGGTTTTCTTATATACTCGGCTTGAGGAAAAACAATTCACAAAGGCTTGTGAAAGCTCAGCAAAGTCGTGAATCGATCTTGCAGGAAGTGATAAAAACCATAGGAGAGTTGCCTTTTCTAGGAAGGTGGGGAATGTTTGGTAAAGGAAAAGGTCACTTGCTCCATTTACCAGCATCATGGACTTAAACATGGTCATACAGACTTGGGGGTCTCTGATTCCATCATTTGGCTTCAACATCATGGGGAGCTTGAAATTTTCCAGTAAAGCCATTGACATGATGAATTCTAAAAATGGCCCCGAGTATATCGATGGGCTTTGGGTAGTGGTTGTCTGATAGGTTTCCTTTCTCCCATGAGTATTCTGGGTGCTATTTTCTTCCTCATCTTCAGTGAGGTCATCATTATTCTGGTGGCTGCTAGCCTCATTCTCTCTGTTATTTTTTTCTCGATCCATTACTACCATTTTGGCTAACAGCTTCATATTTTAGTCTTAAAGTTCAGATCACGCGATATAACCCTTCCATGGTAGGAAGCTTGGGGATATTGTTTGCCTCACTACCATTCTGTGGGTTAAGCAGGGGGACGTTGTTGGCATGCTCAACCATGTTAACACTCTGACTCCTTGTGGTGACCATTCACCTTTCGTGGGGTTAGTCTCGGACCCACGGTGGGCACCAATGTTTTGACTTGTTTCTAAGGTTGTCCAACGTCGTCTTCTACAAGTCTGATCTCTTATCCACGCCCTCGATAGGAAACTTGCAAGGGACTTCGATGCTAAAGTCAAAACCCAATTTCGCTTGAGTGCAAATGAAAAAGGATCAGTTATTTACCTTTGGCTCTTTTGAGCCCCCTTTTGTTTAAGTTCAAACCTCCTTCTCTTATTCCTCGAGGATCCCACATCTTCCTATTTCCATGGAGTTCCTTGGTCCCCAGTAACTAACTTTAAAAGATTAGCTCTTTTGGGCATTGACTTAATTTCAATTTACTTAGGGAAGAGTTCTTTCATAAGGCCCTTGCTAAACTCCTCTTGGGTCAAGCTCTAAGACCCAATAAATTTGTTCAGTCTAGATTCTAACATAGATATATAATTATATCAAAATATTTGAATTTTTTGTCATAAATTATAATAAAGCTATACTTTATCAAAAAAAAAATTAATACATTAATCATTATCTATTATTTATTTTAAAAAATGTTACTTAAATATTCATGTTATTATTATGTTAATATAATTTATTAGCATTATATTTTAGTCAATATTTGTTAGAAGTATTTATTAATTATTTATATTTTAATTATATTAAAATAAAAATCATTCAATTTAATAACTTAAGAATTTTCAAACTTTGAAGGATTGTAAATTTGCTTCCTCACTGTAAAGAAAAATGTTAAACAGTATGTTTGTTTAACAATATAAAGCTTTTTATATTATAACTTTTTAAAGATTTTTTTAAGCTAATAATTTAGTTTATAAAAATATTAAAATATTTTTTGGAATTTAGTCTTTTAAAGAATTTATCTATTTATTTTAAATTTTTATTTATATATTCAATTGAAAAAACATTTTCCTTAAAACTTCAAATAAGCATATCCTTAATTACAATTAATATAAAATTGAAATATATAATAATATTGAAAATATAAATAAAAACATATTTAACTTTAAAATCACTTAAGGGTAATCAAGGAAATAAAAATTGAAAGCAATTATGAGGTAGTGTGAATAGATAAAATGGAGTGCTAATAGCCCAACCCCTTTATCTTTTATTTTACATAATTCATATAAATCTTGTCATCACCATTCATTTCTCTTTTTCTTTCTCTTCCTTATATCACTAATAACTTATATTAAATTATGAAAATCTCAAATTCTCCTAAAACATTCTCCTAATAATTCTCTAAATAGTTAAATAATGAAAGTGTTAAATATTTTTATGTTTATAAGATATTAAATTCATTTGCCTTTTCATTTAATTCTTTTTTTATTAAGTATTTAGAGGATTATTAGGAGGATATAACAAAACTCTAAATTATGTGGGCTATGTGTGTAAAACTATTAAGTGTAGTATTACAAAGCACAATAAATCCTCTCATGTGTCTCTATTCATGTCCCACATCTTTAATCAATTATAAAAATTCACATATGATAAGGCCATATAAAATTTAAACATAAAAGGATTTATTCTATAATAAAAAGAGATATATAATTAAAGCACTTAACACATTTCAAATTAAATTAAAGTACTAGTTTCATGAGTTATTTCATTATATAGTCTTCATTTTACCTATTTATTTCTAATAGGAGAGTTCTTCACTCACATCCCTTATTTCATCCATCTATATGACTAATAAAACAGAAAATATGACATGAAAACTTTTCCACCTGTCACAACCAAATTCATTCTACATTAAATACTTTTATTTGAAAAATAAAAATAAAGTAAAATAACTTTTTTTAAAAAAAATTGGGAGACAAAGAAAAAAATGTATTCATTTAAAAAAGAATTCAAATATAGAAAAAATAAATAAATGTATTCGATTAAAAAAAGGAAATTTTAAATAGTGAACTATTTATGTATAAGGTTAAATCACATAAAAACAAAATAAGATTAAAAAATATTGTAGTATTGAAAATAAAAAATAAGTTAAAGTGTATTAATTTTATTTTAAAATTTTAAGTAATTATTTCATGTGCTATATGTAATTTAATAAAAAAAAACACATAAATTTTCAAATTGTCAATTAAATGAATAAATTTAATCAATAAATTATTTAAATAAATAGTAATTAAATTTAAAATATAACATTGTGATATTTAATAGTTAAAATTTGAATTTTAATAAGGAGTTAGTTAATGGATATTTATTTTATCCCACTAAGAGATGTAACAAATGATAGAGATAAATATAGGTTTAATAATTGTAGTTGAATACATTTGAAATACTCCACTATAGTTTGGGGTTTGCCTTGGTAAAATAACAACTATTTGTATTTAAAATAAACTTTTGATATAGGCCTAAATATGGGAAAAAAGAACTGGATTAAAATAATCAAATGAATGTATTATAAATATTCTTTTCATATATGCATTTGTCGTGCAATTTTTATGTTTTTGACTTTATTATTTTTTATTTAGTTGACTTACTAATTTAACTTCATGTCTTGTTAAGCGGATAAATTTTAAAATAGTTTTTTAAAATTTTATTTTGTATTTAATTAATAAGAAGTAAAAAATATTATTTCAATACTGATAATTGTCATCAACTAAAATAGTTAAGTCATTTTAATTTTAATCTCTATTTTCTAATTCAATTTGTATTATATGTATTTAATCTCATTTTATTGAAATTATTATTTTATAATTGTTAATATTAATTTATATTTCAGTGCATTGTTTATATGTAGATCAAATTTTCAGTGCAATGTCAAAAATAAAAAATTCTTTTTATTATTATTTCTTGTATTATTATTTATTATTTATTTGATTAAAGATGTAACTAAATGATATTCTTTCATTTTATATTTATTAATCATTTTGCCATTTTTACATCAAATACATTGATTTTTATAACATATTAATTTCATAAAATTAATTTTTATAATTAATACACTTCAAAAGCTTTGTTATTTTACCCCGTGTATTGCACAGGTACAAAATACTAGTACCTAATACCTAAATATGTCATAAATACATATAGCAAGCTATAGGGCAGCGAGAATGCCATATTAGCAAATTCTTCTCTCTTTAATTGCCATATCAGATATTGATACACTCTTCCTCCTTGACTCCTCAACTAAACTCTTATCTTGTCATTTAAGTAATTTCTGATCATACTTGCTGATTGAGTGTGCTTTCAATTGATCTCAACTCATTTTCCAATAATCCTATAACTTTTAGTTTCAGAGGCACATCTTCATTTAGTTCTAATTTTTATTCAACCGTTCATGTAACTAATTTTTGAGAAAAACAAGTAATTTCACTCCTCATTTTCACAACTTTTGATGGAGGGAAATGTTTAGAGAAAAACTTCTTAAGAAGTCATCCCATGTGGTGATGCTTGCAAAAGGTTAAGCTTGAAGCCAAGCCTTGGCTTTGTCACGTATGAAAAATGGGAACAACCTCAAGTGAATGGCATTATTAGTGACTCCATTCTTCTTAATAGTGTCACACAGTTGTAGGAATATCGTACAAGTAATAAAATTATGAGTATGAATATTGTCCCATAGGGATTAAGTAACCAATTATCACTTCTCAAATTCAACTACTCTCTAGACGTCCAATTTGAAATAATAGAAATCAAATAAGAATCTAAAAAATCCAAATCAAATTTAAACTAAATCTAATCAAAACTAATTCCTAACTGCATCTCTTGAAATGCAAGCAATCAAAAAGTGATGGGAAATTCAACAATGAATGAAGTGCCAAGGCTTTGATTCACCTATTTGTTCCTATGAGCATTGAATTCTTAATCTAATGAAGTTCAATCATTTCAATTGATGGGGTATTTCTACTTTAATTAATACCCAATTTCTTGATATATCAATCATCTTTAATCTCTAAAATTCAATTAATCTCTTAACTTGAATCCTGGAGTTAAAGGCCTTATGATCTATGAAATCCTAGGTTAATTAATTCCACACAATTATTAATCTCCATTCCTAGACAATTAATAATTTGGGTCTAAGATATGTACTAATTTTCCAATTACCTACATAACTAACTATATCAATTTATGGGTGATCAAACTACAAAAGCATTAAGAGCAAAGATAGAAACTTAATTGAAAGAAAGAAACATTCATTAGAAACAAAAACTCATCATTCCACCATTGATTACATCATCACCCTAGCTAAGACGGATTTTAGCCACTAAACATATTTACAAAATCCAAATTCAAAAAGAAAGAAAACATGGTAAACATGAACTAAGAGAAGGAAAGAAGAAAAGATGAATCCAATAGCATAGATCTTCATCTCTTGATAAAGAAACCAAATCCCAGCACAGCCAAGTGTAGAGAATCTCCCAATCCTCTTATGTCTTCCAATTCCCAATTCTAAGATATGATTATAGGATCCAAGAAACCCCTTCTAATATTATCCTCTTTTGGATTTAGGCTAATTTTGATTTTTGGATTATTTTAAAAGTCATTAATGACTCAAACTAACTCCAATTCAAGTTCCCTTGGGCCCAAAATTGGCCCAATTCACATTTTGGCACTAGATAACATCTGAACCGTCAAATTCTGCTATTTGTAGCACTCAATACAATTGGAATTAGCTCCTAAAGATAAAAATAGAAGTTGTAGACCTCTGAGTAAGCTTCCAACACCCAATAAGCACCTCAATTGGACTTTTGTAGCTCAAGATATTGGCAAAAAATTGGGTAGAGATCAGGCTAAACAACATTAGGATAGTAGAAATCTTCAATCTTGCAATTGGATTTTTACCAAGAAACTTTAAGAACTGGGCTTTGGGCTGAACATCAAAATTTTAGAGCACTTCTTGAGCTTTTCGAAACATTTTTATTTGTCTCCATCTAATCTTTGTATAGAGAGATACGAATTTTTCATTGCGGTACTTTCCAAAAAAATCACCTCAAATAAGCTCCAAAACTCTTTTATTCTGCACTAAAAATGCTTCTCTTGCAAAATTGAATAAAAGTAAGCTTCCAAGCCATCAAATCCCCTTAAAGTTACCAATTTAATATTATTTCCAATAATTTCACAAGAGAGCTAATTTTTTTAACAATTAGAGCACAAAATCATATCAAATTAAGTACTAAATGATTGTATATTATACGCTCATCAAGTGGAAATTGAAGTTCACTTTTTTAAAGTTTAGAAAATACCTCAAAAATATACCAAAAAAATAAAAAGAAAGTACATCATAAAATACTTGAAATTTTAAATTCCTTATTATTAGTATCCAAAACGGGAACAACCTCAAGCAAATGGCATTATTGGGTTCACACCCCATCCAATGGTGGATAGAGTATAAGTCGACAAGGTGTCCCATAAAAAATATGTTCACCTATCATTACTCTTTCTCAACAGGATCACAACAAATAACTATTATAGGAAAAGGACAAACATGGAAAGAGATTAATAATAAAATTTAAAAGTAACTCAGAACTAAGAATCTGACAATAAAAACAATCATTTGTGGACAACAGAAGATGATTTCATAAGAACAGTGAGTTTCAGATTTGAAAGAAAAAAAAAGAAGCAAAGTGACATGCAGACCACCAGAAAAGAAGATTAAACAAAAGGGTAACATGATTAGGTAACTTGAGGCTTTATTTAAAAAAATAAAAAGGTATCAAATTACTTGAATCAATTAAGCATTTGGTATATACATATATAATGATTTTTCAACTTTCCATATTTCTTTATTGAACTAGAAAGAGATAGATTAGAAACGACATCTCTTATCTCGCTGACACCAAAGAGAGGGATATTAAATGAGTAGAATTTGAATATGGATGGAATATAATGAAATAGAGCCACTTTGAGGTTCCCTATGAAATGAGGCATGGAATGGAGCCACTGCGAAGAAGTTCCACAAGTACGAAGGAAACCTCGATCATATTGGTCATGGGTTGAGAATGGGAATTGAACTCTATGAGATCGTATTTCTCGTTGTTCATCAATAGCTTAGTGGTAGAGCGGTCGGCTGTTAACTGACTGGTCACAGGTTCGAATCCTACTTGGGGAGGTTTGGTTCATTCCGAATTCTTTAATTCGGAATGAAAGGGTTCGCTTTGACCGTTAAAAGTAAGTAACCCGTTCCCCCTGTCTTTGTTTCTATTGCATTCTATCTCATCGTATCCCGTTCTGTTCTGCAATATTTGAGAATCGCCATCAATACCTCGGTGTAGGTTCGAGATACTCCTTTGCTCCACAATCTGGGGCTATTTAAACTAACCAATTCAAAATTTTTAGATGTACTAGTACTAGCAATAGCAAGTGCATCTTTGGTGCAGTCATCAATTCTCCTGAGAGGCTACAAGTGCTGCAAGCAAACATATTAATGATGAGGAACGCATTTTTGCTATGCTACTAATACTTTACTTGTTCTGCTATTCTGCACAAGCTTGGTTGAGGAAGAATTACGAGACGTAAAAATATGCGGATTAAAAGATTAGGACATACTTTATTTATTTAAAAATATCCACCATTTACGAAAATATCTTTTTTCATTTTTTTTAAGAAAATAGTAAGGTAAAGCCATTCCATTTCGACAAAATACCCACATCCAAGTTCCATAGCTTTGGGTTCACTAGCTTGATCATGATTTTCCTATCCCCAGAAGGAAGGGTCCTTACCTTTTTGGCCTGTTGTGGTCGAGGAGGGATTCGAACCCCCGACACCGTGGTTCGTAGCCACGTGCTCTAATCCTCTAAGCTACAGGCCCCACCCCGTCTCCACTGGATCTATTCCCTGGAGTACCCTAAAACTAAAAAAAGGGAACCTTTCCTTTCCCCAGCCATTTCGGTTTAAGAAGATGTGAAAGCACCTTTGTCTCTATAAGAATAGTGCGTTTCGAGGTGTGAAGTAGGTGAAAAGGGATTTCATAATTAGCATTTTGAATAAGATGCCCTTTTTCATTTTTCATTCTTATTACTTTTTCATATTGAAAAAGTAATAAGAATGAGAGGTCTTAAGCTTTTTATCATCCTGGCGCCAAGCTATTTTTCCGCAGGACCTCCCCTATAGGATCGTCACTATAGTAGAGTTTAACCACCAAGTTTGGGATGGATTGGTGTGGTTCCTCTACGCCTAGGACACCAGAATATCGAACCATGAACAAAGAAAGGCATGAGATAAAAGTATATTGGCTATTCATTGTGAGGCCCTAATTCTTGACTAGAGGGGATACTAAAGGCCTCTGCCCTTCCATTCCTTGGATAGATAGAGAGGGGCCAGAGCTTTTGGATTTTTCATGCTGTGAAAGAGTTGAACAATGAATATAGATGGTGAGTGCCTGATCGAATTGATCGGGTCATGTAGGAACAAGGTTCAAGTTTACCGGTCTGTTAGAATGCCTCAGCTACATACATCACTGCACTTCCACTTGACACCTATCATTAATGAAAACGGCTAGTCTAGCCATGACCTTCTCTTGAATTCTCAAAACTTCTTTTGCACCATCCCTATAGCAGTAGAGAACCCATCGCTGTCTCGGTTGTGCTACCAGAGGCTTTGGGGAAGTCAAAATAGGAGAGCACTCATCTTGGGGTGGACTTAGTACTTAGATGCTTTCAGCAATTATTCACTCCGCACTTGGCTACCCAACGTTTACCGTGGGTACGATAACTGGCACACTAGAGGTGCATCCTTCCCGGTCCTCTCATACTAAGGAAAGGTCCTCTCAAAGCTCTAACACCCACACCAGATATGGACCGAACTATCTCATGATATTCTGAACCCAGCTCACGTACTAGTTTAATAGGCGAACAGCCCAACCCTTGGAACATACTACAACCCCAGGTGGTAAAGAGCTGACATTGAGGTGCCAAACCTTCCCGTCGATGTGAGCTCTTGGGGAAGATCAACCTGTTATCCCTAGAGTAACTTATATCCGTTGAGCAATGACCTTTCCACTCGGCACCGTTGGATCACTAAGGACGACTTTCATCCTTGCTCGACGAGTGGTTCTTGCAGTCAAGCTCCCTCTGCCTTTGCACTCGAGGGCCAATCTTCATCTGGCCCGAGAAAACCCTTGCACAGCTCCATTACCTTTTGGGAGGCCTACGCCCCATAGAAACTGTCTACCTAAGACTGTCCCTTGGCCCGTAGGTCCTGGCGCAAGATTCGAATTCTAGCTCTTCTAGAGTGGTATCTCACTGATGGCTCGGGCCCCCTCGGAAGGAGGCCTTCTTCACCCTCCACTTAAGATGCGCAAGAAAAGCCCAAAGCCAATCCCATGGAATAGTAAAGCTTTATAGGGGTCTTTTTATCTAGGTGGAGATAGTCCACATCTTTACAAACATGTCTATTTCACCTAGCCTCTCTCCGAGACAGTGCCCAAATTGTTACGCCTTTTGTGTGGGTTGGAACTTACCTGACAAGGAATTTCGCTAGGACCGTTATAGTTACAGTTGCCATTCACCAGGGCTTCGGTCTCCAGCTCCCCTGTCATCAGGTCAACAACTTCCTTGACTTTCCAGCACTAGGCAAGCATTAGTCGCCATACATGGTTTTATGACTTTGCGGAGACCTGTGTTTTTGCTAAACAGTCGCCCGGGCCTAGTCACTGCAACCCCCTTTGTGAGTGGGTACCCCTTTTCCCAAAGTTACGGGGCTATTTTGCTGAGTTCCTTAGAGAGAGTTGTCTCGCGCCCCTAGGTATTCTCTACCTACCCACCGGTGTCGATTTCGGGTATAGGTACCCTTTGTTGATGGTCGTTCGAGCTTTTCCTGGGAGTATGGCGTAGGTTACTTTAGTGTCGTAGCGCCTGGTACTCGAACATTGGCTTAAGGCATTTTCTTTACCCCTTCTTACCCTTTAAAAGTAGGGACACCTTGCATCCTTGAATTGATAACCATCTTTCAGCTAACTTAGCCTCCTCCATCCCTCAGGACCAATAAGGGGTAGTACAGAAATATTCACCTGTTGTCCATTGACTATGCCTTTCGGCCTGATCTTAGGCCCTGACTCACCCTCCATGGACGAGCCGTGTGGAGGAACCCTTAGGTTTTCGAGGCAATGGATTCTCACCAATGTTTGCGTTACTCAAGTTGACATTCTCGCTTCTGCTTTGTCCACCACTGCTCGCGTAGGTCCTTTCCTCTAAGGTGGAATGCTCCCCTACCGATTCATTCTTACATCCCACAACTTCTGCAGATTGCTTAGCCTCGTTTATCTTCGGTGCAAGAGTGCTCGAACAGTGAGCTATTACGCACTCTTTCAAAGGTGGCTGCTTCTAGGCAACCCTTATGGCTGTCTTTACACCCCTACCTCCTTTATCACTGAGTGGTCATTTAGGGGCCTTAGCTAGTGATCCGAGCTGTTTCCCTCTCGACGATGAAGCTTATCCCCCATCGTCTCATTTGCCGACCTTGACCCTTGTTATTTTGAAATTATATTTAGTATTTAGAGTTTGCCTCGATTTGGTACTGCTCTCGCGGCCCGCACCGAAACAGTACTTTACCCCTAGATGTCTGGTCAACTGCTGCACCTCAACGCATTTCAGGGAGAACCAGCTAGTGTAACATCCGAAAAATTTTACCATTTTTAAACAAGTTATCTGGTTTTTGTCAAACAATTGTGATTATTTAAGATTTGATTTAGTATTTACTTAAATCTAAGTAAGTATGATTTAGAAGGATTAGAATTTAGGAAATTAGATTAGGAACATAGGAAACTTTATAGAGTTTTTCTAAAATCGATTTGCCGATTTAAGAGAAATCGGTAAGATTTCGATATTTTAAACTGTCGGAACCGGATCAATAGAAATTATACTGTAAAAACCCTAGGATGGATGACCAAGATTTAGCCACCACATCTTTGCATGTGGCGCCACCATCAACCCCAAAAAGGGCAGCTATATCAAGTTGAATGGTCAACACAAATTCACCAATCAAATGAAACTTGCTTCAAAAGTTTTCACTTTTTTTCCTTTCCTACCCCTTTGCATTTTCGGCCAACATAAGGGGCGGACCTTTCTTCATTTCTCTTCCATTCACACTCATCTCCACTCCATCTTCATCCCCTCTTCAAGTCTCATCCAAATTTTCTTCAATCTAAGACATCAAACCAACAAGGTTTCCACTAGACAAGATAGGAATTCCAACTTCTTTTCTTGTTTTCTTTGAATTGGGTTGATTAGGACTCCACTTTCTTCCCACTTTCTTGCATGATTCTGATGTTATCTTGAGTGATGATGATGAATTAAGATTGGTTTACGGCGTATATGTGAGTTTGAATTGAAGATTTGATAGATTGATTTAAGGAAAACATGAATCCAAGAAGAATTCAAGAAGTTGTTAGGGTTTTTCACCTGATGGTCTTTACAGCAGAGTGTACGGCTCCGTCTACAGCCATTTAAACTTGATGAATATATTTTTATATGAAACTAGACATTCAGAGCTTTCCATATATATAAAATATAAGGCCATTGGATTAGTATAGAATTAGTTATAAATTTTTGACATTTGACCTAGAAATCTGGATTCTCATCTAAGTAGTATGAGTTGAGAAGGGTGTAACTCACCCTACACAACTCTAAATTGAGTGCAATTAATGCTGTTTGAAAGCTAACATGTAAGCAAACATCCCATAAAAATTTCAGAGTCAGATTCGTTACCATTTATTCTCAGCACATCAATGAAGTTACCTTAAGTTCAAATCGGGCTGGAATAGGGTAGTCCAGTAGGGTCAAGTTACGAGGCTTGTTCTGTTAGCTTTAGTTTGATACAACTTTCATATAATTTATCCTAGATTTCTATTTTTAATGAATTTTCACTTATAAGAGTGAACTTCTGGCTAAGTACAGGGCAGTATGAGGTAAAATGTTAATAACTTGAGCTATACAAATCAAAATGAGATGAGACAAGAACGGTTGGAAACTAGACACATAGAGCTATGATATATCCAAAATTCAGGCCTAAATAAGTTGAATAGAAGTAAAGATGGATCTTACAAAATTCGAGCAGAAGAGGGCAGAGTGAGTAGAAAACTCTGTTGATATGTCTATTGATTTTAACATACCATATAGTCAATAATGTTGTTGTAACTTGCTGTTTTACATTGAATTACATATTTAATTGATTGTACTGGTAGCATGGCACTATTCATGGGGAAGAGGACTTGATCCGTCATGCTGCCAAAATTTTGGCAAAGCCTATGCGTACGTTATGAAATATACTTTGATACATATGCATTCATGATTATGATGAAAGCTATAATAAATATTCTATGATGAAAGACATGATGATGAGTCCATATTCTGAAAGACGTGACATGGTGATCACACTCTGATAGGGTATAACATGGCGACCATACTGTGGAATGTAATATAATGATCCTACACCCTAAGGGATGTGACATGGCGATCACACCACAAGGGAGTATGACTTGGAGATCATACTGTGGGACGTGCAGGATGAATATATTCCTAAGGAGTGCGACATGGTGATCACACCCCGAGGGAGTATGACTTGGCGATCATACTGTGGGACGTGGCAGGATGAATATATTCCTAAGGAGTGCGACATGGTGATCACACCCCAACGAAGTATGACATGGTGATCGTACTCTGGAATATGTATGACAAGTAAAGGAAGACAAAGAAAGAAAAGAAAATTATATGTATCTACATAAATTCAAGTACAAGTAAAGGCATATGCAGATTTTAAGTTTCTAGTATATTGGTGCTATTAGATTTTAATACGTTGCATTTATTGTTCATAGTATAATTCATGAATTTATTTTGTATTGCCTCACCCAAATGACAAGTGTATGAATAAAATAGACTCTGCTTCGAACAATATTTTTTCGAACTATAAAATTAAACAGTTTATATAATTTGTCCACCTTTTCCATAATAAATCGAAGCAGCTGGAGATAATAACGATGACACGGTATGAAATTTCTTAGTGAATCCTACTGAGAATTTATAATTCTCACTCTTGTTTCCGTTTTATCTCCAGATAGTTCGAGAAGATTCAAAGATAGATGAAGTTGCTGTCAAATAAGGTCCGCTCAAGTAACAGTAATAACTCCAGAGTGTGGTACTATGACTTAAGCATAGTACTGTACAGAGGAGGATGTTACAGCTAGCTCTGGATTCGAGTGGCATTTCACCCCTAACCACAACTCATCCGCTGATTCTTCAACATCAGTCGGTTCGGACCTCTACTTAGTTTCACCCGAGCTTCATCTTGGTCATAGATAGATCACCCAGGTTCGGGTCCATAAGTAGTGACAATTGCCCTATGAAGACTCGCTTTCGCAACGGCTCCGGTGGTTTCCCTTAACTAAGCCACTGCCTATGGGTTGCCGGCTCATTCTTCAACAAGCACATGGTTAGAGCCCCGGGCTGGGTCTCCTCCCACTCACTGCTTGGGAGCTTACATTTTCATGTTCTATTTCACTCCCCGATACGGGTTCTTTTCACCCTTCCTTCACGATACTACTTCACTATCAGTCATCCAAGAGTATTTAGCCTTACAAGGTGGTCTTTGCTCATTCACACGAGATTCCACATGCCCCACGCTACTCGGGTCAAAGCATAAGCTAGTGATGCTTTCAGCTACTGGACTTTCGCCATTTAGGGTATAACACTCCACCACTTCACCTTGCAGCACGACGCTTGTATAGCTCTCCCATAACCCCATTTTCACAGTTTAAGCTGCTCCCATTTCACTTGCCGCTACTATGGGAATTGCTTTTGCTTTCTTTTCCTCTAGCTACTAAGATGTTTCAGTTCGCTAGGTTGTTTCTTGCCTGTCCGTGGATTCAGCAGCAGTTTGAAAGGTTGACCTATTCGGGAATCTCTGGATTTACGCTTATTTTCAACTCCCCGAAGCATTTCATCGCTTACTACGCCCTTTCTCATCTCTGGGTGCCTAGGTATCCACCATAAGCCTTTCCTCGTTTGAACCTCGCCCTTAACTTGAAGGCTATGCCATCCTAAGGTGTTGCTAGATGGAAGGATCTTATCAATGTCCATGAATGATAAATCATAGCATAGATCAAACTGCTGAATCAAAAAAATTGGGTGCTATCATATAGCTTTGTATCGGCTAAGTTCATTAGTTGGAGATAAGTGGACTCGAACCGCTGACATATGCCACAAGGTAAACCACCGCTTCTCAGGCCCCAACTGATTCTACCATAGAGGCCAACGATATATAATAACTCCCCACCGAACACATCTTACAACTTTCATTGTATTGTGCTCTCCAAAGAGCAACTCTTCTCAAAATCTCAAAAGTTGCTAAGTCAGAATCCCATTCTAACTAAGGATTCTTGTGGTTCCAGAGTGTCACGACCCACCCCAGAGCCGTGACCAGCGCTTAGAGGTAACAGACCTCTAGTAAGCCTATCTTGATTATTTTACTGAAATTCGAGTAGAGCTCCCCCTATTTTTCGAGCTTCCCCGAATTAGCCAAACTTATACCAAACAACCAATTAACAAATATAAGAATGAAGCTCTCAGAACACCCTACAATAATCCAATTTAAAGGTACATGATGCCCATTTGCATGTTCCCTTATTATACTCTCTATATGCATCTTCTCCACTAAGAAAGCAAATTCCTAAAAATCCATTAGGCCTATATATACATATCCTATAAGAATAAATCATCAAGTCGCAAGATCCTGCTTGTGGATGGTGAAGCACTCTAAGCAGTTGGAGGAACCGAGTTATATGCTGTGCCAGAGCCTAGAATAGGAAAGGAAAAGAGGGGGGGTGAGTCCAACCGACTCAGTGAGGGGCGATGAAATTATAACATATGAGGACAAGTTCTAGAAATAAAAGAATTTGCGCATAACTAAAGAGTTAATATCACGAACTAAATATAATTATAGAATCAACATAAAACCATGCAGGTATATAAAGAATAAATATTATTCCATAATTTAAACGATAATTTTGAAATAAATAAAGTTAATATTACCTTACAATTTCAAAAATATGTCTCTCAAATGTGAATACCAAAGTAGGGAGGTTTCCAATTCTGAGAAACTTTCAAGCAAAGGTTAATCCTTTCAGATCTGACTAAGTCGGCAGTGTGCGTTGGCTTTGCACACACACACTGAACTAGCAACACCCCTGCTAGCTGGGTTCAAACCAAGGTGCACCAAGGCTAGCGTCAGCGACTGCTAGCTACCGTTTAACTAAGAACCCTCCCACGAAGTATCCATAACATTTCAAGAATATAAATATTAAACATAGTTTTCAAGAGCAAAATACCCAGTAAGGTTTTCAAACTTAAACAAGATTTCTCAGCAAGTCAGTTTAGAAATTTAAACAACTACTCAAGAACTTGTCCTAACATTCAGAAAATCTACAGTCTATCCAAAAAGCTTTCAGAACATTTAACCATCACATATTAGCAAAACTTCCTGAACTAGAACAAATTGCCGTGAATAACTAGATATATAAAACAAATTGTTAATATATATACTTAAATCAAACTAATACTAATTGTATAAAATAAAACCATATGTCACAGAGCACTGTCCACTCACAGAGCAACAAAGATCACCAAATCTACGTCTTGGGCTGCCGAACTGAAAGGTTGGTCTCCCTGAGGATCTGAAATCAATACACCCATTTATCTAAGATATAACTAATAATGGCCTTCAATATTTTGTCAAACAGTACCCACTCAATGATCAGCAATCAAGGTACAACAACACAAAGTAGAAGATTTTGTTCAGTTAAACTCATATAATCTCACAACCCAAAATTTCCTATTAAACATAACTTCACACTATTTCATTAATTCCAATCCAAGTAACAAAACAAAACACTATCTACTTGACAACATTGAGTAATCATTCTGAATATAACAAAAGAAACATTAATAATTAATAATAACCATTGTTGCCTTGCAACCTTGGATGTATCACAATCATTTTCTTTTGATAATAACAATTTTCTTCCAAACCAAAAGAAGGATATTAAACCTTATTGATTCAATTTTGCTAACATAATAGATATTATGCTAGTGGGTATTGCTAAATTGTTTCAACAAAATTAATTCACTTAGAAGTAGCCATTATACTTCTACTAACAAGAATAGAAATAAACACCTCACTACTAAGAGCCTCGAATCACAAATGAACAAAAGCATATAATAAGGTATTCAACTTAACTCAATCATCCCCAAAACAACAAGAATCCAAGAATAATTTACCAAAGGAGATATGGGTTGGTCAAAGGAAATAGAATCGGAGCTCCACCGTTGAAGAGAGAGCCCAAAGAGAGTGCGCGGAAAGTGAGGCGCGGTGGAAAAAGGCAAAATGGAGAGAAAGAGAGTAGAGGGAGGGACTCGCGGATGGTAGCGAGGGTAGAGAGACGTGTTCGCCGGCGGTGGCAGAGAAAAAGAAAATAAGATTAGAAAAGGAGAGGGAGAAGAAGAGAGCAAGACAAGAAAGAGAGGGAGAAGTGAGGGATGAACTGACGGTGAGAGGAAGAAGAACGTCGAAGGGAGGAGAAGAAAAGGAAAAAGGGGACCTAAGGTAGTCCCTATCACTTAAGGTGTAGGTGGTCTAAGGTCTTTTTTTTTTCTCTTCTTTGTTTAAAATTTAATCTCCTCTAATTAATTTTAATTCCTCTTTTACCATAAAACTTTAATTGGACATTTTAAAATTTCTCGTTATCAACATTTTATTTTAGCCATATATTTTTATTTTAAACAAGATATTACACGGAGGATCCAGCTACGGGAGAACCGGGAACGAAGAGCTTTCCCCCCCTTTCCGCCCGACTCTTTGGTTTTAAGAATACTGGTTTTAAGAATGAGTGATTCCCTTCTTCGACCCTTACTGTCCAACCTGAGAGCGGATAGCTAATGCGTTCCACTTTTTGAATAGAGTTCTATGGTTGGTCCGTGACCTCTGGATGCCGAAGGCGTCCTTGGGGTGATCTTGTAGTTCCTACGGGGTGGAGATGATAGGGTCGGTCCATGGATTTTCTTTCCTTTTGCCGCATTTCACTCAAAGGGTTGAAGGGAGATAGTACATCAAGCTGTTTGCAAAGGCCAACTTGATCCTCTTCCCCAGGATCCTAGATGAGGAAACCCTAGGAGAGTCGCCGACTGCAACTACCGTCCATGTACGATCCATACTAGATCTGACCAACTACCCATCCTACCTCCTCTACGTTCTTGACAGCCCATCTTTGTCTCAGTAGAGTCTTTTAGTGGCATGTTTCGGTCATCTTTCCCATTACTTAGAAAAAGTGAGGTACCAGTTCAGGTACAAGAAACTATTATTACCACCTAGACAGCTAGACATCCAATATCTAATTGCAATGACCCAATTGCAAGAGCGGAGCTCTACCAACCGAGCTATATCCCCTTGAGCCAAGGGGAGCATGCATGAAGGAGTCAGTCTTCTATTCTTTTCCTTGGCGTAGCTAGGCCATCCTGGACTTGAGCCAGAGACCTTGCCCGTGAAGTAAATCATTGTACCTACGGTCCAACCAATTGGGAGAGAATTAATAGATTCCTTTTCAGGAGCGATTCATCCTTCCTGAATGTAGCATACAATTAACCACCGTACTGTGCTCTCCAAGTGTGCTTGTTCCCCTTTCTTCCTTACCATGGCAAATCTTTGTGAAATAACTTTGATGAGAAGAAAAACAAAGTGTTAAGAAACCCTCCTGGCCCCACACTAGACACTCTAAGATATACATACATATATATATATATATAGAAACAAAAGACATTACATTACAAGAAAAATTTGTCTGTGTCATTTTCTAGTAGTTTTGATTTTTTCAAAATTTAATTTCACTTACTGAAAATGGAACTAAAATACATTTCACAATTCAGATAATTTGCTACAAATTTTAAATTTAAAATTTAAAATCATCTTCAAATCAATGCATATTATCCTTTCCTAGTCTATCATAATAAATAACAATTAATATTTTCCAATCCTCTTTCTTTCAAAGTTATTTATGCACACTCCTTTTTTAAAAAATATTTTTAATTAAAATTTTAATTTAATTTACTAAATGAACATTAGTTAAGATTTAATTATATTAGTTCTATAGTGAGAATCTTTTGGAGTTTGAAATTCTTATAACCCTAGCCACTTCTCTCTTTCTCCAATTTTCTCTCTTCCTTTACCCTCTCCTTTCAATTCCTTCTTACTGGATAATCCTTTCTCTCTCATGTGCATAATTTCTACATCTATTATCATGAATATTTTCTCTAAGAAGGTCTAACTCTTATGTAGTTTTCTTGGCAAGAAAAGGAGCTACTCAAGATTGTATTCTGTAGGGCTTTTCACCAACGATGTTCTTTTACATATACATGAATCTTTTAATCGATCTCAGGCTCACATGCTTAAGGGATCCAAATTCATTCTACTCGGACCAACACATTGCTGGCTAAATTTAAGTATTTACATTTTATAGTTATTAAATTTATTTATCTAAAAATAATATGATTAAGGACAAATTACACTGATCTATACTGAGGTTTGGTCAAATTCACCATGACCCCCTTCAATTTACAAATATATACATTAACCTCCCCCGAGTTTTAAGTAATATTACACCCGATATTTTTGTACTTTCTAAAATATGACACTAAAGACCCATGTATAATTTGCCCTATGGTTAATCTTATTAATTTCATTATCTTCATAAAAAATTAAAATTAAAGCTCAAAGTTGCAATAATCTAAACATAAATGACAAAAAGAAATATATTGACATGATTTATTCTGTTTTTCCAATTTACAAATTAACTCAAGCTAAATATTATTATGTAAATAAATTACTTTTGACAATTTTATCTAATTGATAGTCCATATTTTATATTATCAAATTATTTTACTAATGAGTTATCATATGAAGCCAAATGTTACATTTTTTATTTAAATTTGTTTTAATAAGAGGCTGAAGAATAAGAAGGGAGAAAGAAATAGAATGATTTTTTTTTTCATTTTTTGAGTTCAATCCTCATTAAAAAGTTTTAAGGTAGTATCCTTATATAAAAAAAATTATATTTTTAATAATGAGTTATATGAAATTGTTTATTCCTCATTGCTTTGCTAGAAATTGGATACAGATATTGTTATAAAACAAATTCTATTTTTAATAATGATTGACTTTATGGAATGATTCTATACAATTCTTTTAAAATTACATTATCAGTAGGCTAAAATAAGTGAAGGAACATGTAAATGGAAAAAACAAATTTCTCACAAAAAAAAGGAATGATATTTTTTTCTGAGTTGTTCAATCCTCACTTAAAAATTAAAAGTAGATATCCTTATAAAACGAATTATACTTTTAATATTAATGATTTGTTATTTGAAATGTATCTATAGAATTTTATTAAATAATTTATTCAATAGCAATTCCATAATTATAATTTTTATTTATGTAACCTATTTTAATTCAAATTTTTTAATTCATTATTAAATTTATATAATAACATAAAATTTCAACAACAAATTATTATATTAAATTATATTATATATTTTATATAATTTACACAAGTACATCACACGGGTCAAATATGCTAGTGTATATATATTCGAAATGGAGAAGTAAGAGATATTAAGTCCCTAACCTAATAAAAGCAATGGCAGACAACCAAAAACTCCAATCGCTCAAAACAGCTACCCATTGGACAAATCATTAAATCAAGCTTCGATATGGTAACCATATTATGAAGATAGCACAAACAAATGAGAAATTCTTACATGGTTCGGGAGCACCACGTACATAACTATACTCCTGACCAATCATATAAGTGCATTGTCATGGGGATTGTGTATTAGTGATGGGTCCTATGTAAAATACACTTATATGATTGATCCGGGAGCATAACCACGTGGTGCTCCCAGATCATGTAAGTATTTCTCCAAACAAATAGATGAAATCGGGTTAATGCGCATGCAGGAAAGGAGATCGAAGAGCCGCTCATGAAAGCCAAGGGAGAAACTCAGCCTTGGTTCTCGCCTTTCGCCGACCACAGTTAAAGTAACAAATAGAAGACACACATGTAGAAATATGAAGAAGTCTGGGTTGAAGGAAGCGGAGATAGTAATTGGGCTGGGTAGAGATATCCAGGTCTATGGGTTTAATTTAATAGTTTTTTTAAATGAAAAAATCTAAAATCTTTCCTTTGAAGAAAAGATTCCCTAATTAAGTGGATTTGTAAATGCACAATTGCATGACCTATAAAATTTTTTAGATTATAACCTCTGAAATATAATTATTATAGATTCCTCTTATTTGCATGCATTAGATTATTTATTTAAGCTCTTCAATATTATTTTCTTCTCTTTTTTTTCGTCAAAATTGCAGTTATCCTCTTATCGAAAGCAATTCTGTTTGATTATTTAAAATCCCATAAGGGACATAGCTCCCAAACACCGATTCCTCTATATTTAGGACTCGAATCCAAGATTACTAGTTAAAAAAGGAATATTTGTCACTCCAATTGACTATGTGTTGATAGCTCTTTCATTATCTTTGATTGATTTATATATCTAATTAATGTTTGTTTCTTATCTTAATTAAAAAAATTTCATCAGTTTCAGGCTCTTATATTCTTTTTTTTCCCCTTGTTTAATTTCTTATGTTGATATGCAACACATTTTTTTTCCATTTTTTCATTTTATACAAATACATGTACCATATTAATAAATTTGAAGTAATGACACAAGTATTTTTTTTACTTGACTACATACATGTGTAATTTATTACAATAATTTTCTGTTCAATATATTACTCTATGTTGAATCTTGCATCGTGAACTTATTGTACTCTACTACAAAAATTAAAGAGTTAAAAAACAAGAAGACGACCCCCAAAATGCTCTACCATTTCTAGCCCTAATCTAATCAACCTCCCTACTAAGAAATAACAAAAATGAGACAGAGACTTTTTGTTTCCCCTAAATGATAAGTCTATGATCACCATCACCTTTTATTGCTTTCTAAATATGGCAAGATACGTGATAATGAACACATTCAAAATAATGATAACTACTATTTTACATGGACTAGTGCACCACTTACGCTTAATCCTCCCTTTTGTTTCTGTTGCCGATGTTATTAAAAAAAAGAAAAAGCTTTCAAATCTTGACATGTAGAGAGATACTTTAAGTCCATGTTGTGAATGGTGATATTTGAGATAAGGCTTTTATGCATGGTCGTTGCTTCACTTGCATCCCTGACCAAATAGACAATGATGTCCTTATTAATGATGATCTTCATGTCGTCCTCTATCTTAACTAGAAACTTTAGTATGAAGAAATAATCTATGACTTACACTGAACGGGGGCAATAGTGTCCCTTGCTTGCTAGTACATTTCTTACATATGCCTTCGTCATGTCTTCTTTTTCAAATTTTGGTATTGTTAAAACTCGATCCTGAAAATTTATATCTAACAAAGATTTGCTTTGGCTGATGCCGAAGAGCACACCAGCCTCCAAAAGCTTGCTTGCGTTGTAGGCACTCTCCACTACATAGTATGTTCTTTGTTACGAGCCAAGACGAAGACATGGGGGTAGCATGAAACATCTCAAAATGTCAATGAAATGCTCTCGACGCACGTCTCTAGCTCTATTTCTTGTACATATTGTATTCTTTCAAATAGTGAAAACTTAATGCTAAAAATGAGATACTAGTATCCTTTGCTAGGCTATATATATTTTTGTAGCAGGAACAATGATACTTCAATTTCTGTTATTACAAAATTGTAGTATCCGAGAGTTTAGAATTTTTTTTATTGCAAAATTCTGAGAAAATATTCGGGGATGAAGCATGTACATATAGCATCATCTATAAAACTCATTGTTGTGATATGTGATGTGCCCTTCGTAGCATTTTCTAATACCTACTTTACTCTCTCAGGTTTCGCAATGAACAGCCTCGAAGTCCACCATGGCTCTATCAAGAAAAGCTTTTAAGTTTTAAATATTTCAGTTTCTCCGTTCCCATATCTTGGAACCTTAAATATTTGAATGGGTCGATGGCAATAGTCATAGGAATGTATGACTATGGATTTTCTTGCCTAGTTGTCATCGGCACTCTAAAGTTAGAGCCTTTCTTTATACAAGTGTTTCGAAGTTTTAGCTAAGTCATGTCCTCTTATACATGGGTACGTGGGTTTTGCAAAAGTACCCAAATTAGGTACATTTTAGGTATGGGTAAGCTTGAGTATGTATCCAATATTTTTTTTAATAAAAAAATTGGGTACGGTAGGGTGCGGCTCGAATATGACTGAGCGCGGTTAGGTACAACTCGGGTATGTGACTTATACTAAACTACCTCGTTTTGTTTTTTATTTTTTTCTTTCCCAAAACAAAACCCTACCCATCCTTGTCCTTTGTCATTCGCAAATTGCATCCCACCCCACTTCTAAGTTTCTCATTCTCTCCCACCAGCTACCGTTGCTCAACCGCTCCACCACCGATAACAACCTAGCGGCAATAGGGAGAGGGAAACTAATGAGAGGGAGGCGCAGAGAGAGAGGGAATGCGAATGGAAGAGGTTCTGCAGCAGAAGAGTGACAGAGAAGGAGTGGCATGAATGGTGGTTGGTTGGGGTGAGAGTGAAAGATGTAAAGAGAGTGAGAGAACCAAGAGGGAGAGACAAGGGTGAGAATGGCGGTGAAAAGAAAGAAAAAAAAAAAAAACAGGGGAGCGACGTTCGGAATGAAAAAGGAGATAAAAAGGGGGTTTAGGGTGTACAATACCACTTAAGGTATTACGTGGTTTCTCGCTCTTTAATCTGTTTTCCTTTTTTTTTAATTTTTTAACAAACGCTTTAAAAACTTCATTTACATAATTTTAATTTTTTCATCACTATATGTTTAAAGGAGAATATAAAAAATATACAATTTTATTTTATGAAATTCATAAAATTTTTATATTTTTAAAAATATATTGACGTTCTTGTACCAAAATTTTTACAAAATTTTCGTACCACACGTATCCGTGCAACATAGGTCATGTCTCATTTTTGATATGGGTTACTAAGTGCATAATTCACTCTCTCTTGTATACTATGGCTGTAATTCCATTTGTTTAAGATTTCCTACGCCAAGAACTAGAATGGTGAACAATATTAAGTGCAAAAAATAGAAACTATAAATCAAGCCAACTCTGTAATAAAGGGAACTATAACATAAATGGTCAAACTTTGAACAAATGGCTTGACTAAGCATATTAGATAAGTTTGACCAATTATGTCGTAGTTACCTTTAGTTTTAAGATTTGGCTTGATTTATAATTTCCATTGGTTGCAATTAACATCGTTCACTATTCTGATTCTTAGTATAGGAAATCCTTAACAAATGGAATCACAGTCACAATATGATTCACGAGAGAGTGAATCTCTGCATTTAGCAACACATGTCAAAGTCAGTCATGACTTACCTGAAACTTCGAAACAATATAGTATAAGGAAGGGGTGTAACTTTAGAGTGCCGACGACAACTCGGCTAGAAAATTCAGAGTCATACACTCCTACAACTATTTCCATCGACCCATACCACCATTAAAGGTTTCAAGATATGGAAAAAGAGAAAGTGAAATATTCGAAAGCTTTTCTGGATAAAGACATGGTGGATGTCAAGGCTGTTCATTGCGAAATCTTGGAGAGTGAAGTAGATATTAGAAACTACTACGAGGGGCTCATCACATGCGACAACAATTAGTTTGTATAGATGATGCTATACAATGCATGCTTCATCCTTGAATATTTTCTTAGAATTTTCCAGAAAAAATATTCTACACTCTCGGATACTAATTTGCAGTACGACTTTATATTAAGAGAAAATCAAGTACAATTGTTCCTGCTAATATATATAGCCTAGCAAACAATACTAGTATCTCATTTTTAGAATTAATTTTTCACTATTTCAAATAATACAACATCGAAGAGATGGAGCCTAAATATGTGTGTCAAGAGCATTTCATTGACCTTTTGAGATATTTTATGCTACCCCCATGGGTTCGTCTTGGCTCAGAATAAAGAACATAGTATACAGTGGAGAGTGTTTACAATGCAAGCAAGCTTTTGGAGGCTGGTGTGCTCTTCAAATAAGCCAAAGTAAGTCATTTTTATATACCAATAATTTTCATGATTGGGTTTTAACAATGCCAAAATTTGAAAAAGATTATATGACGAAGGCATATTTAAGAAATGTGCTAGCATACGAGGAACACTATTGTCCTTGTTCAACGTACATCACAGATTATTTCTACATACTATAGCTTTTAGTTAAGATAGAGGACGACACGAAGTTACTCATTACTAAGGAGATTGTTGTCTATTTGGTCAGGGATGCAGATGAAGTAGTAGCCATGATTAAAACCTTTTCTCGGATATCACAATTCACAACATGGACAGTATCTCTCTAAATGTCAAGGTTTGAATGCTTTTTGTGATAACCTCGACAATAAAAACAAAGTGAGGATTAAGCATGAATGGTGCACTAGTCCATGTAAAATAAAAGTTACCCTTATTTTGAGTTTGCTGGTTGTCATGTACCTTGCCATATTTAGGAAGCAATAAAAGGAGATCATAAACATATCAATTGAGAAGAAAAAACGAGCCTCTCTCTCTCTCTCTCTCTCTCTCTCTCTCTCTCTCTCACTTTTGTTATTTCTTATTGGGGAGGTTGATTGCATTAGCGCTAGAAATGATGGAGCATTTTGGAGTCTTCTCTTACTCTTCAATTTTTGTATTGGAATAAGTTCACAATGCAAGATTAGAGTAAGATATTCACAAATGGAGATAACAAAACTGGTGATTTATCGGGTGAACTCCGTTAACCTACTATTTTTGGTACGTTAGGTTACATATTTTAGGTGTTTACTACAGTGAAGATTGTTTCAAAATCTTCACATGAAGATTAGATAAAATTAAGTGTGTGATGCCCATATAAGCATGTGGAGTCCATCTCTTAAAATAAATAAATAAATAAAGACAATCTTCGTGTTGCCATCTTCACCAAAAAATTCACCCATATCTTAACTCGCCTAAAAGTGTAACCTGCCTAACCTGCCCCACATAACCCCGAGTTAAGAGGGGTGGGCCAACCCGTTGGGTTGTGATTTCTTTTTGTTGCAGGCTTATTTGTGAGCCCGTTATACTTAATCCACCATTTCATTTCTCATGAGTCTTTTTTCTCTAACACAATACAACAGTTGGTACTACACCACCTTCCCCATCTTCTTCTTTGCACTACATCCGACCCAATCTTCTTTTCCCTTCCTCCATTGTTATCCTTTTTGAATCTTCGCAACAGTCACGAGATAGCAACACAACAACGAATCAACAATCCCCTTCAATCTCTCTCTTGCTCTCCACCCACATCCCCCGCCGCCCCCCAATCTTGCTTGGCTAGAGGACCCAACATAATAAAGACAGAGTAATAAAGTGATGGCAGAGCCTTTTGTCTACTTCTAGACTTTAGCAGACTCCTTATCAATTATATTTGAATGATTATGAATGCATAAAGTACTAGCATTATTCCAGCAGTTGTCCAACAAGTAATAGCATTTGCCACAATTCAATATATTACAAACTTTATTTTTAACTGTTTGTGACATAAAAGCTATGACAACATTGATCTGCTTTCTAACTAATCAAAGTCATGATGTGGCGCTAGGGTTCCTTGTAGTGGGCAAGTTCCCATCATAAGTGCATTTGAAGACATCTGGTTTCTTTACAAGGCGGGGTCCAAGTGGCACTCTGCTATTTTTAGGACGGATATCCTGCAAAAACATAAAGCCCCATCATTGTAACCTACAAAAACTATGAATTATTTTTTGAGATTTTAGTCCTAAAACTTGTGAATCATGTATGTGTAAGTTTTGAGAACAATTAATAAGCTCTAGCTTTTTGCTTGATTATACAAAAGTAAATAGATATGGTATTAGCAAATGTAGATTTTAGCATTTCTTCATGCAATTGAGTGTTTCTTGATGGGGAATAATTTTTTATATGGTATGTTTTGTAAAAAAAATTAAAAAAATATAATATTTTTGATAAAATTATAAAAATCTGATATTTTTTTCACCTTTCTTTTTTTCTCTCACATTTTTTTTAAATTTTTTTTTTCTCTTTCTTCCTTTTTTTTTCCTGTTTCTTTTCTCCTTTCTTCTCTCTCCTCTCTCCTCTCTCGTTGATTTCCTCTCTCCTCTCCCCTTACTCTCGTGCAGACACACACACTCTCTCTTTCTCTCTCTCTCACACACACACACTCACACTTAGGGATGTCAACGAGGCAGGGGATAGACCGTCTCCCGCATGAATAAATATCCGCTTATCCCCACCCCATATCAGTGCAGTCTGTTTTTACTTATCCGCGGATTTACAGATATCCGTGGATACCCGTTAGAATATTAAAAATTTTAAAAATTTAAATTAAATATAAAAATTCTAATATCATAAAATATTTAAAATAACCATAAATAATAATCTAATTTAACAATTAAAATTCTAACAATTTGATATACTTAAAATAAAAATAAACACATAAAATAAACAAAAAATAAATACAATAATTTAATTTTACAATCTAAATTCTAACAACTTAAAATACTTAAAATAAAATAAACACATAATAATAATCTAATTATTAGTTTAATATATAATAAGTACAAATAAATCTAACTTATAAATTTAAACTTTAGTCTAATCAATTTAAATAACAATAATATTAGTTTAATTAAGTTAATAATTTAAGGGTAAAATAGTAATTTCATGACGGGTACCCGCGGGTATGGGGATGGTGATCCCCACCTCCGCCTCGTTTAACATGCGGGTATTTAAAATCTCCATCCCCATTACTCGTGGGTATCCACGGGTGCAGGTTTTTTTGACACCCCTACTCACACTCTCACACACATACACACAAAATAAAACACACACAGACACGCATAGAACAAGCAATCATAATAAACACAAAAAAAATAATAAAAAAATGGACTTTATTATATTTGTCAATGGGTTTATTTTTTTTTATTTTTTTTGAATTTGATTTATATTTTAGCGGATCCTTGACAATTCTTTTTCAGCATTTAGCGGATTTCTAATTTATTATTATTATTATTATTTTTGAATCTGTCGATAATTTTAGTGGATCCTATAACATTTCTATATTCTTCTAATTTTTTCAAAAAAACCCATATCTTGTTAATTATTCCATCAAAATCCCATAAGTTAAAATATCAGCCTTCTTGCTATGCAAGAATAAAATATTTAGGAGATCTTGCAATGAATAACTCAATAATTTCAATCCATACAATAATAATGTGATTGGTTCTATGTTTCTACAGCCTGCAATTTATAGACTTCTGAGAAATGATAGCATAGTCTTAAGATTGGGAATAATGCATAAACAGCCATTGTATTTTATTGATAGTTTACACGGATCAATACTTAAGCTCATAGTTGTTTTACATCAGGGGGTTGGCGAGTGATTTTTTACCTGGTCAAAAATAGCTGTTGGAATGGCCAGTGTTGCACAAGCATTAGGGGAATCCACCAACCCAGATATTCTTCCTTCACAGGGGCAGCAAGATAGCAGAAGGTACGCCTGATGTTCAAAACATAGCAATTAGCCATAGGCTGCATTTTTGTTTGTCTAGGGGTATCATATCATGTGCCTGTGTGAGCTTGCAATGGAATATAGAAATAACAGACATTAACCCTCTTTGCTTAGTGGTGCGTAGTTAAACCTGTTCCTTGGAGTATCCAAACTTGGATAGGTAGTCAATGGCATTGAGCACTGCTCGCTTGTAAGCAACACTTGCATCTAGGAAATGCTGCCTCCCACTTTCATCGACACTGATGCCCTCAAAAACCAACCACTCTGAGAATCTTGGTTCAACAGGGCCTATCTCAAATATTGGGTTGACATGAAGGGGAGTAGGCCCCATTGGTGTAAGGTACTCTTTCATTCCACCCCTTATAATTTCACACCTGATGACATGAAAAAATGGTAGCAGATTTAAGTGAGGTGTTATGATAGACTTAAGGGCATAGAGAGGACAAGATGGCTAATATTTGAGTTACTGAAGTTATACTTAAGTTCTAGGAAGCCACTCATCTCTATTGCACCACAAAATGAGATCTCGCCATCACCCTGTGAGAAGTGCATGTCCCCAGTGCTGAGATTTGCTCCTTCTACAAAAACTGGAAGGTATATCTTCGAACCTCTGCTGAGATTTTTGATGTCACAATTTCCACCATTTTCTCTCCCTGGTATTGTTCTTGCAGCTTCTTTCGCAATCTTCTCCCATTCAGTAGTTCCTTTTTGAATCTACAAGAATGTTACATTAAGAAAATGGCTTTAAAAGAACGGAAAGGAAGTTTTGTTTTACATTTCTTTTCAATCCAACAAAGCCTAGATCAAATCCACCGATCATAAGCTTTTGCAAACTTGGACCGAGATTGGTGTGTTCTTAAATAAAAAGTGGTAGCATTGTATGTCACTTAAGGTTTTAACTAATTCATTTGGCAGAGTCTCACGTAATGGGCGTAGGAACTTCTAAGATTGAAGCCTTTATTGTAGCGAAGATAATTTAGGATAGATATTACTACTTTTGTGTAACTCACCCTCAAAAAATTTGTGCAAGCATTTGGATAAAGTGCTAAGTTATTGTAGGAATCTAAGAAATACTTATGGATTTTGAATTTAACGCTGTGAAGCTGCAGGGATATAATTTATAATCAGATTAAATATATAGATGTTCCAGCAGTGCATCATTACCTTTCCAAGGAGACAACCTTTTGTTAATGGTAAGTTTGCCAAGGGTCGTGAATGCAAAACCTCACATAGTTTGAAAGACTTAATGCCATTTGCTTCAACATCTCTCTCCCTTTCATTCCATATGTTCAGGAGTTCCGTTGATGGTGCAGTTCCAATTACCCCGGGGTGTGTTAAAGCTGGAAATCGCACTCCTGTTCAGCATAGATGATTGATTATGTGAGTAGCAAAATATTTAGAAAGTACTTATACTCCATTTTATTGTTGTATCATAACACATAACTACATAAAATGAAGAAATTGTCGAATGAATGATATTTCATGATTGAACCTACCATTAACTTATACTTTTATCTAAAATATCAATATATTATTGGATAGAGCACAATCTCCCTAATGTTTTATAAGCATCTAATATTTTCTACATAAGAAGTATAATCCATTGGTACGTCACCTGGTATCTGAGGTGAATGAGCATATATACCCTCAAAGTACCAGATAGCTTTTGCCGCGCCAGGAAAATGGTCTGTCAATAAACCACCTCCATTTTCTCTGTCAAATATTCCTGTATAACCCCATTCATCCCCGGGGAGAGGACCCAAGTTGCATATTTCAACAGCAAGCAGATCTCCAGGCTTGGCTGGGATGCCATCACTGTCCAGAATTCTGATTGGCCCACTAAGATAATGGGTCTGGGCCGGTTATCCAGATACCCCAAGTCCAAAATTAATTGCTATAAAATCATGTAATTCTTTTGTTTTTCAATAAATAAATCATGTAATTCTTTGACTAAATAAAAAGGAGATTAATTTTTATACATAATTATTTTAAAGCTTAAAATAACTTTACATTATTAGCTAATAGAATTTGAAAGAAATGATAAATCATGGGGAGTAGTTATTATAATAGATTTTTATTTTATTTATCATAATAGGTAGTTACTTACCATGATTTGATATTTTTCTTAAATTTTATTGGCTGACAGTGTAAAATTATTTTACCAGATAAGTGCATAGAAGTTAAATGCAAAAAGTAAATAAATAAATAAACAAAACAGATGTAGTTCATGTGCTACCAAGTAAGTATTTGGTTTCTGCAATTGTTTGGTCTTCTTAATCAAGTTCCTCTAAGTTATATCCAAAATCAGATTTAGGAATTAGATTTCCAACACATGGAGTGGGGATGATATATTTATACTTACAGTTGAAAGGTCTAAAACTTTTATGTCTACCGCTGAATTGTCATCTTTAATAGCACCTCCTGTCCAGTCTACCATCTCTACTCTAAAGACATCACCAGTGTTAACATCAGCAACGGGTGGTATGTGAGGGTGCCATCGGTTATGGAGTGGGAGTTTTTGTTCCCATGGCTTCTTCTTCAGGTCTATTGGCACAACCAGTCTTGGAGTTGGTGGTGCCATGGACACACTGTAGTAGATGCCTTTGGAAACGAAGGACTTGATGTAGATAATGTTGTGCAAAATTTGGCATTACGCTGACAATGATCGGTTTCCTATTGGGTGGAAGGACCACAAAGTGAACTGAAATTATTGTTTGGTCAGCGGCCACGCCTTAGTCCCCGTTGAAAGTGGGGGGTATATTCATTTTCTGGTGTAACAGTTTGATAGTTTTGATGGGTCTGATTGCTCTGCCACGCTATGGTGTATCTTTGGCGCATCTAATAAAGTTGAATTGGACGGAATAGGTTATTTGTAATTAATATCTTATAATAGTTAGTGTACAGGGTATAAGATAAGGATGTATTTTATTTGAGATTTTTTAGGTAAAAAATTATTTTTTAATTAAAAAATTAATTTTTATATATTTAAATAATTTTTTAAAATTAATCAAAAAAAATTATTTTTAACATTTTTTTAATAGAAGATGAAAAGAGTAATTTTTTAAAAAAATTAATTTTTTATTTTTTTAACTATATATAAAATTTAAATTTCAAAATTCCTCTAAAATAAATACATCTAAATTATTTATTGGTACATTTGATCATACGGATATTTTTTTCGCATAAACTTAATTAAGTTTAATGCCAAATGTAACAACCTCAATTTTTTGGGCCGTCAAAACCAGATAATCCAATTAAGCTAACCCGTTTATCGGTTAAAATTAAGTAGGATAGACTTCAAATATTCTTTCATCAAGTGATCATAGTTTGGATAAGGTGGGGTTGCGTTCGTTTCGGTTGTGATTGTCGCTGACATACACCAAACCCAATTTCACTGGATTAATAGTAAAGATTAATCAAGGGCAGCCCAAGCAAAACTAACCCGGTGACTTGGGTTAAGATGAGGTCTCCGATTGAATGTGTCATAATAATAAAAAAAAAATTAAATAGTGCATTTAATCTATGAATTAATGTATTTATTGACCAAAAATATATATATGGACAAATGTATTGACAAAAAAAAAATCGATAAATTAATGTATTATTAGTTACATATTATATGTTTAATACTATATGAAGAATCTTTCTATTGATAATTAATTTTAAACTAATTATAGAATTTTCAGACTAAATACTTTAACAGTTAGCACAATTAATTGGGGAACTCACAACTGAGAGATCGGCGTGCTTGATGTCATCAGCTGTGTAATTCTTGGTGATGCCACCACCACTGAAGTCCACCATCTCAACTCTGAAAACCTCGCCAACAGTAACCTCTGCAACTGCAGGTACATGTGGATGCCACCGGTTGTGAAGGGGGTGCACCTGTTCCCATGGCTTCTTCTTTAAGTCTATGGGCACTACCAGTCTTGGACCGTACTGATGAGCCATTTCTGTTACCCCCCAAAATCTCAAACCGATCTAGCTGCAGAAAATCAGTGTTAGGTGCAGTAATAACTAAGAAGGGGTTCCTTCCTTTTAACGGTGTGTCCGAGTACTCTTATGTCCCTTCACTTTCTGAACTCAGAATGGAGCCTTTGGTGGCTACCAATTAATTCCCCCACTTTCTGATGGCTACCTTTGGACCACTTACCTCTGATTGGAAGTTTGAAAGGTTGGTACGCACAGCTTCTTGTTTCTATTACATTTTAATTTTACTTAATTATTACTAATTTGGTGCAATAATGCATTGCACGTCCAATTATACCCAGCCATGATAATTTTGCTTACATAATTTAAGGTGAAATCTCAACCACTCGTGAAGGAATAATATGTGTACGTCACCTGGACCATCAAATTAACCATAGTTGTGCTTGGAATGACCTGATTTACCTCCCTATCGTTCGATGCTGTGCTCTGATTAAACGTGAAGTTCCGTACTTAAGATGCCGATTGGTCTGATTTAAAGAGTAAGGAGTACCGAGCAAGTTACTTTTTTAATTTTTTTGGAACTAAGTGACACGGGTACCTTAGCAATAATATCAAGATTTGTGGGTGGAAATTGTCCTCAAGCTAATCCAAATATAAGTTGCTAGCTATTACAGGGGCCCGCAGATCGGAATCTCTAAGATATTGCCTGCATTTTCACCATGGTTTTAGCTTTGGTTTGTTTGTTTATTGGCGAAGGCGACACGGTACGTTACTTTACAAGGTGCACCACACACTTTATAATTTAAAGGCTAAAATATAATGATGGCACATCTATATTTTTTACATTTGTAATACACTTTAAAACTCACTCAAACTCCCCTCTCCTTTTCTCTCCTCACTTCTATAGATGGTGGCATCAACACCGTCTCCAATTTTCCTTCAACCTCCAATCCCTGATCCACCATCGGTCACCATCACCCACCCCAAGCATCGTCGTATTTCTGACAAGGCTACCCAATAGCACCTACTCTTAAACCGAGCCATCACCCTTGTCACAGCACCTTCAACCCACCTTGTCGGAAAACCACCACTCTTACCACCACCAGCCCCATTGATAGGGGTCGTGGCTCATGGCTAAGAAGGATTGATGGGAGGGTGGGAAGATGAATGGCCTATGGTTAGTGGAGGAGTAGGCATGGAGGGTTGTGCAGCAGCATGGCTGGTGAGCCGCCAGAGATGGTAATAGGACGGGTGGGGGAGGGGAGACAGAGCACTACAACACCCATTCTAGTGTTCCCGATGATGGTTTTGGATAGTGATGGTGGCTATGGGATTTGGTTGAGGTTTGGTGAAGATAATTGTGGCGCGTGGTGGTCAGTGGGAAGAGAAGAAAATGGTGGTGGTAGTAGAGAGAAAGAGGGGATGGGGGAGAAAGAGTGCGTATTTGAGAGAGAAAAGGATAGTTTAAGAGAATTTTAGTGTGTATCATAGGTGTGAAAAGTATGAATACACTATCATATTATAACTTTTAGATTAAAGGTATGCAGTGCACCTTGTAAAGTAAGACACATTGTAGCTTTTACCTTGTTTTTACTATAGAGATAAATCATAAACGTATAAGGACTAGTCTTTTGCTTACTTTCAATATGCATTATCTTTGCACCTTTCCCATAGTACTGATGAACCGCATATTCATTTTCACACTTTGTACATCTTTCTCTGTATCATTAAATTTGTTTCAAAACTTATAAATTAGTATGTCACTACTTTTTTACCATGTACAATATAATTGTTAGGAATAACTCTTTTTTTTGTACAGACCACTCGTATCCAAAAGCCCACCATCCTCCAACTAATCTAGAATGAGCTAGGTCGGCCCCTATGGTGATAAAGTTCTCCCAACACTATTTTTTTTTTTATTCACAAGACTCGAACCCGAGACCTTACTTAAAGGGAACTAGTGCCAAACCACTCAAACCAACTGATCATTGGTTATTAGGAATAATTATGAGTCCAGGATTTTTAGTTTTAAGGTAATGACAATGATTCCAATTAATAATATGTTTCACTCATGTCTGGCAACCTGAGGCCTGAGCTCAACTTTTAGGCTTAAGCTAGGCACACAAGCAACTCATCCATTAACTCATGAACTAAATTATTAATAATTGAGTTATTAATAAATTGAGTTATGATCAGTAACTCGCGACTTAACTTTAACTTATTGCTAGTTTGCTGGCAGACTAATTGGTGAGTGTAGCAAAACCTTTGCCTTTCTATTTTCCACTGTCATCAATAAAAATCTATCATTAGGCTTGGGATTTGGCATAACAAGTAAAATCATGGCATTTTTTTAGCATAATTTGTTTTTTTTGGGGGGGGGGGATTTGAGTGCATGTTGATGTACATCAACAAACAACACTCAATGCTTATATGTTGGGCCCTTTCTTGAAAAGCTGCAGTTCAAAATAATGATTTCACAAAAATAATTTTTATGGTGCTGAATTATGTTTAAACAAGAGACATATCTTATAAGCCCTTACTCTTTAATAAATAATTTTTTTGATCCTTTTACAAGTTTTACTAGATCTAATGAAAGTAATTTTTAATCCTTAAAAAATTGGAGACTCTTTCTCTTTCAGGATCTTGTTACATCATATAAATGCTACCCTTTACAATTAAAAAATTGGATTCTTTCCTTTCTCCAAGGGCTTTATTATGTTCAATGAAAGTAAACTTTGTCGTTAACAAATTCATTTCTCATCCTCTTTAAGGGTAGAGAAAAAATTGTGTTACAACCATCATGAACAAAACCTCCTAGTAGACCAAACAAGTAAGTGAGAGGACTATTTTTGTGTGATAGGTAAAAGGATCTTGACCATTAAACTATATATGGATAGTCAAAATTAAATATTATTTAAAAAATATATGATCACTTAAACAAGTCATATGACTTTATATTTTAATTTTAACCATCTATATCAAATCTAATTGTCAAGATTTATTTATGTTACTCTCACAATTAATTACTCCTCTTATTTAATATGCTAACATCTGAAATTATAATCTCATGTAAAATAGTTCTATTATGTGCACATATAAAGATCTAGACACCTAAATTGATATATAGTGATAGCAGTTTAAATATAATAAGTGTTGATTTTAATTATATAAGTGTCAAAATATATTGTCTTCGCTATTAGTGTAGACCAATTCTTAGTTAAAATCGTATTCAACACTTATATAACAATAACCATATGTCAATTTAAGTGTCTGTACACTATTAAGAAAAAAGCATTTCTCCGTATAAAATACTAAATCCCTCACTAATCGCATTCATTGGTACCTTATTTACATTTGGTTTCAAATCATTGTTTTAATTGATGCCAACCCAATTTTGTATATATTTAAGCTTTGTAGCTTATGTGTTGCTAATGGAGATGCCAAATATTTCAACAAACAATCTATCTAAATAACCATCTTAATGTGGGAGAAAATATATCTTAATTAATAATATATTAAATATCTTGATCTCCATAATGCACAGTAAAAAAATATGTTGCACTACTGTTCCCTTTGTTTAGTTGAAGAGAAACTAGGGGGAAAAAATTAAAAGAAAGAAAATGGGATAATTTTGGTAATTTCTCTCTTATTTAGATATGAAGAGAAAATAGAAAGGAAAGAAAAAGTGGATGCGAGACATGTCATAACTTCTTTCTCCTTGAGTGGAGAGAAATCTAATAGAAGAGAGAGAATTTGTTTAAAATATTAATTTTCTCCCTATTTATACCTATACATTATATTAGATTAAGAATAAACAAGTTATTTAGTATCATTATATTTTCTTTTCTCTCATTTTTCTCTCTAATCAGACAAAAGAAAGAAGGATTTCTTATTTTCTTTCTCTCCATTTCTCTTCATCCAAATAATAGGAGAGAAAATACATTTTTCTCTTTATGTTCTCTTTTCTTCGTTATTTTTCTTTCTATCTTCTTCCTGTCCATTTTCTTTCCTCATCCAAGCAAAGGGTTCAATATGTTTTCCCCTTTCTTTCAAACTCGAGCAGCTATAAAGTCATTATTTTTCTAAAATTTGATGAATATATATCGAAAATTATACTAATATTCTATTTTGAGTTCACTCTTTGCAAGTAACGATATGCGCTATTGTTTAGTCCCATAAAAAGATTTAATTAACAGTAAAAATTTACTTATAACTATGACGAGCCTGAATTTCCCTTCTCTCCATTTAAATCAATATATATGAATAGAGTTTGAAAAAAAAAAAATATGATTAAGGGTACTATGGAAATCCTAGGTCCTCCTTTTGCTCAACTACTACTTAGGGGTCTTGCTAGATTGCCCCCAACCAGACTTATAAAATGGATTCTAGGCATTAAAAAATAAACTTGTGAATTTTGGTGATAGAGACTCAATCATTTTCTTTGGTAATTTTCTCCACAATTATTGATTGCATATTGAATTTATTAATTTTAAAAATAAAAAGTATTTGATAAAGATATGACAGTAAATTTGCATTTGCTTATCAATTAAAAATCTTAAAGTTTTGAGTCCAAATAATGTGGCTAACGTAAACAGAAAATCGACTAAGTAAATAATCTCTATTAATATAAGAAATTAAATTTAATACATTGTCAGTGTAAAGTATAAAAAATTTTATATTATCAAGTAATTTTTGTTACTATATATCTGACTTTTAAGATAGTAATTGCAAGAATTAAATATTTTTTATGATTTGTCAAATATGATTGGATGATTGAGTAAAACTCTTTTACACTAATCATATATTAAAATTAAATTCTTAAACTAATTTTTCATACATATATAATATTATTATCAAAAGATTAATTTTAATATATTATCAATATAAAATAATTTTACACTGTCATTCAATCACATGTTTTTATTTGTAAGATTTTTAAGATAATGAGTGATTGAGTCAAATACTTTAGCTGATATGACAATACATGATTGGATATCTATATCAATTTTTTTTATACTGATAGTGTAACAAAATTAAATTACATTATCAAACTTAATTTTTTTATACGAAAATAATTTTGACGTATTTTATATCATTGTAAAAGTTTTTTTATATAATTATTCAATCATATATTGTCATCTAAATTGTTTTCCTAATGCAATTTAGACTTTAAAAATCAAATATATAACGGCATATAATTAAATGATAATAAAAAATATTTATACTAACAATTTATCAAAATTAATCTTTTTTATAATAATAATAATAATTATTGTATTGTGTGTAATTTATGAAATATTATTAAAAATGGTGTGATGAAACAAGAATATTTCTGCGTTTGTAGAATTGATTATGGATGGAATTAATTTTATTAGAATTGATTTGGTTAGGATTAATTTTGAGGTAAAGTGACATGTTTGGTAGTTTGATTTGAGAAGTGATTTTGACAAAAATTAAGAGAATAAAAACCAAAAAGTGGTAATTTTTCATTTTTATCTAGAATTAATTTTAAACCCAAAATTGATTTTTGAAAATAGATCCAATAGGAAATCAAACAAGATGAGAAAAAATGCAAAGTTGATTTTGGTGTCCTAAAATCAATTTTGAAAACTCCCAATGAAAAACCAAACACGCACTAAGATCTTGGAAGTTAGTAGTTGGCTAGGGCCATACTTATAGTCCTGTACTTTTAAACCCATTTTTCTTATAAAAACCAATCCTCCTTAAGGCCAACTATTAGTAAATAGCCTACAAAGAGTCTGCAACTCCAAAGATCTAGTTTTAATCAATGACTACTCTATGTAGTATGTAAGTTTCATGTTGCCCTGCCACTTAATATTCCAATCTTCCGACAAAATGAATGCGGAAGAAAGTGATTGATCCTTCATTATCCCAAGTACGTAATAAGCAATTTAGTTAGTGTTTTAAAACTAATGGTAGAGAGAATAAAGAAAAAGGAGAAAGAAAGAATTTTATTATTGATATTCTCAAGGGGTATCATACATGAAGCACCTAAAGGGCTATTTATAGCCAAAGAGCAAGAGATATAAGATAAGATCAAATAATATATTCTATCTAATCAAATCTTAACCAAATTAAGATAAATATATGGATATCCACATTCAAATTCAAATAAGATTTCATAACGCTTCCCTTTGGATGTGCATCAAGGATATGCCTTGTTAAAACCTAACCAAGAAAAAACTCACTTAAAAGAAAAAATCTTAGTAAAAGAAAAAGAGTACAATATCCTCACATTGAGAACTGCCTCATTAAAAACCTTGTCAAGGAAAAACCTGTGGGAAAAATGCCTTGATTAAGGGAAAAAAGAGTATAGTATTTCTCCCCCTCTTAGGAGCATTATTTAATGTCTCGAAATTAATGCATTCTGATTTTGTGTACCAATTTCTAAAATATTGAAGTAGGAAATGCTTTAGTGAACAAATCTTCCAAATTATCACTTGAACAAATTTGTTGACCATCTATATCACCGTTCTATTGAAAATCATGCATGTAAAAGGGCTTTGGTGAAATATGCTTTGTTTTGTCCCCTTTAATACATCCTTCCTTCAACTCACTTATGTTTGCAAAGTTGTCTTCTTACACAGTTGTAGGTATTTCCTTTTCTATTGGCAAGCCACACATTCCCTTGATGTGTTAGATGATCGATCTAAGTCAGATACATTATCGATTTGTTTCACAAATTACTAATATCTTTGCATGATTTGATGAAGTAGTGATAATTTGTTTTGTTGAGTGCCATGATAAAGTTGTACCTCCACTTTGAATAAATAGCTTGTTTGGGATCTGTCTTTATGTAGATCAGATAGAAAGCTTGCATTTGCATACCTAATAAGCTGGGGACTAAATTCATTCAAATAAAATAAACCCCTATTAATAAATCCTCAAAGATATCTCAATATATGCTTAACAACATTCTAGTGTCCTTTTGTTGGACAAGAGCTAAATCTCGCTAACAAACTTATAGAAAAGGTATATCTACTCGTGTATTCTTAGCAAGATATAATAGTGCTCCAATAACATTAAGATACAGTACTTTAGGATGAAGAAGTTCTTTGTCAATTTTATGAGGTCGGAATGGATTTTTATCTATATCAAGTGATCTCATAACCATTGGGGTACTCAATCAATGTTCCTTATCCATGTAAATCATTTCAGAATTTTCTCAATATAAGTTGATTGATTCCATATTCCATTTGTCAAAAGCTCAACTATAAGCCAATATCTTTTATTTCAAATCCTTTCTTTTAAATAATCCATAGTTTTTGGAGTCTCTTTGAGAGATCTAATGATGCTTAAATCATCAACATATACTGTGATTATAACAGATTTAAATCCAAACCATTTATGAAGACATATGGGCAAATTGGATAATTTGTATACCCATCTCTCAATAAATATTAACTAAGGTAGTTGCACCACATATACCCTGATTGTTTCAATCCATATAAGGGTTTCTAAAGCTATATTGAACAAATTTCTCGGGAATTCCTATATGCTTCAAGCATTTTAAATCCGTCAAGGATTTTTATATAAATTTTGCTATCTAGCAAGCCATATAAATAGGTTGTAACAACATCCATTAGACACATGTCCAATTTTTCATTTACTATCAGACTAATAAGATATTTAAATGTAATCGAATCCACCACAAGAGAATATGTCTCCGTATAGTCAATGCCATGTTTTTGTGAGAAGATTTGTGCTACAAGTTGTGCTTTATATCTTTCTATTTCATTTTTCTCATTTTGTTTTCACACAAAAACCCACTTGTACCCTATTGGCTTTACACTTTTACGTGTTTTTGACTATAGGTCCATAAACTTCACGTTTACCAAGCAAAGTTAATTTAGTTGAATTACATCTTTCTATTTTGGCCAATCATCCCTCTATCTACATTCTTTGATAGATTTTGGTTCAAAATCCTCATTTTGCTTTATTATTTCAACAGCAACATTATATTCAAAAGCTTTGTTGACAAAAATATGCTTTTGGCACCATAATTTCCCATAGTGACATAATTTAACGAAATCTCTTTATTTCCAACATTTTCAAGTACCTAAACCTCTTTTGGGGTTTCATTAATAGATATGCCTTGTGACTCTTTTTGAGAACTTACCTCCATGTTATGACATCTTGATCAACTATTCCTTTACCTTTTTCGAGAATTTTTATCTTTGGAATCGACTGGTCTACACGTTTCAAGCGTGGCCTATTTTTATTTGCACCAAAAGGTTGTCCTTTTGGGACATCAATTCAAACTAGAGCATTTGTAGATGATATGTGAGATTTTGTAACTCTCTTTGGGTCAATAAATACATTTGACAGTTGATTTGCAAATTTTGCAAACAAGTTATTTTTTACACTTCTAATTCACATTACCTTGTGTGAAGACCTAAATAAGATAATGACAATGTATTCCATATAATATTTTTGTAGTTGCTTGTTTTCTACCCCTTAATATTGGGAAAATTATTTCATCATAATGGCACTTAGAAACTCTAATTGTAGTTAAATCTCCGGTCTTTGGTTTGGGATATCTTATAATAAAAGGGGATTTATAACCAACATATATTCTCAATCTTTTTTGAGTGCCCATCTTTGTGCATGGTGGTGGGACAATTGGAACTCATAAACTACACATCCAAAAATTCTAAAATGGAAAATATTTGGCTCCTGACCAAAAGCCAATTGCAATGGGGAGAATTTATAACAACTTGTTGGCTTGATGCACACAAGTGATACTGCATGTCGGATAGCATGTCTTCATGCCAAAACATGAAGCTTTGTTCTCATAAATAGTGGTCTAGCTATCAATTAGAGGTTTAATAAATGATTCTACTAGACCATTTTGTATATGAATATGAGCAATAAGCTCTTCAACTATTATTCCAATTGACAGACAATAATTATTAAAAGCTTGATATGTAAACTCATTAGCATTATCAAGATGAATTGTCTTAATGGCATAATTTGGAGACTGTGCTCTTAATTTTATTATTTGAGCAAATAATCTCGCAAACGCCAGATTACGAATTAACAATAATACACATGTGACTAAGTTATTGATGTATACATAAAAATCATATAATATTTAAATGGTGGGTAAGTGGGCCCACATATATCACCTTAAATATGTTCCAGAAATGCAAACGATTCAATCCCAATTTTAACTAGTGATGTCTCATAATTAATTTTCTTGAGAATAAGCAACAAATGAGAATTTCTTCAATTGAAGAATCTTCTGGTTCTTCAACAAATATCCAAGTGAATTCTCAATAATTCTTTGCATCATAATTGAATCGAGATGGTCTAATCAGTCATGCTAAATGATAAAAGTATTTGAATCAGTTTACTATAGTATAAGTTTCAATTGTGCCAATATTCGCATAATACAAACTGCAGGAAAAATGAATAGTTTTCTAATATATCTTTTTTTCCTGATATAATAGTTGTGATATGGAGATATTCAACATTCTCATTTACAATCTCAACATGATATCCATTTTGGCAAATATATTTAAAATTTAACAAGTTTCTTCTAGAAGCAAAATAATAGCACTTTTGGATCTTTCAATCATCTTGATACTATCAATAATAATATTAACATTTATTTTCTCAGATTACTAGATGAGTAAAATATAAAATATGTCATATCATGTAAATTAAAACTTGTCATATATAATCATTTCACAAGAATAAATAATTAATAATATGGAACTGATATAAATACATGTATCAAAAAAGTATCACCAGAGTATCAAAATTATTTTGTGATATATTGATCATAAAAGTAAACAAGATTATTTCTACTATATTATTATTTTGTGATATATTGAATTAATAAAATGAATGATATATTGAATCTCAATCATGTAAAAATAATAGAATTAATAATTATGGAATATGCCATAAATACTATAATTATCTTATTTGATATTGATTAAATACTAAATATTCCAAAATGAAACAAAGTAGCATCCTTAAAAAGGTAGCCTTAAATTTTATAAAAAGAAAAGAAAACGAATATGATTAGTAAACACATTTATCATTAATCAAATGACCAATATTTCATTAGGATCTTAAAATAAAATTTGATATATCTAAATATTTCATATTAACTATTTAAAATATCTTCAGAAATCAAATTTATTTCTATCTTTTACTCATTTTCTTTAGTGATGTTTGATAAAAATTATTTAAAAGACCTTGACGTACATTAAGTACATAACCAATATGCATTGATATCACAATGATAATATTTATTTTCTTCATACATCAATCGCATTTTTTATTGGAACCACAACCTTTGCCACTTTTGTGGTTATAATTTGTTGCATTAACTTTAGGGAATGGAATAAAGTCAATTAGGCAAGTTTCATGATTTTTCATAAGCATACTCATTATTTTGTTAGACCACAAGAAGGCTTTAAATTAATTCAAGATTTTTTTATAAAAAAAAAAAAAACCTTCTTTTTGATATTTCTACTGTAGAAGCACATTCGAGGCATGAAAAATCAAACATCCATAATTTCAGCATCAAGCACACATAATAAATAATTTTTGCTCATTTTATTGAATGCAACTAACTCAAGTTAAATAAATAAATAATTGATAGTAAATTCAATAAATAATAAAATAATGAAGTAAAGGAGAAATAATTTAAAGATTAAGTGGACCAATTTACTTCTGGAAATTGGTAAATAATGAATCCATTATATTATCCTCTTGAGGAGAATATGAGTATGAAATTATAAATACCCAGAATTACAAAAATCAATAAATTATAAATATTGAAAATTATCTTTAGAGGTATATTTGCCTGGGGGAATGTAAAATATGATAATATTTATTCCAAGTAATGTATAAACTTATTTTAAATTATAATAACACACTTAATGTAAAAATAGTAGCACATACTTCAGGTAATGTGTATAATAAGATTCATTCACTTCAGGGAATGATCTTATGACATATTCACTATTGGAAATATATAAATTTTCTTAAATAGAGAAATTGTTCTTGTTCATTTTTGTTTTTGAATAATTTTGAATAATAAAGATGCACTCACTTCAAGGAATGACTATAATTTATTTTTGGGTAGAATTACCATTCACTTTAGGGAATTATTATCATTCACTTCTAAGAATGATTATTATTCACTTTTGGGAATGATTTTACTTTTTTCTTTCTTATAGGTATAATTACCACTCATTTCAAGAAATGGTATTAAAAGAAAAGAAATATAATAGGGTAATTAACATTCACCTTCTTGAGGTTTGTTGAAATAATACTTAACCCCAAACTTCTAAAAAGTTGACATGCCACCCCTTTTATATTTAAGAAATTAACACTCCACTCCACCCCATCACTAAAGAGGTAATAGTTCTATTAGTCTTATAAACCATGGTTGAAAAAGAAAGCTAACTATAGTTAGGTATAGCAACCCACTCCTCTTCTCCAGCCCTTCACCACTATTGCCCTTTCAGCCTAACTTGTGTAACACCCTTCCAAGACAAAGACTACGCTGCTCATAAGACCACACCCTGGAGTTATACCTGAATTTAATGGACCTTATCTCGACAAGAATCTCACAAGGCTACTATGATACCTCTTGGAACTCTCTAGAGACAACACGGAATGGAGGAGTAATTATAAATTCTCAAGAGGATTCTCTATAATACACATGTAATTTCATCAAGTTGTCATCTCCAAATATTTGCTTATTATGAAACGGTGAACATGCATGCATAAACTGCTTAATTTTACATAGTTCAAAATATCTTATCCAAGAAAGCTTCATTTTAATCATATTGCTTAGTATTTGGGAAAATCCATAAAATCCATTCAAATATAATACCATGAGTAATAACTGTGGCATATTAAACGCACACATAACATCCGTGACCTAACTTTACTCATACTTAAATTTATGCCTATACATAAACTTGCTTTTCTTTCTCGTGATCTTCTTTTCCTTGTCATCATGTGGTCTTTACGCGCCACATTCCGCAGTATGATCGCCATGTCATACCCCATCGAGCATGATCGCCATGTCACGCTCCTTAGAATGTGGGATCTTCCTTTGGTACTTACACTAGTCGGGTCAAGCCATGCCTCATGTAGTTCTCCGGTCCCTATACTTACACTCTGCCGCCAAGTCGATGCCATGCCTCATGTGAGTGGGGTACACTGCATAAGCTTTAATCTTTAATCTTTAGTTTTTAATCTTAGCTTTTACTTGGCACACCTAGGCGCTACGTATCGCCGCCCCTAGATGCATTTATCGCCTCTTAGGTAGCCTAGCCTTGAGTGAGCTCTGCCCACCCGTGACCGCTGCCACACCGGCCACCCACAAGGGCAGACCATGTGTGCCTCTAGGTTGGAGGATCTCAATCGCCACATGCCTCTAATATGGAGGGACCTCATCTCACCACGTGCCTCCAACATGGAGTGACCTCCTTAGCCGCTTTCACAAGGAGTGATTCAATGCAACCGCTTCCTGGTGAAGTGGACTCCATGTCTTTATCATTTAACCCGCTTTCACAAGTGAGGATTTCAAATAACTCCTCCGAGTGAAGGGGATCCACATTTTATCTTATTAAGCTGCTCACAAGGATGGACCTCAAGTAATCGCCTCCAAGCTGATGGGACTCACATTCAATAAATTTACATTCTTTCATTCTCACGCTTATTCAAGCATAGTCATAATCGAGTGTACTCATACATATACTTCATTTATTTTCATGTATCTCATCTTATACTTATGTCATTCTCAAATATAGGGTTTCTATATACCCATTCATACTCTAATTCTTTCTTATATATAAGCATTCATAGCTTCTAGACTTTGGCCAGAACTAAGCAAAGATAATCTGATCGTCCCGCTTTCTATGAATAGTGCCACCATGCATAATTCAGTCATAGCAACATAAATCAATTCTAACACATATATATCAATATCAAACTGGCCATCCTCAACTCAAACTTTATATGTTTCCCTAATACTTGTGAAATCTTCAATTGGGTCACTTTGTGAAACTATCACTTTGGCCATTCTGCTACCTTCTATTCGGTTCTGCCCGAATTTCATATGAACCACATTTATTTCTATTCAACTCATTTAGATCTGAAATTTGGATATATCATAGCTCTATATGTCTACTTTCTAACCTCTTTGGTCCCATATCATTTTGATTCATAAAACTCAAGATATTCAACTTTTACCTCAGCCTGTCAGCCACTAGCCCGAATTACACTCTTAGAGGTATAAATTCACTAAAAATCGAAACTAAGCTCAAATCACACGAAATTGGTCTCATATTGAAGCTAACAGGACAAGCTTTCATTTGCCACAGGTTTCCTCCCATTTGCTTAAGTATACTTCGAGTTATAAGTCCTGAAAGTTGACCTTCCTGAACTACTCTGTTTGGGCTTAGTTTGGACATAGAGTAACTTCCTCGAATTACTGGGAACAATTGGGACCATAACAAACTCGTAATCTTATATTGAGATGTTCCACTATGTCTAAGCTTTCTAACAAAATTGGTTTCACTCAATTTGGAGTTGTATAGGGTGAGTTATACCCTGCTCAAGTCACCCTGCCCAGATGAATGTCCTGAACCCTAGGTCAAACTTCAAAAATTCATATCTCTCTCAATACTAATCCAATAACCTTATATGATATATCTATGGAAAGCCCTAAATGTCTACTTTCATCTAAAAATGGTTTCATCAGATTTGACCGCTTGTAGGCGGAGCCGTACTCTCTGCCGCACGGACTACCGTGGAATTCTCACTCAGACAGCATCCCACTTCTTCATTCCTTCTAATTTTCTCCTTCTACTCAAAATCTCCTATTAATTCAATCATAATTCATCATAATCCATCATAATACATCCAATAATTCATCAAATACATGAAGAGCAGTACAATTTCATGCAATCACAGTGCAAGGAATTCAAGAATAGAAGTAGAATCCTACCTCTTTGGAGTATGACTTGAGCTAAGTCAAACTTAAAGCGCTCGGATAGAGCGAGAGTCGAGAAGAGGAAAGAGAGTCAAGTGAGGAAGGGAAAGCAACGGAGAAATGAGTTCAAGAGGCAGGAGGAGGATACATATATATAGACAAAGCTCAAGGGTAGTTAGAATGAGGGCTTGGATTGATGAAATTTTGTGGGCATGCTCAAACACGCCTCTTCTTCTTTGTGTCAAAATTGCTCTCCACGTCAAGCTGTCAGAGAAGTGAAACTGCTTTCAAAGATATCCGAACATGACATCTAATTGCATGGTTGCCTGAACTCGAAATAATCATCTTGTTTGTGACTTGAGGAAATCTTGTTTATGTTGAGACTTGGAATCAAGGCCTGGAGGTCTAAGACATACAACGACAATCAACTAATCTCTAACTCCCAGCCCAAAGCCTGACTCCTTGTAATAAGATCGACATCTAACTCGTGTGTCATGGAAATCAAATTTCGGATCCAACTCGTGTCCATCCCAATGGAGTTCAACACTAAGGCCGAAACTCGCTATTAAACTCCTGAGTTCTGCTTCTCGCATCATTGTGTTAATCTATAACTTCGAGATCTGATGAAGCATGAGGTCCGAGGTCTGGAATGAGGATGCTTAAGATCTAACTCGGGTGATTCAATCACATTTCCAAACCCAAGTACTTAAACCCTAAATCCAGATTCATAGCTTGATGAGATCGAAACCGGTATAATGACATGAAGTCTAAGTCGAGACATTGGAAATGGAGAATATCATAAGATAAAGCCTCTAAATCGTGAGTTTGAGACTAGATGAAGCCTAAACTGAGGTCGCGAAGTCTAATTACGTCAAAGTTGAACACGAACACACAAATCGAATAGTCAAACTTAAACTAAATCCTGGAAGTCGTACTAATACATGAAGTCGTGAATTCAGCCATGCAAACCCTAAATCTAATAACAATTATTCTAACTGATATCCCAAAATGAAGTCGGAAATCATGGGCTTGGAAGTGAAGTCGGAAATCGGAACTCGGATGTTACAACTTGCATTGCTCCCACATGATCATAAATTTCAACCCCAACAAGAAAGTGCACATAATCTATTTAATCCAATAAATTTCCACCTCCTTTGTAAGACATTGAACTAAATTCTAGCAAACAAATAAAGTTGCTCGCGGATTTCAATTGGGTACTGATCCAAGTTCCTCCCAAATGATTTTCTACACACCAAAGAAAGCACCAACTTAGCCACTCAAGAAACACCACTTAAGCACCACTCTTATAATCAATTATTTTATATTGTCTTTAGGTAGAATGATGACTATATTAAGTTTTTCATATATCACATGCCAACTTTTGTTATTCATGTTTTTTAGTTTGTGTTTCTGCTTCAATAACAAGGTGTATGTTTTGGTACTGTCAAGATTCAGGACATTATGAGATCATTTTTTGCTTCTTCTTCTTTTTTCCTAGATGTCTTTATTCTCTTGATGTTTTACATAAGATGGAAGGAATAGACCAAGCAAGGGATCAAGACTTAACATAATAAACATTTAATGTCTATACATCAAATTATAACTTAGGGGACATAATTATAGTATACATAAGCACAAAAATGGATTAAAATGTTATAAGAGATATACCTAAGATGAAGTAAGGGGTTCTTTCAACTGAAGAAATGGTATGCCTAAGATGAAGGGTCTTAAGCCGTAATCATTTCTGAAGAATAGGAACCACAATGGTCAGTTTTTTTTATCTTGAATCGACATCATTGGTGAAAGTTAGTTCAAGCTAACCATGTGGATGTGGCCTTCAAATGTGGAAGATAGCCTACCTCCAATGGTTTTTATTTTTATTTTATTTTTGGTTTAAAGCATACATTTTAATCTATGGTTAAGTAAGAATATTCTATTGAGAATAACAGGATATTCTTACTTGATTGTTAGTGAAATATAAGAGTTGGGTGGAGTGTCAATTTTTTAGGAGTTTGGGGTGTAGTGTCATATTGAGAAACCTCCAAGGGGTAAGTGTTATTCACCCAATATAATAATATAGAAAGATTATGTGTTGATAAAGCCAAATAATAAACAAAAATAAAGATTTAAACGATAAGGTAATATATCGGGGGTATATCCTAATCCCATGTATACATTGATTGATAAACCATTTTGTTTGACGTGATAGTAAGATCATTTATAAATATCAAAATTGATAAACTATAAAGATAATATAATTAATTGATGTAAGTATTTGGTAGATAATAAATCTAATCATGCCAAAACAAAATTAAATGAAGAGATGAGTTTTGTTTTAGAAACTCACATCAACAGTGATTAGAAAACATATATCAATAAAAACATAATATATGAGAAAATATATCAAAGGAGAAAACGTAACAATATGGAAAATAATGTCAATCAGAAAGAAATGTAAGTGTAGCAATAAAATATGTATCAACGGGAAAAAATTGCCTCAAAAACTCTTTCAAATAAAAGTTGATTTTTTCTTATTCTTTACTTCAAGAGTAAAATCGTGCTCATTACGCATTACAAAAGTAATGGTAAAGAGAATAGAAAAAGAGGAGAAAGAGAGAATTCTATTATTAATATTCTTAAGAGATATATACATGGAGTACCCAAATGACTATTTATAGCCAAAGGGTGAGATACAAGATCTATCTATATCCATAAAAGACAGTTTCATGTTAGTGAAAAAATATAGATAGCACATTCTTGGAGCCTCATTTTTCCACCCAAATTTCAGGCTTAGGTATCATAGACCCGATTGGTTTTCATTTCTTAGTGAATTGTATTCTATTGGTTTAGGCATATTACTTGGTCAAGTTTCATTGTTTATCTATTAGTGTCTTTCCATGTTTCTTTTTCCATTTACTGCAGACAAATAATCTAGATATTTGATTACACTACCTTGATGTACATGGCACTTCCTTTATCCCATTGGCCTTTTTAGTTTCCCACAAAGCTAAAATGGTGGTAATTTAATTTAAATACAATGCAAATTTTTATTTAAAATTCAATGCTACCATATTCAGTTTCCCCACATTGTGAATCCATACAATGCAAACATACATTGTGAATCCATACAATGCAAACATATATATATAATTCTTAATTCTTAATATAAAATGAGAATAACAATTAATAATAAATAACAAATCTATGTTATCACATATTTAAGTCTGATTCATATGTAATAAAATTAGATATTTGAAGCTTGGATATGTAATATTATTTACTTTTTTATGAATAAAAATGCAATAAATTTAATGACTCAAAAAATAGGGGATGAAAAATTTTGTAAGTTCTTTAAAAGTTACTTATCAGTTAGAATTTTATAATATCTTTAAATAATGTAAGGAATTTTAATGACATAAGAAAAATAGTCATAAATTGGCCGTTTAACTAATATTGATATTTTAAATAGATGATGTTAAACCTGTATTAATGCTAAATATATATTACACGGGTGATACAAACACAAAAATTGCACTTTAAAATGATATTAAACATATATTATATAGATGATGCAAACATATAAAATATATCGATAATGATTAATATATATTATAATTATTAATAGTTAAAATAAAATTTAAAATTAAATATTTGAACTCTAAAAGTTATAGCATACTGTTAAGTTATATTCATTTAGTTTTTAAATTAGCTATCTAAATTGCTATTAATTAATTGTTATATTGATATGTCAAATATATGATATTAAACATATATTATACGGGTGATACAAGCATAAAAATAGCACTTTGAAGTGATACTAAATATATATTACAGGGTGATATAAAGTTATATTAATATCTCAAATAGGTGATGTTGATCATATATTGTACGAGTGACACAAAAATAAAAATTATACTTTGAGATGATACTAAACATACATTATATGAATGATGCAAATATATAAAAGATATGAATAATGATTAATATACATTATAATTATTAACAATTAAAATCAAAGTTAAAATTAAATATTTAAACTCTAAAATTTATAGCACACTGTTAAATTATATTATTTTTTTAAAAAATTAGCTATTTAAATTACTATTAATTAATTGTTATATTGATATGTCAAATATATGATACTAAACATATATTATATGTGTGATGCAAATATTGAGATGATACTAATATATATTATACAGGTGATATAAAGTTATATTGATATTTTAAATAGGTAATACTAAACACATAATTTATGAGCGATGTAAATATAAAAATTATACTTTGAGATAATACTAAATATATATAATAAAAAATCATGTAAAAAACATATATAACAAAAAATATATTAATCAATATATATTCATGTGCAAATATTTTTGTTATATTTATATATTTGATATTTTAAATTGACAATCACCTGAGTAAAATACTGATATATATATTAGCAAGATCAAATAACATATTTTATTTAATATAATCTTAACTAAATTGAGATAAAAATATAGATATTTATATTTAAATTCAAATAATATTTGTAAGAAAACATATAGTAGTATAGTAACTTTCTCTTTCGTTAAGACATAGTTCAAAACTAGGGGGCATACAGGTGGTTTAGGTCAATACAATTTTGAAAAAATTATCTTATTAGTACAAAATAAACTTGCATATAATATATAGCCATAACAAACATGTGTTTAACTGAGAGCAAATTTTTGAAAAAAGAAAATTGAAAAGTATGTGTCTCCTTTTAAAATAGATATAAATATTTTATTAGTTACAAGACCATCAAAATCAAAATATATGTAAACATTGACAAAATGAACCACAATGTCATATTGGGACAACAAAAATAAAATAAAATATACAAATCCACCATTAAAAGAAACCATAGAGCTAGACAATTATACTCAAGATCTAATAATATAAAAAAAATAATGAAAAGGAAAAGTCTGGACCTGCCACCAAAAAAGAAGAACGGCAACTCCCTAAATAACACTTACAAACAAAAATATAAGTAAAAGGAGAAAAGAGAGAGAAAAAAAGGTTAGGTTCAACTACAAAAATATGTTTTAGAGATAACTTATTAAGAAAAATTAAGTGTTAAATTAATTTAATTACTCAAACATTTAAAATTAATTATTTATTAAAGCATTAGCATTAGCATTAGATAACTAATTATTTGGCGAACATTCATAATTATTAAATACTAATACGTGTTACTAATAAATTTAAATGAGATTGATTATAAATTCGAAATTTAAAATTGTAATTATTTGTAATTGATTAAATCAACTTAATAGTTAATTAATTAGTAATTTATGAAAAATTTAGGGTTTGTTCAATTTTTTGGTAGTTAATCTATTTGATTTCTGTTTTTATTTTCTGTATTTTTTTATTTTTAAAATTTTGTGAAAAAAATGATAAAAACAGAAAATAAAAACAAAAAACAGGATTTTATTATTTTTATTATTTTCACTTTTTTCTTCATAAATCCTGAAAATAAAAAATACAAAAAATGAAAATAGAAAATAACAATGGAAACCAAATAAACCCTTATATTTTTTTATGCATCAATCATTTCCCATTTTTGAATTCATGAATAAAATGTTAAAAAAAAAAAACCGTCAGGCCTATAGGATTAGTTTAATGGTGAGAGGCTTGGATAGATTACATTAGGTTATAGATTCAAATCTCTTTACTGACAATATAACAAAAAAAAAATCATGAATAAAAAAGAAACTCATGCTATAAACAAGAGCAACTCAACAATAATTAGTTGCAATAAATCTGGACTGTAACTTTAAACAAATCTTATTTATAATATGAATTTCGATCTTAAATTTATAAAATTTTAAGTAACTCAAAAAGTAAAAATGTTCATGACATGGATTGTGACGTATTTAATTTAACCCCCGAGCACAGCTCAATATTTTGATCGGATCATATATATGAATCCGTGCATACGCTGATCAATTATACCAAGTTGTCCTACTATTTAAACAAAGTGTATAAATGTGGCCATGAGACATACCTAAATCAAAATGTTATAAAAATACAAATTAAAATAAAAAAAAATATTTTACTGCATATGTTTTAAAATAAATTATATTAATCATGCATAATAAATTAAATTAAATCTAAGTGTTTCAAAATTTACTACTAATTTTACAAAAAATTATAAATTTTAGTAATTAAGTCGAACCAACTTAAAATATGATTTAAACATTACTCCAAAATTGCTTAAAACTAGCTTAATTAAGCTGGAGACAAAAAATAGTTCGAAGAGCCAGACGGAACTTGTACACACCCACCAAAAATAAAGGGAGTTCCCCATTTGGACATTTGCCGAAGCGGAGCGGAGTTTGCGTCAAAAGCAGATGGACAAGTTGGAGCGAGATCGGTGCGCGGGCAAGTGTGAAGGGGATAATAGAAACTATAATTATTAAACTTTCATGTCATTGGATTAAATTAAAGAAAAACTTTCATGTAATTTGAATGTCCCAACTGCTACGCTAGCTATAGTCGTGTTTGCTGATCCTGCACCAAGTCCTCAATCATTAGTGCCTTAAATTAAATACTATATATCTTCTGAAATTTAGGCTTTCCCCCCTTTTTTCCCCCCAAGAAAAAACTTTAAAATAGTCTTGCACTCTTGTTAATAAGCTTTGTTAAAATATTAATTAATAAATTAAAAATAAATAAATAAATAAGGTACTTAATATATTGTATGAAATTTTTTATAGAAGTTAAAATGTTTTAAAAATAATATTACATACTTTTTAATTAATATAAGGCGTTTTTTTCATTATAAACCCTTTTCAGCCTTTGGTGATACAGCCATGCACTTGGTGCTTTAATTTAATAACCACTCGTTGAAACTCATACATGCGCAAACTATGCCATGCCATGGTCATTTGGTAATACCCACCGTGTTGCAAGCCCCATTTCGTAATCGCAATCCTATTTTATTGACCCAAATCACCATTAACTAATTGATAGAATAAAGACTTAGAATTCGTTTGTTTATGCTTTTTTTTCGGGTAAAAACTTATTTTTTTATTAAAAAAATTAATTTTTATATATTTAAATATTTTTTAAAAGTGATCATATTTTTTTAAAAAAATTGAAAAGAGTAATTTTTAAAAAAAATTAATTTTTAATTTTTTAGTTATATATAAATTTTAAATTTTAAAATTATTTTTTTCAAAATTTAAAATAAACGGTTATTTTAGTCTTACATGTATGTTATTTTAATTTTTAAAATTAAAAATTTGATTTAGTCTTTAAAATTATAAAAATAATTTAAATTAATCCTAAAAAATATTTATAAAGATTAAATTAAATTATGAAAAAGCAATAGCACAAAAAGCAGTACCGAGAGAGTAGTACTCTAGTAGACACACGTCAATATCCGCAGCAGCTCAAAGGAAAATAAAAGATGAGAAATAACCAATCCAACGGTGGAGGAACATCCATGCGCGGAAACACGGAGCCGCTCACGCCCAAGACCTTGGAATCTCACCCTCCCATACAAACAGAAAAGAGGCAGTGCCCGCAGGCGCGCACACACACACACACACACATACACACACACACACACGTACGCACGCACTTTCTCACTCACTCACTCACATCCTGCCCCAACTTTCAGCACTACCCTAACCCAACCACAGTTAACTCCTAACCCAACCGCACCCCAACTCAATTTCCCCTTCCTCCCCTTTATTTATATCCCAGCTGCACCTCGATTCGCATTCTCTCATACACTTTCTCTAATTACCCCCCCCCCCTTCCTCTCTCTCTCTGTTTCCCCAAGGCCTCATCATTCCTTGTAGCCAAAGAAAGCCGCCGTAATACCTCTTTTCTCCTCACCCTTTTTTCATAATTTGTGTTCATGTGAGGGTAATTTGGTAACTGAGGTGTTAAAACAGAGCACGATTAAAACTCAGTTAGTTGGTTCGAGGTTGTTTTCCTTTTAGGAGAAGAGGCATGAGTTGCAACGGTTGCCGGGTTCTCAGAAAGGGTTGCAGCGAGACATGCATCTTGCGCCCTTGTTTGCAATGGATCGAGAGCCCCGAGGCCCAAGGCCACGCCACCGTTTTCGTAGCCAAATTCTTCGGCCGTGCCGGCCTCATGTCCTTCATTTCAAACGTACCGGAAACCCAGAGGCCCGGTAATTTCACCCTCCCCTCAACACACACACACACACACACACACACACACACACACACTGTCTTAAACCGAAAAATTCGTGTCCTTAACTAACGCTTTTTTTCTTGTTTTGCAGCTCTGTTTCAGTCTTTGCTGTTCGAAGCGTGCGGGAGAACGGTGAATCCGGTAAACGGCGCCGTGGGGCTCCTGTGGACGGGGAACTGGCACGTGTGCCTGGCGGCGGTGGAGACGGTGCTCCGCGGCGGCGCGTTGAGGCCCATGCCGGAGCTTCTTGGAGTGGGCGCCTCCCCTCCGGCGGCCACCGACGAGGCGTCGGAGGCGGAGGTCACGTGCCGGTTCACGAGCTCGCGATCTAACCGTGTCGCCGCCGCCGCCGCCGGCGGGAAGCGAAAGCGGCCGGAGGAGATCGCGAAGCAACAGCCGGCGGCCGATCTCGACCTTCGGCTGACGCCGATATTCCTTCAGAAGGTTTCCGACTACATGAGCCGACCGGAGAATCGGCGGCCGGGATCGCCGTCGATGACGTCGGAGGAGTCGGTGACGACGACGGCGTGCTTGGAAAGCGGGATCGGAGGAGATCAGTGGGGTCACGGCGGAGACCGGAAAGTTCTCAACCTTTTCTTTTGAGAACTCTTCTCCCTCTATATTATGATTCATGTTTTTGTGAATCAAATTAAGGGGTCTCTTTTGTGGTGTAATATTCCTCTGTTTTATGTTTACTTGTTTTATGTCTTTTTATTTGTTTTGGGGAAGAGGGTTTTTCCCGGGTTCGAAAATCCGGCGAGATTTTGTGAGATACCGGCACAGGATTTCTCTCTCTCCGGAAAGAGAAAGATGAGGGTTGGTCGGTGATCCTTTCTCCGTTCGTTTTTTTGTCTTTGTTTTGCTTTGTATTTTTGTTTTTTTGTTTTAACCAAACATGAAACATGTAATCAGTCTTGTGACCGTGGAACATGAATATTGAATAAATATAATAATTAGGTAATATTTTGTTTTGTTTTCATTATTGTTTTCGAATTTACTTAAAACATTCATGGATCTGCGAGTTACAATTCAGATTTGTGTTGACGTCGCCGTAATATATAGATTTTACGTTATCCATTTTGCAAGGGGGCGTGTGAGGGGGGTTCAATGTTTGTAGATAGCAATAAGCTCCAGTCCTTGCAAACCAAAAGCAATTACTATTAAAATAAAATTAAAATGCAGTCCTTTTACTTTGTGTGTGGGGAATTTAAAATTTTTGCTTTAAAATTAAAATCAAAGAAGCATTTGGCGTTCAACATGAAATGATTCGGTTGTAGTTAGGTTTTCTTTCATCTAGTTTGTGGCCGGGTCAAATTTCAACTGCCTATTTGACTGAATTTTAAGCAAATGAACCAACAATAGTTTCCTTATTACTATGGCCCTCGTCGTAGACCATGTATTTGAAGCAGTCGTGAACATTCAGCCATTCTGAACAATGTTTGACCTATGTAATATTATACTACTAGTGGAGAATATGGTGAGTTGGGGATGATTAACAATTACAAATGTGTTTGAACTTTGACGTCAGGGGAGGGGCAGTTCGTTGGAACTTGGAACACCACCTTTGTGGGTAAGCTGTCGAGTTCCTATAGTCCCAGGATTTCCGATCTGTGAAATTACTGAAATGGGCCTCACACTGACTTGGGCGTTAATATTGATGGTGATCGTGGATCCTGTACATAGTGGTATGTGGAGACAGCACAGAGATTTGTTGGATTGTTTATCTGAGTAAATGAGAAATACTAGGAAGACAGTGACAGAAAATAGAGAGAAGGAAGAAGCTAACGGTTACAGGCGAGTGGCGACTTTTGGAGGGTGCAGAGAGGCGTACAAGGAAGAAGAAGGAATCAAGAGAAAGGATTAAATATTTAAAATTTAGGGACTACAATAAAATATTTATAATTACGGCTGGCATCGGCCTCCAGTTTTGGCTCACTTTACTTCGAGGTGATGGTCAAATCTTACTCCATTTATACAATATTTTCTTAGAAGATTTAAATATGATTTTAATTTTTATTAAATATAAATTATTTTGGTTTTAATTTTTTTATTATTAGGTTTTTTATTTTGATCATTTAGATCTAATATTAAATTTTAATATTTATAAGAATTAAAAAAATTCAGAAAATACTTGTAATAATCAAAAATAAAATTTCTAATATTTATAAAAATAAACTCATATTTTATAATATTTATAAAGATTAAAATTTAAAATGATAGGATTAAATAACAAAAAGAAAAAGAAAAAAAGAAGAGATTAAAATTAAAATAAAAATTTTAAAAAGATCAAAATTAAAGTAAAAATTTTTAAAAGATCAAAATTAAAATAATATATATTTATAAGAACTTAAAATATATTTAAGCCTTCTTACAATATATATCACGCTGCCTATTCACTGACCATTATTATCATTTTTTGTATTACGGTTAACAATTTCCAGTTTCATATATCCTTCACATAAAAAAAAATATATATCCTCATTTTTCTTTTTCTTTTTTTAATTTAATTTAAATATATTGATAGTGTAATAATAGAAATAGTAGAAAGTGCCAACTCATACAAATAACCACCCATTATAATAAAAAGCCCACCATAATTTCACTTTTCAATATTTCTATTGGTTGACAGTATAAAAATATTTTATATTATCAGTATATACCAATTAAATTCTTTATTTTTACCATTATCTTTTAATGGTGACGGTGTCCTACTCCTGTAATTATAGGAAAATTTTATAAAGAAAATTGTTTGTTGGACGTCACCTGTCTTGCATTTGGGATGCGTAATAGAATAATATAAATGTATAAAAATTAAAAAGGAAAAATACGAATATAATGTTATATGTGCAGGTAGTGTTCCTCTTACGAGTGTATATACATGTTTTAAATTATTTATGTATCTTTCATCCGATTCAGGAGAAAAAGACCAAGCTAGGTTATGACTCACTCCGGACACCACTAAATCACAATATATTAAAAAAAAAAAGGTTGACTTTAAGTGTTTAATTATAGTTGCGTTTAAATAACGATGAAAATGCTGTAACTATTTTTTATTTATTTGAGACCACAAAATATTTTATAAGTTTTGTTTATCCAAACAATTAATAAATTAGTTTTGGTTTGATTGTGGGAGTGCAATAATTATGTAGTATTTCTACAAAATCCGCTTTCTTAGTATTCAAATTCACACTTTACTAGCAACTGAAATTTGATTTAGCAATAAAGAATTAATTCATTACAATATGACGAATCACAATTTGAATCTTAATTAGGAGAGTCACTTACATTTATGTATCTTATAGTACACACACAAAATTGCATCTGATTGGAGGATATCTATGGAAATAAAAATTCACACTCTCCTCTATCAACGAAGATGGATTCATTTGGCTAATCTTTCATTTTCGTATCATTATAATTTTAGTTTAATTCTTAAGTTCTCATATTGATGGGTGATTTATAAATGTTTAATGAATTCAAAAGCATATTTTTATCTTAGGCTGAGATGAGCCTTATCTTCATTTAACTTTTGCATATAAAAAGGAAAAAAGAAAAAATTCATACTTTCCTCAAAAAAAATTCACGTTCGATGAACCCAAAAGTAAGCTTTTACTCTAGATTAACTTTCTTTTCAACTTAAATTTTTATGAATAAAACCGAAGCAAAACGACAAAAATGAAAATCATAGAAGAGGAAAAAATGAACGTAATAAGCCTATAAAAAAATTATCCAATGAAATCTGGACTGGTTGGCATAATCCGATCTTCATGATCTGTCGACCTACTTAATAGCCCTCTAAATTTGGCCTTTAAGGCCTAGCTGACATTCAGGTTCTAACCGACCCTCATGATATAGCCCGTCTGCAGGATCTAACTGAGTACCGATCTTTAAGTGTCGGTTCAAGAGCATACGTTACCAATAACTATTATATACATTATAACATTTATATTGATTTATTAGATTCTTTAATGTACGCCCCTGTGGGCTCTTCCCAAGTCATAATGGTATTGGACTCTATATATAACTCTCCCTTGACCATTAGGAGGTAGGACATTTGGAAGTCTAAACACAAACCTACCCTACCAAAGAGTACGAAATTGGAACATTTTTGTGGACCGGTTAGTAAGTCTATCGACCTACTCAATCCCATTCCGAACCTCATCACTCTGTTGAGCTTAAGGTTGGGAGACTTGTGGACCAGTTAATATAATCCGATCTTCATGATCTACCGACTACTTAATAGCCCTGTAAATTTGGCCTTTAGGGCCTAGTCGACCTTCAAGTTCTAATCGACCCTCATGATATAGCTAGCTTGCAAGATCTAACCGATATATCGATCCTTACGTGTAGGTTTAAGAGCATTCGTTACCACTAACTATTATGTACACTACAACATTTATGTTGATTCATTAGATTGTTTAACGTACGTACCTGTGGGCCCTTACCAAGTTATAATGGTATTGAACTCTACATATAGCCCTCTCTTGACCACTAGAAAATAGGACATTTGGAAGCCTAAACACAAACTTACTCTACCAAAGAGTACGAGATTAGAACAAAATCCTTTGTATATTTTCGTATTCACCAAAAATAATTTTTCTTTATATTATATAATTAAATTTAAACACTAAACTGCAAGTAGAGAGTAATGATAGGAATTAAGTTCCTAATTCACTCACTACTTCTCTTTTTGGGAAATTTTATTGTAAGTACAAAACTTTCATCTACTTTAATCGATATCTTCTACTCATACTTGCTTTGGCTTTTCCTCCAAGTCTCAATATGGGGAAGCAAGTGGGAGCCACTTCATCACCACAAAGCCAAAGGCATTACAATATTATGGGAATCCCGGATAATGATCCAAGAAAAATGCGGAGAAAAGAAAGTAGAACAAACATAAACCCATTTTGAGGTGGAGTTGAATGGAAAAAGGAGGAACGCAAATGCAAGTGCAAGAAGAAGATGGCTTTTCCCCCCTTCTTCTTTTCTTTCTGCGATGCTACGTCTCGCCGCATTTGCCATGGACCCCACCGAACCTTACCCATTGTACATTGTGGCTCCCACATACACCTCAGCTTCCACTACTTGCTCTGCGCCTCTGATACTCTCACCTCAGGTGGTACCATCCACCCTCTATGCGCCTCTTTTTCCTCCTTCGTTGGAATGACATGAATTGCCCAAAAATAATCTTGGTCCACAAGTTGACAATTTTTTATGATATCTTGGACCATCACATAATGCAGAGAATTCTTCCCCATTACTTTTGCTTACGTTTTTATATTATTATAATCTACACTGTAAACTTTATCTGTGGTACAGGGTTGGAATCAATTAGAGACATTTGTTGCCTGGTTATGCCATCATACACCCAAACGATAATTGTCGCAAGAGAAAACAAAAGCGCAATCAAGACATCACCTTAGGTCAGTGTTGTGAAAGGAAAACTTATATTAATAAACTAAACATGATAAAATGATTAGAAGAAGATAATTTTAAGAGTAAATTATATTGATTTTTCCTGATATTAGGTAATATTATATATGATATTTTTTAATTTTTAAAATATACACTAACTTTTCTTGAATTATATGTAATCTTATACACGGTACATTTTTATCTTTTAAAATGTGAAATTAAATATCTTTGTAAATATGACGCTGCCCTATGTGTATAAAATATTGAGAAATATCGTATGTAAAATCACTTAATTAATCTAAGAAAAAGTCAATATAAGTTACCCTAATTTTAATTAAATGTCAATATAAAGTATTTTATAATGTGAAAGAATCGAAACTTATAACTTTTTCAGTAGTTATAGAAAGAATCAACTTCTTTTAATGATGTGGTATTCTCTTTATTTTATTTTATCTGTCATTTAAAAAAAAATAGTTCATAATATTTATCATTCTCATATATTTAAAAAAGTATCTATAAATGACTTTTTAATTTAATTCTTCACAATTTTTTTTTGTGATTTTTTGCAAGTATTCTTTACTAAAAACAATCATGTTTAAAATATAGTTAAACATTAGATATGTGCATCTCTCCCAGCTGAGACCCTTCACAATATTCTGAGCACAACGATAATTGAGAATATAGAGAAACAATAATAGAATGAATTAATTAGATGTTGAAAATTGAAGAAGGGTAGTTTAATACCCCTTTCGGTTCGTAATAATTGTTAATTTGGCCACTTTCACACATGTTAAAAAATCTAAAATTAATACATAATTATGATATAAATTTATTAAAATACCCTTATTAAATTTTATTATGTGATAGAAAGCATAATTTCATTATGTGGTGGAAGTAACCACCTCTTTCAATTAATGAAGATGTAGGGTAAAATTAAAAAATGAATAATAAATATTGCATTGATACATAAAAATGATAATTATTGTGAATTAAAGTGAGTTAACTTATTTCGTAATTAAACCTTAATTTTGAGTTCCTTAATTCGTATATATAAGACTAAAGTGATAGATAAAATGAAATAGAGGGAATAATACATAATTTGATAGCTACGTAGAAATTTTTTATATTAATAATGTATCAAAATTAAATATACTATTCAAATGAGACAAAATATAAATTTAGTAATTCTTTGGTTTACTAAATATTATATAGCTTATTAATTATGAAATTACATATTTATTTTACATGTAATAGAATAATTAAAGCTCTTTATTTCTTCAAAACTTTAATATTATATTAACTTATTTAAAGGTTTTAATATGACATAATAAGATTTCAAGGTAAAACATAGGAGTGCTCATCGAATCAAATTGATCCGGTAAAAAAAAAAAAATTGAATTAATGAAATTGTCTTATATTGGTTTAGATTATTGAATAACTTTAATTTAAATTCAAACCAAACACAATGATTATTAGTTGGATTATCAGATTTATGATTTTTCAAAAAAAAAAAAAATCTCAACATCCAACCTTATTAATCAATCAATTATTTTTAAAGTTTTAAAGTTTTACCCATAGTACTTTCCGGAAGAAAATAGAGCGACCAGTTCTTAAAATTAAAAGAGTATTACATCTAAGTTTTAGTAATTACGTAACTTTTAATCTTATTTTTTCCACATTTCTTTAAGATGTTTAATTGCTCAAATTATTATTAAGTATTTTATGACCTAATTTTATATTAAAAATAACTTTTATAAGGATAAAAATTTAGAAAAAAATATATCTTTTACTTTTTATTTTAACCTGATAACCCAAATCAAATCAATTTAATATCAGTTGGATTGGTTTAATTCAAATTTATTAAAAAATTTTGAAAATTGAATTAAACCAATTAAATTAAATTTGATTGGTTTTAATTTTTGCTTACAAATCCAAACCAAATCCATCATAAACACCTTCATTAAAAGATACTTTTATATTTTTATTAAAATGTTATTTAAACCCAAAATAATGATATTACATAATAGGTCAAACTTATAAGGGTACCATTAGGAATGACAAAAAAATTCGCTAAAACGAGTATTTGCGGGAATTACTTGCAATAGGCACAAGTTTGATCCTTATTGGGATGGAAGAAAAGTCCCTATTTAATAAATAGGGTAGGAATAGAGGATGAGGTCTCGATCTTATGGAGACCAATTAAATCCTCGTTAACATAAATTTACTTAAATGCTTTCATATATATAAATATGTAATAAAAAAATCTTAATTATGATATTAGTGTTTTGTAATTTGGATATTTTTAATTATTTTTTAATAAATTTGTATCATATATTTTGTTTTTAATTTGGATTGTATTGTGTTAGATAATATTATAATGAATTATGGATATTTATAAATATTTTATTTAGATTTAAGAGTATATTATTTAGATTTTTTTATTTATATAGTTTTTAAAATATTTTTTTATAAATCCACGGATATCCGCAGAGATTTAAATTCCTATGAAAAATAGGGGATCCACAATGGGGATAGAGATAGGACTAAATTTTAAATGAGGATGGGGCATATCCCTGCTTATGAATACCTATTGTTATTCGCACCATCCTATTTTTGAATAAAAAATTCCCAAGTTTTTTTAAATATTTCTCTTAATACTTGGCCAGTTGATTGTTAATTGTCAACTATATATTCAGTGAGATTAAAAAGAAAAAAAATGTGGACGATAAATTATCCTATTAATGAACATAGGAGTAGAAAACAACAGGCGAAAAAGTTCAGGCACAAATAAAAACAGTACAATACATTGGATCGCATAAGGGGCAAAAGGGAAAAATACGGGAGTGACCCTTGGACCAAAACGGAACATGAAAATTAGAGGTGGCCAGCAAAATTATTCCAACGAAGACAAAGAGATCGAAGGTGTGACGTGGATTTCACCACCGCTCTCTTTCGATGAATTTAGGCAACCACGACAAATTCCAAGCTTCTTGGTGCGGACGCAATCGCACTATTTGACAAAGGGGAGTTCTACAGTATCTTTGTCAAAAATGTATATTTTGTGCATTTTTTGTGATGAACGGTAAGGATCGTGTCATAGATTATGAGATATATCAATGCACTAATCACTTATGATATATTATAAAAATATCTAATTTTAAGAAAATTTAAAAATATAATTAAAGATATTTTAAAAATTAATTATCATATACTGACAGTATAAAATTATATTGATAATATAAAATAATTTTACACTGTCAATATAATCAAAAAATTTTATCAATATAATTTTAATTATCATATATTGATAGTGTAAAATTATACTGACAATATAAAATAATTTTATACTATCAGTGTAATCAAAAAATCTTATCAGTATAATTTTAATTATCATACACTGATAGTGTAAAATTATACTGATAATACTGTAAAATTATACTGATAAAATTTTTTGATTATACTGACAATGTAAAATTATTTTATACTGCCAATATAATTTTACACTGTTAGTGTATGATAATTAAAATTATACTGATAAAATTTTTTTATTACATTGACAGTGTAAAATTATTTTATATTGCCAGTATAATTTTATACTGTCAGTATATGATAATTAAAATTATACTGATAAAATTTTTTTATTATACTGATAGTATAAAATTATTTTATACTATCAATATAATTTTATACTGTCAATATAATTTTATACTGTCATGATAATTAATTTTTAAAATATATTTAATTATATTTTTAAATTTTTTTAAAATTAGATATTATTATAATACATCATAGATAATTAATATATTGATATACCTCATAATCTCACCACAAGATATATCACAATCTGATCATTCATCACAAAATATACAAAATGTACATTTTGTGCAATATACCAAAGCATGCACCTTTGACAAAAGGATAATGCTCCAACTTTCAATACTTAAATATCCTTCTTTTCACGGTAGGTTAGGCACCTGTTCGTAATTAAATGGAGAGAAAATTACAACACGCTTCCTAAATTTTTTTTTTTTTAAATGCTCGAAATTCTAAATTTTTACCAACTTAACCTTTCACTCTAATCTTAAACTATTTTAAAATATAATCCTTTAACAAATTAATTCACCCATTTACAGATCACCCTCGAGGAGGATTAGTTTCTTAGGACTGGAATGTAATGTTAATTTTATAACAGTTTAAGACTGGAGTAGAATGTTGTAAAAAGTAAAGAAAGATTAAAGTAAAGTAGAGAGTTAATTTTATAAAAGTTTAGAATTCGATATAGTTTTTGAAAATCTCAAGGAAAGATGGGTGCAATTTTCTCTTAAATAAATGTTAGTTACACAATCGTTAAAAAAAATATTGAAAATATTATTTATGTAGGCTTTACACCCACTTAAATGGAGATGAGCATATACTTGATAGAATATAGAAAAAGTTAAATAATAATGATTATAATTTGTGAAATTTTTGTACTAAAAACATCACTTAAAAAATTTTAAAATTGTTATTTAGACATTGTAATTTGACAACCATTTTAGATATTTACTAAAAAATTAATAAAAAATTATAGAAAGAGAATATACAGCACAAAAAAAATACAGTGAAATTACTTCTTTTGTTTTTAGGTGTAGTGTATGTGTTCCATATTTATGTTCAAATAATACAATTCTTAAAATTTTGTGTATTTCACACGTTTGTTGTGTATAAATTTATTAATGTCGCTGAAATAACTATCAAAGCAGAAAATTGACAAATTAGTGACATAATAAATAATTGATGCGACAAGAAGATAACAGAATTTCTCCATGTCAACTTGTGTACATAAGAAATTTTATATGTTTAACGACTAATCTTTCTTTTAATTTGTTGTAAACTGTTAGATTTTGTAATTTGCTTATATAACTAATATTAAAATGAAATTTATCGTAAACCCATGTAAATCCATGATATTTCTACTTCAAAATTATTTTTTCTTTTAAATGATAAAACCTATATGGCTATATGCAACTTGTCTCGTGTTATTATTCATATTGGGTAAATATTAATTTATTTATTTAAAAGTACTATTTTACTCATAAGTACTAGCTTTTGATTTTTAAGAAGCAATATTTTAAGAATTTAATTTTTTATATAATATCAATATAATTTTTTATATTATTATTTAATTATATATATATATATATATATATATATATATATATATATATATATATATATATATCATTAAAAGTATTTAATTCTCACAATAATTGTTTTATAAACTACATATAACAATATAAATTGATTAATTGTATAAAAATTTTATAATACAACAAAATTAATTAAAATCAAATTCTAAACATTGTTGGAAAAATTACAGTAAATTACTAACATTCATGTTTTAGGCATTATGGAGACTATAACATACTAAGCCTAGAGATTTTGGTTTAATTTTTCTCTGAAACTTAGGAAAACAAAAAAGGTAAAAAGGCTAGAGATGCATCTTCTTTGGTTCTTTGTTGCCAGGTTTTGACCTTATAAATCGTTGTACAAGTGACATAGACAATTGTTTGAAGAGCAGCATGGCACAGGGATGCCCGGGTAGGACTCTAATCAATGCCCTAGGTTCAATCCTTCACTCACAAAATTACGTTTATTTTAATTTTTAAAAAAAGTGGTTATGAAATTTAAGTTTTAAATATAATAAAAAATTAAAAATTAATTTTTTAAAAAATTATTCATTTTAATTTTAAAAAGATATTTTTTTAATATTTTAATTATTTTAAAAAATTATTAAAATATATCAAAACTAATTTTTTAATAAAAAGTAAATTTTTACGCCCAAAATAATTACAAGCAAGTACAGCCCTTTATTGTCTATGATCAGAGAGAATCTGGGGGTAACCGGCTAAGGTACGATGGTCCTTTTCCAGTGTTTGGATTTTTATTGGTTATTGCAAGTTGTCGAGCAAGTTGCATGCTGGGTCTACCTGAAAGTGATCGCGGATGACGTTGCCACTCTCTAATCTGCTCCTCATGTTGACCCTTTTGAGATTCCCTTAATTGCGTAATACAATGCTGAGCTCCGCAGTTACCAATTATTAAATAAGGTGGATGATTCGTTAGTCCCTCAGGATTGGGACTAACGTTAGTCCACCTATAAAATTACAATAAATATCCTAAACTTTATAATCTCATTCCATTTTTATCCTTTCCATCTCTATTTCTGTAGCCACCGCTGTCATTATCAAACCCGATACCATTGCTACCACCATTGTCATATATTGTTCGAGAAATATTTTTTTTACATATAATTTTTGGGGCTATACTGACATATTTCTATTCATTGTTGGATGGAGCATAGACTCCAATTGATCTGGGTTGCTCATCCCAGCTAACGATGAATAGAGATGTGTCAGCACAAAGGCTTATAAACTCCACATACAAATAACACAAAGACTTGAAATTGAACACACCGCTTCTGCAACCACTTACTTCACTCTTTTCCTGCTGTTGCGTTTTTAATTTTTATTTCTTTTTAATTTGTATTTGTATCACTATCATTATTCATTATTGAGGGGAAGGGAGCTTAATGCAGAACTCATTCCCTCCTTCCTGTTCTTGGTTGGCACTAATGCTTTAATGACTTACAAATTAATTTAATTTAAATTACAACTTCTAAAATATTTTATTAATCATTATTGTAATTATTGCTTTTTTCCTAAGACCAAACCAATGCACAAGTGAGCAAGCAGAGCGTGAAGGGGGCGTAGCACGATGGGATTCATGGAGCGGTCTGTTTCAGTCATCTTTGGAACTATGTCTGGCAGGTCTGGTCGTGTTATACAGATAAAGACCAGCTCCGAGAAGTGCATAGCCAAGTACAAAAAAATGGGCTAAGGCTTGTTCCCCTGGGAAGATACGACAACGACGGAAAAGAATATAAACAGAAATTGGCACTGTAAATCAAAACCACACATGAGCTAGAAATTTCATAAAGCAAACAAGACGTACCCAAGACCTTAGCAACAACAAGATTTACTGGAATGCAGTAGAGAGCATATAAGAGATACAAAAGTAACTACTTAGGATGCGTTTGTTTGGGGTTTTTTTTTTTTTGGGGTAAAATGTAACTTTTTTTATTAAAAAAATTAATTTTTATATATTTGGATAATTTTTTAAAAATAATTAAAATTTTGAAAAAAAATTATTTTCAATTTTTTTTATAAAAATTGAAAAGAATAATTCTAAAAAAATTTAATTTTTAATTTTTTTTAATTATATATAAAATTTAAATTTTAAAATTATTTTTTTTAAATAAAAAATAAACGCTGCTTAAATAAAGATTGTGTGTGTGCCGGCGCGCGTGTGTGAGAGAGAGGATGGAGAAGCAGCGGTGGCTATGGTGTTGAGACACAATGGTGGCTGGGCAGTGGCACTCGTCCATCGATAACAACTAGGGTTTGAGATAGCGGCCTTAACAATGGTTGTTCAGTGATCGTCAAGCCAAGTTTGGCAGAGATATTAGCAAGAGCGAAAAAGGGAAAAGAAGAAGGAGAAAGAAGGTGAGAGGCAATTAAAGAAGGGTAATATTATAATTATGAAATTATTGTATTATTTAATAAATTATATATAATATTATAAATTATCAATCTAGACCGTTCATTCAAAATCTAACGTCTATTAGTAAGTGGACTAACCTTAGTCCCATACTTAAGTGGACCAATGAATCATCCACCATTAAATAAAGGATTTTGTTGGCCTGTTTAGTTTTTATTTTTATTTTTTATGTTTTCTGTTATCAAAAGTTTATTAAAAAAATTATAAAAATTGAAATAAAAACAAAAAAAATATGATTTTATTCTTTTACTGTTTTTATTGTTACTTTTATAAAATCGTGAAAATAAAACTATTTTTTAATGTAAAATTTTTTCTTTGATTTTTTAACCAGTGTTTCTTTAAGACATTGGTTAGATAAATCCTTAAATTAAATTACTCAGGGCTTCCACCCGTCTATGTACAAAAACTACTCAATGTTGTTGTCTTTTAGACGTGTAAATAAGAGAATTTCATATGAAGGTGGAACAAGAAATTTATGTGATACTAATTCATTTGAATTTAATTGGAGTGCATTGATAGTATAAAATTTTTTTATACTATTATCCGATCAAAATATTTTATTTGCATGATCATTCAAATAGTAGGTGATTATATCAAAAATTTTTACTGATGTGGTAATATATGATTGAATATCTATATAAAAATTTTTTACACTGATAATGTATTCAAATTAAATCCAATTCATTTACTATTTATTACGTTAATTTTGTAGATTACGTACTAGTGTCTCTTTGATAACTTTTTTTTTTAGTTAATATTTTTAATAAGAAAGAAAATAATGAATGAATGGAAAAACAAAAATAGCTCATAAACTAATATGACAAAACAAGAGGATTATCTAACCTAAAAACATATAAGAATTTCTCAATAAATAATTGCCAGCTTTTGCATTGCAGCTCTTGATCTTGAATGGCTTGGCTTCTGTATCCACATTTCTATTGGAAGCAAGAATAGGCACTATTGCCCTTGGCCCCGCACAAACGTCACCATTCAAATGATTTTATATTTACCTCTTCTTGGTAGATGAGGAAAGGTCAGAATAGCACATAGATCTTTTTTAATGGTAAAACGATAAATCATTATCCGTAGATTAGAGGTGGCAAATAGGGCGCCGACTTCGGTGCGCTTCGCAGTCCAAGGTGCTTAGTGTACCTTGTGATTGTAGCGCATCATATGGTGTAGATTTATGAGGTGTATCGATATACTAATTACCTATGATGTATTATAGTAATATATTAATTTTAAAAAAATTAAAAAATATAATTAAATATATTTTAAAAATTAATTTTTATATATTAATAATATAAAATTATACTGATAATATAAAATAATTTTATACTATCAATGTAATATTATACTGATAGACAGTATAAAATTATATTGACAGAATAAAATTATACTGATAAAATTTTTATAATTTTTAAAAATTAATTTTTATACATTAGTAGTGTAAAATGACACTGACAGTATAAAATAATTTTACACTGTTAAAATTATATTGATAGAGTAAAATTATACTGATAAAATTTTTAGTGTAAAATTATTTTATACTCTGTCAGTATAAAATTACACTGACAGAGTAAAATTATACTGATAAAATTTTTTTATTATAATGATAGTATAAAATTATTTTATACTGCCAGTATAATTTTATATTGTCAATATATAATAATTAATTTTTAAAATATATTTAATTATATTTTTAAATTTTCTTAAAATTAGATATTACTACAGTGCATCATAAGTGATTGGTACATCGATACACCTTATAATCTCAATTATCAGATTGCAGTGCACTAAGACTCGATTAAATAAGAAAGACCAAGTGGCCGGCAAATAGATGCATTTACAGAGTTGGAATTTGATTACAATGTATGTTGACAAATAAATTATCAAAATTATTCCTTATCAATGTGCCATTTTTTTATTCATCCTCATAGAAGATCATTGATGGTATGTCACTTGAGTGTATAGTATGACTGTCCAAATCAAAATACTAAAGAAGCCAAGTGACAAATCACAATTAATAAAATTCACATCGCATTGTCTTTGGCTTTTTGACACACCTACGATGCTTTTACAAACAATTTACCATTTTATTGTCCTTTACAAACTTAATCTGTGTCTATAGTTGTTTTTGCCAAGGTGGAATTTTTAATATTTTCCGCCTGAGTCAAATGGTGCTATCCCAATCAGCGCCAACATGCAGCCTTTGACTGACGAGATAGGACTGGCACGGGCGAGAAGATGGCACTAACCGAGGACGCGCCACCAAGCCTGCTCCTTTGTAACCTGCAATTGAAATGACCACTCCAGCAATTGAAATGACTAGGCGAGCACACGAAGAAGGTAGCGCAGAGTTAGATGGCGCCATCCTAGGGAGCTGACACGTGATAGTGCATAAAGGGTGGCGCAGAGTGAAAATGCGCCATCCTTCCGTTTATCTCCTTCCCTCATCCCCCCTCTTCTTCCCCCCCAACAGTTCAAACCACACACGAATGACGAAACACACAGCCACAACTTGCACTCATTTTCATCATTTCTCTTTTTTTTTTTTTCTTTTTCAATGCAATTCAGCTGCTCCTATTAAGGTAGTATTCTATTCATCTATGAGTTCTTTTTTTTTTTTGTACAATTATTATTTAGTTTTATCAATAAACTCAAATTATCACAGCTTTTAGTGAATTTATTTTTATGAAGTGGGATTTTTTTAAAAATTTTATTAGAATATTTATATTATGAAGATATATTTAGTTTTAAACATTAGATTTTTTTTTTCAGTAAGTTCATTTTTTTTAAAATAATTATGTTAAAAAATATTCAATTTATTTATGTTTGTAGGTGTTTTTATTTTTTTTTTTAAGATTAGAGTTTAATTTCATCAATAATTTTAATTTGGTTCAAAATTTATTAATTTATTTAAAAGATGATTTAAGAGCATTTGGTTAATTTTTTAAGAGTTAATTTTTTTTAAGTTTATTAAGATAAAATACTTATTAGACCAAATATTAATTATTGTAATACGATTACAATTTTAATTTATATTACTAAACAAATAAAAATGATCATACTACAATTTTATACTACAATTTTAATTTATATTACCTTTTTTATTTTATAGATGGCATCTAGTTTTTCTTCTTCATCACACGTCATTTATCCTGGGTCAGAAGATGCATCATTATTGACGATGCAAGAGACACATGTTTCACAATATATTTGGAATGGGCATCCTGATCAGGTGCTAGTGGTTAGAGGAAAATCTTCTGTTTGCAGCAGGAATGAGCAAATTCCTGCCGAAATTATTTCGTACTTGCAACAAGTAGGGTTTTATGAAGTTGCAAAGTTTGAATTTTTTCTAATTGAGCACACGTTAGTATATGCTCTAGTAGAGCAATGGAGACCGGAGACACATACCTTTCATTTGCCTCTAAGGGAATGCACGATTATGCTGCAAGATATTGCTACCTAGACGGGTCTTTGTATTGATGGGAGACCAGTTACTGGCAATACTTCTAGTCCATGGCAACCTATTCTGCAGCAACTACTAGGCGTAACTCCCCCGCAAAATGCTTTTCACGGTCATCGATTAAAAATGGCATGGTTAAATACATATTTTAGTGATATAAATGACCATAATGACAATGAGGTCCAGGTTCAGCGATTCACTCGAGCATATATTTTGCGGTTGATAGGGTTACTTATATTTCCAGATCATTCTGGAAACTTGATACCTTTAAGACTTCTACCATTGTTAGAGGATTTTGCCATAGCTGGACAATATAATTAGGGATCAGCTGTGCTCTCTTATTTATACTGTGAGCTTTGCAAGTGTACGAATTATAATCGGCGTGAGATTGGAGGCATAGCTTTGTTGGTTCAGCTATGGGCATGGGATAGATTCCCATCAATTGCCCCAACTCCTCCAATAGAGATCATTGATGGCCCATGTGGTGCTCGGTATGACCTTTTTCTTTTTTTTTTTAAAAAAAATTATTTAAATATTCATTACATGTTTTATAATTTTTGCTTGAATATGTAAAATAATAGATGGATAGATGGTAGAACTTTTACGGCCGTACGACGAGACTTGCCGTACTATCGTCGCATGTTTGATCGATTAAAGTGAAAAGATGTAAGAAGCTCTAATTGATCCCTTTATAATTTTGATTATGTTAACTCTATGTAATATTAATTATTGTCATTTGGCAGATTATATGGGAGCCGTATCTTGAAATTTATGGAGCACTCCCACATATATGCCTTGAAGGCTCTGATGTTTGGAGAGTTGTTGTGACACTTATATTTTTTCATATTGTGAAGTGGCATCAATCGAATCGGGTGATGCGTCAATTTGGCTTACAGCAGGGTATTCCAAACCAACCACATCAACCTAAACAACTCCATGATCTTACATTACATGGAAAGGAGAGTGATAATTGGATGCTATTGTATGCTTCAGTTATCCAACTATGGCATGATAGGGCACAATATGTGGTAATTGGTGACTAGCAAATAGGATTATTGAGTGAGAATGATCCTACATGCGATGGTACTCAAGGCACACCGGTCGTTGGATTAGTAGAGATGGTACATGCAGAGGATAGATAGTAAGTGTTATTACTTTGTTTGATTAAATTATTTTGTGTTATTAGCACCTCTATATAATGTTTGTGTATGTTTGAATAGCATAATCAATTGGAGCAAATGCATCATTTATCCTTTATCAATGACTCAAGCTTTTGAAGAATTAAACAAGGTTACTGAACTTGCTGCAGCTTGTATTCAACAGCAGCCTCTTCCACAACCTGATGTCAATGTGGCAATACCTCTGACTTGGGTGGAAGGTGGAGGACTTCAGCGACGCAGAAGGCGAGAAGCGACAGAGGTTCATACCCGTCCTCCACTTCCTGAATGCGATCATGGCCAATATTATATTCCATCAGCATCATCATCCAACCCAATGGGTTCAGGTCAAGAAAGAACTTATTATTGGCCACCTCAATATCAAACAGCAGGAGCATCCTCTTCCCATGCTGCATATTATTCATGTGGCCCAAATGAGGCATATGTCCCTTTTGCACCGAGTTCATCACAATTTACACCACCTGTATACATGCAACTAGATTTTACACCTAATGCACCTATGGGATTTATGAATTTCTTATCACAAGAAACCCTTTACACTCCACGTGGTGTAAATGTTGTTTCTCCACAGGGTATTGACTTGAATGAAGATTTTTTATCTGTAGCTAACCTTGAGGATGATGAGGATGACGTGAGAAGAAACCCGTGTTGTAGGGCAAGAGACAGGCGACGTGGTTGTATATTATCACCCAACTCTCCACATGATTGATATAGATGTATTTTCTTATTTATTAATGAAAATTACCTATTGTTAGCTAAGTCTTCAATTTATTACAATTTAAAGTTTTTAGTTTTTATTTTGCTATAACAAAAAATCACTAAATATCTTCATTATTTATATTGTTAATATCATATCGTGACAATTTAAATAATTAATAGGCAAATGATAGAGGACAATAAGTAAAAAATATTTAAAAAAAATAGTTTGCAAATAATAAGTAACAACTTTGTATTAACAAATTTATTTCTATGATTAGGGGTGGTTATGATCAATTTTGTCCTGAAAATTCAATCTGATTTGAAGTTTATTAAGTTAAATTTGTGTTCTAATATGCTTGTAAAAAAATTAAAAAAAAAAAGTCTCATACGTTTTGAGATTGAGTTTAAATTATAATCAAATTACAATGATAAGAAATTAATTAACAACCAAATGACTCAGGATAATTTGACAAAATTAAATATCTTCATCGTCTATACTGTCAATATCATATTGGGACCTTTGACTTGCAGTAAGATGAGGACAAAGACGTCGATTATGACCTTCCTTTTTATATATTCCACATCATTGCCTTCGCTGCGATTCTCTCAAGTCCATTTCATTCCTTGTACGTGTAGACTTCGGCCTACCCTTGGCACGAAGGGTTGACGGATCTAGAACCAATGTCCAGTTTAATGCGGCTACAATGCAATCCTCATTACCAATTGGCCACCACTGTCCACCATATGCATTGACAATATTTTGGATAGAATAAACCGAATCAACTAAACTATAGAAGTCTATACTCATAGCAGCACAAGCAACAATTGCATGAGAGCATGGATATTTATATGCTTGAAATTTTCTACATTGGCAAGTACTCTCCTTAAGTTTAGGGCCCAAGTATGACCGCCACTTTGTGTCACAGGGTTGAATGCCTCTTCAACCTCAAATCTTGAGGTCTCTATGTCATATCTACGAACTTGGTGGGAACATGCATCCTCCTGATTCTTCCTAATAGCGTCGACTAACTTCTTACAAAACCTATTTCCAGCGCTCAGCTTCGCCCTCACCTCTACACCTCTTTGCACAAAATACTCGACCATCCTCCCATATGTGCACATAACCAACGCAGTTATTGGTAGATTTCTAGCACCTTTCAACACTTTATTCACAGCCTTTACTAAATTTGTTGTCATGTGCCCATATCTATATCCTCCTAAATCATATGCCTGACTCCATTTCTCCTTCGGTATACTATCAATCCATCTCTGAATTTTAGGGCTAATTTGATGGAATTTCTCTAAATTTCTATCAAACCAGTGCATGCGAGTCGTATACCCTACATGAACACAAATTGAATATTACTTCCAAAAAGAACAAAAAGATCAAAATTCATACATATAATATTAAAATTTTGAAAATGCACTTCTTACCAAGTTTCAATAGGTCTTGCTTCAATTTCGTATTCTTAAACTTATGGTTGAAATTGCTGGCAATGTGGCAAATACAGTACACATGATACGCATATGGAGGCTGCCAACCAAGGTTTCGATTTGCCACAGCTCTTTTTTTACTTGCATAACGATCAGAGATAAGATACATACCTTGTTTTCTTGTCACATATTGTCGGATGTTTCCTAAAAACCATGACCAGACGTTTAAGTTTTCTCCTTCGACAATAGCAAAGCAATCGGTAAAATGCAACTATTTCCATCCTGTGTAGTGGCAATTAAAAGTGTACCACGATACTTTCCATATGGAAATGTGCCATCAACTTATATAATGGGTTTGCAAAAATTGAAGGCATCACAACATTGCTTGAACATTCAAAACACCCGGTGAAATGTTCGAAATCGATTGTCTACTTGATTATTGATGACAAATTCAGTTGTCTCAATTTTGTAGACAGAATCTAGTGTAAACATCTGCATATATGCAAGCCATCTAGGTAGCTTTGCAAATGATTCCTTCCAATCACCAAACACCTTTGTTATTGCCTTTGGCTTACCCATCCACACCTTCTGATATGATACTTGAAATCCATATTGGCTATTAATTCTTTCTCTAATCAAAGAAATTGGGATCGAAGGTTCCAATTTAACCAACCCTAACATAAATTAAGCAATCAAATTATTATTAATAAATGAACTTAATAACCATAAAGTACGTAATTGATATATAGATAAGTGACATACCTAGTATATTTGCACAGATAAAATTTGAATCTAATTTGTAGTTATCTTGAGATAGCATTGGATTAAGACAAATGTGACGACCACTCCATTTGGTAATTTGCCATTTATTTGTCTTCTTTCCTAAAATTGCCCTCATTCACCAAGGGCAATCTTCTCTTGTACAAAAAATTGTTGGTGTTGATTCGACTATAATATATGTTTGATGAACCTACATAAAATAATGTTTGACAGCCATCTGGACTTCTTTGCTATCAAATCGTAAACCAACATATAGCTCATCTCCAACACGCCAAGAACCAGGCGCATCTAACCCAGGAAATTCATCCGTCTCTTGATCAAGGTGGTCCCAATTGATATAATTATAATGTGGAGACACATTCCAGAATGAAGTCTCCATCAAATGTGTTGCATCTATAAAGATCTTATCAAATTATGAAAAGGTTCTAATAAAATCACAATATATACAAATAATTATACCAAAACTAACCGTCTTGTTGTGGAAATTGTTCTCTAATATGCAAAGATGATGCAACAGGAGAAACTGTAATAGCCGGAGAATCCATTTTAGCCTCAGAAGAATCGTTATTCAGAATCTCACCCTCATCACCATCTTCATTTTCATCTGAAGATAGATCCCTAACATAATCTTCATCTTCTTCTTCATCTGACAAGCATACATTAGCACTAAAATGATCGCCAGATGCAACACCAGAGTGAATAGAAGGGGCAATAGACAATAATAAGCTGCTTGCAATATCAATCTCAGCATACAGTTCGAGCACTATTAAAGGAGACCATTGCTCAAAAGTGCTAATTATGCAATCAACATCATCATCATCATCAACTATTTCAAGAGCAGTATATGTATTGTTCTCTCGAGAAATTGGAAATTTATAAGTAAGACTTGAAATAGTTTGATGATATTGAAGCTTCAATTTGGCAGCAATTTTCCTCTTTAGTGCATTATAACCAAGATTTTTTTCTATTCTAATTGATCTTTTATTACCTTCAAAAGTACATCCCTGTGGCCCATCAAATTTTCTACCATTCCAATATATAAATACAATAAAATTACTCATTTTTTAAAATAAATTAAAAAAGATAGTAAACAAAAATTAACAAAAAAATAGAAGCTATAAATTTCTAAAATATAGTAGAATGTATAAAGATTAAAAATTGCAAGCTGGAGTTTTATAAAAACCTAAAAAAATAATAAAATTTATTTTATAAGGAGCAGATGATTTAAAGATGAAAAATTACAACTAGAAACTAAAAATTCAAAATATAAGTAATGCTACAATAAGACAATATAAAGATTAGAAATTTTAAATGAAACTAAAGAAATTCAAAATGCAAAGCGTAATCAGAAGGTAAATAAAGATTGAAAATTCAACATGCAAATAGTCGGACGTAGTGCTAGAATGAGGGGGATTTAAAAGGAGCCAAGTGGAGTGCTGTTAACCAGCGTCACCCGAGATCAGCTGCCATGTGGCAGCATCTGACAGGTGATGCATATTGAGTTTGCACCAAATGTACTGTGCGTGGGTCACAAGGGAGTGGCGCTCTGTCACCATGCGCCATGCCTCCTTGGCAGGTACGAGTGGCACTCTGTCACCCTGTGCCTTCTGTTCGGAGCTTTGTCAGCTAGTGGTGGCGCTTTGTCATGCGGCGCCATCTGATAGCACTTGTCTTGTTTGGCAGAAATGTGAATGGTGGCGTTGCTTGAAGTTGCGCCATCTGACAGCTACAAAAATATAAAAAATTCCACCCTGGCAAAAGCTACCCTAGACAGGAAAATTGTTTTGAAACAACTATAATCCTGCAATTTGTTTGCAAAAGTACTATAGTTTGGTGAAAAAGCCCATTATCTTCACTCACAACTTTTAAAGATACAAGATCCGTACATGAATCTTCTCCTTTACATGACGATGACTTCATTTGTAAAAATATTTTTGGTGGCGAGGTAGGTCTAGTCACTAGTTGATGAGTTGAATAGGCAACAAGACCGAAGCATATGGAGAAGAGAATTTCGAATCCGAAGCCTTGGAAACACGTGGTAAAAGATGCTATATAGCGATGCATCCCTGGGTTGGACAATGGGGCAGTGGAGGACGTGGTGCTTCACGTGGTGTGTCCAAAAACGACGGAGCATGAACACAAAGGCTAAGTTATCCGATAAACGGCGCGCCGTTTATGTTGACCAGACTCCCTGCAACCTATAGCTGCAGCCCAACACCCAGGGGGCTCAAAAGAGATCTCAAAATTCCTCTATCCCAACGGGTGTAAGCTTCTCTTACTCATTGCTGACTCATGGAATGTCTCTCCCACGTGCTTTCGCCGGTGCATATACATGAATCAACCACAGGTTGGTATGGGAAGAATTCTCGTAATATCCTACTATCTCTCTCTCTCTCTCTCTCTCTCTCTCTCTCTCTCTCTCTCTTTTCTTTCCCTTTTTTTTTTGGTTCAATTTAATTTAAATCGTTGTATATTACAGTGTAGATGTAGAATGTGTTTAACGTGGGATTTGCGCTACTCCATCCTACTCAGGCCCACGTCATTGTACCGCTGGTAAAAATTATCTCCACCGGCAAATTTGAACAACATGAATTAACTAATCAATTCCCGTATTTTTATTTCCTAGTTGTAGTTTAAAACTTTAAGGTTTGTTTGGTATGTATGATAGTATAAAGTATGATAGAATAAGAGTTATAATATAAGGTCTGATTATATAAAACTTAATAAAAATTTAATATTATACAGTATTTGGTATGTTACTATATAAGATGTAGTATTATATAAAATATAACTAGAAAAAAGATTATAATAAATATAATTTTAAATATTAAATTTGAAAATTAAAAATTAATATAATTAATTAAATAGTTATTATAATTATTTTAGCTATTTTTTATTATATATAAAGATAATTTTATATTAAAAATTATTTATTTATTTTTAATATTTTTTCATAAATATAAAAAATATGATAGAGAGAAAAAAAATTAAAGAAAGAGTTTTTATATATCGAAATTCAAGCGGATTTAATATCGCATTTCTATATTTCGTTGTGTTTTTTTATCATATATAATTAAATTTATATTATATATTATTTATTATATTTTTATATTTTAATAATAATAATTTTTTATTCCTATATTTTTATATTAGTTTGAATAGTTATTTTACAATTATGTTTTTAAAAAATATTTATTTATTATTAAATATTTTTATTAAATAATATTATTTTTTATTTATATGATTTTTATTTTTATTATTTATTTAATAATTATTTTTCTTTTAATAAAATATATTAAAAAATAAAAAAGTGAAAAAATCTTTATACATCAAAAGCTAATCAGACCTAATACGGCCTCCCTATATTAAATTAAGTTATCTATTATTTAATATATAAGGGAGGTTTGATGGATAAACTTATATAATAAGTTGATTGCACCAAACAACAGATAAAGTTATAACGTACTGTATTACTTTATCCTATCATACCTAATACGGTATGCCAAACACCCCCTGAATGGTACTAGATTTTTAAAAGAAGATATCACTTATTCTAGAAATAAGTATTATATTTGTGAATTTAACTTAGATGCATTGTCAACTAATTATATCTTATCACGTCAATAAATATGATTAAGTCTTACACTCGATATTTAAATGAGTATACAAATAAAATGATATAATTGGCTAATTATATAAAAATCTTTTATATTGTTAATGAATTCAAATTAAACTCTATATTTATTTTATTAAATAACTTATTTTTTTATTACAAATTATACTAAATTTAAAAACAAATTTATGCACCAAAAAAAAAATAAATTAGATATTAATATGTAATCTAATAGTTGATATTATATCAGATAAAGTGGGTTCTTGAGCCAACAAGGTGGTCTAAATGAAAGGAACTCAGGCTAGGAGCCTGACCATATCTTGAGAGTTTAGTTTCTGGCAGATTCTGTGATGTACCTCACAAGTGAGGTGCATCATACACCTTATGGAATAAACGGTCAGATCTGAAGGTGTATAAATACATCTTATGAGATTAATGATCAGATGTAAGGGTGTATTTGTCCACCCTCAGATCTGACCGTTTATTCCATAAGGTGTGTGATGCACCTCACTTTGTGAGGTGCATCACAGAATCCGCCTTAGTTTCTTATCTATCGGATGAGAGGATACTTTGAAAAAAAAAAAGTGAGCCCATGAAATATCAAATCATTTTTAAATTATATGAAAATTTTTACATTTGATTTGTTTAGCAGATTTTTTAATTCAATAGCTAGATTGATAAAATTTAATATTTACAAAAATTATTCAATAAATAAATATGCAAAAATTTATTCTTAGGATAATTGATTTTTTTACCAAATTTTAATATTAAATTAATTTTGATATATTTTCAGTGTAAAGTATTTTATAATGTTAATCAATCATCTTTTTTAAATTTGTGACTTTTAAAATAATTATTATAAAAGTCAAATATTTTTAATGATGTAATAATTATGATTAGATGATTATATAAAAAAAATTTATATTAATAATATATTAAAATTGAATTCTTTTAAAATATTACTTTCTCTTATAATCAAATAGGCACTTATTTTCTTTATTTAAGGTATTTGATTCAAGTCATGTGAATGCGAAGCGCTACCCTTACCCTCACAGTGCGCTAACACCACATGAAACCAATTAGTAAAGTTTGAATGATTTCAAATCCGGATGACTGAGATAAAAAGAAAATAGCAACTAGATTGTTTTGTTTTCATCTAGCTTAGCCTTCTCTCTCATTTTTTGTTTCTTGCGCCACTCTCATTTTTTTTTTTTGTGGTTCTCAATTTTAGAGTTAGATAATATTTGAACTTATTTACTACAATTCAATCAATTTATTCTTCTCTTTACTTCGATCACGGACAGATCATTCATGTTGAAACTATTTTATACTTTTTTACTGCTAAATTAATATCATATATTTATCCTCCTCTTCTTTGTGCTTGGTCTTGGACTTGTTAAATTAATGTTTAGTAAATATACTTAGTTTTTAAGCTTATTGATAAATTCTTTAAGTACTTACAAAATTTACTATATTTATATGAATGGCAGAATCAAATCGAATATTTAAATGTAAGAAATACAAGATGGTGGCCTCTCCAGTTAAACAAGCTTGCGTCGTAACAATAATATTGAATGACATGAAATTAAAGATTTGTCATCAATCCAAGCTATAGCTAATGCGGTACAATACAACCTTTACATAAATCCAAAATGCAATTTGCTTTTTTATCCTGTCTTTGGTTTTAGATGTACTATTTGCCACTTCTTTCCTTTTTTTTTTTTTTTTTGCTGCTCTTTTAAATTTGAATTGGCCATTGGCCGAAGTGTTTTCAACCATTAAATTTCAAACAATTAAAAGATTCTGAATTCTGAATTGTGAAAATGAAAACTTTTCTGAGTTAAGGCTTTGATTTATATACTGAAGCGTTCTTCTGCTGCACAATCAGCTGTGACTAACACACTCCTTTTTATATTTTTAGGTCTAAGCTGTGACGAACACACTCTCGACCTGTTGTTATTACCTACTAACTAACTAACGGACTTCTCTATTTCCATTATAATTAATCACATGTTGATAAATTTTTTTATTTTTTTGGTCTTACATGTTGATGAATCAGTCACAGTCTTGCTGCTGAACTTGGTTGATTGGGCTTTAACTGTTTCCAATTGGGCTGCAGCTGGTTGGGCTGAACTCTACTGTATTAACAACTGTGGCTTCATTTTGACTATGTTTCCTGTACTGGGCTGACCCATTGAATAGTAAGTGTGAAAGACAAATCTAGGGAATGTTAAAATAACATGACCCCCCCCCCAACAAAAAAAAAAAAGTGTTAAAGCAAGTAACCGACTGTGTGCTGTCCTTTGGGATCAATGGACTACAATAATATTAGGAACAATACAAGTGCTCAGTAACCGAGTCGTACAATAGTAATTTTTGTTCGGTTCGCATTTCATAAAATAATGACGTTTGCCGAGTATTTAATTCATTTATTGGATAAAATAATTTCCGCTAATTCGTTTGTTTTAGAAAAATATGATGAAAGCTATGAATCGTGAATACACCAAGTTAGTGGTGTGTTCGCATGTCTGACGTGCATGGGACATAGACGCTTGTTGAGTACCTGGACGAGATGTGTCTAACACACATCCATACGTGTCCCAATAAAGGAATATTTTTTCAGTTCGGACATTCATCGAGCATGACTAAATACAGTTCAAATATAATATGAACAATTTATTGCACCTCCATCTCTGTATATGTATCTGTACCATGATCATGTCTCATGTCATCTATCTATATCAATGTTTGTGTTTCATAGGTTGAAAATATACGAAATTAGATAATTAAATAATTAAAAATTATTACATAATCTATTATTTTTAGTTTAATTGCTTACATAATTTTAGTTTAGAGTGCTTGTTAGATAAAACAGTCTCTAAATTAATAGGGACTGCAAGATTCAAACCTGAAATAGGAAAACATGATTCCCGACCATCTATTTCTAAATCAGCTTACGAAGAATTTCTCAAACTCTATTTATATAACTCTTACATTCACAATCATGCAAAAAAAGTACATCGACAAGCATTAAATTTCAAAGGGTGCTATATATAGAGGCTTGTTACAACCTTTTTTTCTTAAGGTAATGTAAGGATGTGTTTGTTTAAATTTAAAAAATTAAGTACTTTCATGATTAACTTCTCTTGATTTTTTAAAACTTGTGTTTTTTCTAATTTATAAAAAAAGTGGTAAAATAACTATTTTTTATTAAATATTTTTTTTAACAATATATCTAATTATCTTGAAATTTTATATATTTTAAATTAAAAATAATCTTTTTAAGAAAAAAATCTCCAAAATACAAACCGTATATCCTCTACATAATTAGCTTAAGATCTTGTCAATTAGAAAGATAATGGAAAATTAGATTTTTTTTTCTATTGCCCATAACAATGTCGTATATTTATTGACTTTTGAATAATAAGTGGTTTATATTATTTCATCTAACAACTATATTTATTTTTCATAAAAAAATTCTGATTACTTTTTTATTATGTAACATTATCCTCGCTTAAAATAGAAGGACATAAGTATTTAATGCTTGAAGGCTATTAAAATAGTTGACACATTTTTTTAAGAGTTATATTATTTGTACATTCCATTTTTTGGACATGTACTATGCCAATATATATCCATTTATTATTAGATGGGGTGTGAAACCCAGTTTAAGTGGGATCCACACCTCATTTAATAGTGGATGAATATGTATTGATACGGTGTCCAAAAAATGACGTATACAAATAATATTTCTCTTCTTTTTAAGATGATTAAAACCATTATCGAAACCTTTGGCTAATATAAGGAGATTTGAAGTTTCCTTGCTTCTGTTTATATAAATTTACTTTTCGCATTTCTATGTTTGTATGATGCATGCAATGAAATGACAGCAAACTAAGGGGCCACATAAAACAGTTATATTAATTTATATACAAATTAACTAATTAAAAATTAAACAACATTTGATTTGAAATTAATTTATAAAATATTTTTAATATATGTGCTATTTAACATAAAATTAGTCAAAACAAAAAGTTGAAATATGGACTATGCTCAATGCACCAGTTCAAATAACTCGACAAATTCGGTTGGATAGACTAATAAAGTTGAGGCAAAAAATAATTTTAATATAACTTATTCCCGATCTGATTTAGCTCTTAGCTCGATCTAATTTAGCCTAACTTGACACTAGCTAGCTTGAAATAGGGCTCGGCTATCCTACAAACTCCAAAATATCAAAATTAATTATTAAATTATTATATGTATATTTTAATATTGATTCAAATTATATCCTTTTAAAATAAATATCATTTACTTTAAGTGTGATTAATTTTAAATATTCAAATATGTTTAATCTAAGTCTTTTGAAATAATCTAATCAGATAAATTATTAAAAATTAATATTTTAGGCTCTAATTATATAAATGCATAAATAATGTGCAGGCCAATGAGCCAGCTTGAAATACTGACAACTCCTACGGGGCCAACAAAAGACTAGTCTTGACTATACTTGGCCCGCAATAGATCAACCCGAGAATTGACACCTCCAAAGAGCAGTAGTGGGAAGTACATAATAAGATAAAAGAGAAAAAAGATTAGAGAAAAGTAATTTTAAATTAGTTCTTTTAAAAATCAATTTTAACTTAAAATTAGTTTCAATAAAAATTAATTTTAAAAAGTCTTTTTGGTATTAAGAATTGTTCACACAATTTTGAGTTGAGAGTGGTGATTAGGAAAAGCATTTAATGTTCCATTAATATGTTGAAATTTTAAGGGTTTAAGGTCATCAAAATCCCTTTAAATTAATCCTTTGATGAGCATTTATTTGTTTGGTTTTTAGTATTTCAAGTTTTGCATGCCTTCTAGCTTGTTTTGGGTTTTCTTGTGATCTAAATATGAATTTTGAGGAATAAAAATATGCATTCTGCCAGTTGGCCACCCAAGTGCCAGAAGCCTATTGCCTAGGCACCTGACGTGAAAATCTTGGAGCGCTCTACCAACTTAGTGTCCAAGTGCCCAGTGTCTAGCACCTATGTGCTGATGGGTGTATTGCGTACACTGTGCTCCATTTAAATAGCAAAAAAAAAAAAAAAGTGGGTTTGGACCGTAGTTGAGACAGAAAAATGTAGAGAAATCATCTACAATGTTGGACATAGGCAAAGAACAGTTAGAGGAGGAGAGATGGAAGACTCTTTCACTTTGAATCTTGGGTCTTACATGGATTCTTATCTCTTTTTCTATTTTGCTTTCTATTATAGCATGAGTCACTATAATTGTTGGTTAGGGTGAGGGCATAGTTTGATTTGGTTGTTCATGTAATCGATTTCTTGTGACTTAATGTTGGATTTGACAGATTAAAAATTTATCTTTTGTTTCTATTGCAATTTGTGAAATGGCCTTTCCTGAATTAATTTAGGCTTGATACATGAATTGGAAAATTTGTACAGCTTCTAACTCTAGGAATAAACTTCAAATTTTTAAGGTTTAGGAATTTATTTTGAAGTTGTGTGGACTATGAATTAGAATTACTTGCTTAATCCCTCTTTTTGGTTAAAGTGTGATTAAGGAATTGATATGTTTTAAGTGAGAAGAGGAAATTGATTCTTCCAAGGAATTGGGGGTCAATTACCGACTTTTTTACCTATTTAAAATAAAAAAAAATAATATTTACGGATATACGTCATTTCAACTTTTTTTTTTTAACCAAAATGTTCTGTTTGTGAGATAGTGGTGAACTCGATCGAGGCTGGATCGAATTTATAATTGTTCAAATTTTTCTGAAATACACAGAATTTGATCCAGGGTAGGTAGAATTTAACACTATTCGAGTGAATAGTATTGAATTCTACCCACCTTGGATCAAATTCAACACTGACATAAACCTTAGCCTTAACCCTAAAACACTCTTAATCCCAGCCTCCTATATAAACCCCACCCCACTCGGGACAACTACGGCGAATTGAAATTGAGCATTGAGATATTTCTGAGTAAGAATTCAAAGTATTCTGTGAGAGGTTTTGTAGAAAAATTATTGAGAGAGTTTTTTTTTTTTAAAAATAGGTGTGAGAAAATAGGTGTAAGAAATGGCTGAGAGTTCTATACTTGCGTATCATAGTGGTGAAATTATAAACACAGACTAAGGAGTAACATTTTTCAGCCAAAATTCTCAATTAATAGCTATGCGTCCAATTATAAGTCTTTTAGAGCTATAAAACATCATTCTGCAGATGTCAGGGAAAGTGGGGAACAAGCAAATCACACATTTTTTTTATCAAGTTCCCATGGCTATTGGACAAGGTGTGCTTCATTATAGAAGTTGGCAACTAAATAATGATAATGATGTTGGGCTTATGTTTAATTTTCTTGCCTAATTTGAAGAGATTCGTATCATCGAGTTGTATGTTATTTTGGAGGACTTGCATTTCAGTTTAGGTGGATCTGTCCCTAATCCATCAAATATTTCTGTGTCACAACCGATGCATGCTCCAACTTTTGCTATGGCAAGTCCCATACAGAATGAAAATGATCAGAATGAAGGTGCGGATGATTTGATGGATGGTCCAAGCTTCCATCAACTTGCAATGCAGATTGTTGAGCCGCTTGCACTTGTTGTTGCTAATAGAAGCTATAATTTTACTATTGATGATGAAGATGATTAAGACGAGCCTATTGAAGTTTCAGTTGACAGTGATAGTGGCGAAGATAGAGTGGTAGAGCCTATGACACAGAGGCAACCATGTAGGACCTAGTCTCAATTCCAATCTCAGTTAAGCGAGCATGTTGGCCACTATTCATCTTTGAATTTGGAAGCCATGTGTACGAGAACATTTCTAGGGTTGAACATCGCGAATGGAGGTGAAATGCCAGCATTGATAGGAGAGAATGAGTTGCAGGTGGGGCAACAATTTGGTTATAAATAAGCTGTGTTATTTGCTATAAAAAATTATAGCATTCGAAAGATTGGTTGAGTACAAAGTCTTGGAGTCAGACTAAATAAAATACCATGGCAAGTGCAAATACTTTGGAAATGGGTGTAACTGGAGCATCCGTGTGACATATCGGCGAAGAAAGGAATTGTAGAAAATTCAAACGTATAATGGACCACATACATGTGTGTTCGCATTACTTTCACAAGACTACCCCCAGTTGAACACTAATGTTATCTATGCCACCATATTTCCTATGGTTTAAGCTGTTCAAGTATTTCCATTAAAGTGCTTCAGGGAGCAGTGGAGAATAGGTATGGCTTCAAGACATTATATAGAAAGGTGTGGCTTGCTAACCAAAAGGCTATTGCTCGTATTTTTGGTGATCGGGAAGAGTCATACAATGAGCTTTTGAGATGGTTGCAAGGTCTTCAAACATTTATACCAGGTAGAATATTTGAATTTGCAACTTTGATGTACAATGTGTGAAATTCATTGATCTTAATTTTGTGATGTTTCATTACCTATTTTGCCAGGTACAATATTTGAATTGTCAACTCTGCCATACTATGTTGAAAATTTTGTTGATCATTGCTCTGTGATGTTTCACTGCTTATTCTGGACTTATCCACCGTGCATTGAAGCGTTCAAATTCTGCAAACCATTCGTTTCAATGGATGGTACACATTTGTATGGCAAATATGGTGGAACATTATTGATGGCAATTGCTCAAGACGGCAATTCAAATATTCTGCCTATTGCATTTGCCGTAGTGGAGGGGGAAACAACAGAATCGTGGTCATTTTTTTTTAGCAATCTTTAGCGGCATGTGACACCACAAGAAGGTATTCTCATAATTTCTGACAGGCATGTTGCTATTAAAGCTGCCATAAATGTAGAAGGCAGCGGCTGGCATCCTCCTTTAGCTTATCCTATATATTGCATTTGCCATATTGTGTCAAATGTTGCGGTAATATTCAAGAGCAAAGATGCAAAGAGAGCTCTGATGAATGTAGCTTATGCAAAGACTCATCAAGAGTATCTTTATTACCGCAATTTGTTAAGATATGAGAATCCAGTTATGTGTGAATGGATTGACAGAATTTCCATTGAAAAGTGGGCTCAACATGCTAATGAAGGGCGTAGGTTCGGACATATAACGACCAATTTGTCTGAGTGCATTAATGCTATTCTTAAGGGAAGTGGAGGCCCAACTTGTTGCTGGCCAAATATTTTCGCAAGTCTTGCAATGGGCAATCGAGGAGAATAAGCAGTCGATTAGTACCATGACGGTGGCTGGATTTACTCGGTCAAACTCATCATTTGTGGTTGAAGAACTCGGGCCAATAGGGGGTTGGAGTCAAAGAAATTATAGGGTGAGGTTAACGGATCAATGGTGTGATTGTGGGTACTTTCAAGCATTGCATTACCCATGCCGCCATGTGCTTGTTGCATGCACATATGCACGACTTGATTAGGCTAGTTATGTTGATGATGTATATTGTATGCAAAATGTTTTTAGCATCTACAGAATGGAGTTTGCGCCTATTGCAAATGAAAATTATTGGCCTCCATACAGTGGACCTAGAATACGCCTAGATCCGCACCTCCGATGAGCTACTGAGGGTCGTCTAGTCTCAACCAGAATCAGGAATGAAATGGATGAAGCTGAATCTGGGCAACCAAAACGCTATGGGTTGTGTAGGCAAGAGGGTCACACCAGACGAAAATACCCAACCTTAGTAGCTAAATCCTTCAATGGGGCTCGTGAAAATAATTAGTTTAAATGATGTTTATTTTTAGAGTTTTATTATGGTACGTTAAATATAAGCCCAATTAATCTAATCATATTATGTTTCGATTATTGCTCATGACAAATCTGGTTCTTGACTTATACTTTTATATTAAAAATTTTGATTTTATTTTTTATTTTCTCCAAGAAAAATAGTAATTGATGCAAAAGAGACATACATGAGTAATCAATTTCATACGTAAGTTCATACAATTCCACACATACATAAGTAATCAAGTTCATACATAAGTTCATACAATTCCACACATACTCAAGTTTATACATAAGTAATCCATACAAAAGAACATAAAAAAATAATGGTTGAAAAATGATAACTGTTCTACACAGCAATTCTCGATCATGCCTGCAAAAGAAAATGGAAAATTTCATATGAATAATCTAATAACCAATATTACAACCAACATAAATAATTTAGACAAAGTAATTATATGTACCTAAGCCTGCTAACATCTAATAGCCACCTGCATCTCGTCTTGGGGCTGGTAAATGGCCACCCATGTGACAATAATGACCTCAAATTTTCCTTCTCATCCTATGTCGTCCTTGGTCCTACTCTTGCTCTTGCTCCTGCCCTTGCTGTTGCTCTTAAGCAATCATGAAACATGTAATCTGCAGTCAATGCAGAAGGTAGAGTCCATTCAAGAAGATCAAATCCCAATATATGCTGACTAGGGAGATTATGAATCGGTGACTGTGACATCTGCATTGGATAAGAATTGGCCATCATGGTCGTCGCATTGAGATTCATATCTAATTGATCCAATGATGGTCGGTAATAGTCCGATGTCATGGTCTGATATGTAACCGTCTCCTCAATGTATGTCTGTTGATGCATTGATGCTACAGGGAAAGTAGGCCCATTCAAGCAAGCCCGAAGCTCAGCTTGAAAGTCAACAAACCCCGGTGAACCTGAACTCAAAGATCTCAAACTGAAAGGGCTCGAGGCGTGCATGTTCTCGGCCATGTATTGATGGCTAGATTCAGCATGCTCAGTCATGTATGGGCATGGCAGGTTGCTGGGGGATAGGTGGGGCTGAGAGTTGGTGCAATCTTCATCATTAGTATCGTCCTCATCATGCTCCATATGCTAAACGTGCTGGCGACGACTTGCACATGTCCAAACACGAAGGCGACGCTCTCGACATTATCGATCTGGCATGTGAGCTGGTCGAGGCACACTAGTCATGGGTGGGACATTCACAAGCACATCATCTTCCAATTCAAACTGTCTTGGGTCACGAAGGGTCCTATCTACAGACAGAAATCTTCGTGCAACAGTTGCATACCATCCATTATACTCAGCTGATGGACGATAGTCTTGGCTCATCATAAATTGAATTGCCCGACCGTGTCTCTCCTCCCACAAAGTGTGAAACTCCCTATGATAATTTGGCCACCAGACATCGTTGTTACTGCACCCATTGACTGGATGCAACCTATCAATATGTAGTGGCTCTTCTAGTATGTGCTGTTGTCCACCCAGTTGTCAGACAACACGATCCACCTGATGCCATTCAATAGTCGCGAAGCATATAAGTGCTATCACAGATGACCAAATATCCACCTCAGTATAAATCCATTGCGGTTTGTTCTAAATAACAAGCGGGTTATAATATAGAATCCAATCAAACTGCATTAATTAAAAATGATATATTAAATTTTTTGATAAATGTATCGAATTAAAAATTGAACAATAATAAATAAATTTAACGTATTTTATCTCTGTAATACCAATCTCGTCAATCCGGCGCCTATATGCTGATAAACAAGGCCTTTTGCTATCAGATGTGGCCATTATTTCTGGCCATCTAAAAAAAAAAATCACTAAAATTTGGTATTTTAATATTACAAGTAACAAATATAAATAAATTAAAAGTTTATTATTCAATTATTACCCTACCTAGTTGCTAATGGAAATCTGAACTCGTGACTTCTTGGAGGATTGAACTGTGGTAACCTATACCATATCCATGATTGTAGTAAGGTTAGGCAACCAGCAATATCAACTATTTCATTATTAACAGCGCGACATAGATATTGTTGCAGCACAACCAGTACTACTGAGGCCCAGCTAAAACTCTGTACATGCCGAAAGTCATGAAGTAGAAGCAGCCATTTCAAATGAACTCTAAACTCTGATTTATCTGGAAACAATAACCCACCAAATAAAAGCATAATATATGCCTAAGTGTGACATACTATTTCTTCTTGAGTTGCACTCTCACCTAATTTAAATGTGTCCTTAAACCAATTGCAATCCACAAAATACCCCCAACGATATTCAGGACCTGGTGCAGCCTTGAGTAACTCCTCACATAAGCTAAATATATCATTACCTTCAAAATGCTCCCAAGAAGACATGAATCTGCTAACTGGGTCCCCATCAATATGCAACTGCAGCTGAAATGCGACATCCTGAAGTGTGATAGTACATTCTCCAAATGGCAGATGAAACGTGTGCGTCTCTGGATTCCACCGCTCAATAAATGCACTAACCAACACACGATCAATCTCAAAATATGGGATCTGTGATACATGCCATAAGCCCGCATCACGTGAATACGACTTGATTAACAGATACGGATCAGGTATTCTATAACGCCTACTACGTAGAATTCGAGGCCGCTGTATAGCATAAATACAAAAATATAATAACAGTAATAAAATTTACTAATAAGCTAAATTACTAATTAAGTATAATAAGTATAATAGATTAAGTTAATTTAATGACAATTCAAGTATCTAAATTTATTTTATTACATAAATAAAATATTTATTAAATTACATAAAAATAAACTAAATCTTGAATTATAATCAACAAAAATTTAAATTTGTAATATTTCTTAATTAATAATTATTATAATAAATTAATTAAATTAAATTGTAACTAAACTAATCTAATACTAAATCAAATATCTAAATTTTTTTCATTACAAACATAAAATAAAAACAATAATAATAAAATTAACTAATAATTTAAACTAAATTATAACTAATTTTAACTAATTATCAAATTTAATTTACAATTAAAATATAAAAATTAAAATAAATTGTAAATTATAATTTAAAATTACCTGAATATTGAGATTTGCTGAAATATGACCAAGTTCATTATATCGATATAAATAATTGCCCTCCATTTGCACTAAGTAATATTATTTGTAAGTAGAGTAAAATATTTCTCTCACTCTCTAAAATATCACAATATCACTATAAACTCTCTCACTCTCACTCTAACTTGTCAACTCTATCTTGCATATTCGATCAGCTTTGGATCAACTTCTAATTTATAGTAGGGCATAAACAGTGTTGAATTCGATCTAGGGTGGGTAGAATTCAATACTATTTGAGTGAATAGTATTGAATTTTACCCATCTTCGATTGAATTCTGTGTTTCAAAAAAATTTGAACAGTTATAAATTTAATTCAGCCTTGATTGAATTCACCACTATCTCACAAAATATGACATTTTAGTAAAAAAAAAAAAATTGAAATGATGTATATCCATAGATATTATTTTTTTATTTTAAATAGGTGAAAAAGCCGTCAATTACCTACAATCCTTTCTTTAATCTATAAATTTCCAACTCAAATACATAAAGATTCATTTAGCTTTAAGAGAAATAAGACAAACCTGGCCAATCCCTCAACCCCTAGCTTTTTTTGGACAATTACTAATTTTAGTTAAAGTCTTTGTTTCCTTTATTTTTAGTTGCAACCATTATCGTTCAACTTCCTTTGATCTAAAAGCTTGTGGTAATCTAAATAGACACTGATTTAGTGAATTGTTGTTTAGTAGATTCAATCTTCGCGGGACAATACTCATCACAATATTTATTACTTGAATGATTCGCTGTACTTGCTGTTTCCGAAAGGTTATTAACATTCCCTAAAGTGACAATTTTGGAATTGGAACTCCTAATTAATATTAAATTAATTATAGAATTCATTTACAATCACAATTCAGTTCTACTAGAACCAACCACTTTTAAATATTTTAAAAGATCTATATAAGTACCAAACATACTATATTTAAAATCTGGCCTGTTATACTTAAATTCTTAATTTTCAAAAATGGTCAAACATGCTCTTAGTAACTAGGTAGAAAGGACCTTTGGTTTCATAATTTTATTTCTTTTAAGCTTAACTATGACCCTATAAAGGCCTAAACTAATGAAAATGACCCCATTTTGGTTTGTAATCTCCTCCCCAGATCTTCTTATTTCCTCTCTATCAGGTTTTCTGGAATGGTAGGTGAGGGATGGCTCTTTGATACTGCTCAGATGAGGGGTCTTGGCTTAGGGATGCTGATGTGATGTTGTATATGGGAGGTGTTTTGTACCCATTTTAACTGTCCATGACTCTACTTGTGTGAAGGTCATGAGGCAAAGGGCGTTAATATTGTTGGGTTGTAGGGGAAGACACATTAAGGAATGGCTTTTGCATAATGGTGGGAATTAGGACGGGGATTACTATTGTGAGAGTTTGTGTTGGTTTGGCACTTCATGTAGTAGGTGATATGGTACGCCAAGGTTGACAATTGTGGTGCAAAGAAGTTTATGCTTTTTATGAGTAATGAACCAAAATGAAAATAAAATAATAATAAGATACCAAATTGAAAAGGAACTAAATAGTATGGGATCAAATAGAAACGTCACTAACCCTAAATGATAGTGATTTATGCTTTCCTCCAAATTAGAAAAACTACTTAATGGTCACGTTGAAGATATGTAATTCTTATATGCTATTGGAATCTAGTCTATTTATTATTTATCACATTAGTATTGTGAGTTATTCCTATCTTTTTAATTATTTTATGATTCACAAAGTTGATGTGAAAAATAGTAAACAGGCCCCTTAAACTTCGGTATCATAAAGTTAATGTGATAAAAATTATGTAGAGTTGGTCAAGATGATAAATGTCTTAATCCTTAATTAAAGGTCTTGGATTTAAATCCTGAGAATAAAAAAAATTCTCATCGAGAGACCCCTACTCCCTTCAAGGAACTCTATCGATTCGGATTGGATTAGTCAAATTCTTAGTAATAGGGATAGGATACCGGTCATTTTATCGAGACTAAAAATAAATAAATAAATAAATAGGCCAAAAATCTCTTATTTTAAGAGTATATAAGATTTCTCTTCTATTAGTGGTGTGACAAAATCATAACAAAAAGTCACATTTATTGTTGCCAAAATACCAAAAAATAAAATAAAAGAAAAGAAATAATGTGATAGAATTAAGTACCTTTTTCCTATTAATAAACGAGCGTTCACAAAAAAAATCACAAACGCCACAAATATTTTATCACTTTATTCATGTTTTTCTCTTATTATGTCACATTTTCCCCTTTCATTACACAGTTTTCATTTTTTCTTGTGTAGAATCATTTCGAATTAATAAACCAAGCTAAAATTTTACGTTGACAAAGATTTAAATAAAAAGTCTTGGTTTTTTGGAAGACCTTAAAGCAATTTATCCCATGCTCAATTAACATCCGTAGATTAGATTAGGTTTTAATTATTATATATAAACTTATGAATTTAATTTAAATGCACTGACAGTATTAAATAATGTTATACTGTCAGCTAATAGAAATAGTGGAAAGTGCTAATTCACACAAATAATCACCCATTATAATGAGGGACCAACCATAATTTCTCACTTTCTCCTATTTCTATTGATTGACAGTGTGAAATTATTTTACACTGTTAGTACATACTAATTAAACTCTAAACTTATATATATTATCTTAAACTAAATAATATTTTTCCTAATAATTTGCATTTCATATGATATTTTAATCTATTTAATACAATATTTCAGAAGTATTACTTAGAAAGTTCTGGAAAGTGGCAGTTACTTCTTTAATACCTTCTCCAACACACTATTGAATCCTTACTATTTTTAGAGCAAACCAATTATATTACAAGAAACTCTTACATTTAATTTTCAAATAAAATGCATTATTATCTATATCTGCAAAGTATCTGCACATAATAATTGGTTGGTGATCCAAAAACCAATTATCAATCGGGTGATTTCTTTTTCGATATTATGAATTTTTAATTGAATATTATTAATTGCAATTTCTATTTCCTATACCCTCTACTTTGTTACCACCTTAAATTGACCGATCAGTATTCATTTCCTTTTATCTTTCCAATCCTCTTCATCTTTCTCTTCATACTGGTCTTCCATTTTCTCTATATGGATTTTATTGTTTTCATTTTTAAATTCATCTTTGAGTTTTGTAATTTGTACTTTGTTACCATTCATAACTTTTCATTTTCAATGAATTTCTGGGTTTTCATAGCTACTTTAAATATTTATGACTTTTAAAGTTCAATAAATTTCTTGATTTTTACTGTACGTGATTGTTGCAATGTCATACCCACTTTTATGACTTTAAGTATATTTATATGATTTTTGGCCCTTAATTATTTAGCTATTTATGATTGAATGACATACAAAATTTTATAATATATTTTTATTGGAATTAAATTTGTATAAAATGAAATTAATCTTTTTTGTATTTTTTCACTAAAGTTTTTTTTTATCATGTTAGACTTTTTAGAAGATTTTTTTTATATTTTTTAATAATACATATATGATTTTAAATAGCTAGATTTGTTCCACTATAATGTAAAAACTGATAAGAATTTAACAGAATTAATTTGCATTGTTTGTCCTTTATAGAAATCATTTTATATTAAGTAAAATTATAAGAATGTTTTTAAATAATTTTTAATAATAATTATCCGATTAAATTTTCTTAAATATACAAAAGCGGGGCAGTATATTTTTAAGACCAAATTAGTAATTTACTTATACAACAATTTTACTATAATCTATATTTATAACAATAACAATAATATTTTAAAGTCCATACTTTGAAAAGTTTTTTCAAGTGTCAGTCAATCAGGCACTCTCAATTCCTGACCTTTGAATTCTTTCCTTAACTGGCAAGATTTAATGGCCTATCAAAAAATAAACTTTTAATTTTAAACAAAAAATAATTCAAAGATATACTACAGGTTTTGAGTACTCTCTCCACCTAATGTCTTAAATAAAATCCACTAATTTCAAGAGAATCACATCCAAAACATTCTTTCCACCAATAATTTTAATAAAATCCACTAACATATAGGTATTGGAAAAAAGAAAATTGAAGTTTATGGCATAGTTTAGGAATTGAAATATGATCAATATTTTATTAAGATATTTTATTATGTAATGTGTAGAATTACTTAGATTGTTATATTATTACATTATATATTAGATTGAAAATTTTGCACAAAATATTATGAAATTAATAGATATTAAGTTAGGCTAAAAAATTATTTTATATAAATATCATGGGAGGAGTTTACAATGAATTCTTACTTAGTAAATTTTAAATAGATATTGTTAATATAGTTGAATTTGGTTTTAAGAATTCATTATTAGGAAATTAAATAAAGTGGTGGTGATGAGAAATCAAACAAATTTGTTTTCTTTTAATTGAATTTTTATTTAAAATTTGCAATCATATATTCTTACATGAATATAATTTATTATATTTCATTTAAAAAATATTAAATAATACTAAATTATATGATTATTACTCTTTAGATTTTATTATAACTTCTTAATGTCTAACTTTTTTATTTGCTACGGGAACTTACGGGGAGTCAGTGAATGAATACAGGTAAAAAAAACTCTTTTGAGGAAAGGATGGAGAAAGGGTATAAGAGAAAAAAAAAAAAATGGGGCGACAAGGAGCAGAAAGGTTAAACGATTTACATGGAACAAGGATAGAGAATGAGAAGGTTACACAATTTGCTTGGGGCGAGGACGGGGATGGGAAGCCAGAAGATCACACAAATTTAATCAACTACTGTTAAATCTAAATTAAATTTATCAATTTAAATAATTTTTAAACAATGATAATAAAATATAAACAATTTAAATTGTTATTAATTAATTTTTTTAATCTTACGACATTTTAATTGTAGGCCTATCTATTATAGCTATATTTATTAGATTGCATAGTTCATGTTTTAGAAAACAATCTCATTTAATTTACTCTTTGATTTATAAAAATTCTATGATATAATTACTCAAAGAAGCAAATGATAAGTAATTTTAAAAGATATTTTAAACTATTTTTATAACTACAAGGTGATGTGAAACTAATTCAATATATTTGTCATATGAATGTATTTTATATTTGAATTGTAAGCTGTGTTTAGGGGGAGTTATTGTCTATCGTTGGCCTCTATGGTAGAATCAGTCGGGGCTTGAGAGGTGGTGGTTTTTTTTTTTTACATTGTAAAGTCATATGTATTAAAAAAAAATAAAAAAATGGAAACATTCATTTGTTTTTTTTTTTTTTTATCCTATCTTATCTTAATCTTATCTTAGGAAACGAGTAAAAACTTAACTTAGAAGAAACATAAAAATGATAACAATAACTTGATTATTTACCGCATGGATCTCTTTTTGATTTTTGGTTTTATTCATTTATTCACGAGAAAAAATTATTTAGAAAAAATTCGATAGAATGGCTTCAACCTTGTCAATCGAGAATCAGAAAATGAAATCTGGATAAATACCAATATCTATTACGGGTATAAGGATAGAAATCGAAATAAGTAATTCTCGAGGCCCAGAATAAAAAAAATACGAGTTTGGTGTATTAAAAAACTTGTATCCATAGAACATATGCTGTAATATGGATAATGAATAAATAGGAGTTAATATCATTCCAATTGTTGTTATAAAAGTGATTAGTATTTTTGTCATTAAAAGATATTTTTGACTGGTAATTATTGCTAAAAAAAACCATCAATTCTGCAACAAAACCGCTCATGCCCGGCAATGCAAGAGAAGCCATCGATAAGATACTGAAAAATGTGAATATTTTTGGCATTGGGATAGCCATTTTGCCCATTTCGTCAAGATAAAGAAGACGTAGGCTATCATAACTAGTCCTCGCAAAAAAAAAAGCGCAGCACCAATAAATCCATGAGAGATTATTTGTAAAATGGCCCCATATATAAAAGTCCATGAACATTGGTTGTATGGAAGTTAATTTTTCTTTTTCCCTGTATGGATCTCTGTCTTTTTTTTTTGTGTGTTTAGATTAGTATTTGCAAATTTAAGTTTGAATAGATTTGATTCTTTAAATTTGATTTTGATTAAAATTGAATTTCTAATAACGAGAACTATATTAAAACTTTTATATGAAAAGGGATTTTAATATAATAAATATTGTTTAAATAATATTATTAAAAATTATTTTGAAATATATAATTACTAAAAAAAGTCGTGCTATTTAGCATGAAGAAAGTTTGCAAGAAGTGATGACGAATCAATGTGATGTAATGCATTTCTATTTTCACTCAACAATTGCTAGAAATCAAGAGAGGATAGTAGATTATAACCCAACCACATCATTCCTAAAAAAATTGTACGACTATCTGTTGTACTAAAACATATTTCTCTTACTAAAAGGATATAAATTTTATAACATATATTTCTACTATAGTTTCATTTTACCTGCTTCATTATATATATATTTGGGTTAAATTTGGACTAGTGCAAAATGTTATAACAACAAAGTTTTATTTTAATGTTACTGTTAAATTAAATACAAATAATGCAAATTAATTTATTTGTTAATTTTGATTTGATTTTTAAAGATCATTTTAAATTTTATATATATATATATATATATATATATATATATATATATATATATATATATATATATATAATGGGTTAAATTTGGACTAGTGCAAAATGTTATAACAACAAAGTTTTATTTTAATGTTACTGTTAAATTAAATACAAATAATGCAAATTAATTTATTTGTTAATTTTGTTTTGATTTTTAAAGAGCATTTTAAATAATATTGTTGAATAGAATATAAAATATACAATAAACACTTATGAACAAAAATTATCATCTATGATCTGTTAGGGTTCCCATCCATCGATCCCTAGTCAGGATACTCCCTCCCTTGGCTATATCTAATCGACTACCCTTCCCCTTTTTTTTCTAGTCATAAGCTCGGCCACTCAGTTTTATGAGGCCCGTTCAGCTTCAGCCCGAGCCTGTCACACCACAGACATAGGAATGATTCTTTCTTTCTCATTCAAGTCTTTCACTATCTACTTGTACCAAAAAGTGAAAAAGAATCGCACTATCTACTCCTTAACATGCGCTCCACATGCAGCAAAATTAAGACAGTTCACGATTAACATGAATTTCAGCGTTACTCATTCTATCCCTCACCACATATATATCCCCATTGCTCCGCCCTCACTCCGCTTGGCACCACCCAAAGGAAGCTCTTCTTCAACCCGCTTCCACCATGTCTCACTCCATATCTAGGCTGAGATTATTGGATCAATTTATAATAATGCAAATAAAACTTCTGAAATATACCTCACCTTGTGAAAAGTTACCTTAACGTAGAGCCACGTTTATTTGATAATACACATTTCAATTAATTAGATAAAAAATTAAAAATATAAGAAGGAATTCCTAAAAATTTTGGGATAAAATTGAAAAGCTAATTCTTAAAATCTATCCTTAATTGTTTAAGGTGCAAAACCAAACTCAAGTAACAGTGAGTAATTTTCACTTGAATTGGTATTTAAAGCTAAAATTGATTTTGATAAGAGATAGTCAAACATGAATTGTTTTTCCAAAATCAAGTTTTTAGAGTGGATTGAATGTGACATAGACCGTTCAAACGTGAATTCAAATTAGAACATGCTCAGTGAAGATGAAACTCTATCCTAAGTCAAGAAAAATATAGAGGTGCGAGCTCATGATTGGTTGGACATTTTTGGATTACAACTCTTTCAATCCATTGTTACGTCGTATAAAAGTAAATACAAATATAAATGATAACAAGAAAAGAGATAGTTCTTTTTCATTAATATAGCTCAACATTCGAAGCTGCTGTCTTTATAACTTTGGCTTATTTTTGTTTTGGGTAAGTTCCCTTTCTTAAAGTTAACATAATCCACCCAGCGTGCACACTATGCGCAATTTTAAAATACAAAGAACAATTGCTATCGACATGGGGGTATCTAAGCGCACATGGTTATATGCCTTACTTTCATGCTTGCATTTTTTATTTTTAATGTTATTTTTAATCAAGGAACAAACATTTATTATGGATATGGCCAGAGAATTCTCTTGCAAGAAATTCCAAGACACTGCTTCAAAATATTTGCTTTACCCCATATGTCCTGTAGCTCTTGTACCTTAAGTTTAGGAATCCTCCTCAAAATTCTCATGCACAATTATTATAATTACGTTTCCTTAACTTTTGTGGTTTTCCTTTTGTGCTTCCCTCAGATTCTTCTCATTCCTTTCTTCAGCTGAGCCAACGCACGCATATTTAAGACCTTAACTATATTATGAAAGATAAAAAGTTAAATAACCAAGATGGGAAAAGTTGGTCAGCTTTTTGATTGCAAGATTCCATTCTACGCCTGAAACAGAGAAAATTAGTTAGCAAATAAAGAGCTATATAGTAAAAGAAACAAACATGTTGGAGCTTTTCTGGGATTTCTATTTGGTAAAGGATTTAATTTAAATATATTATTAGTATAAAAAAATTTTATATAGATATTTAATTATATATTATTACATCAGTAAAAGTATTTGACATAATCATCCACTACTTGAATGATCATACAAATAGAATGTTTTGATTAGATGATAGTGTAAAAATCAGTGCACTCCAATTAAACTCTTTGTTAAAATAACGTTTAGATCTTTGTACTTCTGTAGACCAAAATGATTTCTACGGTACACATAAATGATGTGCGGGGCCCATTAAAAATTTTGAAATCACATCAACGCTTTGTTATTTTACATTGATTCGATAATTATCTTTCTTAAATAAAGTTTTAGATTTTATTTTTTTTGAATTAAAAAATAATTTTAATATATTGCCATTGTAAAAATATTTTGTATAGATGTATATAATTATATATTATCATATTAAAAAATAAAATGTTTGACTCTCATTTATTTTTTAAGAAATCTCATATATAATAATATATGATTGAATAATAATATAAAATTATTTTATATTTATAATATATCAAAATTAATATATAAAATTTTATCTTTTTTTGGGTGAAGCCCGTCAATTCATCAAACCCTATTATTAGAAACTCGACTAATCCAATTTAATACAAAAAAATCTCAACGAGGACTTTAGATTTCTTAGTAGGAATTTTTTCCACTTCCAAAACTGAACTCTTCAAAGAGTTTTATCATATAACAAATCAATACAATTTAAACTAGGTTAGTCAAAATCTAATAAACTTTAAATATAAGATGATTTAGGAAAAAAAAAATTATAAAGCAGTTCTTTTGATGCACCCTTAAAAGGTAATTACGAAATTATCACTGTAATATATGAAAATTAGATAATAATTCCGTATACACACAAATCGATTACATCATATTTGGGACCCAGACAAAGAAGAAAGGGAAGAGGGAATAATAGCCAGGTGGAAAAACAATTAAAAGAAAGGTGTTTCATGTTTGCATACAAAATCGCTTGCATAAGTTCAGTACCCTAATTGGCTTGGACTAAGGACTTACAACTATGCGGCAAAGGAAAATGATTATTGTATAATGGTATAAGACGACCCTAAATCCTACATCTTGGATAAAGAAAAAATTGTTAATATTCGGTTATCCGGAAAGAAACAACCTAACAAATTAAGAGAGTATATCATTCTTATGCATATTATAGAACAAAAAAAGGTTACAAACTTAAAAATTTTACCAGAGTTTAGTTGACATAAGGACATATAACATGATTATTAACTGTTGAATGAATAAGTGAACCCTATTATTTAATTTCATTTAACAAATATTATGATTTTTGTCCAAAATTTTGACTATATTTTTGTTTTATTGTGTAACATTGCTCTTGCACAACAAGTCTCATAATTGTGAAAAGAAAAGGAGGCTACCTAATTTCGGGATCAAAATCCTTTAACATATAATATAAGTTGTATTTTACAAAGTGATAATTTGATAACTTTTAACCAAATAAAAGAATGATTCCAATTTGATAAAAATAAATAAATAAAAATACATATTATTGTCCAGTGAGCACAGTACTTCACCTAGATGGGGTATATTCTCTCAAGTTCTTGGTACGGGAAACTATATTCTTTGTCCTTGCTCAGCTGGTCCTCCTGGACAAAGCCACACACAATGACAGAAATAACACAGCTTGGTGTTCCAATCTGCATGTCAGCGAGTGAGTGCGAAGCTGATTGGAGACTGTTTAATAAAATTGTATTCCCTGAAGGATTGTAGTACTGTGTTGGGAGTAATCCAACGACTTAATGTTCTGGTCTGGATTTTGATATTAATGGAGAGAACTGATATACAAAGAGAGAATGGGGACCAGCGAGATGTAAAAAAAAAAAAAAATGATATATATCGGACAATAAACAATGAATTTTTGACCAGGGATTCTCATATTATTTGTTTTGTCTGTTCCGTCATTTGTTTTGTCAGGAAATTAAATTAATTAAGGTCCCATTTGTAGTTTGTAAACAAAGTTTCCGAGACTTATTGGGGGTTATCCCATATTAGATTACGTCGAAACGGCTGCGTGGATTTATATTTTATTTTTCATATATTCAACTTAATCATGCTATAAATATTCTGATTACATTCTACCGTTCTTGTTTTGATTCATTCCTGTAGTAGCATCATTTGATATTCAGAACCAATATCTATATAATTATTAGCTACACTCCAGAGTTTGTTGAAAAGTAGACTCAAATTTCAATTAATAAATATTATACAAATTGAAGAAAATAGAATGTGTAAATATCAAGGAGATTTCGGGTCATTCCTCTCACCTAAACAAACTAACAATATGTTCTAATCTTTTCGTCTTTCTCCATTGTGTTTGTTGATTAATGATATTTATCATATCTTCCCCATCCTTAACCCAAATGGACTTCCATTGTTTTTCACTTCCATATACGATCACTAGTTTATTTTTTAAGACCGTCAGTTGGTCTTACACTAATTTAGTGTGTGACTAATTTTGTCCTTTTATGTAAGCTATAAAAGTTGCTTTAGGATTTGTTTCAGAATTACGAGGGAAGGAAAGGGAAAAAGAAATGTATTAAGGATAAAAGAAGGAGAAGGAAAAAGAAGAAGAAGGAAGATTAGAGAATTTCCAGTTATTTTTGTTTGGGAGTTTAAAATAAATAAATAAAAAGAGATAAAGAATTTAGAATGCATTTTTATACTATAATCCCCACTAAAGTCCGATTTTGAGGAACTATAAAAGAAAGATTAAGGGACATTTTAGGGGTAACAAAAATCATTCGGTGCCTTTGTCCTCTTTTAAGTAAAATCTCCCAAAGAGGGATGAGAGTCTCATAAGCCTCTCTTTCTCTTCTCTTGATTTATCCTTTAAAATAAATTTCACAAATAAACCCTTAGTAAACAAACAGTTGATTTGTTTAAATGGCTTGATACATTTCTTTTTTAACAAGATATGAGATCGAGCTTTATGACAAAATAACGAACACTAAAAAAGCTTTATTCTTGTAATACAATGATCTAATTTGAGCTAGACTAATTATAATCTACTGAACTCAAGATACTAATCATTTAGACAAAGAAAAATAGTCCTTTAGTTAAGTTTAAGCTCCTGCACTGCAAGTAAAATTTACTCAAGCACAAATACGAAGTTACTAGTTAGTCCAACGTTATGTCTAATGGCAAGAAATTTTAATTAGACGTGTTTCTACCATGTCATTTCGTAACTATTGATCAAACTACTATTGACCATGCATAAAATCTGTTCAAAATAAGTAAGTTTGTCGGGAAATGTTTTTTAACCTCGTACTTTATAAATATTTTATGGGAAATATGTTATTGATATGAAAACAGTGTTACGTACATTTACAAAAGAGATGATGGATTTGTTGTTAGATGGTGATGTTCAAATGACATCACTCAAGTTTTTATCAAGATATCTATCACTTTATACTGTGTCCAATAATTATTTTAAGAGAAATAATATTTATTCCAAACAATGTTAGGTATTATTTGGAAATCTGGAAATCAATGTATAAATAATTGAGGATTTAATTACGTTTCTAGTAAACATAATTGATGTGATAAGGTAACTAATAATAAATATAAAATTCTTTTACCAAATTCACCTAGCGCATTATTTTTTGTATTTTCTTAGACAAATTTACTAAAACTGAAACTGAAATCAAATTTACACATAATTAGTCATGTATCTAATGGACTCCACAAAATTGAGGTTAAAATACTCCAGTGCTTATGGTAGACCAAGCTTAATCCATGGCTAAGTACCAAGTAGGCAAGCTAGCTAGGTTTGTTTAGCAGGATCTTTACAGCAGCAAACTGAGAAAGGTAAACAAATTAGATTAGATACATTGCCATATACCCATGAGGCATACAAGGGGCTGCCGACGAGAAAACAGAGCCTAAAATTGATTTGTGCAATATGTGATGTGTCCCGTGAGTGAGTAAGCCAAAAGCTTAACTGCCTCAAATCCTCCCCACACTGCCCGCCATTACATGACAAATTCCCAACTCCCACATACAAACAATTTGCTGGCCGGCTACTTCACATGCCACCAAAATCCTACACGAGCACTACTTCTCTTACGGCTACACGCACTAGTACTACCCTCTCTCTCTCTCTCTCTCTCTCTGTGTTGTATCAAGACCCAACTCTCTCACCCCCTATCTTTACTCACCAGCATAAGGAGAATCAGAAAAGGGGTATATCTCTCTAATGGAACCTTTTGTAGCCATGAAAAGAATGTTGACACCGCTGCTCCTTTCACCTTTGTCTGTTTTGCACACCTGAAAAAGCCTGAAACTGCCTCAAGAACGGTCTCTTTTGCCGAGTTTGACTCCAAATACGTGTTTTTCGGGTTGAGAGTTAATTACTCACTAGCCACTGATCGGTCTCTTTTGGTAAGAACGATGATATATAATCCTCAACAAAAAGAAAAACCGAATTGTCTACTTCTCCTTTGATTCATGTGCAGAATTCCCCCACACTCCACTTCCAATTTCACCACAAATTGGATCGTTTCCCAATGGCAAAAGTTACTCACAACAAGTCAGGTCATTTTCTCTTTTTCTGCTCCTTTTTTTCCCCCCCTAATTTCTGATTAATTCCCAATCCCCTCCCTCCTAATTTCTGCTCCACCTTTGTTCTCTTCATTTCCCTCTCTCTCTCTCTCTCTCTCTCTCTTTCTCACTCACACACACACGCGCACTCAACACACTTTCAATGACGCAATTCACACCACCACTGCCTCCTTTGCACCACCACCAAATCACACCCTTCCCAAACCCCGCCATGAACCCCAAAAACCAACAACTCCCAAGAACACAGCCATGGCCTACAACACCAGTACTCAATTTCCCCACATCCAAGGCCCTAATTAGCACAACCAACTTCGGCGACGCAAATTGCGTGGAACAATTACTCGTCCACTGCGCCAACGCCATCGAAACCAACGACGTAACCCTCGCGCAACAGCTCCTCTGGGTCCTCAACAACATAGCACCCCCAGACGGCGACTCCAACCAGCGCCTCGCCTCCTCCTTCCTCCGCGCCTTAACCGTTCGCGCAGCAAAAAACGGAACCTGCGGAAAGATGCTGGCAACGGTGGAAGATTCTAGAAGCGCCGTAGAAATTCATAAATTCTCTGTCTTGGAGCTCGCTAACTTCGTCGACCTCACACCCTGGCACCGTTTCGGCTTCACGGCCGCCAACGCGGCCATTCTAGAAGTTTCCGAAGGGTTCTCGGTGGTCCACATCGTGGACCTTAGCTTAACGCATTGCATGCAGATCCCGACGCTGATTGATGCTATCGCGGGGCGCCACGTGGCACCCCCTCTGATCAAGCTCACGGTGGCCGCGTGCGCGGACAGGGAATCCACTATGGTCCCTCCCGTGCTCGATCTTTCCTATGACGAATTGGGTGCCAGATTGGTCAATTTCGCAAGATCGAGGAACGTGGTCATGGAGTTCAGGGTGGTTAATTCGAGTTACGAAGACGGGTTCGCGGCTTTGATTGAACACTTGAGGGTGCAACAAATGGTTTACCCTGCGGAAGCTCGTGCAGCCGAAGCTTTGGTTGTAAACTGTCACATGATGCTTCATTACATCCCTGATGAAACCCTATCTGCTGTTCCTGACACAGACTCAGCATCTCATATATTAGGTACGTTTATTTATTTATATTTTATTATAAGAAAAATAAATTTTCCATTAAAATAACTACTTCTAAATTTCGTGTAACCTGTTTAAATAAAGGGGATAATTTTCGTGTATCATAAAATAATTTTACACCATAATTTAATAGAAATTCAAGAAATTATCAAATATCTATCATAATATGATAATTTTTATAATTTATATTGAATGATAACGTGTTTTATATACCGAATTCATCCGTAAAAATTTTCACCCTATTTCTATTCCCAACTAAACACACGTTCAGATTATAAAAATTTGTCTCTCAAATAAATTTATCAAAATAATCAAAATATTATAAAATCAGTTTTTGCTATTTTTAAGAACTAATTACTAAGAAGTTGCCTCTACATGCTACTTCATAAGCTTATTCAAACCCACCTAATGAATGATTCTTCTTCTGTTTCAGCTTCTGCTTCTGCTGCTTCTACTTCATCCTTGCGATCCTTGTTCCTTAGAGCACTGCGGAGTTTGGACCCCGCCATTTTGCTTTTGGTGGACGAAGATGCGGATTTGACATCCAACGACTTAGTTTGCAGGCTAAGGTCCGCGTTTAATTACCTATGGATACCTTACGACACGGTGGACACGTTCCTTCCCCGAGGTAGCGAACAAAGGCAGTGGTACGAAGCGGATATAAGCTGGAAGATTGAGAATGTGATAGCGCATGAAGGGGTTCAGAGGGTTGAGCGTGTTGAGCCCAAGAGCAGGTGGGAGCAAAGGGTGAGAAGCGCTAGCTTCCATGGGGTTGCATTCAGCGAGGACTCGATCGCGGAGGTGAAGGCCATGCTTGATGAACATGCGGCTGGGTGGGGATTGAAGAAGGAAGATGAACATATTGTGCTCACATGGAAAGGCCACAATGTTGTCTTTGCCTCTGCTTGGTTGCCTGCTTGAACGTTTTTGCCATTTTGATTTGTTATCTATGAATAATAATAAACATATTATTTTTGTGGTTAGTCTTTGGTGACTTTTAGTTTCTTGGATGCTTTATAGTTACATTGTAATTTTGAGAGTAAATAAGTAGATGAGAAGTTATTTTTCGTCTTTTCTTTTTATTGTTTGCGGGATTAATTTGAGAAAATTATTTTAGATACAAACTTAACCTTTATATTTTGACAAACTCACAATAAAGTGGATGGTAAAATAAATGAGTGTATCTTTAATAAAGTTTACAGAACCCAATTTTACTTTAAGTTTATCTAACTATGAGATATTAGATTTATATTCATACAAAAAATCCTTTCTTTAAAGTCTTGTTTTGGAATCGGAGACATGCAAATGCAAGAATCCTGAACTAAATTTAAATTTGAAATAATCAATTATTCCGTTCGGGTAATTTTATCTATTATTTTAGTTATATGCACAAGAATTTTAGAAAACAAAAATTAAGGCTTAATTATAAAATATATTTATCAAAATACCCTTATTAATAATAATGAGTGTGAAAAATAAGAAAGGAATATTCTTATTATTTGTTGTACTTAAAACTGTGTGAATAATAGAATTGAAAAAAAAATAGTAATAAATATTTTATTAATATCTGAGAATGATAGATAAAATAAATTAAAATATTTACTCAACATAATAAATAAAATAAACAGAAAAGAGTACGAAATTTTGAAAACCAACCTAAATTAAATACTTGACCCCTTGAAAATTGAAACTAATTATGCTCAAGGCGGATTAAGTTTGATGACAGCCTGTTACACCCATGAATTTGCTACATTTACAACTATGTTGTGCGTATTCCCATTTACTTAATTATAATTGTCATGAATCTATATATAAGTTTTTCTAACCAGTTAAAAGCAATTAAGAAAGAAAATGATTGTTTGCTTAACCTATAGCTCTTATGGATATGTGTGTGTGTTTGTTTGATTTGACAGATTTATGACACAATACTAAAAAGAGAATGACTGTGGAGAAATTCTTTCCTCCACCCGTAGAGGACATGAATTCTTTTTCTATAATTACATTTTAATCTTTGATTTTTTTTTCTCTTATTTTTTCAAGAAAAATCAACGATGAAGATACAATGTGGAATATGTTATTCTTCTTCCATGGCGGAGGAAAGAATTGCTCATGATTGCATTCATTCTTTAGATAACAAGTAATATTTATAGGTTTAGCTCATCTAAGCTGCTAGAGCATAAGAGTCATGTCGTCTTTAATTTCTATATTACTTTTCTTGGACTTGAACTTGCATCTTTATTTAAAAGAGTCAAAGTTACTTACCCCTTCAATCAACTACTTGTGGGTTAATCCATTATGTTTTATGAAGAAAAAATTATTGTGTATGCTTGGAGTCTCTCATAAGTTGTGTTTGCTCTATTCATTATTTTTTTCTTTTCTTATATTTCAGCCATACATAGTGGTGTTAGTCTTTCACTTGTGTTAGTCTTTCACTTTGTTTTGATTCTTGTGTTTCTTCCTGTTTCTCTTCATGAAGAGCATGAAACATTAATAAAGGAAAAAAGCTACAATCTTTCAATTTACTCTAGTCATGTTTGGTTGGATGGAAAATTGGAAATGGATAAAGTTATATGGACGAACTCAATCTAACATGTCACAAGCTAAATTTTAATAGGTCTGGAATAACTTGCATTTTATATAGACCAATGGTATCATCAATCATGCTAAGGCTTGTTACCTTATAGGTTAACAAGCTAATCTATTACCCCTATGCATGTCTTAATTAAAGCAGTAATTTAAGCCATATTTGCTTATGCAATAAGTGTTATTAGATTCCTTAAGAATTTTTGCTCTATATTATGCTCTTAGATAGCCAAATTTTGGTAGAGAAGGGCAAGCAACGAGAAGGGTATCCACTAGGAGTTGGGAAAGCCTCACACTTAACAAGGAAAAAGGAGGAATCAGATTTAAAAACTTCTCCTACATGAATGTGTATGGCCCTACTAGTCAAGTAGGCATGGCATATCCACTCCAACCCTTTAGCTTTGTAGGGCTCAAGTTTTAAAAGTTGGATATTTTTTAAACTACAAATTATTAAGGCTATAAGGAAAAGAAATACTCCCTAATCTAAGAACTCCAATTGAGACAACCTTGAATTCCTTGCTTAAGGACCAAGGGGGGATGAAATTTAAGGAAGATAAAAAATCTTTTTCCAAACCAATATGGCTATTAAAGTTATCCAAACACCATTGAGAATTAATCCTACAATGCCTTGAGAGGTTGTTCTAGCCTTTTAAAAGAAATGGGGAGTATACTATTATGATGTGACAAAGGTGAACAATGAAGTCTCAACAAAAGGAAAATCCACCCCCTACTTTATTAAACCAGATCTACGTCATGCTATGTCAAGTTCACAAGTCCCCGAAAAATTAGAAGTTTTTGTGGAAAGTTTGCTATAATGTATATCAATATGGAACAAATTTATATAAAAGAATGCTTATGAAAACCCATACATAACCCACTATGCCCCATATGCCTCCTAAAAGCTAAAACCCTAGAACATGCTACCCTGTTATGCCCATGGACCAAAGCAGTTTGATTCAGATAACAAATCCAATGTACACCAATCGAGGACTCAGGGACCATCCTTAACAAATGGCTCAATGATAAGTTAAAGAAGTATAAAAATGGAGGAGGGAACTATGAATTCTTGTCAGGCCTTCTTGGTAACCTAGCATGGGCTAATTGAAATATATGAACTAGGATATATTTTAGGGCAAAATACCAAACCTCCAGTCCACCTTTTGTAGAGCAAAAGTAAATCAAATTGAATCTTACAAAATAAGAGACACCAGATTCTCATTGATACACAAGAGTATGATTAAATTCAAGTGAAGTACCTCACCAAGACCTCCCCTTCCAGCATGCATCAAGAAAATGTCAACCTCGATTAATAGAGTAGGTTATTAGTAATCTGGTAGTGTCTCATAACTAATTAGCGAGGTCATAGCATGGTGTGATGCAAAAATGAGAACAACCTCAAGCTTAGTGATCGAGGTGGTAGCTCGACATGAGGGGATCATTCTAGCAACCAATCTTGGCTTCATTCGCATCTTTTTGAAGTTTGATTGCTTGGAAGTGGTTAACACCTAAATAAAAAACTCCACCTTGTGAGATATTGACCTCATTTTACAAGATGTCTTCACACTATTAGAAAAACTGGAATCAACAACGAACAAAATTCGTCGCTAAAGTGAGAAAATTCCGTTGCCAAAATAAATATCAACGAATTTTGCGATGAAATTAAAGTCGTTATTGAATATGATGTTGCTAAATATTTATCGACGAACCTATATTAGTCATTGCTAACTAGAGATGCGCTTTTTTGTGGCCGAATGCTGGTAAATTTCATTATTAAGAAATGCATGCTTTCGTCCCTATGGTTATTTCAGAGACAATCATATTTCGTCGCTAAAATATAAACCTTCGTCACTAATTTGAAAATGCATGTCTTGCTATTGTGACAAATTGGTTTGTTGCTAAATTAGAAATGAATCAAGTTCATCGCTAAATTCATCTGTGAGTAAAATCATCTACCTCGGAGTCAAATGTTTTTGGTACAAATCAAAGCATCTAAATCCATAGTACTTCATGAAAATATGATTATATTGGAAAAACCGCTTTGTGTTGAGTATGTTTACTCACTCAGGAATAAGAAAGAAAGTTCAGAAGGATGTGATACATCATTAGAAAGGAAAAAACATGTCATGAGAAAGATCACAAAGCATTCAGAAGGATGATTTAGTCCAAAAAGGTGATCATCAGAAACCTACTACTCATGAAGTATCTCACCTTGAAAGCTTCTTCCGTATGCTTAATTGAAAAATTCAAAAAGTCAAATATGATTTGACATAATGCAAAAGAAGTGCTGACAAGTCTAAAAAGTGGGTGAAAACTTAAAACAACTATTTTTCCTCATGTTATCACTACTTGTTAAAGAAGAAAGTTGTATCTTCTCTTTCCAGTCATAGACTGGTGGATCGAAATAGCACAAGGCTCAAGATCTACAAGCTCCAACAGTAACATCTTGAAGTCTATATAAAGTTGGAATACGAAGAAGATAGAGACGTTGCACAAATTTTTTCAAGCTACAGCTATTTTCATTTTTCAACCTTTCTTTACTTTCTGATGCACCAAAAAGTTACTCATAGTAACTTTTGTTTGTAAATCTTCTCTACTGGATTGTAATAGATAACATTCTCACATTAATAATTTAGAGAAATCACACACTGTGCGCATTTGATCTATACTTTGTAAAAAGCTTTTAGTGTGGAGTAAACACAAACCTCTTTCTACAAAATCTCTTGTATCAAGACCCGTTAATGGTCAAAATGAGCTTGGAGAGGATAGGATAAACACTACTCGATTGTAAATCTTGGAGAGGCTTGGAATAAGAACACTCGTGATATACAAATCTCAACGAAGAGTTGGGGATTGGATGTAGGCATTTGGTTGGCTGAACCAAGATAAACCTTGCTGTATGATCATTCTATCTTTTTCTCTTTATTAGCTATCTTCATTTGATCTTCGAACTTTTACAGTCTTTAAAATCTTTCAAATACTTTACTGAACAAAGTTAATAACTATTATTTCTAACCACATCACCTCTATACTCCAAGTCTAGGACTTGAGAAAGTTGTTTTAAAAAATTTTACAGGTTAAAAATAACTAGTGAAGACATGAATCAACTCCCCTTCTCGTGTTATCTTATCCAACAACTATCAATTGTGGAAGACTTGAGCAGCTTGAGAAAGGAAGGAGTCAAAGAGTAACCAATCTCCTTTTTGTGAAATTGTGTGAAATAAGCCTAAATGAAAAGGTTAGAAGAGAGGGAAAAAAATTAATCAAACATAGGACATACCCTTACGTTAGATTCCATAAAATATGTTGCAATCTCTAGCTCAAAATAATATGTATAAGCTCACGAACATGAAACAATGTATGAACTCAACTAATACAAATATTGAATTTATTTATTGCTTTATGAATATTTGAATTACTATATATCCTCAGCCTAGAGATACAATCAAAGATAGCAAATGCAATATGTTGGTAAAGTCTCAACTTAAAAAGCAATTTTATTGCCAATAACAATTATCTTGAAAGTTGAAACAAAATTTCATACCAAACCAGTCAAGAATTTCAAATAAGTTATAAAATAATAGTGGGGGCTCAAATGTTAAGTTTGACTCAGCATTATAATAATTTAGATTAATAATATATTAATCCTAGGGACCAACATTCTATCATATGTTGCTTAATTGTTAAAAAGTGGTGTGTTCTTATGTTAATTTTTAGTATAAAATTTTGTTGGCAATATTTGAGTGGAAATTATTTCTATTCTAAAACTAAAAATAAAAGAGAAAGAAGAATAAAAACAAGATTTGGCATTCATGAAGTACCTCTTCTTTTGTTGATGTCGTGAATTGTTAAGAAGTGGCCCTAATACAAATTTCTTTTTCAATCGTCCTCTATAGCTGAATAAGAAGTAAACATGCAACCCATTATGAAATTTTCTTTTATGTGGTTTCAATGACCCCACATGGCCCACAATGGACCACAAGAATGAATTAAAATATAGGCAAACCATGAGCATACATAGAGAAAAGTGGGGTAGAGCACGCATCAGGTAGTGAAAATAAAACATGATAAGGGAATAAAATATAAGATATGAAGAAAAACTGCAGGTTTGAGATGTGAATGGTGTACATGAATAGAGGAACTTGAAGTGACGTTCATGAGGAGAGAGTGAGCAAATGTTTAGGGCTTCTAATTTTTTGGGAAAGTGAACGTTTGGAAGGTTCTAAGGATTCCTAGGTGGGAATGAAAAAGGGAAAAGGGGCAAAAAGGTGAATTATAATTATAATTATAACTTACTTTAAAATATTCACCAAAAATAATTTACTTAAAAATATTAGGAGATTATTTTGGTACTCATGAAAAATATTATTAGAATATTTGTATGTATTGATAGTGTAAAATAACGTTACATTATCAGCCAATAGAAATACAAAAAAATGTCAAATTATGGTGAGTCTCTAATCATAGTGAGTAGTTATCTAGCATAATTTGACATTTTTTTACATTTTTATTTACTGACAATGTAAAATTATTTTACACTGTCAGTGCATACCGATTAACTCTAAAAAAATATTATATCTTAAAAAATATATTAAGTAATTAAAGATTGAATTCAACTTCCAAATTATTTTCGTTATCATGATAATAAATATGGATCGTCTCTTAATTAAATTTTATTTATTTTTCTCTTAAAAAATTTAATATAATATATTGAGTAAATACCCATTTTGGTTCTCAAAAAAAATTTCGGGGGATAAATTAGTCCCTCAAAATTTGAATGTCCACAATTAGTCCCTTACTATTTAAAAAAGGGGACATATTAGTCTCTCCATGCAGAATTCGTACAATTTTTTGGCAGTACGAATCTGTACGGATTCTATACAAAGGAACTAATGTGTCTTTTTTTTTAATAGTGAGAGACTAATTATGAATTTTTAAATCTTGAGAAACTAATTTATCCCTTAAAATTTTTATCAGGGACAAAAATGGGTATTTATTCTAATATATTTTATAAAAAATTGTGAAGTTGAACATTTTTATTAATTATTTAACAATGATTTTTTTTTCTTTTTTGGTAGTTGAAAAATTGTTAATTTAATTATGAATAATAAGGAATGCTATTTAATAGAAGTTAACAAGTAGATTTGTTGAGCAGGAAAGACAACAAATAAAAAGAAGTGACAATAATAACTCCTGGGGATTTCCCTCTTTTAACTATATTTATTGTCCAAGTTTTGTTTTTCCTAAAATGTCCAAGTATGTATCTGCTTCTTTTTTAACTATTTGATTTTTTTTTGTTTTATTTCAAAAAAATACTTATTAAATAAATATAATAAAAACACATTGACTGCTTAGAGTATATATATTCTTTGTTTTTTTATATTTTATTAAAATAAAATTAGTACTTAAATAAAATATAATAATTAAAAAATTATTTAAATAAAAATGATTTTAATAAAAATATTAAATAATAAATAAATGATTTTTAAAAATAATATTTAATATAAAATAACTATTTAGAATAATATAAATATTAAAAATCATAAATAAAGAATATTTAGTAATACATTATATTTAATAAAATTTAATTATATATAATGAAAATACACAATTTGAAAATAATTGTAATTATTTGTTCTAATCTAGGTATTGATGCTAATGAGTTCCTCACTGCATACAATGTTGGTAAGGAGGGCCTCCAATTTTCAAGTCAGTGTTTTTCTTACGACAGAGTGAGTAGAAGTCAATTGATTGGTTACCCACAATTTCAAGTTGTTCTAAAAATTGTGGGATTCTTGGATTTGAACGTGAAGTGCAGCCTTCTAGTGTAGGTTGTTGATCTGCTTCTCTATATAAGACATTTGAAGTAGACAATGTAAGATTGAAACACTTTTATTGACATAATAATTATATATGATTAGTTATCTATGTAAAATATTTTTACATTAATAGTGCATCAAAATTAAGTTCATAAATAATTAATAAAATTTATTATTTAATTATAATTTTATTTTTGTGAAATATTTACTTATGATTAAAATTATTAGTTTGCGATATACTGATAGGATATTATATTATTATATTAAATAATATAACATCTTATATTGGCCGTTTGGTTGTGCTTCTTAGCCAAAATAAGTATTTATTTTGATAGAAAAAGTATTTTTTAAGTTTCATTTGGTTGTGCTTATGAAAATAAGTAGAATAAAAAAAAAAAAGCAGATTTTTACTTATTTTGATAAGCAACTCTCTCCTTGCTTCTGATTTTAAGCAAAAGCAGTAAAAGAGAAAGAAGAGAACCTTAGAATATGAGTCATGTTACTTTTTCTAAAATGTCCTTGGCTTTTAAAATGACAAAAATTATGCTCAACACTTTCTTTCCTTTCCCATCTCATTGAAACTCTCTCTCTCTCTCTCTCTCTCTCTATGCTCTTTTGAGTAGAGACGGCAAAACTGGCTTAATTCATTAGGTTGGCCCGCCAAACCCGTTAAAAAATGACGGGTTGGGTTGACATATTTGGCTCGTTAAAAATTTTCGCCCCGCCTAACCTGCGGCCTTTGGCGAGCCAAGGCGAGTTAATCCATCGGGCCAAGCTTGTCACCTTTTTTGTTGGTTCAAGAGTATTTTTAAAAACAAAATTTAGATTTTTATTATAAATTATGTTGTTATTATAATTTTATTAATTTTTGAACTTTTATACCATAGACTTTATATTATAAATTTATAGTTAATTATTATTTATAAACTTATTTATATATCTTAATTAGTTTATTATATTTGTATTTGAGTTAAATTTGAATACAAATTATATAATTTAATTATTTTATTTTATTTTATTTAAGTAGATTTTTCATTCAATATATTTTTCTAATTTTTAAAGTAATTTAACTCATAAAAAATATTAAAATAAATTTATTTATATTTTTTATTTTTTTGGCAGGCCAACCCGCTAACCCGTTCTTAAATGGGGCGGGTTAGAATATTGAGTCCGCATTCTTAATTTGGCTTGCCCCACCCCGCTTTTGATGAGGTTTTGGTGGGTTGAGGTGCTTTGCCATCTTTACTTTTGAGCATAAACTAACAAGAAGAAAAAAACTGAGAGCTCTTCTTTCCTACTCCACTGTTAATCACCCACCATCATCAGTAATGTAAGTCAATTGCACCTTCATTTAAGAACTAAAATAAGTCTTCAAAATATTGATAAAATAAAATGCATCATATTTATCAAAAATAAAATTGGGTTAAAATTGGGATCTTCTCTCCACTTGAAGGTCCTAAACTTTGGTCTTACATAATTTTTATGTTAAAAAACTAGAAATCAACAAATTTATCTAATTTTTTTTATTATATAACTTCATTTTCACGTTTGGTAAAAAATATTATTTTAAAAGTAACTTAGCTACGATTACCCATAGTTAAAGGTTTATTCTTACATAATTTCATTTTCAACTTAGCCACGGTCAATCGTAGTTAAAGGTAATAACTTAGCCACAGTTAATCATAACTAAAGTAATTCTTAAGAGTAACTTCATCATGGTTACCTATAATTAAATACCACAGTTAATTTTATGATTTACATATTTAATTAAGTTATTTTTAAGTGCGAAATAAAGAATAAAAAATATTTATGTGAAATATTTAATTAATTTTTTATGTGAAATATTTAATTAATTGTATTGACTATATATTTAATTAATTTTATTGGCAATATATTTAATTAAGTTATGTTTAATTGGAAAATAAAGGATATAAAAAATTATATGATTGATATTCTTGAAAAGTGATTTCTCATGTGCTTAAGTGTAATTTTGCAAGAAAAAGGTACGTTTATAATTGTTATATCCAAACAATTCAACAACTTTTGATTTTGATAAAAAGTACTTCCATAATTACATCCAAATACAAAATAATTTTCTGCTCCTACTTTTGATTATAGAAAAGTACTTTTCTTAAAAGCTTATCCAAACAGTCCCATAATATCTTACCAAATATTATATAGTATTAAGATCTTAACAAGCACTTCAAAAGAAAAAAAAAAAAAAAACAAACTTAATAAGTCTTATACTATCATGTTTCATGTACTCCAAATGGGCCCTTAGTGATGAATTTAGAGACGAATTGCAATTTAGAGGCAAACTTTCATCGCTAAATGGTTTTGACTTAAAATGAAATTATATAGAGATGGAATATTTTTATCGCTAAAATCTTCTCTAATTATAAAATTAATTATTGTCTATAAGTAGCTAATTTTGTCAACATTAGCGACAAAAATAATTCATCACCGAATTTAGAGACGAACATTTTTCATCTCTAATATATTTTGACATTCAAAAAAGTATGCATTGACTGTTTAGCAACGAATTTAGAGACGGATTTTGATTAAGAGGATCAATGTCATCGCTATTTTTGTCGCTAAACAATTTTGAATTTTTACAATTTTTTAGTTGATCAGTTAGTGACGAAATTTGCGATGAAATAAGAGACAAAATATTTTGTTGCTGGGGTTGTCATTAATTATAGAATTAACCATTTCGTTTGTAACTCAGGCTTTTCATTGCTAATTTTATCATTAATAGGAGACAAAAAATATTCGACACTAAAATATGACGTTAAATTGAAAATTTCTTGTAATGTCAAACTAAAGAAGCAATTTTCCCTTTTGTAGCTTTCTATGGACAAATCGTGAAACAAATGAAGTGGCATACGAGGTTGCTAAGCTTTCCTTCACGACCATCTCACCATTAACCGGGTTGCTCAATTGTTGAATTCAATAGAAGATCTAATGTTTAATTGTTATAATCATTGTATCTCTAGGTAGAGTAGCTTTTATAGCAAGCATGTGTATGTCAAAGTTTTGCAATCCAATTGATTATTTGGACTATATTCATCGATATAAGACTTTCTCAGATTGCTTTGGGCCATCTACCTTGTTTGTTTCTAGACCTTGGCCTTGTCGGAATGAAGTTCATCGCTTGGGACAAAAAAACCAAAGGGAAGAAAAAAAAAGTAATATAAAAAAGATTGAATATAAAACAATAATATATAGGGTCTAAGTTTCTACTATTCTCTAGACACATAAAATAAAAAGGATATTGAACAACTAAAATAAATAATAATCATAAATAATGAAGACCACTACAAGAAAAGATAGTTTTATCGATCGAAAGCATTTGCAGGTAAAACCCTGGCTAGTAAAATTTACCAATGGAAAAATTTATTTGTCAGTAAATTATCGATGAATATTCTGTTGGTAAAAAATAATAATCTATTAATACTTTTTAAGAAAGTTCCCCCTCATTTTCATCTTGGAATAATATATTCTTAACGAATTTGAAAACTTAGGGGCGGAATATTCCATCGGTAAGTTTAATGTGTGTGTGTGTGTGTGTGTATACACTGATGATACTTTTAAAATTAATTTTAATTATTATTTTTTATTTTTCTTTATAATTAATTTTTATTTTATTTAAAAATTTATATAATTTAAAATAAGAATTACGCACACAAATTAATTGCAAGTAAAATACATTAATTAATTAATTAATTAATTGAACTTCATACATAAAATGTAGTGAAACAAAAAAAGAAACTATATCAAGAGTAGTCCTCAGCATCAAAAGAATCGAGCGAAGAAGCATTGGTTAGTGCTGAGCCACCCACCTACATCTGTCAAAAGAGGTCCATTATCTCCCTCCACAACCTCTTCTTGTCCTGCTTTGACTCTTTCTTCAAGGTCTTTGATTTGGTCGGTGAATTACTTCACTAACTCAAATTTCTGCTAGAGGTAGCACTCCTCTTGCTCCTTGATCCACTAAGCTTGTGCCTGAAGTTCGGCATTGAGCTTAAAAATTGTCTCATGGGCCTCATCATCAATAGTAGACCCCACAATCGAGGCTTCATTCACAGAGCTAAGGGACACGCTATTAGCGTAGTAAGTCCTTATGCCATCGAGGCGGTTATTGTAAGAACCGCTGACTGTATCTGCCTACACCATGTTCTTGTTAATAGGTGGTTAGCCCTCAGCACCATCCATGACCCACTATGTCTACTAGGACTTAATCTTCTATAGTTGTTGTATGAACTTGGCCTACAATTACAATTAAGTGAAACAAATTAGACTTTGAGAAGGGAATATATTAGGAATAATCGAAAAAGGGCTTGAGTTTATAAGTTACATAGGTTTGCTTGGAGCATTGGTTGACCCACTATGTCTTGTCCTCCTTCTGAGTATAGATATCTTGGAACAACTCTCCCTGAGTAGGTTGCTTATTCCAGAGCTTGGCCTGCATTTCAAAGTCATGTTGACATCATAATAAATAAATAAAAATACAAATAATTGTTAAATTAAATATAAAAGCAATTTAACTTATCAGCCATGCCTGGTGGACTCTGTAGTGACTGAGCCATTGCAATGGAGTGAGTCACCATTAACTAAGGCTCTATTAGTCGTAGCCTTTGCCAACTTGTGCAAAAATTTGTTGGACTTCTAATAGTGCCATAAGGCCCTCAAGTTGGCCTTAGTTATCCATTGTGGGTTGGGATCACGAACCTTGCAGATGTCAAGGTATATGTCTTGCATCCACTTTGCTACACAATTCTTGAATGCCTTGAAGAAATAGGTGACATCTCGTGGGCCAATGATGTAATGTCTCTACTTATACAAATATTGCACAATATTATTTAAGATTATATACATTACAATATATATAGGAGAAACATATTGAGATTACCTTCTATTCGCGGTAGTGTCACTGATTTTTGACTTTCGAGAGTTTGCCAAAACTCTCGTATTGCCGATTGTGCAACTTTTGGATGGTCTCTGTGATCTTATGGAGACCATTAGATGCAGGAAGCCAACTATATGGGATACGTAACAAGTTAAAATTGATATACTAATTAATAATAACAAAGAGTGATAGATATTAAATTTAAAATTCAAAATTACTTTTCAAGTTTTTTGTCTAGAACTAAGCAAATACGCAGCTCTGTAGATGACCCCTATGTTTGCCCAGCTGATAAGCCAGCTGCTCCTTAACTATCAGGTGCAGGCTGTGGTTGTAAAATAGTAGGATGATCACCTAGTGGTGGGGTGGTGGAGTAGGGGCAAACATAATGGCTGGAGTCCATGTGGATGTGCCTAGTGGTGGTGGAGTGGGGGTAGCCACAGTAGGGATGGTGGTTGGATCTAGAGTGGTGGAGGTGGACACTAGTGTGGTGGAGTGCGTACTATTATTCTTTAGTCGACCTCTACCTTTGCCTGCCATATCTGAAATAAATATATATAAGAATTAGTGAATTCGACAGAGTCTCCTTTTAAATTAAGAGACTCCACAATAATTAATTTAATAATCAGACCCAATATTCAACAATTTTAACACAATTTCGGCAAAATCTTCAGTTAAATTAGGAGACTCCATAACAATTAACTAGACCAGTATTCAACAATTTCAGCACAATTAATAAGAATAATAATAGTAACTCATAAATTTCAATAACCTAAACTCATAAATTTCAACACGATTCAACAATTTCAATATAATAGTAACTTATAAAATCAACATGTTAAAACTAAAAATGTTAAACTAGTAAAATTAGACTCATAAAATTAAACTCATAATAATTTAACATGTTAAACTAAAAATGTTAAACTAATAAAATTAAACTCACAAATTAATGTTAAACTAAAGGTTAGGAATTCGAACCTCACAAATTGAAGAGGCAGCGGCAAGGCGGTGGGGGTAGTGATGGTGGCAACAGGAAGTGGTGGTGGTGTGGCCGACAGTAGAAAAAAGGCACCAAGAGAGAGTGTGTGTGTGTGTGGTGGTGGTGGCAACAATGAACGACAATAGTGATGATGGTGATGGCAGTGGTGTGCCTGAGGTGTGGTGGTGTGAGAGTAAGGAAAAGAGAGAAGAGAGAGTATAGAGAGAGAAGAAGAACAGAGAAATGGCGGAGGTAGAAAGGGCTCACGTTTAAGTTTGAGCCCTAACGTTACCAACAGATTTTTCATCAGTAATTGAAAAAATAAAACATAGCATTTCACTAAGTCATATTATTAATGGATTATCCATCAATAATATTTCAATTTGCCTATGGAGGCTATATAAATTTGAATACTGACATAACATGTTGATTTCCCTTTGATGGTTATTAATTTGAATATCAATGGAATTTTTCTGTCGGTAACTGTAAGATGAACTAGTTTGTTTGTAATAATTCGTCGGTAATTCCGTTAGTATCTTTTTTGCACCATGTTGTGCCAACGTTATCGATGAATTTTCTGATGGAATACCTATTTCATCAATTTTAAGAAGATTTATTTGTTGGGTTATCGACGGAATGTTTGTTGAAAATCCATTAATAATGTCGACAGATGTTTTTTGTCAGTAATTCGTGTCTTTCTTGTAATGGACCCATCCTTATCTTGCTAACTTCCTTTTTGCAGTTGCTAAACTTAAATAACCGAAACTGTATTTCCTTTAACATTGTAGATGTGGCATATGGTGGCCTGTGTGCTCACAATATTATAGTCTACTTGATGTTGCTTCTAGTGCTTGCAATGTGAGAGCAGTGGCCACATGATATTTCAATTTCTCATTTTCTCACAGATGAAGAAAGTAAAAGGAAGATTGAATCATTGTTATTCCTTAGAAAACCCTAAATCATTTTCGTCTAATCACGTTGGTTATGAACAATGTTTTCAATGTTAGAATGGTCAAATTATACTTGTAAAGGAAGAGGTGAAAGTTTTTAAGATTCAACTGAGATCAAATAAGGATTGGACCATGTTTTGTATATATAGTAGCCAAACCAGTGTTAAAATACATATTTGTATATTTTGCACACAATGGATATGGTGATGAAGAGGAAGTTAACTTTAGGTTATAAATTGAGAATCAAAAAATATACTTTAATATTTCAAAATCTTTGGCATGTTTTTAAGTATAATTAAGTCTTAGTTCAATCATTTAAATCTTGACCAATTTGCATGGTTTGGTCTATTCAAATTTATTATTATTTTAAGGTTTTTATGAGTTGATTGGACTAGTTGGAGGATAAGTTCCTAGTTTATTTGGTCTACCATGTAAGATCCTAGTTCGACAATAATGGCTATGAATATTGGATTGTTTTGCCTAGTTTTCGTTCTAGATCTTGGATAAGACCACAACAATAGATTTTGTAGACACAAGTTTTCAATATATTTAGTGGTCCTAGCCTCACATAGAACACAAGTTAAAGAAGACAACTTATGCGCCATGACCTATCCGTTTAGCTAATCTATAAATAAGAATGACCATAAGAATGAAAATTGTAATGGAATGCAAATAGACCAAATAGGTTGGGCTATTTTTACCATAGATGTACAATTAAGATTGGAGGTTGGCTCAGCTAGAGAACTAAATCAGTGCTTTAATTATGGTGAAGTGGAAAACCCCACATATAGAAGATAAGAATTACAATATTGCTTTTCAAGTAAATAAATCAACAAGCCTTAAGCATTAGACTACTAACACCAATCAAAGCAATACTTTTCAAAGCAAAGAAACATTTCAACTATTTTCCCAACATCATCACCAAAACCAAAAACTAATTATTCATACAAAGATTGTCATGAACCGAAATACCATTATCAGCAACATATTGCAATAAACAAAATGTCAATAAATTAAAAACATTGGAGCAGTAAACAATAATAATATAAACAAATAAAATTAAACACGACCAAACAAATAATTATGACAAATAAAGTCATATAAAAAAAATAAAGTATACAAGGGAAACTATAAAACCATAAATGTTCAGAGCACCTTAAGGAAAGGATATGGTTACATTATGGGAGATAGTTGATGCAACATCCTCAATTTCTTGTCGTGTTAAATTATCTTAGTAACCTTGAGTAATTACGCATTTAATGAGAAACTATGAGATTAAGGCTTAATTAAGGGGTTAACGAAGAGTTTATGAGTTAACTCAGACGAGAAAAGTCAAGAGGATACTTAATCGAGATTAGATAATCTTTAATTAAGCAAGTCAGAGCCTTTATAGATTAATTAAGCACTAATCGCCCTTAATTAGCTTAATCAAGTTTAATTAAGGTTAATTAAGCTTAATCACAAGATTAAAATTTGTTAATCATGTTCTTCTGTGTTAATCACTAATCCTTGCTTAATCATCTTAATTAACTTGCAAGAGCGCTAAATCACATGATTAAATTCAAATTTAATCAATTAGACAATAAAATAAAGAATGATGTCATTAAAGCATAAAGTATAAGAAAATGTTGCTTTTTGTAAGAGATTGTACTTGATTTGTTCTCCCATTATCTAATTTGTCTCTCTAAACCTTAATTAACACAAAATAACACAAAAATATCTCTCCGCACCTACTTGAAACCTACGGCTAACACACCCACATGCACACACCTTCACTTCATTTTTCAACTTCTATTTTCTCTCTAAGTTTCCTACTCTTCTAACTTCTCTCTAAAATTCTCTCATCTTCTTCTTCCTTTCTCCACCACCACCACCAAAATCTCTCACTTAGCCTTTCAAAGACCACATTTTTTGGTTTTTGAAGAAGAGATTTAAACACTATAATCTCCATTTTCAGAAGATCTCAAGAGCTTCTCTTCCCTCTATGCAAAACTGCCATCGTCATCATTAAGAGGAGCCATCATCATCTTCTTCTTCTTCTCTTCTTGCAGTGCCATTTTCAAGTAGTGGTAGTGATCTTCATCTTTTTATTTTGTTTACTCAAGAAAGCTTGAAGCTTGGTTCTTCTTATGGCCAAGATCTTTGAGTGAAAATTTGAGAAAATCTTTCATGCTCTTCATGAGCAAAAGTTTCTATTTTTGGGTTAAATATGTTCTTGTTCTTCTTCAAGTGTTCTTGATGTTTCTACTTTTGGAAAAATATGTTCTTGTTCTTATTCTTGAATGTTTTTGATGTTTTTGGTGGTATTTTGCTTAAAGTTGTTCTTTTCTTATGATGAGTTATGATTAGAAAAGTTTCATCTTTACATGTTTTTCATGATTTGATAAAACTATGAACATCCTAAAAGCTTAAAGCTTTAAAAGTTTTGCTTCTCGATGCATAAAAAGTGGTGCAAGTTTGGTGCCTTCATAAAAGCCTTATTTTGTTTTATTTTGAAGATAAGACTACATGTAAAAGTTTAAGTTTTTTGGAATATTAAGCCTTTTTGAGTTATAAAAATGGTATTTTGTCACTTTATGTTGTAAAGATTGATTCTTAGATGTAAATCCTTTCATAAAGTTTTAAACTTTAATCAAGAAAGTGACTTTAAGTCATAAAGTTATAAGCTTGCACATTAAGTCTTGTAAAGGTGGAATCTTGAGATGAATATATTAGTAAAGTTTCAAGCTTTAAGCAAAAATAGCATTTTTGAGTCATAAAGGTGTTAACTTTTATAAAGATCAAGACTTTATAACTTTAAAGCTAGTGTCTTATATCACTAGTTGATAAAGTAGAAATCTTTTTAATTTAGAGACAATTTTAAATCATAAAGTTGAGACCTTGATGGTCTTAGAGTAAATAAAAGTGTCAACTTTTATAAAGAATAAAACTTTATGACTATTTTATAAAGAATGATAACTTTTATAATATTTAAGATAAGATCTTGTTATATTAGTGATAAAAGCTGGAAACTTTGTAACTTGGTTGAGTTAAAAATCACCCTTGGTGTTTAGTAAATATGGTGTTGTTGGGTTCATGATGTGGTTATACATTGTCATGACCCAAGGATTAGAGGGATCTCGAACTCCTTGGGAACAGAAGTATGATTAGGGCCTCTGAGTATACCATGAATCTAGGAATCATTAAGTGTACTTGTAACACCCTACTAATTTAATGTTATGCTTAAGTCATAGCATAAAATTAAGTAGATTGTGTTACTGTGTTAATGCTATGCTATGCTAAAAAGTGAAACGAATTCAACTGAATATCGTAAAGATGAGAATAGTACAATAACATTACTGAATATGTGCTTATATATATATTTATGTATATATTTATGTACATACCAGAAGCCTCTGCTTTAGTTTATATACAATGTATCAAAATGAGGAGAATTGTATGCCAAAGACATAAAGGCTATGTAAGTCAACTGATCATATATGGTCCTCAAAGGACATTTCAAAAAAAAACCTGCACTAGGTCTATGACCCAAAGTGCATCTTTGCCAAAGAGGTCATACTATACAATCACTACGGTGATCTATAGGTCAGGAGCAGTGGCCATACAGTCTGGCTGGTGAGTGAAAGTCCATACTAGGTCCGGAGGAGGATGATGGCCAGGTGGCCTCAGCAGGTGCGCTCTGGGGCTGAGTGGGATGTCGGGTACTACCTGCGGAGGTGAATGCAGCGTGGGATCGGCGTGAGCTACAGGTACTACAGTGCAGGGAGTCTTTGGCGGAGGGTGTGCCACATGTAGTGGAGCAGCAAAGGGTGGCAGGGATCAAAGTGGATGATGCAAAGGGCGGCAAAGTTCCTATCACTAAAAAGATAAAGACAGGCGGCAAGAGCCAGGCTATATGCAACCGAGCCTCAGGGGTCATGGTGAATCTGCAAGTCGGGCACCTCAACGAAGAGGGTAGGCCCATCGGCGTCCATAGTCACGTCTGAGAATGAGGCGATAAATGCAAGGTGGGAATTTGAAAAATTCTCGGTAGGTCGATGCATGGTTTAAGCTGACGTCGCGTTCGTTCTCGTTGCCCTCGGGTTTTATTTAATTATAAAATCATGAGATTAAACTTAACTATTCATAATGATAAGGTTGAGAAATGTCTGCAGTCGGCGGAGGCCGATTTTTACTTTAGCTAGCATAAAGGCAGTTTAAACTACTAACAATGATACCGCAGTATAATTGGCGGAATAAATGAACATATCTTTGTATCGTAAAACATGATATTGTAAATAACATGTAGTCATGTACTTAATGCAATCATGCAAAACTGCTCTTAAACTTTCCTTTTACTCGTATACTTTCTTCATTACTCATAACTTTTCCATTACTTTCATCATTTTCCATCACTTGGTCCCTGCAGGAGTTCTTGCCGTTTTAGGCTGCAGGTAATAGTGCGCTTATCGGGATCGAGCTGTTCCTATACAGGGGATGCCGTTTACTTTCCGACGTCACACCCGTCTATTCCTTAACTTTTATCGAGGCTGGCAGTATCATGGAACTTTCATCATAACATATTCTTTGGGTTCCTCATAACATAACTTTCATGGCTTGCTTGAAAATGCACATGCATCTATATATATATATCATAACTTATTCATATACTCTACCGCAATTTTGGCGGCATAACGGAACGTGTCGCTTCCCCATGAATCAGTTGCACAGCCAATGCAGTTACACAACTTGCATTTTCAATATAGAGCAGCAATTATGCACATACATTCACAAATTCATTCATAGTTTCAACAAGCTTCAATAGAACTTTTAACTGATTCTGCCTATTTCTGCCCGGTTATGGTATAGCCCACCTTTATTTCAATGTAACTCCTTTAAACCTGATTTTTGGATATGTTGTAGCCTTATATGTCTAGTTTCTAACCTTTTTAGTCCCATCTAATTTTGATATCTATAGCTCAGGTTATTCAGGTTTTATCGGCACTGCTAGTAGCTAGCCAGAATTGTCCACTCAAAAGTAAAAATCTACTAAAAATCGAAAACTGGCTCAAATGATACGAAATCGGTCTCATATTAAAGCTGATAGAACCCTTTCATTTGCACAAAGTCTCATTCCATTTGACTTAGTAGGGCTCGAGTTATAAGCCCCGAAACTTAACAGTCATTAAGCTCTGTTTGGCTCGGTTTGGACATAGGTTAACTTCTTCAAATCACTGGGAATAAATAGGATAGTAACAAACTCGGAATTTCTGGGTAGGATGTTCTCCTATGTGTAAGCTTTCCAACAAAATTAGTTTCACTCAATTTGGAGTTGTATAGGGTGAGTTACACCCTTTTCAACCCATACTGCCCGGGTGGATGTCCTGATGCCTAGGTCAAACTTCAAAAATTCATATCTCTCTCAATATTGCTCCAGTGGTCTTATATGATATATGTGTAGAAAGCCCTAGATGTCTAGTTTTATATAAAAATGGTTTCATTGAGTTTGAACGGCGGGAGGAGGAGCCGAACACTCCGCCATTACGGACTGCTTGAGGGTTTTTGAGGTTTTCACCTCTCAACTTCCTCATATCATCATTCTCTCCGGTTTCCAACTCAATTTTAATCTCTCAAACAGCCAATAGATCAGCAACAATTCATCACGATCACTCAGTTAATATATCAGGATTGAAGAATTAAACTACCAATAATCATTCAAAATCAGAAAAACCAAGACAAGAATTAAAACCTCTATCTTGCTTTGAGTTTGAATATTAAATTTGGGCTTAACTTGAAGAGTTTGGATAGAGTGGGAGAGTTGAGAGAAGAGGAAAGGAGGTGAGGTGATGAAGAAAGCAAACGTAAATGAAATTTGAAGAGCGGGAGGAGGATATATATATATAGACAAAGCAGTGGTAGTTAGAATGAGTGGGCTTTGATTGGATGAAATTTTGTGGGCCAAGGTTCAACCATTCTCTCCGTATTTTGTATTAAAATTGCTCTCACGTCACGCAGGAGAAGTGAGCTTCCAGCATATCTAAACTTGACATCAGACTCGTATACTTCCTAAAGTCGAATTAGGTGCATGGTTAAGTGAGACTCAATAATCGTCTTGTTTTATTCAAATTGGAGAGTAAAGTGGAACTAGATTACGTAAGGTACAATCACCTTTAAATCGAAGGTCGGGGGCCGAGAATGTGAAACCAAAACATTCGAACACGGAAGTGAAATCATAGGATCTTGGCATTCTAACTGATATCAAACTAGGAAATTGAGAATGAAAGCTTACAGTAATAAGCGATATGGAACTTCGTGAAAATTCTTGAATGAACTGGAATCAATTGAGATAAACTCGAAGTCGTATTTGTGTCCATCTTGAATCAACTAAGGTGGAACTCGGATATCATGTTCGTCCTACTTTCGAGCATAAAGTCTGAAATCGGAAAATACAATCAGATCCATTTTTAAGCCTTGGAAGCGAAATCGGAATGAAACTAATACTAATGTCGGAGGGAATTTATTTGAAATTTAAAGACAAACTCGAGGTCGAAATTTCAATATTAAACGAGATCGGAAGTCGGAATTTATAAGACAAACTCGGAAATCGGAATTTTCAACATTAAATGGGATCGGAAGTCGGAAATCGGACGTTACAGTACTATCTCAAGGAAAGGAAACAATCACTAAACTTAATTAATGTGAACAAGTGTTCCATAAGATATGAACTCAAGTAAAGAATAATTTCATATGAGAACTAAGCAACTAAAAGACCACGTACATATATATCTTAACTATGTGACTCTCTCATGGGTGACCATGGGAAATCATGTGATGATTCATAAGATTATTCACAAAGAATAACACAACTATAAATCCCTTTAGGGTATGAATGTATGATGCTATTTAGCATGATGAATGACAAGTTTGATTGAGCTTTGTCTCATGATTGAATGATGAGTGTGATGATATGATGTAGATATAATGGACTATTAGTTGAAAGTTTATGATTGGCATTTTGGGGAAGCGGCCGGATTTCTATCAAAATTATGGACTTATTCATATCATTACATGTGTCTAGTCAAAGAAGTATTATGTATGTAAACTATAATGATAAGGAAAGCACTAATGGGATATAACCCTTCAATCACTTTGATCAGGGAAGTGAGAAACGGTGATCCGTAAAGACTCAAGGAACCTCTATGAGGGAGGCAAGGGTGACATGGAGGACCCTCCAACTTAGAGGTAACCAATATCAGCTTAGTCTGATTTGGTTTAGTACTGCGTAATGATGGTCACGGAATGAGCTCATGTCCAAAAGCAGTCTATTTCAAAGAAAAAGTAAAGAATATTAAGCACGTGCTAAAGACGAAAGTAAAGTCAAGTATAACCATGGTTAAGTCTATGATGATGCATGTTTGTGCATGTATTTATATTGTCCATTTGCATTATGAATCTTTATTCTATGCTTTAGTATGTATGTTTAGTTATGATGATGTAGTTATGATGTTAAGTTTAAAAGCAACCCACTTCGGGATTTAAGTTTTCAAAATCATTAAAACTGAACTTATATCTGTCCACTGTTTTTATAATTAAACCCGAAGTGGCTGGAATGATGATGATGACATAGTGTTTTTCTAGTCGTGATTCTACTGAGAAATCTAGTATTTCTCACTCCTATGTTTCCGTGTCGTGTTCAGAGGATGTCAATGTTGGGTACGGTAGTGATCTTCATTGAGTTCCCAGTATGGCGTTGGCGCTTCGACTCAGTGCTGAATACCTCAGTGATGTCTGTAAGCACAGTGATGAGGGTCTACATATTCCACGACCATCTGTTTCAGACTCCTGTGATGAGCCCATTTTTTCGACCACATTAGCCATTTGGCGAGGTTACCTTGGATAACATCCGTCCTTAATTTCAGCCACCGAGGTACCCCATTGACGATGAGACCGACTCGGATACCCGTCTGACTCCGACCATTTCCTTGGATTCTGACCTTTCAGAGCCTTCATACCCGAGCTATCATGTGGAGATTGACCCATCTGAGCCCTCCTATCTGTCTATGATATGTCTGACGTCTGACTCATCTTCTTCTTTAACAGTTCCTCGTCATACTCCACCCCCGGTTCGCGGTCACGGGTTCATTTGTACTCGTGCAGTGCCTCGAGGGTGTGGGTGTGCTCGAGGAGGGGGACGTAGTAATGTTACTCCCAATGGATTCAGGAATGGTTTCCTCCCACCTGAAGAGTGATGTGGTGATTGCATGTGGAGCCGAGTGCAAGGATAGACCCTTTTGGTTGTAGTTATAGGGTTATCATTTTACGGTATGGCATGCTTGGGCTGTAAGGATTTCTGATGTATTTTCTTTTATCATGTATCTAGTAGATTTCATGTGTAGGGCCAATAGTAGGTATCGGACCCATCATTATCTATATGTATGACTTTTAGTAACACTATTAGCATTATATTAGCTATGAATAGCCATAGAATGAATGTTATGATTATCTAAGTTATTGTTATTCTTGTTGCTTCTGTTTATTGTTATTCGCACGGTATGTATAAGGTAGCATTGTTTTTTTTTTTTATGCATTCACGATGTGCTCATGGCTCTTGGTTTCAAAACAGTTTACTCGTTATTGTTCAAAAAAAAATTTACCCCTATTTTCAGGTAAAGTAATTTCAAAAAGGTAATGTTACTTCCTCGAGCAAAAGTAACAACTAGTAATTCCACAATATGACTTAAGCATAGACTGGAACTATTAAGGTGTTACAATTGAGATTAAGGAGCTAATTATAAGTAAAAAACAATTTTTGATTTTTTGGTTTTATCACATATACTTTCCTTTAGATGCATCTTATTTTTATTCTTTTTTTTTTGTCTGTTCTGGATTTAGAAACAAAACTTTGATAGCCCAATTGTTGCTTTCTTCCAAATTTGACATCAGTTTAGTATGAATCAAGTCTATTCATCAATAGATATGAAAGAAAGACCATAAGAAGGTAGAATGCTTACCTTTTATGTGAACAACATTCATATCATCAAACAAAAACTAGTGATGGGAGCAACAATCCAACAAAAGGAAGCATATTGATAATATGGGAGCTCAAGTTTGACATTGCCAGTAATAAAATTTCAAGTGAATTGCAATAGCCTGCAACCATATACAACATTATAATAGAAACAATCTAGGTAAAGTGCTTTAGCTAGGGTTACATGCAGAAACAAAAATGACATCATCATGTATTTTTAAAAATATATATATATATATATATATATATATATATATATATATATATATATATATATATATATATATATATATATAGTCTCATATATGATTTTTATAATTGAAATATGCTCAACTCACCAAAACTAGGGCTATGCTTAGGCTCCTAAAAAACATATTGACCCAAAAGACTTTGGGATTGAAAGTGTAGGCCAAATAAATTGGGTTATTTTTATCATAGATGTATAATACAAATTGGAAGTCAACCTAGTTAGAGAATCGAATTAGTAGTTGAATCATGAGCCATGTGGTTGAATTGAAAAACCCATATATAGAAGATAGGTGAATGATTGCTTACTCCCCTCAACTTATGGAGCAATGTTACTCCACTCACAAATTTACCAAGTTAGCCTTGTTATAGTCTCTAATTCTCATTTCTAACCATTTTCTCTTCGCTCTCCTTCTATCCACCTTCCCCAACTCCTTCCATCCACCCTCCCCAAGGATTATTCCCTACCATAACTGCAGCCTCCAATCCACCAGACCCACACACTTACTCGCTCTCTTCCTCCTTTCTTTCACTCCTTCCCTCATTTTACTCCCTCTCTTCCTCTTCCTCTTCCTCTTCTTTCTTTCACTCCCTCCATTCCATTAGCCATATCCTTCAAAGTTCATCTTCACGTTACAAAACCATCATGGAACATGGCAACAATTTCCCCAAGAGCCATTTTCAGATAGGTATAACCCAAACCATTCAAGCATAACCAAAAATCACATAAAAAAATTAAAAATTAAAAATAAAATGAACAAACCTCAAATATGCTCCAGATCTCTGATCATTGCTGCTACCACCATCATCATCACCTTGTCTGTTAGAGCACGAAGCCTTCATATCCCCACTATAATCGAACCACGGAGCTCTACCGCGAAGCCACGTCACCATCGTGAAGTCGCCGCGCATAGCGCCATAGCACCACTATGCCGCCATTGCAGGTCCATGGACCTCAGACCCACACAGCTAAACAGCAAAGCCACCGACCACATGAACAATGAGGCCGCAATTGCTACTGCTCTTCTTCCCTGCAACGAACTCAAAATCGACTAGATCTTGTTTTCTTTTTTTTTTTTTCTTTGGGGCATACTGAAATGAGAGATAAAGGTGGTGGTGGTGGTGTTGGGTGGTGGGTGATGGGTGGCTGAGAAGTTGGAATTAGAGGGGGAAAAGAAAAAGGGAGATTTGAAAATTCATTAATTTGTTTAATTTTTAAAATTAAATTTATTTATGTTACACATTAAACCTAAATCATTTATTTATTTTAGTATTAAATCTAATGACATTAAAAAGGTGGAGTAACGTTACTCCATAACATGGATAGAGTAACGAATCGCTCAACTAGAAGATAAAAATAATAATATTGCTATTCAAGAAAATAAATTAAAATCTCCGAACGTTAGAATACTAACACCAATCAAAGATTGTCAAAGCAAAGAAATATTTCATCCATTTTTTCAACATCACTATCATCCAGAATATAATTCTTCAAACAGAGTTTGTGGTCAATCAATTAAAATAAAAAACATACTAGAACAAAAAAAAAGCCAATAAATAAGTAAATGCGAGGGCAGTAAAGAACTTAGATTTGATATTAACAAGGAAAATCAAATATTGTTATCCAAATTATTTCCACAAATGAAATCGTATGAAAATAATAGTACAAGTTAAAGAGAGGAGGAGAGAAACTTTAAAAACATAAGCGTAAAGGTGCACCTAAAAGGGAATATAGATTGCAAATTTGCAATCTATAATTTTTGCTTTTATCACCTTTACTATCCTCCAAATTGTCTTCTTCCAAATTTAATAATAATTTTTAATCAATCAAGTTTGCAACCCAAAAGACAAAAAAAAAAAAAAAAGACCATAAAAGGCAAAATGCATACCTCGCTATGAATCAATGATGTCCATTACAACACGTTATGTCTTTAGCAAAATTTAATTAATAATATTGAAAAATAGTATCTTTAACAACATTTCTAAAGTAAATATCACTACATGCAAATTATTAATAGAATATTGAAAATTTGGAAAATTCCAAAAGTTGTCGACAAATAGACATGTCCATTGGTAATTCCATCGATAATATTTGGAGCCAAGTGAGGCACAAATACTATCAATAACTTTTCCGTTGGTAAATATATTTTTATTTTCTTATTTTTTAAAAGAATAATTTACTGACTGAATTGGTTGTTGATAATTTAAGTTTTCAAATAAATATAATAATTTTAAAAATAATTTACTTGACAAAAAATGAAATTTTAATTATGACAATTTTTTTTTAAAACAAGAAATTCATCATTGACAAAAATTTGGGCTGAGTATTTCCTTGGATTTAGAGTCTCACCTTTAGATTATGACTTATGAGAGTTTTTGACTGAAAACAACAAATTTATTGATGACAAAAATTTAGGTAGAGTCTCCCTTTAGATTAAGAGTCACTCCTTACTAAATTATGACAATTTTTATTTAAAAATAACAATTTCATCAATAATAATAGAAAATTTGGGCAGGAATCTCCCTTTATTACATTAAACCAATATATATATATATATATATATATATATATATATTATATATATATATATATATATATATATTAACAAATCAATCAACTCAAAAAATTCAATCAAACAATTCAGAAATAATGCTAAACCTTTCCCTGTTCCTAGAATCTCTTTTTTCTTCTTCAATCTTACAACTCTATTCTAGGAGTCATAAGTCTCTAATTTTACAGAAAGCATAAATCTAAAAAATACATATTGTATTTACTTGGACTCCAAACAATATGCTCCAAGCTCCAAATAATGCTCCAAAGAAAAACATTAAATTGACTAAGGTTCTCAACTAATAATTTTGAGTAAAGAGATAGAATGAACAAAAAGGCCAAAAAAAAAAAAAAATTGATTAAAATACTCAACAATGTACCTGGAACATAATGGTAGTCTCCCATGGTGGTGGGGAGGGCTCGGCCATGGGGTTGGCAGAGAAGAATGAAAAAGAGAGAAGAGAGAAAGAGGAAAAGACAAAGGGGAAGAAGAAATGCGGCACCGCATTTTAACACTGCAATTTTTTTATTACTGATGGATTTTCCCTTGGTAATGGAGTTAATAAAACTGATCGTGATCGTTTTATTAAGTGATTTTATCGAGGGAAAATCTGTTGATATTCAAAATAATTAGAAAATTTTCACAAAATTCAAATACTGACATATTTTTTTGTTGGCAATTTTATATTTCAAATAAAATTTATTTTAAAAAATAAAAATTTATAGACAAAATTTTTCGTCGATAAATTATTTTTTTAAAAATTAATTTTATTTGGCAAATAAAATTTCTGCTGGCTAATTTTGTCGATTGATTATTCTTTAAAATACAAATAAAAAGATACTGATAGAAATGTTGTCAATAACGTTACCCTAAACCCTAACCATTGACAAATATTTTCATCGGTAATTTTTGCACACCAAATATTACCTACGAAATTACCAACGGGCCTGTCCATTCGTTGATAACTTTTGGAATTTTCCAATTTTTCATTATTCAATTAGTAATACCGATGGTGGATATTCTGTTGGTAATTTGCATGTTTCTAATAATGCAACATACCCAAAGCAAAAAAAATGGCGCGATTGTTTTTCTTTTTCTTTTTTAATTTCCATATTAATGCACATAAAACACATTGAAACCCTAATACCTTCATGCTGCTAGTCAAGTCTCGTCCCCCCTCCCCCGACCGTGGATGGCAAAATTTTTGTTCTTTTAAATTTTATCCCCTGATGTGCTTTAATAAATACTCATAATATCATAACTTTTTTTTTTTATTTCAAACTTTCTTATCTAGGATGAAGGCATACCTTTGGGCTTAATGAGTGCTTACAAAGGTACTTACAGATGATATACCAGCACAGGGATAAAAATTGAGCCCAAATCATAATAGTATGTGAATAGATGGCCGACCAAAGGAACCAATCCCATTGTATAATTGTAATCTATTCTATAACTTTTAACAAATGTTGTAGCATACTATGTAACATCCTGAAGTGTGGAGCATCTGATTCATACCGTTAACTAATTTGCTTCATTGTAATTAAGAAATAAGAGTAATTAGGGTTGAAATTATAAATGTTAGGGCTAAAAGAATTTGAAATTGTTTTGTAAAAAATTTAAGAGAACTATTATCAATGTTTGCTAATTCGAGCAAAATCGGCTTAATTTTGGTATTGTATATCGCAACACTATAAATCTAACTTGGATGGCCATGATTTAGCTATCTATACCCCAAAGTAGCACCATCCTAACCATCAAGAGTAGGCAGGTCAAGCAAAATTAAGAGAAGTCATACATCCACCAATCATACTACATAGGTTACTTTCACCTTTTATGACTCAAACTTAATTCCTATATTCTCCTCCTTCATTTTCGGATCTAATAAACTGACCTCTCTCCCTTATTTTCTTCTTCATCTCACTCCATCATCTTCACATCATCATCCTACCAAATCTCCTTCACCCAAAGCTTACTCTTTATTAGATCAAAACTTGAATCTAGGTAGGATTTCTTGAGTTTTGTTGGTACTAAGTGTTATGTAGTTGAATTAGATTTTCATGTTTCCTTTTAATATGATGATGCATAATGATTTTATGATTTGTTTCAATTGGTTTGTCATGGATATTCTTGGTTTGGGATGGTTAATCAACCAAAAACTTAAGAAAGAACTCAAGTAGGATTGCTGAAAATCAAAACTCTAGAATGTGTCTGTACTGCATATGGTATCTCTTGACCGACAAAGGTAAAAAATTTATGAAATACATTCAAAGCTTTCCAACCAGATAAATTATAAGAGCATTGGATTAGTAATGAAAGGTTTATGAATTTTTAAAGAAAACCCTTGAATCTGGTTTAGTATTCTGACCAGTACAAATTAAGAAGGGCATAACTCGCCCTATTCAACTTCAAATTGAGTGCAACTAATTTTTTTAGAAAGTTAACACATAGATATTCATTCTGTAAAAATTTTAGATTTTGATTCAAACTATGGTACTCCTAGAAATTCTCTAAACCTGACCTAAGGTGTTGCTTGGGTAAAACAGGGCAGTTCCCTTTGGCCTATTTTGAGAGCTCATAACTTGGGCTCTACTTACCATTTCAAATGAAGCGTCTGGGAAATGAATGATGGTTAAGTCTACTTTGTTTAGATATAAATTTTGGATAAATTTGATAGGAATTGGAATTTTAGTGAATTTTTACATTTAAGTGCCCAAATCTACCTCTCATCAAGGCAGTCTCAAGTAAAAACTCAATAACTCAATGTGTACTCATTAAAACTTAATTGGATCGAAAAGAACTAAAAATAGCAGACAATGCCACACCATATCCAAATTCTAGATTTAAATGAGTTAAGATGGAATTATGGCACCATTTTTAAAATAGGGTAGAATTAGGAGATTTAGGTACAAATTGCCAAGTAATTAGACATTCTTGGCTCATGAATGACCCTTGATTGAAATTTAGATAATGCAATTCTCTATTTTGGTTACTAAGATGTTAATAAAATGTTATAGTACTTATGATAACTTGACTGGTTGGCTAGAAATATGCCTGTTGCATTTTTGGGGAAGCAGTTTCTATGCCATTATGCTGCTGAATTTTTGGCAGAATACACACACACAAACACACACACACACACACACACACACACACATATATATATAAGTAATACATTATTTCTTCAAGTTTGATAAACATAAATATATGATGTTATGAGACATATAAGGATTCCATATTACTTGGGCCAGCCCCAGAATGAATTAAGGAGAATAGATCGGTGGAAAAGTCGAGAAAAGTAAACCCAGCTATTCTGTATAGGAATGAGTTCAGTTCTAATAAGCAGACTATTATCCGTGAATTATATAGCCTAAAACTCCCACGGAACCAAGTATGGAAATTTATGAGATACAAGGCAAGAAAGATTATGAGTCAGATGCATCTACGTTGACATCCTATTTTGCTCTGCCTTATGCATATTATGTAATTTATTGTGATTTAGTTTGAATTGCGACTTAATCTCTGTGATGTTTACTCTGTTTAGTATATATGTTTTTTTCTGTTTATTAATTCTTAAGTAAAAATGGAATTTGCTTCGGGCCACTTTGTTTTAATACTTATAAGTTGAGACATTTACCTTGCTAATCACCCTTTTTCATAATTAAACTAAATTGAGGCAAAATTGAGAATGGTCGCTATGTCAGTATAGACTAGACAAGGAATCCTACTTCGAATTTTCTAAATTATCATTTTGTTATATGTCTGTGTCATTCTCAGACGATGATGATGGTATCTTTTGCTGAGGTGCCAGAGTGGCACTGGCACTATGATCTGTTTTTAAACTCCCTGTACCTTACGACCTACTTTTGTTTCCGTTGTACGTGTTCTTCCGCAGAGCTTTTGTGGCACCACTTCTTAGCTCTCTCTTCGACCTTGCTGCTCCTTTTCTAGGAGTTCCGCTATATATGGCTCACCTAATCCCCGTACCACCGCACTAGGCACCACCATCCGCAGCACCACCCTGCCTGCACACCCAGTTTCTTTTGAGAGCAATCCTTTCGAGTGGATAGAGTCCTCTTCCTCCTCATTTTCAGTACCTAGTGATGGACCCACACCTGCTGACCACGGACCTGCTGACATCATCTCGAACCGATTACTCCCATTGGAGTTCGGTTAGGAGAGCTATCTATCCTAGGATATCATAGTTGTATAAAGTGGCCCTCTTTTGCTGTATTTTATGACCTTGGGCCACAGGTATAGTTTTTTTTGTTTTTAGTTTCTTTTATTTTCCTCATGTATTCATATTAGTTGAAATGTTTTTCTACGAACCCTATAGAGTTTCACAGACATGGACCAGATTCTTTTTGTTTTGATGGTTCCACTTATTGTATTCACTACTTATATATATGAATGCATGAGACAATGTGTGTGGGTGTGTGTGTATGTGTATATATATACGTCAGATGTACTATGATAAATCTTATTTCTATCTATATCCTTTACGTTCTTTTATATTGCGACGCGCTCGTGCGCTACATATCATGTAAATGAAACGAAACCGATCATCCACATTCAATTAAAAATAAACTCCATTAAATTAATAATCCAAAAGTAAAGTTAAGTTAAGATTAACATTATGTGACAAACTATCTAATGTAATTTTATGATTTAAGTATAGTATTATATTTGATAGGGTGTTACATGTTATCTTTTTTAAAAAGGTAGAACCAAAATAAACAACTTATGTTAATTATTCATAAACAAGTATTACACGAACTTTAGATACAAGTACAAAAACATTATTTACTGATTACACTAATAAGAGTTTGCTTGATTTTAAAAAATATTTTCTATTTTTAAAAATAATTATAAAAATATCACCTTATTTTTAATTTACTTACTTCACAAAATTCTGAAAGTAAAAAACAGGTTGAAAACAAAATGATATTTTTTGCAAATAATTTTCAAATGAAAATTAAAACAAAAAATATTTTCTTAAACCACACAAGTCCTAAGCTTTTCTCTTCTCCTCCTGATGCTGGCACGTCATCAGATACGAAGATTCTTTATGCAATTTTTGTAAATGAGCATCATTTCTATTGTCTATTTTGAGTGGACTAAAATTTTTGTGTCACGTGCTGAACAGAATGTTTAGAGTTTTCTCTATAGTCTGGACATACCAAGCATATGCAAGTCATATTCAAGAATTTTTTTAATTTTTTTCTCCACGACGTATACCTTTTAGATCTATATTGAACAAGTTAAAAAATTAAGGATGAATTATGATTTTCTTATCTAAAATTGATACTTTATACATAATGAGATAATACTTTTATATTAATATAATTTCTTTTATAATATCGCCCTTAATTTTATATTTCACTTTTAATATTTTATAATTTAATAATAAACAATGTTTAAATTTATATATTTCATCTAAAACTCAAAATAGGTCCAGTTTTTATTAATCTTGTCAGAATTGGACGGAGCCCAAAAAATTTAATTTGATTAAAATATCAGGCTGAGATCAACTTATGTTATAACTTAGCTTAATTCGATTCACGTACACTGCTTGCAAGAGGGGAAAAATGTCTCGCAATAACACCTCAATGAAAAATTTCCAAATGAATATATAACTTATGTTAATTTATGAGTTTTGTTAACTACTCCTCTCATTTCAATTTATCTATTTATTTGGACAACTTAGTATATTTTTAAATCAATATATCGAAATATAATTTATCTAGATACATTGATTTAATAATATAACAGGTTATCCAAATGGATAGATAAATTGAAACAGAGGGCATAGTACTCTTATGACAACATTAGTTTAAAATTCAAAAAAGGAAAAATTTTGTTTTAAATATTTTTACTTTTAAGTTCAACGAAATACATACATTAAACATCTTTAAAATTTTCCTTTTCTAATTTTCTAACTAATATCCTAAAACTACTAGTTAAAAAATCTTTAATTTGTAGTTGCCATCTTTGCTTTTCCTTCAAGCATGGAGGGAGTGGAACACGGAATTTGCTTAACTACTAATGTGCAAACCAATCGCATATATTATGGGTCTGGTTCCAGCGGGATTGGAGTGCATCATGATACGCTGATCTAGTTTGAGGTAAGCATGTTAAGTGCTAGGTTTACTTGCTGATCAACCTTTTTTTTTATTTGAAAAAAGTGGTCCAAATAAAAAACAATGGTGGTCAACCTTTTTCAACTAGATGCTTATTGAGTAGCTTCCTTTTAAGAAAAATGTTATTATATTCTTCTATATACTTTAATCTGATCTAAATTGTATAAACTAGCAAGTACATAATATTTTGCATTTAATTTGACAAAAGTTTCTGATATATCTTGTTATATGTGATGTCTATAATAAATAGCATAGTACTTTTAAAATACATAAAAAAAATTTCCCTTTAGATACAAAACTTAAAACTTTTTTTTGAAGTAATTCTTTTGATGTCTTCTACCAATTACGATATGATCTTATATGTGTCATTGATGCTCTGAACAATAATATTAGAATGAACTATTTTACTATAATTTTACATGGCTACACGAGGAGTTGTTTTACATATTTGCTCTCATATTTCTTAAGAATACGATTGTTAGGGTTGGGAGTTGGTCAGATAGCCGGTTAGAGACTTATGACCTAGCTTATGTTAGATTTGATTTACTTTAACCTATTTATTAAACAAGTTAAATTAATTTTTTTAAAGCCTTTTTAATAAAAATTGTTAAGTTTCAGACTAGTTAAAAGAATTATTAAATCCAACAGACTGGATATATATATATATATATATATATATATTACATATTTATGTTATTATATATAATGAATCATAATATGATATAAGGTTATTAATTGGATTAAACTTCTTCATTTATAATTAAGTATTATTATATTGTCAGATAAAGGCCTAAAGTTGGTTAGCTTATTTAGAGGCCTGTTGGTTTATTAGGAATAGACTTATTAAATTATTTAAAGGCCTTATTACTTAAGTAAAAAAGAAACTTTATTTTTAAGTAAGCTTTTAAATAGATTTTTAGAGTACATTTTTTCGGTTAAAAAAAAAACCTTATATAAAGCAATTAAGTTATGCTAAAACTTTACATTAGAAAAACAAATTATACTTATTTAAAATAAATTCTGATATAATCTAACCTATTTTCATCCATAATATCTATTAGATGAAAAAACTATTTTTTAAACATAGATTCTTAGTCATTATTATATATGCAATACGTTAAAAAAATTAGAATATATTATTTTGCATATTTGATTATATCATTGTCGTAATTTCTTGTGAAAATGTATGAAAATTTAAAATACTGTACTATATTGTATAATTTTGATACCTTATTAACATAAAACTTTTTAAATTGTCACCAATCACATATTATTATACTATGATATTCGAAATAGTTATTATAAAAATAAAATACTTTCAATGAAATAAAAATACATAATCGAATGATAATGTAGTTTTGTTACATTAATAATGCATTATAAGAGTTATCTCTCATAAAAATATTTTTCAAGACATATTAATTCTAAATATTGTTTCAAAAATATCCTCGTTATTATAAGTTTATCCAAAGGCACGGCTTCGCCTTACCAAACATGTGCGTGTGTTTGGGCTTCGGCTCTCGGAAGTCCTTGACTCCTTGTTGTGTCATGTAAGAGCCTCTTCGGCTAAATTTTTCATGATTGGCACGCCATTCATTCCTAGGCATCACGGTGTCGTTCCAAGTTCCCAGTTCCCAGTTTACCCACTACAAAACGCACGTGCGTTTGACCAATACGACTTAGAACTTGGAAGCTTCGGAAAGGTCAAGGTCACCTTCTCCTCTCCCTCTCTCTCTCTCTTCGCTCGCAAGCCCTAATCTCTTTTCTGCTCGCACTGCGCCCCACTGATCTCAATTATTGCAATTGCAAGCCCCAACTTCAATCTCAATCTCATATTTCAAGGTTACGCATTCTCTTCTTCTACTTCCCTTTCTTTTTTTATTTTATTTTATTTTTTTAATTATTTCGCTTCATTGCGTGTTGTGTGTTTCCGTTTCTGTAATCAATTTCGAAGTAGCTAAACCTCTATTTTGATACATGAATTATTGCTCACCTTTATTCTTTCTGTTAAATTAGTTGAACTGCGAAAGCGTTGCGCTTACTATGTTATCGAGAGTGCCAATTGTACCGTTAATTAGTAGCCGTGGGATTTCCCTTTTTTTAAGCTTCGAAGATATTAATTGTGCTTTGGTTAATTGGCTCTTCTGCAATTGGGGGCGCAATATGGCTGTTGTGGCGGCATCACTTAATCGCCGGAATTGCAACGTAACCGCAGCTGCAATTTAAAATCATTGACTTTAGTTATGTTTTTTCAACTTATGTCAGCCGGCATGGTTAATTCTTGTTGCTGAAATTAACTAATTTGTAACTGACTTTACAATCATGTTTTGTCGTTCCTAATTGAGTTATGAGTTTTGGCTTATAGAGGGGATTCATAGTTGTCTGGCTTTAAATAGATGATGTTATGATTCTGACTATTGTGACAATATGGGGGAACAGGATGCCTGCGGCGCGGTATTATGCTCCTGTAGACACCTTGGAGCAGAAGTTACATATTGCAAGGAGGCTGGGTAGTGTGAGAGCGGGCAAGTACTTTAGTCTTCTCTCGAGATTTCTCAGTCTCAAGATTAGCAAATGTGAATTTGATAGGCTCTGCTTAGCAACTATCGGGAGAGACGTTATCCCACTCCACAATCATTTCCTCAGGTCAATCTTGAAAAAAGCATGCACCTCTAAGACACCCCCACCAAGGAAAAGCACAGTAGACAGTTCTTTGAATGTGAAAACACCAAATGTGTGTAACGATCTTCAGTTTCTGTGCAAGGATTTTCCTCAATCTCCTCGAAAGGGTAGGACTCCTAACTTGCGCGAGCGTAGATTCAGGGACCGCCCCAGCCCCCTTGGTACTCATGGCAAGAGCAACAGCATTGTGATTGAGGATTCAGTCCCTAAAATTCATGAGCAGCAAAGTAATATTGAGCTACATTCTGAATGTAGCAGGCTCCCTCTCGCCGTGGAAGATGGGGAGGAGGTTGATCAGGATTCTGAAAGCCTGAACAATCTTAGAAGGAGTCCTATTCGAGCACCTCTTGGAATTCCCACCTACAATAAAAGTGCACGGACAATTTTACGTAAGGAATTAGCATCTGGTACTGCTGCAGATATTGGTCAGCTACCTGATACATGTTCTTTGACAAAAAGGTTGGAACAGGAATTGGAAAAGGAAGGAGTTAAGATCTCAGTGGATGCAGCCAACTTATTAAATAATGCACTTGATGTTTACCTCAAAAGATTGATAAAACCATGTTTGGATTTAGCTGCTTCAAAGTCTGTAAATAAATTTAGTTGTCCAATCCAACCTGGTCTGAATGGGCTACCAATGAGGAGGTGTGTACAAAACCCAATTGGATGTGTTTCTACATCTATTTCTGACTTTCAAACAGCAATGGAGTTGAATCCTATTTTACTAGGGGAAAACTGGCCACTACATCTTGAAAAGGTTTGCCTTCGTGCATCAGAAAAATGAGCTGAAACAGGTTCAACATTGTACTGATCCAAGCTGTAAATGTGAATTTTCCTCAAAGTAAATGATATTGGAATGGGTCAAGTCCACTCTGAATCTGATATTGATTTTTTTAACTCATAACATTGCTGACGTACATATAAGTAGAATATGGGAAGTTTTGAATTTGGTGACCATACTCTGTACAGGTTGCAGTGTTGACTACTATGGTTTGGGACGTTAGGACATGTTAAATTATGAAAGTATTAACTCCTGTAACAGTCCACTTCACTGGAATAGATGAGGATCTCTTATTGTTATCTGTAGGCTACTTCTTCATTTTATTAGTCATTTTCAATAAAGGTTATATTCGGTCTTTCCAGACCTAAAGTTGTGTACCTTAGTCTTCTTAGTATCATTGGTGTGGGTCGGTGGGAAATTGTAGCTTTTTCCGTAACATATTGTACAAAGGCCAGTCATGAATTTGCATTTGGAATGGAACTGTCATCCTTTTAGTTTGTTTCAATTGCACGCAAACTGGTTTTCATATGTGTAAAACCCTTACTCCTGTTTCTCTTCTTTTTTGTGTATATGCTGGAGGTCCAAATGGCAGAGAATGAATGAAAAGTTAAAGATCCACAGAAACAACATTGTGTTAGGATAGTGTATATTTAAATAGCAATTAAGTTTTGTGATTTACCTGTGCTGCTTATTGATCTAGGGATGTAAATGCTGGCAATCTAACAATCTTTAATTTTTAAGTTTTGATGTAAGTTATACAACAGTTGGTGCAAACTGTGAGGTTCTTTCTGTGAGGGATTGAATATAATGCTACAGAAGCATGAATGAGCTTTTTCTTATTTGGTGTAAAAGATATGTCTGTGCTTTGATTTAGGTTCCAAGCAGTTAGTTTCTGGTGTTTTGCATATTTTGCTGGTAGTTTGACGTAGTTCACAGATTCCTGAATCTGTCAGCTTGTTGGTTTTAATTTGTTGGAAGCGTCTGTCTTCAATAGAAGTGAATCTTATGTCATAAACATTATAGTATTTATACAATCTATTAGTCTAACCTAGAACCTCATTCATTGATTGCATTGACTGTTTTATTTTGATGGCAGGGGCATGACTGTCATTCTGAGACACCAATATAATTGCAATCTTTGTTAATTAAGAATCTTGAAGGTCAATAAAATGTTGGCACTTTCTCTGGTAGGGTGGGCAGAAAGAGTCATGCTCTAACATGTAGATGGGTAACTTAAAAAGCATATTAGTTTTAAAATAGTTATCCTTCCGTTTCAAATGTCACTGATACTTCTACCTTATTATACATTATTTTTTGCGTTCTAATGAGTAGAAGTAGAATTTGTGGTCGTTTTGCATAAATTAGATGATTTGTCTTGCTTCCTATTTGTGATGTTTTAAAAGTATATAATTGCCCATGTGTCTGCAAAGTTGTGATTCCAGAATCTTTGTAGCAGTCCTCTACATCATACTGCCAATTGGGGCAGGTGATGGAGAATTTCATTCAATTGAGCAGAAAGTTTATGGATATGATGCTAGCTTGTCCATCGCATTTAGCCAATTTCTTTGTGGAGGAAATATTTTGGGGGTAATGAATTTCCTTGATGATAAGAAAGGGTTACTCATTATTTAATTGATATCTCTTGCCATGTTGCATAGTTTGCCTCCTGGTACCAATTTTCCGGGAGCATTTATTTGCAGATCGTTTATATTTAGCCTGACTGAAGGTATATATTTCTTGTTATGGGCATGTCCTTTCTACTTCTATTCCTTTAAGCTTTTTGGTTTGTGTGCATGTCTCTTGTTTCTTGGTGCTTTCAGCCAAATTCTGGCTTCTTAAATGATTTTGCTGAACAGAGTCACCTAATAGTGAAGCCGCAGTAGTGTGCAAAGGAAAGCTACAAGATATAGCGTCACTTTGGTACCCTGCATTTTAATTTAAACTTCATTCTTGGCCCCTTTTATCTCCGTTTTATATAGATATATAAATATGAAGACTCAAGCTGGCGATGTTTCTGAATAGTGTAATGAAATATATCGTGGGCGAAATGAAAGGTAGCATGCGATTGTAAAAGTTAAGCTTACCAATGCATAAAATATAATGTAAAGTGAAAAAACTATATAGATCTGATCATAATTTTTTTAGATCAGTCTGTAATCGCCAAAGTAAGTTGGTTCAAACTTCAATAATAGTCCTGCGTTACTGTTTCCCCCTCCCTAAGGAGATTCCCCGGTGCCTACATGAAAAATGTAAATGATCTAGATTCTCCCGCGTTACTATTTCTTCTGTCTTCGCTTTTTCTGTTTTGCTCTTCCTTCAAAGGAGTCAATACGTTTGTTTATTTTAATTTCGAACATTCCCCGAAATTTCTGTAGTTTTTGACGCGGCCCTTGTGTTTTGCAGCTGGTCCCTCTGTTGAATTTTATTATAGGTCGATGCTATAAAACGGTTGAGCGTGTCTACGATTAACTTTATACTCCTTCAGATTTAAGAACATAATTTTGAGATTTGTGCAAGAGATAATTAACAAGGTTTTCTTAAAAAAGGAAGAATTGGACGCGTAACTGTGTATTTCGCTCGAGCGTTATTAGCCACAACTTTTTGATATCACGCCTCTATATTATATGCTTCCTCATTAATTATGTTTCATAGTTTTCGGTGCGGGAATATGCATTTCATGTTGTTATTTTCTTATTGTACGTCATGCGGGTTTTTTTTTTAATTTTTTTTATTTGGTGGTTGAATTGTTTTAATTTTATATAGGAAACACAGGAAAGAGAGTGTAAAGATGAGATCGCCCTCATTATTTTTAAGTTGATTGAAATCTTAGTAAGTAAATGCAAGTACGGTTGGTTTGCACTTGCTTTGTTCGTTACGCCGTTGTTATTCGCGGGTTGAACAAGTTAATTATCACAACTGACAAGTGACAAGTGAACGGACGAAGGAGAAAAATTATTCACTAGCCTACCAAAAATTAAATATTTGCTTAAACAAATAGGAAAATTGCAGAAGGAGAATTTAATTAATTTCATTGCCTGTCAATAAAATCTAAATTAAACAAGAAAGTAAACACATTAGCATCAATCCTAATCTTTTATGGTATGTTTATATAAAGGAGAAGGGAGAAAAGGGAATATTTTAAGTTGTGGTAAACTTTACCCCACGTAAGAGACGTTTCTAAATTGAAGAGAAGAAAAGGAGAGATGTTCATGCAACCAAGAATCCTCTCATTTATTTTCTTTTTCTTAAATTTAGAGGACTTTGAATTATTTGAAACATTCAAACAAAAAGGAAAAAAACCCCCCAACCTTCTCTTCCCTTAAATTCCTTTTGAACTCATCCAAACAACCCTTAATTATTCAGAAACAGTTTTATTGACAACAAATAATCTAACCCCCCTCCCCCCCTCTCCCCCAAAAAAGAAATTATAACTTGCTTCATTGTCACTTAAAGCACTGAACAATCGGTACGGATTTTCCCATTTCTTGCAGTCTTGACTCCAACGCGACCCAATTTGGTAATGGCAGCTACGAAGTTGGAGTTGAAGACGTTGCTATTGGAAGCAAAGGAATTTACTGTGGCCCTAGACCTTTGGTCCGTGAAGAGGATTTGGTCAGAGGTAAAGAGACCCATTCCATTTTGAAGGTTCTTGTAATAAGCGTTGTCGAATGTTCGAGGAGTGGTTGGGTCCATGTTGATGGCTATTCTTGGATCCACGTTCCTCGGGCACATTTGCTGTAGCTGCATTGCGTATTGCCTGTTCAGTGTTGGGTCCACTGGGCTTTGTTTGCTGAAGCTGTATATTCTATTGGCGAACCTGCTGCAGTGGGAGAATCCAAGGGTGTGTGCGCCTGCAAAAGATCACCATTAGCACGTGCAACGTGCATGTAAACTATCATAAAATTCAATCATTGAAGCAAGGTGTTGTGTGTTGTTTGAGTGATTCGCATTGGATGCCTCGGGCCTACATAGTTTCGAAGAAATTTCAAAGTATGTATTATATATTTTTTCATCAAATTAATAAACATATAAAGTTATTTGATAAAAATTAATTTTAAAAAAGATTAATTTTGAGCACTGTTAGTGTAAAAAATTTTTACACTATCATCTAATCACATGCTTCTATTATAAAACTTTTAAGTAAATGAGTGATTAAGTCAAATACCTTTCATGATATAATAATACATAATTAAATATTATATATATTTTTTACATTAATAATATATTAAAATTAAATTTATTTTAAAATTGATAATTAATTGTTTTCTATATGTAATAGTTTAATACCCATTATTTAACACACAGTCGATGTCCATTCAATGATTTATAAGAAGTTTCGAGCAAGGAGTTATTTCAAGAATTTAATTTTGATATTTTGTTAGTATAAACATTTTTTATAAAGTCATCCAATCGCATATTAATATACTATTGTAAGTGTCTAACTTTTATAATAAATATTCAAATGTCATACACGTAATGATATGTGATTGATTGAGTATAAAATATATCAAAATTAATCTCTTATTTCAATTATATTCAGAAGAGAACATAATTGAAGACATTTTAGTGGGACCTTAAGAATAATGTTTATAAATTTAATTTTGATTCATTTGTTTTTTGGCTGAATTTTCATTCACTATTTAAGTATAAGATTTTACGACCATTTTTAAAAATTGGTTAATGATAGTAGTGTGAAATTAATTTTCTTTGATAGGGGATTAACTAAGACTTTAATTTTAATACGTTATTAATATAATTTTTGTTATATTATTGTTGAATTATATATTACTAAAAGTCTTGGTTTTGCGAGTAGCAAGTAACTATGATTGATGTATCATCATACATATCAAAAATTAATTTTTCCGTTAAACATCGAAAAAGTTATGGTAATGGGGCCCATTATTAAGTCATATGCAGCGCATTACCTGAGAGAGCAATCATGTCTGTTTGGGTGAGCCCGTTTGCCGCAAACAGAGAATTCAGCTGGTTCAAGTTGAAGCTTGGTTGAGGGAGCCTCCCATTTACATTTGAAGCCCTTGAGACTAGCCCATCAAATCTTCCCAATTCAACAGTGTAGGAAGGTCCACCAGCCTGTAGATACATGCAATTGCATTAAAAACAAAAATTAACCAAGCTTAAGCTCGTATAATATTCACAAGAGTCATGTGATGTTCATAGGAAATTCAAGTTGGAGCTATTGACATTTGATGAACGTATATACCAGTGCAATAACATCTCGGGTTGCCAAGGCCAGAATATCAGCACAAGAGACTTTGTTCCTGCACTGTGGTACAGCATCCACTGCTGCTTTTGCTTTGATCACCGTGTCAAATCCATCACCCGCCAATGACAAATTGTCAGGGTGATCCTTCTCTGCTTGGTTGTTTACAGTGGATGCTACCAATACCGAAGCATCACAGCCCTGTAAGCAAAATTAGAACTTTTATGAGTTCATCAGCAAGGTATATTGTGAACTATACATGACGTATAAGGGTTCTTCTATGTGTTGCTTCTTCTTCTTTTTTATTTTTTTTGGTTTAAGCCACTGGAATTCAACTAATTTGTCTCAAGTAGCAGATAGTTTTCAATGCTACTTTTTTACCTACAAGAGTCGAACAAGAAATCTTATTTAAAGGGAACAAGTACTAAACCATTTTAACCAACCACGCGTTGCTATGTGTTACTTCATTTTAGCATTTATATAATATGGTTAATCAAAGATATGCAAATTGATTACCTGGACAAAGCAGTCGTGAAAGAAGAGACGGAGGGTGGCAGGAACTGTGACAAATGTTTGTTGGAATTTCTTTTGAACTGCTTGTCTAACGATGCTTTCAAGATTGGGGCAGATGTTGGCATAGTGGTTCGGCCTAAGCTGTGCAGAAGATTCATAAAGACACAGACTCAATGAGAGTGACCACACAAGTATAAGACTAAGCCGACCCATTTTTTCTGCCTTTGCAGTGATGAGGGGATAAAAGAGGACTAGAGAAGGCAAAGACAGAGATTTTGGTTTTTAAAGTAGTGAATGATGCTTAATCGGAAAAGTATGAGGGGGTATATATGAACTTAACGAAGTTGTTGGGGTCACGACTCGCGAGCCAGCTGTCCCTAGAATCTTTTGTACCTTTTTTGCAGCAAGAAAGTTTATTCATTGAATAATAGTCGAAGATTGGTACGTTTTGGAAAGGGACACTATTGAGGTTGGCTCTGTCTATGCCTATATGGATTGGCCGCCTTCGCTCCATTCAAAAAATAACTGCTCCAAACTTTGTCAAATCAAATGCTTTGAGTTAGGACAGGATGAGGGGCCATACTTGAATCCTAAATTCCCAATTGGCCAAAAAGTTGTGGACAAAGTTGAACAGAACATTCAAGAGCAAGAAAACAAAAGGCAAAATACTAGGTAATCGTAATTTTTATCAAATTTATTTATGGGAATAATATGATATATTTGTAAACTCTTAAGTAAGTGAGTTGTATTAAACTTTTTCCATCTATTTACTACTAGTGTTTTTCTTAAAAATTCTAACCTTTTTTTTTTTTTTTTTATCGTGTAAGTTTATTAGAGAAAAATATAGCAAGTGGCTGCTAAAATTCAGCACGGGTAGAATCTGGACTGCCATGCACGTTTTTCCTTGGGTTCCCCTAGGCCTTGGCCAAAAAAATAAAAAAATATAAAAAAATGAGAGAGTGTGCTTCTCATTTGTCAATTTGTTTTAAGGGGGGTCCCAGTAATGGAGTTTCATCATGATGAACTCCGTTTGAAATCCATGTGTACTCACAGTTTTAGTAATTAATCAAAATTAACACAGCTTGAAGCAAATCCCCTTTTTATGTTTTGAGTAGGTGAGTCATCGCATGTGAGAATATACATCACCATATGAGGAAGAGTGATAAAACAGGACTCTTTTATGAGGAACCTTGTTTGTAAGTAACTGACACAATTTTAGTTTGACTGTTGAGACACCGGTCCATTCTATACAGTTGGACACTATGTTATTTTATAACTATTATTCGGTATTAATATCAGGCTATGCCCTACCTAGGAATCCTCAGGGCATGTGATGAAGGAAAAGACATACATCCTTGGCTGATATGGGAAAAAAATAATGTTCGTCCAATAAATTGTTGCATTCAAACTATTAAATGCGCATGCATAACTTTGCATAGATCATTACTGGTTCGGTTTAACCGGTTTCTAGCCTTTAATCATTTTTAGGGATTGTGATTATCTGATTAGGGTTTGTGTTTGATCCTCCGTACACTCCCATTTTTCATTTTCCCTTGCGTTCAATAGGGACTCCTTAATTAGGAAAGCATAAACATGGTTGGATAGGTACGACTGATGACTGATTATTTATCAAATAGTTATCAATATTTTGTGAATATATAGCATCTGTTTATAGTACTTTTTCAGTATAATAATTTAACCCATAAAATTATCAGGCAACGAAGGGACAAATATCAAAAGTAAAATACTCCATCTTAATTTTCAAACAAAAAAGTAGGAAGGAATATTTTTAATTATAAATTATGAAGAGTAAAACTCAAAAGTGGTCCTTATCGATTTTCACATTAAATAAATTAATTCATAATAAAAATAAATTAATAAATTGGTCTTCAATCTTTTAAAATATTATACAAATTAATCATTAATAAAAATAAACAGACAAATTGCCTATCATATTTTCAAAATAATATAATAGAGTAAACTATTTTGGGGGTTTACTCTAATATAATGATTCTTTTATTGTGATGGGGTGATGTTCGGGCTCAGTTTACACGTAATTTAATTAATCAATTCTTTCAACGTGTTAAAGACAATTCATCCATGTTAGAACTTCGAGATTCTTAAAGACAAGTAATTAGCATAGTTAAATTTCGAATTTGTGATCATAGAATCTTTAGAGCTTCCTTAATTATTTTGTTGTTTAATTATCAGGTAACTATTTTTAATGGTCAGGTGTAGACCAGAGACACGTTCATTTATTACTGTAAGCGATCTAACGTAATCAATAGAATAATTTGTTGAGAAGAACAATCATTTGTTAATTGGTTTATCAGATAAGTCATGGATTAAATAATTTAGGTATGAAACTGTCGGTGATTCTTACTATTGAGCAACTTGTAGGCGATTTTAATTTGTTTAAACTGTTTGATACAGGGCATTATATCAAACTTATGTCTCAGAACTGTTAGTGATGGCGTGCTCTAAACTTGCACATGGCAATCATGCTGCCAAGCTAAAACTAAAAATAACAAATCCAGAACGATATCCACAAATTTGAAAAATATAATTAAAGAAAAAAGAAAGAAGAGGATGATGTGATTCACCGAGTGTGAGAAATATGTAACAGTTTGTGCACTCTGTTCCCAAAATTGCCTTTTTTTTTTTGTAATAATTAACAAAACTCCAATTCACCAAAGGCTGAGCAAAATAAATTCAAAACAAAAACAAGAAAACTAAGAGGTAAAACAAAAAATTAAAACAAACACAAAAAAAGCTCAAACAAACATCAAAAGAAGTTATAAGAGACATCTCACGTTAATAAAATCACAATCACCAAGCACCTAACAAAACCGCAATCATATGCACCTAAATTGCCTTGTTGATTGGGGTAATACAGTGGCACAAAAAGGAAAGGTCAATTCAAATATCATACGCTCCCTCATGTGCACCTACTTGATATAATTGGCTGCTCATGCACGTAATGTTATTCTTAACTTTATCTTTGACTTTTCCAGCTCTTATGCTCCCTTTTCCCCTGTACAGGACAGCTTGAGCGGAATCCGTATTTGGGTGTAAGTTTTTATTTCCCATGTGGAGCAGCGGAGCAAGTTGTTCCCGGTACGAAGATCTAACTAAACTCATTTGGCTTCCTTAAACTTTTTATCTTTTTCCCTAATCATATCGTTGGTTTACAGGAACAAATGTTGATGGGTTACATTCAATAAACAACATAAGAGAACCCAAAACGAAAGATGCTTTGCCGATAATAATAGTCCTAATTACAAATTTTGTTACGTGTTGTTATTTAATGTGCTATATCAGCTTATAAAATCCATTGTTATCCCTAATGCTTTATTTATATATTGCTATAACTAATGTAGCAATTATAGTACCGTGCAAGAAAAATATCTTCTACAATCACGATCACCTCAGAGTCTCTCCAATTGTAAGGACTAATTAAACTAATATTATGTAAGACCACTGGCATTCATTATCAGTATACTTTAACTCAAAAAAATATTATTGACTTTATTTGACATATTCTCTGATGACTGATTATTCAATATCTTTTGTACAAAAATATATTTCTTATAGTTAATTAATTTCTATCATCTATGAGGAAGCTTCAGAAGCAGACGGACGGGGACACATGGGTATCCCAAACTTTGTAATATATATATATATATATATATATATATATATATATATATATTTGGTTGATTCTCCCATAAAATGAATAAAATTTTTTTTTCACATAATCTCTTTAGTTAATATAAAATTTGTGCAAATAATTTAATCTTTATTATATTACAAGATCTACTTATACTCATTAAAAAGAAAAAATTACCAGAAAATAAAATAAAATTTTAAAAGAAAAATTCTTTTTATATTATATATGTTTAATCTGTCTCTTCACAAATTAAATTTTCTGACTCTGTTTTTGTTTTATGCTATTGATCTCAATATTAATTAGGTTGTATAAATTTCTTTTTTCTATATATATATATATATATATTTTTTTTTTAATTCAAGATTATTGCAGTGTAAATATACGACTTAAAATTGATTTTTTTTCGTATTGGATCAGCATGACAATTATGTAGAATTTAAAATTCAGATTATATTAAGTTCAACAATGAGTGAGTTTGGATCATTATCATTAAAAAAATAATTTTAAGATAATTCAATAATTTCTTGCATCAAGTTAATAATATGAAAAGAAAACATTTTATATTTAGATATAATTATAAAAATCGAATTTATCTCTAAAAGTCACTTTTATTTTAAATAATAAATCTCATTTATATTTTAAAAAGTAAAAAATTAATTATTTTCAATTTTAATCTTTTTTTTTAAAAAGTAATCTAAATAGTGTGAAATATTTAAAATTAAATTTATTATTAATTTTTTTTATAAAATAAACACAAGACACGCTCAATTTTTCTAGAGAATTGTTAACGTTCAATTGAAAGACGTCTGTCCAAGCAAAGAGACAATTTTTTAAGCAATCAATTGTCTCTTGGATAAGATTACATTTTCTTATATTATTATATAGTTCGTGGCCATGAGCTTGACTTGATAAAGAAAGGAAAATCTTATTTGAAATCATGTTGTATGTATGTTTGATATAGACATTGTACATTATTAATATGAGTACAAGTGAAAATAAGGTATTTATATAGTATTAGTATGAATGTAAATCAATATCAAAATACTTATATATTGATATGAGATAAATATATTATATACTTAATTATATAAAAGATGTCGGAGTTATCATTAAATTTAACTATGTCCCCTCATTACGTTAGAAGTTAGATCTTAGAGGAGTTCTGCCGATGTAAAAAAGTACGTGAAGAAGATGAATAATAGTGATGTAAATGGTTGCAAGTTATCAGTTTATATGAGAAAAAATATATTCAAGTAAATATGAATTTAACTTGTATGCTAATTAGTATAAAAACAAAAAATAATTTCATTTTATATATATATATATACACACACATACTCATAGTCGCATACATAAGAATAATAAGTATGGATTTTTTTAAAAAAAAATTATATTGACCTCCCATAAGGATTAGTGTAATTAGACTTGGTACTCATCTATTTATACATGACCTCTGGTACAAACAAAAGTTGACTTTGTTAAGTTATTGGGTGTTTTGTCCAAACTACCCTTTCTTACTCACCCCAAACGTATGTTGATGCAAGTTCCAAGTTCCAATTTTATTCTAGTTTTGAGTTCATATGACAGAAAATGAGGAAAATGATATGAGTTTATGTGACAGCAAATAAGGAAGATGAGACTAGCCTTGATGCAAGTTCTGAGTTCTTGTTTTACCCGAGTTTCGAGTTCATGTGATAGAAGATGAGAAAATTGAGACTGGACTTGATTCGAGTTTTGAGTTCGACTCTAATGTAAGTTCTGATTTTGGCCCACAACTTGACAAGAGTTGGAAGAAGAATTTTAAAACACATGAAGAGGGTATTTTTGTCATTTTATAGATAAAATATGTCGTTTATATTACTAAATTGCCATTAACAAGCATGTGCAGCCATTAATAAGCATGTGATGTACATATGCTATAACTTTTGTTAATAGAGTTAAGAGACTACTAATAATCAGTGTAGGTTTTTGTAAAGTTCAAGGACATGTGGAAATAATCTTACAAGTAAAAAAAAATTGAGTGTAATTACACTAAATTTTAAGGGAGGATAATGTAATTTTTCTTTTTTTAAATATTAAATATTGTGATTTTTAGTCTTCAACGACTAATTTAGACGTCATCCTTATCCGTTTAGTTATAACCTTAATAGAGAGAGAAAGGTCTAACATTTGGACTCAATACTAATTATGAGTTTTGTCCTATTATTAAGAGAAAAGAAATTGCATATGACAACAATTTATCTTAATTAATGCAATTGCATATGACAACAATTTATCTTAATTAATGACTTAAGAGATGCAGACGTTTCATTTTTAATAGCTTGATTTGCTTAAAAAATTAAAAGGTTGTTTGTTTAAGATTTTAAAAATATTTTCTATAAAATATTTTGAAATATATTAAAACTAGCTCTTTGTAACCCATAAAAATTGAAATAGCTTTTTATTTTTTAATTTTTTAGAATATTTAATTATTTTAATCTTTTTAGATATATCTATTAATTAGAAAAATATTTTGAAAAACTGTAATAAACATATGGAATAGTCTTTTGAGAAGGACACATTAGACAAAAATGTATCAATTATGAACGAAAATGAAAGGCAAGCGGGAGATGTGGACCATTTTGCCAGCTATAATGTTAACTAGACTTTTTCACTTGTCCCATCCATGTTGTTGCATCCATTTATTTTTCACAATAATTAAGCATTATCTAGTATTCTTAAGTTAATTATAATATACCTGCCCTCAAATTGAAAGAAACATAAGAACTACCATCTGGTTTTTAAAATTATAATATATACTGTTTACAAGAAGATTATCACTAATAATATATTTTTGCCTTTTCAAAATACCCATATAAAGCACAAATTGTTCACTAATTTAGTTAATTAAAAGACGGGTCAGAATAGTTTAAGAGAAAAAAAAAAGTGAATACTGTAAGGTTTAATGGTATCAGAAGAATTGAGAAAGGGGTCGAATCAGCTTCTCAAACAATAAAAACATTTTTAGCAAAACAAAAACCAAATGCAAAAGCTCTATACAATGAATGTCTAATGACAATTGATAAGATATCTAACGCTATAGGGTAAGGTAGATTAACTTAAGTCAATTAAGTTGATTTTAGAATAATTTTAGAGTTTGTTAAATATGCAACATGAGTCAAGAAAATTCTAAGTTAGCACCCAAGCAGACTTATAATAGTAGATATAAAGAGTAAAAGTTAGAGAGAAACTTACAAATACAATTTATCTTAGTTCAGTCTTTAAAATCCAAAGTTTATATCTAGTCCCTACCACTTATGAAATTTTTTTTCACTATGTTGAGTAGTCTTTATAATAATAGCAGTCTTTATAATAACAGCCTCTTCAAACTAATATCAATTAGTTTTATTCAACCCTAGCCTCTTCAAACAAGATACCAAGTAATTTTATTCAACCTTAGCCTTTCCAAGCTAGATACAAGTAGTTTTCTTCAACTCTAGCCTCTCCAAACAAGATACAAGTAGTCTTCTTCAATGCTAGCATTGAGTAGTGTTTCTTCATTCTCCTCTTCAAGCTAGATACTAAGTAATATTTCACTAACCTCTTCTAACTAACATCGATTAGTATCTCCTCACTAATCTCCCTAAGTTCGATATAATCTCTAAGAATTTTGGGCATGGTTGATACAATAACTTTCTCACACAAATAAGCTTTCACCGTGCAATGGTTTAAAGCACTTCACAAGTATTTAGGGACATAACCCTTTTGAGCACATACCTATTTTTAAATCTGAGTAAAAAGAATTTAAATAATAAAAATTAAAAGAAAAAATTATTCAAAATTATAAGAGTGATATTAGCATAATTAATTCAAGTAAAATATAAAAAAATATAAATTAAGAAGAAAATGCAAGTACAATTATAACGAAGTTATATAGAAATAATTGAAAAGAAATTAAATTTAAAATTTAAAAATGAGAAATAAAATGACATGTAGTATTCTTTGAAAAAAAAAAATAGAGATTTATTATGAGAGAAACACTTGAACTTTTTATTACAAAATTTTAGAAAATGGAAGTTGGGTCCAAAATGTAGTAGTGTGTCTTTATATACAAAGCCAAAATGACATGGATCATAAAGTAAAGAGAAAAAAAAAAAAAAACTAACAAAGCAACTACAGGCAACTAACTAATTGTTACAATTGATTACACCACTTTTCTGCCATTTATAGAAGATTAGGTGTGTATCTCACTAGGTAGGTTGGTTTATGATGTTCATGTTAAAGAAGTAGGTTGGGATGTAGTTAGGTTATGGAGGAAAAGTCTTGCTAGATCGAAGGATTTTTTGTTTAGTTTAGACTTATCAGATGATGATGATATTTAATCTTTTAATTCCTATCATGGCGAGAGAGTAGCATCTAGAATTCCAAAAAGCATAGATGGGAATGAGCTGGTGCTATCAAAAGAAAATGAGGAAGAAGAGGTAATGGAGCAGTCTCTTGGTATTGAACTTGGTCATGTTCATAATTGTGCAGTGGAAAATAGAAGTATCAAAGTAAACTTGCAAGTGACCGAAGACAATATTCCTCAAAAAGAAGCTTGTGTGGCATGTGAAAGTATGGAAAAGTCTTCAAGAAAAACTAGAATGGCTCTCTTTAGTGAGGGAAGATGGACTAAGGACCTTTTTGGTGGGAATAAGATATATAAGGCTGAGAATGTGCTAAGTGACTTAGGTGACACTACCCCAAAGGTTCTAACTAGCCAATCTCAACAATGGAGGCATCCAACCCTCAACAAAAACTAGTAGGCATGACGGGAATATCAATGTTCAAGACCCCCAGCAAGAAGTTGGCATGGAAGTATGAAGGAAGGGAGATTATGATGAAGAATCTAAAAGCGACCTTAATGAAGCAACTAAGATGTGGTCTTTGGCTAAGCAACTTGGCTTACATATAACAGATGGGGAAAGGGTGCTGTTAGCTCTTTCCAAGATCAAGAGAAGACCAAAAAAAGATCCCAAATTTGTAAGAAATAGAACGAAAGGGAAAAGGGTCTCAATTGAGGCATGACTTATTCTAAAAGTGTTTTGTCTATTTTGTATATAAGCTTATGCTATAGTTTTTGTTAGGTTTTGGGGATAGTGGAAAAATGAGGCTTTTTTTGAATCAGTGGTTGGAAAGAAAGTAATCTTTTGGTGGATTGAATCATGGATCTTAATAGTCTCAAATTGAATATTTTTTACAATGATAGTGTTTAATGGCATAAATTTGGTATGGTGTCAAAGGTGATGGTCTTTTCTTGGTAAAAGAATATTCTTCAGGGTGTTTGGTGGCTGTGGTTGGTTTAATTAGTATCTAAGGTCATTTAGTGTTTTTGTTGGGGCTATTGCTTTAAATGTTTGGTTTTCATATGGGTTTTGCTTTCTTTTTCTACTGGTTTGTATCAGATGGGACTTCCTGGAGATTGGTGAAATCTTTTTTGCTTTGGCTATTGCTATTATGTTCTGGCTTTATTCTAGTTTCCGTTTTGGGTGTTGGTGTATCAAACAAGGAGAATTATACCAACTTGTCTTATGGATTTTGCTCCTATTTTTTCATATGCAAATGGTGTTTACACCTTCTTTTGTAAAAAGAGGGTTTTAGGAGTAATTTTGATTTGTAGTTGGCTTTATAAGTTTGAAGATCATTGTGGTTGTCATGTCTTGGGGTGATTTGTTACTAGGTAGGCTATTTGTGTGTGGCCAGCTTGTTATATTTTGTGAGGTCGGCCTATTTTTGGAGTTGTTATCGGGTTGCATCAGATTCTTTGGTTCATAAGTCTTTAGTATTTTTGTGCTCTTAGCTAGCTCTAATGTCTGGTGGGGCTAGCTTGATCAGTTAATGTTTTAGTTCCTACTATTTTGCTTCTCGTGCAAACTTAGATTTGCTTTGGTTCAATATACTAGTGTAGTGGTTAGCCTTATCTTTGGTAGTTTGGTTATTGCTAGGTGTTTTGTTTGTTGCTATATTACCTAGGTACATTTTTTGTATCTTTATTCTATGTTAGAGTTGGTGTGTTTTTTGTTCTACATTTACCATAGAGGGTTTTGATAGGATACAAAATTTGGGTTATTATTATTATTATTTTTTGACAAAGACTTTTGTTTACTTCGTAATTTACGTGGGTTGAGCCTTTGTTTGTAACTATTGAAAAGAAAACTAATTCATAAATACTCCAATAACTCTTCGCAAGCTATAAAAATGAATGTTGGTCATTCATAGCTTGGATTACGAGTTCTAGAAAACCTTAGGAGGTAGTGCTTTGGTGTATATATTGGACAACTAAGACTTAAGATCATTTTGGAAGTAAATGGACAAGGCTATTTTCAATCTTTTCCCTAACCACATGACAATATAATTCAATGTGTTAGGTACATTCATGGAACACAAGATTGGTTACTAAGTGAAGGACAGATATGTTATCATATTATAATGGTGCTAGAGATGGAAATTGGATGTGAAGATCTTGTAGCCGGGAAGTTAACCATTGTATTTCACATGTAGTTGCATAGCCTCATATTTTGCCATAGAAGGAGACCTTGACACAAATTGGTTCTTCAACTTACATGAAAGTAGGAAATTTCCAAGGTAAAAGCAATATAGCCCATAATAGATCTTTTAGTATCTAGACATGAAAGCCAATTTGAATCACTAAAATCTGAGTTGCAAGTCAAAATTTAATGCAAAAAAAAAAAAAGCCAGCTTCAAGGGTTCCTTTAAGATATTTAAGAACCCTTGTTACTGCTTGATAATTAATAAGACTATATAGGATTGGATAAAATATGACTAAGAAGAGTTACAACAAAACCAATATCTAGCCTTGTGGTGGTCAGATATAGTAGCTGTCTAATTAGTCTTCTATAACCTGCAATGCCAGTGTATGAAGTTTCATCATCCTTTTGTAATTTGATTGAATGATTCATCAGGGCAGTAGAAAGTTTGCAAGCCAACTTACAAGTGGCCTCTAGTAATTCCAATATATATATATTGATAGAGAAATCCCTAAGCTATTCCAACTACCTTTAATCACAAAAAGAATTTCAAGTTATCAAGATCCTGGATTTTGAATAGGGTATCTAGATTTGTATGGTAGTGATTTCTTGTGATCATTGTTAAGAAGTATTATGACACCAATATAAATTAATAGGACTATGAATGAATTGGGAGAGGAGTTCTTTATGAATAATATGCCATTTGCTTGAGACTATCTATCGAAGATTTATTATGGGCTATATTGCATTATTAAGATAAAGGCATTATTAGCATCTAACTACTCAAGCAGCCAGTGTTGAAACGAAACATTTGAACTTGAACATTGTATTAAGAAACTTTAAAATGTTATGTACAAAATACAGTAGTATGTTTTTATATATAGAGGCAAAATGAAATGAATAGTAGCAAAGTTAAAATCACTTACTAGCAAACTATTATTAACTAACAAGTTGTTACAACTAATTAACTAATTAATAGATACTCTAATAAGATTATTTGCTATAATTAGAAAAAGGCTTAATACTCCCAAACAACAAGAAGCCAAAAAATAATAGGAGAAACCTTCCAAAAAAAAGCACAAAAGACACAATAAAACACAAAAACACCACCACAAAACCAGAACAAAAAAGACACGACAAAATCATAGAGGACACCACAATCGCCACTCAGGGAGACCCACTCAACACTGCAAAACTGAAGAGCTGGGAAAAAATAAGGCTACAATCATAAAACAAGCACACAAACATCGAAATAGAGTTTGGCCAAAAAAACTAATCCTGATTCACTTCTTTCTTCTAGAATTTTTCCTTCCCTTATTTCTCTTCACCCTATTTTGAATCTTCTTCCTTTTTCCTCAATTTCAAATTCATTGTTAGAGCTTCGATCACCTCTTCTTCACTTTCTATAATCAAGCCAAGGTCATTTCCTAGTTTCCATGTATTTCTTACCTCAACAATGATTTCTCTATCCGGATCATCTAAGTCTTCACTATCAGTACACAAATTAGGCCCCTTATCTTGTCTAGATGCATAAAGCTTGAATGTTTCACTCTTTTTCCTTCATAACTTGATAATTTTTTTTTTTCTTTTTGGCTTGTTTTTTAACTGCCAAAGCTGCTCTCACTTGTCTTCATCTATAGAAGAAAGCCCAAAGCCCTTTTTATAGTTCCCGGGCTGAACATTATCATATAGAGGAAAAGAATCAAGGCCTCCCTCACATGACTCAACCACTCCTCCATCTTGTGAAGTCTCAAGTACTACTTCATCAAAATTGCCTAGAACCTCCTTCTCTTTACTCGATGCCACTTCTTCAACCTTCTTCACAATTAGCCTAAAGCCAAGTGGTGCTCTCAGGGGAAAAAGAGGCGAGCCCAACCCATGATGTCCTTGAAAAGGTGAAGGAACCCCTTCCACATCTAGCCTAACAAAGATAGGCTCCAAGCTTTTCAAGCCCAACATATTGCCGCTTCTATTGGCAATTACTTTTTCAGAGTGTTAGTCATCAAATTGAAGAGCAATTTAGCTTCCTTCACTCTCTTGAGTTTTGTAAACATCATTCAATTGTTTTTCTCATTTAAACCAAGAGGGTCTTTGGTAACCACACCTGCACAAGTCCCCCGTGTAATTATCATTTTCCCATCCTAAAGAGATTAAATTCTCCTCGATTGTTGCATTGTCTCTTTAAAGAAAAATTGGTTTTCACTTTCCATTGTAAGTTGACCCTCCATGTCTCTTCCTTTTGTATGTCTCATGGCTATTGAAGATGAAGAATATTCACAAAAAGTGTTCTTGTTAGGCTTATCATAGTTGGATAGAAAGCTAGAAACAGAACTAGGAACAAGAATATCCAACCTTTAACGAAATGTTTAATATATGTATCACCATAAATCTTGGCTACACTAAAAGACTTTCCATTCAAGGTATTTTCATCAAAGCCAATGATGTAGCCCCACACTTCTCCAATCTTATGCAAATTTGAGGTAGACAATGCATTAGGAGATAGACCATGGCACTCAGGCCAAACACCCCCTAAATAGCACCAATCAAATTTAGACCAAGATCTTAATTCAGAAAAGAGATCATTAACTAAACCAAGACCTGAGAATAAAGCTTCTTCCATGGCTTCCTTTGTTGCGAAAAAAATAATAACAATGAGAGAACCCATCACTCTGACATCCATAACTCCATTCCATACCTTTGGTAGTATCTCTGATACAATCTTGAGATTGATCGGTTTAACATATTCAACCATGATGCTCCTTGCTAGCCACTCAGCATTCTCTTTGCACACCTCTCCTTGCACTATTGTGACACTCTCAATTTCAAGACTCCTTTTCAACACATGATGTTTAAATGTCTTAGTAGACCTATCATTTTGCTACCCTTTATATTTGTGCATCTTTGAACCATCGCCCATCCCATAAGGACTCTCTATATTCCATGACGGTCTAGTATCATCCTCAACGTACCTTTTCGCCTTCCTTTCTTTATGCCTCCTAATTCTTGCTTCAAAAATGTGTAGCCAGCATAAGTCCACCTCTTTCCCATTTACTTCTTGAGTTGCTCTAGTCGCTTCATCCCCATAATAGTATCCACAATGAGAGAACCCATCACTTTGACATCCATAACTCCATTCCATACCTTTGGTAGTATCTCTAATACAATCTTAAGATAGATCGGTTTAACATATTCAACCATGATGCTCCTTGCTAGCCACTCAGCATTCTCTTTGCACACCTCTCCTTGCACCATTGTGACACTCTCAATTTAAAGACTCCCCTTTAATACATGACGTTTAAATGCCTCGGCAAACCTATCATTTTGCTATACCCTCTATATTTGTGCATCTTTGAACCATCGCCCATCCCATAAGGACTCTTTACATTCCATGATGATCTAGTATCATCCTCAATGTACCTTTTCGCCTTCCTTTCTTTATACTTGCTAATTCTTGCTTCAAAAATGTGTAGCCTGCATAACTCCACCTTTTTCCCATTTGCTTCTTGAATTGCTCTAACTGCTTCATTCCCATAATAGTATCTCACAAATGTAAAAATGTTAGAGCTCACATGTTTGACTTTCCTAGAAATGCAAATATCTACAACGGCACCAAATTGCTCAAAACGCTATTAAATTCATTCCTTTGTAACAAAAACTAGTAGACCATCTACAAATATTGAGTGAAATTACCTCTCTAGCTTCTTGATGTTCTCTCTCACTGCATTTTTAAGAGCCATCTTAAAACTTGATAATATAACTAGTGAAGTTTCTTGATGTTGATGGCTAGGATCACAACATTCATCAAGTGAACTTTACGTATAATATTAAGAATTTGAATTTTGAAGTTAATATTTTGGGGAAACTCCATCTAATCACCATTTCTAACCTAAAATTTGGTGAGTCATCTAATAGGATTAGATTACTTTGTTTTGGTTTTAGCACTTGCTTGCATAATTTCGAAGTAGGAATAATTAGATAAAGTTCTTTTCAAAGTGACAATTCCTAAATTTGAAAAGATTAAATTACATTAGAAAATATACTCTAATTCAATAAATATGGGTGAATTTTTTCTACCACTTACCATGTTAAATTTCCATCTAAAATGATGGAGCATGAATTGAAAGAAAAAAGGGGAGTAAATTATTTATATTATTTATAGGGGATTATTGATCTTCACACCTTTATGCAGAGATTAGCAAATTTCATATTTTATTGTGGATGTAAATCCCACTCTTCTCTTTCCTTCATTTACTTATATTTTTGGATAAATTTATAATTTTATCTTATCTATATTAATTACTTTTTTAACTTTTTCTCTCTTATAGTTAATATGCTCGCTCATAGTTAATTACTCTTTTAATTGCTTTTTCCTCATTTTTCTCTTATATGAATAATACAAAATTGCAGTAATTATTATATATGTTGGATAAATATATTTAATATTGATTCAATAAAATATTTTTTGTAAAATTTGTAAAATTATAAAATAACATTAAATTTCAAATAATATTAAGCAATTTACGTAATATGTTTAATGCTAGTCCATGTGTTTTAATTAATATTACTTGAATTATTCTTATTTTTAATATTACGCTCTTCTTGAATATCTCTAAAAAAATATTATTAAATGGAAAAAAGAAAATAAAAAATACTAATTCATGCATTTTAATAATATTTGAATTATAAAGAAGTCCGTCAATTATATTACTTGAATATATATAATTAACGCATTTAAATCTCTATTAAATACACAAATAAAGAAGTGCATTAATAATATAAAAATGCCAAAAATGCGAAAACATATAATAATATTACTGGAATTTTTTATTATTTATATATTATTTGAATAAGAGAAAAACGAAGAAAGAATAATATTATTTAAGTAGAGTTAATGGAGAGAGAATATTAACTATGAGCGATAAAAAAAAATTATAGAAATAATTAATGGGATTTAATTTGAATATACTGTCAGTGTAAAATTTTTTTATACAGACATTCAATCATATATTGCCACATCAACAAAAATCTTTGATATAACCACCCACTACTTGAATAGTCATGCAAATGGAAGATTTTGATTGGATGATAGTGTAAAAAAAATTTACACTATCAGTGTACCCTAATTAAACTCTAATTAATGTAGATAAAATAAAATTTCAAATTTATCTAAAAATATAAGTTAATGAAAAGAAGAGAACAGTGGGTTTTATATCTATAACAAAATATAGAGTTTGTTAACCTTCACATAAAGTATAATAAAGAGAAGATGTGGAGGTTACCAATCGCCTTATTTATATGCTAATTTAAATAAATTTCTAATACAATGTATAAAGTATAAACCAATAGCTCCACAACAGGCATGGCCTTACGCTGACTTATTCAGGTCAAGCCATGCGTGTCGGGTACATACATATCAAAAGGATAGGGAGAAAGAGAAAGGCATGGTGTGGAAAATCTCAGGACCCTTGGTGATTGAGTACTGAGACCTAGAACAAATGGAGAAACAGAGAAAACGAAGTTGAACAGAGAATAGAGAATCTGAGGTAAAGATGTGAAATTCTCATTCTGAAATTCTGAAATGAGTAAAGCTATAGTGTTCCTTATATACAAGTGGTCCCTACACTACTTCATAATTAACAAGTGGTAATCTAGCTTAACCAGATAATAACAACCTAACTACTTCTGTAACAGAATTAGTAACAAACTGATTTGCCAGTTGGCAATCAATTTGATCTCGTGCTTTCTGTATTTTTATTTTCTGATGAATTTATATCCCGTAACACATGGAGGTTGACACGGCAATAATAACGAAGTTGACGAGACATGGCTTCGTTCCATGCATGTTTTCGCTCTTTCTGAACCCCGTGTCTTTCTTTGTCCTTCGTCGTGTGACCAAGAGCCCATTTCAATTGGATTCCGGTTCTCAACCTATGCTGAGTAAAACTTAAAATTACTTCTTAAAATTAAGTATAAGCATCAATTAAAAAAATTTCTAACACTTTAGTTCATTAAGTAAATTGGTTCTTGATATTTTAATTTAATTTAATTAATTTTTAATATTATATTTCCGTAAGTTAAATTGATCTTTGACATGTAGTTACATTAATCAAATTACTCCCTAATATATATCGACATAGAGACTGATTTAATTGACAGATTACAATATTTGAAACTGAAATAATAATTTTTACATGTTAGAGACTATTTCGATTGATGCCTATAATTTCAAAAATCAATGAAATCATGCTATGGTCCTTTCTTTTCTTTTCTTCTTCTTACCATTTTCAGATATTTTCCCTAGATTGTTCTTCAGTTTCTTTGAGATTTGGCTCCTTTGCTGCTTCCAATTTTCCGTACAATTGGGAAATAGTGATGAAAATAACTTTGGATCATCGTTATTTTTGCTTTAGCTACATATTATTTGTTATACGAGAAAGGAGAAAGGAAATTATGCCCCTCATTGAAGCTTTGAGTAGCTATAGTAAGTACCTTCTTTTTTCTTTTTTTGGCTGTGAAGAGTAACCGATAGGGACTCGGAATTATCTTTGAATCCATAGGAAAATTGAGCCAAAGGGGAATGGCTCACCGCACATGCCTGGTTATAATTTAGATTCGATTCATAATTTTTTTTTTGTTGATAAATAATTTCTAAGTACTTTGATCTATAATACTCTATAGACTCAAGTATAACTTAACCCTAGATTAAAGCAAGGCCCTTTAGCCAAACTTTTTTTAATCATCTATCTTTGAAAAAAAAAATTGATGGTACTATTCGTTTAGAACACTGTGCAATGTTTTTTTTTTTTTTAAAAAAAATCTTCACCTGTGAAATTAGCACTCCAAAACTGATATTTTCGGATCTAAAGCCGTGGCTCCCTACCTCTGCTTTTCGCTTGCTTGCTAACTAATCGTTTATGAGTGTAAAACGTAGTCTTAACTCCGGAGTATTTAAAGCCAAAATGAAAACAAATTTCTTTAACTTTTCTTCACGTTTTAGTGATTTTTTTAAAATACTGTTAACTTATTTAATTATAATACATGAAAAACAGCTCTTTGCAAATGAAAAGAAAGGTGTTCGAACTAATTTAAACAGAATACGCATAAGAAAATACTAGTATGGACTTGCTTAGGTCTTATTTTGCTGATGTTAGAGAATGGTCTGTTGATGAAGTTTGCCATATTAGGAGGGTTTAGTTAGAATGCTATGGGGTCCCATTACATGGTTGGTCATGTCCTAATTTGGAGAAACTAGGCAGGTTATGGGGGAGGGTTATATGCTTTGACTCTCATACTTCAGCAAATGACTCTTATGAGCATTCAAAAATCTTGATAGATACCACAGACTTCTCTTCTTTCATTGATGATTTGGTCTACTTTTCTATGGGTGGGCATGTTTATGATGTTCATGTTAGAGAGGCAGGCTGAGATGCTATAAGGCTATGGCATGTTAAGCAGACGAAGAAGACCTTTGTGCCAAATATTAATGATAGCCCTCTTTATTGGGGACAGCTTTCTTCTAGGTCCTTTGTTGATGAGGATTCAGCTTCCAAATCCTCTTATGGCTCTGTTTTGGGTGGTGGTAAGTTAAGCTTGGAAAAGGGGTGTAACAGCGATATGGGAAAATCTCTACATGCCATTGAAGGTGATGCATCAATATCTAATTTTGTGCAGAATTTGTTGGGCCCAAAGAATTTAGAGGTGTATGAAGAATCAGATGTGACACTATCAAAAACCAAAATAGCCCCTTTCAGTGACAATAGACGGACAGAAGAACTCATTGCTCTGCATAAGGGAAGCCAGAAGGACCTTGGGAGCTAGAAGGACCTTGGCACTAAGAGCAGACTGAGGCTGTCTAGTGAGGCTCAAAGGGGTTGCAGTGTCTCAATCAATGCTTTAACGGTGAAGGCAGGCAAAGTTGAGCGTAGTGAATCTGAGGATAGTCTTGGGCCCCAAGTTTTACAGTTGAAGATGCTAAAGGTGGAGGAGGGATCATCCTAGAAGGTGATGATGATTCCCTGGATGACATGTATAAAGCAAAAAAATCTTGGTCCGTAGCAAAGCAAATGGGTTTCTGCTTGGAAAATGAAGATGGTATGTTAAAAACCCTTGCCGAGATCAATAGGAGAGTGGGAAAGGAATCAAAGTCAAGGAAGAAAAGGAATCACAAGAGGACATTTGCGAAGGAGGTATGAGAATTGTAGATTTTAATTAAACTGTTAGTATATAGAAATTAAACTCAAAAAATTATCATATAAAAAATTTGTAGATTCTAATTTACTATTTTACACATAAATGATTGTCAAAAAAAGTTATAATAAAAAATATTACTATAATACAAAAATGGTTATTGTATTAATATTTTTATTAATTTAAAATTTATAATTACACATTTAAATAGTAAAATTTAAATTATATTTAGAATTATAATTCATTTTCTAATTATTTAACAAATTGAAATACAAAATTTAAGATTCTAAGCTAGTTACAATTCTAAAAGAATTAGAATTAGAATTAAAATTTTATGTTACAATTCCAATTCTGACATCTAAACCAACCAAGTTTTGAAGTTAATGGTAACAAGTAATTTTATCATTGCTTAAGGTTTTTGAATTTGGGACTTTTAAATAAAGAAAAAAATCTAACATAAAAAATTTAAAGAAATTGCTTTCTTAGAACCGAAATTTTTATTTTTACTTTTAAATAAAAGAGGTAGAGTTTGATAAATATTTGTATTTTAACCTTTAAACAATACTATTTAGGCATAATTAAATTTTTGGTCTGCAAAATATCACTTTTTTTATTTAGTTCTTTTTTTTTTTTCTCATTTAATCCCTCAAAAATTGTTTTCATTCCATTTTGGTTGCTTTGTTGGTGTTTCGGTAGTTTCTAGCTACCATTAAATGTCAACATACATCTTATACGGACACTGACTTGGACTAAAGAAAACAAAAAGAATTAAACATGAAAAATGTGGTATGTTAAGTAACTAAAAATAAAAATCATGATATTTTGGATGATGGAATGAAAAAATTGTAATATTTTATATAAAAATCTATTCATATTTACATATATAGAATAAAATCTAATTAAAAATTTAATTAATTTAATTTACCTATAACTATTATCGTGAAATCAAATCATTAAATTAAATAATTATTTCTATAAAATATCTGTTTTAAATTGTATAATATTTAACAATTTCCATATTATATTTTACGAAATAAAAAATTTACCTAAACCATAATTAAAATAAAATACACGGAATTGAAAAAAAATATTAATTTTTGAAAAACTATACATAAATTTAATATAATATAATTAAAAATTACTATATTTACCTAACAGATAAAGAATGTGTTAGATAATTAATATATGATTCTTCTGAGTGAAACATACAATGAAATAACGAGTTTAAATGTTTGTGATGTATACTAGCATAACTATCGAAAATATGTATTTTTCTTAACTCATTTCACGTTGGTTCCGCTCAGGAAAGCAAAGAAAAGTGACATCGTTTTTTATGTCAAATGATTAGAATGCCCAAATATATATACACATAGTTTGCCACTTTTATGTGTAAATATACATAAATTATTGATTTCAAATTTATGTAGTGTTCATGGTGCTCCATTTACCTACTAATTCTAATAATTTGAGAACACATTCACAAACATTTAAACTCATTCTTTCAAAATATATTCCAAAAATAATCATATATTAATAATCTAAACACATTCTTTACTTGTTAGGATATATATTTCTAATTTTTAATTATATTTCATGTAATCTTTTTTACAAAAACTAATATATTTTTTTCTTATATATTGTGCAATTTATTTTGATTATATTTTATGTAAATTTTAAATCTCTAAAATTTATTATAAAAGTTTTTAAATATTACAGGTTAAAGTAGATATGTATTGTAGAAATAATTATTTAAAAATATTTAATATAATAATAATAACTACATTAAATTAAATTAACTAGAATTTTAATTAAAACTTTTATTCTATGTTTGTGAGGATAAATGATTTTTCATATAAAATATTACAATTGTTTCATTTTGTCCTCCAGAGTATCATTATTTTTTCTTTTAGTTCCCCAAAATATCATAATTTTCATTTTTTATCCTTCAATTCATGTCAGTATACATATAAAATGTCACGTTGATATTTCATGACAGAAACTAAAGGAACACTAACGATACGATCGAACGAGAATGAAAACAATTTTTAAGGAATTAAATAGAAAACTTTTTACAAGAAGAGAGTAAATGAAAAATATATTTGTAATATTTTAGAAGATTAAAAATATAATTAAGCCTACTAGTTAATAATATCAACAAATATGTAGCCTAGCTAGGATCTTGCATTTCGTGATTTATGGGTGCAATGTATATTGATCCCACTAAAGTAATAATTTCAGCCCGCTAAGTACTGCTGTACCTGTTAAGCCACCTTTCATTTATTTATTTTTTTTATATTGATGTTAAAAATACAAAATAACCTTTGGCAACAGTATGAATTTGATATACTTTTGGTCATAGACTGGGGGAAAAGATATGTTTATTGATTATGTTTATTGATTTCCTCCATTGTTTGATTTCAATATTGGAGAATTTGCGGCAAAAACACACTAGCAATACAGTCTAAGAAATGTGGGAATCGGGGAGGAGTTGAAATAGCTGTTTCTGAAACATGGATTTCGAAATATATATGTTTATAATTTTATTTCTTTTCTTCAAGTTAAAAGAAATGAGTAGAGTAATTTATAGTATAAATAAAAATAAATAGTATGGGTAATATTGGAAAAGAAAAATAACCAAAGAGCAGTTAAAGTATCCCAACCCCTTTATATAGTAATATAGAAGTATAGATATGAAAGCTAAAATTCCTTATTCTTATGAAAGCTAACAATGTTAAATATATACCCACCATTTTATACTCATAAAAATTTTATTATCCAATTACAATTACTAGGGTGTTTATTGCTATTTTTTATTGTCTGTCTACTGCAAGGTCTTATTGTCTACTGTTACTCCCATTCATTTAGCTTTTATTGATTTATTTATTTATTTTTCCACATTCCACTTCTTTCTCTTTCATAATTCAACTAATAGTATCATATTACTTTTAGTTTTATTTAAACTCATTATTATTAACCTTTTCAAAGGAATCTTCTTTTAATATTTCATTATTTTTGCTTCTGTTGTTTTTTATTTTGTGAAAAAAAAAATCATTTTTTGCCTTTTTTCAAAAAACATATTAAATTTAATTTTTTACATAAAAATAAAAAATATAAATGTGTCTGAAATTGATTCTCTTTATAATCTTAAAGATAATTTATAAGTGGAATTAATTTTTTTTTACTCCATATGACCTTTAAGCATAAGATATAGTATTATTGTACTTTTCTATTTTAATATTCTATAGATATTATTAGAAATAGAAATCATTTAAATAAACTTTTATTAATATAATAAATTATGAATTTAAAAAATAAATTTTGATAATAACTTTAAAGTCTAATTAATATTCACTGTTCGTGTAAAATGACACATTATTTAATGAGTGCGGTGTCTCGTAAAACAAATGATGGGACAATATATCATCAAAATTTAGTACAAATTATTTTTATTCTAATAGTATATACTAATTAAATATGTAACTAATTTAATATACAATATTACTTTATTTTTAAGATTAAAAACAAAAATTAATAAATTAACAATCATAATAAAAATTAAGAGATCAATACTGCAAATATTAGTATAATATTTATTTAATATTAGATTAAATTATATAAACAATAGATAGTTAAATATTGGGTATGTAAGTACAACGGCATATACAACATACATAACTGTTTTTCATTTCTTATGATATTTATGTAATATTACAATAAGGAAGAATAGAATACCATTACGTTCAAAGAAAGTCATGTGGAGTTAAAAGATTTAATTCAACTTATAAGTTTATTTTAAGACACAATTATAATTTTACTTTTATGTTAAAAATTAAATTTAATGTAGCTGTTTTATGAAAAATGGGAAAAAATGAATTTTTTCACAAAATAAAAAATCACATAAGCAAAGGTAATGAGATATTAAAAGAATATTTTTTAAAAACAATAATAATGAGTCTGGATAAATAAGCTAGAAGTAATAATAGACTGTTAGTTTAATTATGAAAGAGAAAGAAAGACATATATTTTTTAATTGAGTTAAGATCAAGTTACACCGGTATAAGTTTAAGTAATTGTTATACTATTGAATAATTTTTTACAAAAGCTACTGTTAGATTAGAACTTCATAACTTATAGATTATATTTATAAAATTTTGTATTAATCTAAAATTGTTTGGTATATTTTTTTATATGCATCAAAATTAACATAATATATGGATTTAAAATATATAAATATAAGAGCTATTTGATTACATTCTTATTAATATCCAATTTTTATAAAATTTGTCATAAATGATCTTCATAATTGGTAATTGCAATTCAACTATTGAATTGATGAAATATATATTTTATAGAAAGTTATTAAGTGATGTAACTATTCTTAAAACTATATATATATATATATATATATATATATATATATATATATATATCCAATTATATAACATTATTTTATGTGAGATTTTTGAAATAATAGGTGTGAGAATTAAGTATTTTTACTGATATAATAATATATAATAATAATTATATAAAATATTTTTATGTTGGTAGGGTATCAAAATTAAATTTGATTATAAACGTGTATTATACATGTGTGTGTAAATGTGTATAGATAAAGCATTTTTCTAAAAGGATAAGCTTAAGAAGAGCCATCGTTTTTAAAGGTCCACACAGCTCACTTCCCATATAGGACATCCAGCCATGACTTAAGTGACATCTTCGTCTAGCTTCTGTAGTGCAGGTAACGTCAAAAAACTCTATTAGCCCCTAGGTAGTTAAATTCAACTTTATCATGCTGCTGGGAGCACAATAATGCTATTGTTAGCCAACTACGATTCTTTTTGTCTATATCGTCATACTACACTCCATCATAAATCAAACAAAGACGCTAATACCTAAATATGTGGCTCAGGTGCTAGTGGGACAATGCTAACGAAGCAATACAGGTGAACATGGAAAATTTATCTGCATATGGAAAGCATATCCATAGTTCACCAGTTCGGAATAAATGTAACTAAGAAGAAATTTTAAATGCGTTGATCGAATTCAAGAATGGATCAAGTTAGAGAGGGAAAAAAAAAAAAAAAAAACATTGTATGAAAGAAGACAAGGAAAAAAATGACTTGGCTCTTTTAATTTAAGGTGTGGGGGTACTCTTTTGTTTCTAAAGTGGACATTTTAACGATTAATAAAAATAATCAACGGTGCAAAAATTCTCAATTGCAGAAAAAGAATTGAAGAGAATGGAAGACGAAGAGAGGGCAAATGAGTGAAGAATCAGTTTTCACTGAATGAAGAGGTGATCAAGTTGTCTACAATATGTACAAACTTCTACTTATATACAATGCTGCAGAAACTTGCAAGCCAAGCAAACTAATATAACTTAACTACCAGAAGCAAAAAAATTAACTAAAGTAGTTAAGTAACTAACTAGCATCTAAGTGGGATCAAACTTGTCTTCAGATGCTTGAGTTGGAGCTAGTAAATCCACCTTGCAAGTTGGAGTATGAAAATTGATCATACCTAGCTTCGAGTGACAAGAAGAGAAAGGACCAGGGGCCAGGGGTTTGATAAATATGTTAGCCACTTGATTGTTGGTGGAAATAGGTAAAAGATGAAGCACCCTAGCTTGGACTTTGTCTCTAACCACATGGCAGTCAATCTCTATGTGTTTGGTCCTCTCATGGAAGATGAGATTGGCTACAATGTGAAGGGTCGATTGGCTATCACAATAAATGGCAACTGGTTTGAAAGGACTTAACTTGAAATCAGTGAGCAAGTGGCTCAACCATTGTGCCTCACATGTAGCCTGAACTAATGCTCTATACTCAACTTCCGAAGATGAATGGGCAACAATAGGTTACTTTTTGCTTTTCGAGGAAATCAAAGTTGATCCTAGGAAGAAGCAAAAGCCTAAGACTGATCTTCTTGTCTCCAACCATTCCCCCCTTACTAGAATTAACAGGAATAGCGACTGATTTAATGATTGAAAAAGAAACTGAAGACTTGAATTGTTCTAAAAAAAATTGGGCACTAAAATATTTAGTGACCAATTTAGCAACTAAATAGTGAATATGAAAATTTGCTAGAAAATCAGTCGCTAATGTTTATTTTGTGATCAATTTAACCACCGATAGTGTAACAAATGAAAAAGCCAATTTTTAAAGTTATCAATCACTATATCGATCTCTAATTGTTCAATTAGTGACCAAAATCGATCACTAAATCTAATGTTAGTGATTGATTTTATGTCCAATTTTTCGTAAATAGATAGACAAACCTCAAATGAAATTCGTCATTAATTTTGAAATTAGTGACCGATTTATTTGTAAAGGAGTGATAACTTGTGTAATAAAATCGGTCACTTATCTTGAGATTAGCGACCAATTTAGTGACCATTTATTGTCAAGAGATATACAACTTGTTGAATTAAATCAGTCATTAATCTCAAGACTAGTGACCAATTATGAAAGATAAAAAATTTCGCCTATGATAAAAGTCGATCACTAAATTGGTCACTAATATTGAATTTAGTGACCGATTTTATTGTGAAGGGATTACAACTTGTATAATAAAATAGGTCACTAATTTCAAGATTAGTGACAAATTTAGCTACCAATTTTTATTATACTTAATTTATTTTCATTTTTAAATTCAGTTACTAAATCAATCTCTAATTTTTATTTGGAGACCGATTTAGTGATTGATTTTTCGGTCAGTAATTTTAAACATTTAACATAAAAAAACCCTGAGTTTGTAATTGTTCCATTCGTCTTTTTCATTTTTCCATTTCCCCTCACCTTCCCCCTCACTCCCACCTTCCTCCCTCCCTCTGGCGGCTCATTTCCTTCACATTTTCGGCAACCACGGTGTCATCTGCCAGCCTAGTGTAAGGCAACCTGGCGTTCGATGCTATCTCGTGCAGCCCTTACATCTATCCGCTGCATGGGGCCCTTACCTCTGTCCACCAATAGCATTTGATGCCATCACGTGCAGTGTGAAGCTCTGTCGCCTGCAGTGCTCGTTGCTGTTGCTTTTGCATAGTTGCTGCCCTATCTCCACGTCTGCAGTGTGCCTTTCTTTTGCCTTGCTTTGTGGTAATTTGTTTTTGCTTTGAAGCAAAAGAATCACAAAATATCAAAGAACATTAATTCAGTTTATCCTTTCCTCTCAATTCAGAACTTCTAATGTTGTGTCTTTTAAGTCATGACACGTCATATTTGTGCCTCTTGCAAGTGCAAGTGCTCATCTTTGAATGCCACGTCTAAACTTGCTAATGGTTAACTTTTTTCGCTTTCCATTTTGTGCTATAATTGTGTTTCATGAGTATGAGGTGGAGTTAGCCATCTTTTTTTTTTTTTAAAGACTTGACGTGTTAGCCATCTATGTTCTTATTGAATTCTATGGAATTGACCAACACATACATGCAATGCTGTGGCTAATGGTAAATGCTTTAGAATGTATTTATTCTGTTCAATTTACTAGATTTGATTCTTTATTTATTTATATTTATTTTCGTTGCTTGTGGAACGAAATCAAGCATCTAGTCCACACGCCTATTTAATGCCTGAGAGCTTTAGTTTTTGAGTAATGCTATGGTGCTTTTATTTTTTAAGGGGTCAAAATCAGCCTAATTGATTATATGACTATATTTGGATTCCAAGTGGCTACAATTTGAAGTGCAAACTATTAAACTCAGATGTGGCTGCACTCTATCATTTGTTGCAAATTGTGTAAGTGGTTGAATTGTATGGTTTGTGAGCTAAATAGGGGTATCACTAATAAGAGATACCATATACTTTCTTTACTGAGTATCAATTACAAATTAGTGACCTAAAAATCAATCTCTATTTTAGTGATCAATTTATTAGTCGATAACTCTTCACCAGTTCACTGATCGAAATTGGTTACAAATACTTGCAAATCAGTCTCTAATCTTAGTGACTGATTTTTTTATTGCGAAAATTTTTAGCATCCAGCGATTTAGCGACCGAATTTTCGGCAACTAAATCGGTCACTATCAAGTTTAGTGACCGATTTTCTTTATTTTTCAGTCACTATTTACTGATTTTCTTATAGTGCCCCCAATTTGAGTCAACAAAACCTGAAAAAAGTGAGATTAGAATTTGCAGGAAAGAACAAGCCTGAAGCGAGAGACCTTTTCAAGTGTGTAAGCATCCTTCGAACTACTTGATGGTGAGCATCAAAAGGACAATCAAGATATTGACTCAGTTCTCCAATAGTATGCTCAAGTCAGGCCGATTATTGGTGAAATAAAGTAGCCTTCCAACAAGTCTTCTATAGGCAAAAGAATTAGTGGCATCAACACCTGAAGGTCTAGATAATTTGAGAATATAGTCCATGGGAGTTGAGGAAGGGTTGCACCCAAGCATACCATAGTCTTCAAGTAAATCAAGGGTATACTTCCTTTGATATAGAGCAATTCCCTTCTTGGACCTGGCCACCTCCATGCCAAGAAAGAATTTTAAATCTCCTAAGTCCTTAATTTTCAATTTGGCATCAAGCAAAGCCTTCATATTCTGGATTTCACACAAGTTAGTGCCTGCCAAAGTCAGATCATCAACATAAACAAGAATGGCAATGAAACCAGAAGCAATGGATTTAGTGAATAATGAGCAATCAGCCTTTGATTATGAAAATCTAGAAGCTAATAACACAGGGGTGAGCTTAGCATTCCATCCCTGACTTGCTTTTTTAAGGCCAGAGAGTGATTTTTCCAGCTTACATACAAGGTTGGGTCTAGAAACATTAAGTCCAGGAGGAATATGCATTTAGACTTCCTCAATGAGGTCTCCATGAAGAAATGTTGTGTTTATATCTAGTTGCTGCACATGACAGTGTTTTGTAGCTGCAATGGCCAACAACAACCTCATACTGGTTATTTTAATCACTAGACTAAAGGTTTCTAGGAAGTTAATGCAAGGAGTTTGAGTGAAACCCTCAGCCATAAGCCTTGCCTTATGCTTCTCAACTGAACTATCAAGCTTGCACTTTATCTTGAATACCGACTTGCACCCAATAGCCTTTTTGCTAGGTGGAAGTTTGGTATGGGACTAGGTCTTATTTTCCTCCAAGACAGTGAGTTTAACATCGATTGCTTGCTTCCAACAATCTTGAGTCACAGCTTCTCCATAGGACTTAGGTTCAAGGTTAATGGAAATAGCAATGGAGAAAGCTTTCTGGCTAGGAGATAAGTTGGAATAAGAAAGGTATTGAGATAAAGGACACTTTTGTGAGGAGGATTGAGATGTTAAATTTGAGGTAGCCAACATGCAATGAAAGTCTTGCAGGTAACTTGGAGCTCTGTTGGTTCTTGTTGAGCTTCTGAGCTTATCTACAGGTTGTGGAGGAATGGAGGGGGCAGAAGGTGCACATACTAGTATGATACGTTGGTGAGAGGGTGAAGTGAGATGTGCATCAATGTTGGGAAGTGCAGTTAGGTAAGTGGGATGTCGAGTGCGTGTATGAGATGAGATTGGGTAGTCAAGTGGATCTGAAAATGGTTCATGTGGTTGTAAATTAGGTGATGCAGTATGTGATTATGATGTAGATGCAAATATAAGGAGAGAACTACTAGTAATGAAAGGGAAAATACCCTTCATAGAATATAACATTTCTAGAAATAAAAATTTCTTTGGAGTGTAAATCAAGTAGTATGAAGCCCTTAGTACTAGACTTGAATCCCAAAAACACACATTTCATTGATCTAAGATCAAGCTTCTTTCTATTAGACACTAATGTAGATGCAAAAGCCACACAACCAAACACCTTGAAGCATTTCAAATCTAGTAAGGTGTTACGTAGAAGTTGGTAAGGTTATTTGTTATGTTAAAAACTAGTAAGTTGCCTATTGATGAGAAAAACTATATGTGCAATGGCATATTTCTAGTAACATTTAGGAATGTGAAAGCGAAAAAATAGTGATCTAGTAACACCAAGAATATATTGATGTTTTCTTTCACCATTTTGTTGAGGTGTTTCTACACAAGATGTATGATGAAAAATCCCTTTTGAGGCATACAATGTAGGAAGTTTGAATTCAACTCCATTATCAATTTTGATGCTTTTAATTTTGACTAAACTACATATCTACAAATTGCACAAAAGACCAAACTAATAAGGATGTCTCAGATTTTAATTTCATGAAAAATACCTAAGTAAATCTTGTTTTATCATTAACAATAGTTAAAAAGTATTTGTGCCCTACAGTAGAGGGCAATGACAAAGAACCCCAAATGTTCATGAGCACTAAGTCAAAAGTGTGCAAATATTGTTTAGCATAATGACATGGTTCACAAGGTTTATTGTAACTATCTTAATCATATGAAAGGAAAAACTTGTTTTTATTATGAGTAATTTGTTATCTAATGGGTGTCCTAGTCTCAAATGCCATAGGAAAATGTCTTTATTTTGTGCTGTTGAGGTTGTAGCTTGCATAACTTGGTGCAAATTGGGTCAACAGATTAGAGAGTTGGGTCTGCTGCAACCTCCATTATATACAAATCACCTTTCATCTTCGAGGTAAGAAGTTCCTGTATCTCACATTTAGTGTTAGTGAATAGTAGCTTACAGTTAAGAGAAGTGGTTAATTTTGAAGCTAAAAGAAGATTAAAGGTAAAGGTAGGTATGTAGAGAACATTAGTCAAATAAAGTTTGTGTGAAATAATGACTGTTCCAGAGAAATTAGTTGTGGTTTGACTCTTATCAGGTAAGTTCATTAAATGGGTTTTGTTTTGTGAAAGGTCTGAAAAGAATCAAGGGAATATCACACATGATTAGTGGCATCAGTGTCTATTATCCAATATATGGGTTCCTAAGTTATTATGGTGTGTGGTGTGGTTGGTGTGAACTTGATTCACCTTAGGAGGAGAAAAAAAAAAGACTCATACTACTCGAGCATAGCAAGCAATGCCTTGCATTGCTCTGAAGTGAACAAAGATTCTGGACCTACACAAGCTTCCTTGTGGCTAGAGGCTACATTGCTGACTTCATCTAAATCATCATCAGCTTGGATATTATTTATGACACTCTAATGTGGTGGATAACCATGTTTTTGGTAGTAAGAGTAAACCAAATAGCCACTTTTGCCACAAAATTAAAACCTTGGTGGATTGGCATCTGCTAACCACACCTCTTCCTCCCATGTTTAATGGTTGACCCCTACCACCTCTGCCTTAGGCATTTCCTCTTGGAGCAAAATTACCACCATCATTTCCACCACTGTTCTGATGTATAATGTTCAATGGAATCTTGAACTCATTTAGGCAATTGTGCATCTCTCTTTCTTGCTAAGTGAGTAATGAGAAAGCTTCATTTATGTCTGGAAAAGGTTTCATCATCATGATTTGGCTTCTGACTGAGCTATATTGCTCATTAAGCCCTCTAAGAAATCTCACTATGTATATATTCTTTTTGTATCCTCTTATTACATCTAAGCCACATTGACAATTCTCTCCAAATGGACAACTAGGAATTAGTCTAAGATTATCCAACTCCTTTCACAAAGATTTCAACTTTGTAAAATATGCCATGACTTACAAATCTCCCTGCTTAGCAGAGAACAACTCCTCCTCCAAATTTGCAATCCTAAAAATATCTCCTTGACAATATCTTTGCTTAAGATCCTTCCACAAGTTTGAAGCTATCTCTGCCTAAGCTACACATTGCATAATTTTAGGGCTAAGGGTTTGATTAATCGGGGAAATAACAAATGTGCTACACTTGTCCCAAGCAAGAAACAATGGATTAGTATCTTCTGGTTTTGAAAGAGTGATATCAATGAAAAGCAATTTATTTTTTCAATTTTAAAGCCATTCTCATAGATATAGCTTAAAGATGATAGTTTTGAGTCGTGAGAGTTAATGAAACTAACAATGTCCTAGGGCTTTCATTCAAGTGCAGAAAATAGGGATTTAAAGGATCAACCATAGGATTGTAAGGATTACCTTGTCCTTGAATCACACCATGAGTCTAGTGGTTTCTTCTTCTTTGATTCACACCTTGAACTTACTCGTTCAACACTAAAACTTGCTGAAGAATTGGACCTTGATGATGAATAAGAAGATTCTAAATATTTGCCCTGTGAACTTGATCTTGATCAGCCATTGTTGATTAAGAATATGCAACGGAGCCTCAGAACTTGGCTCTAGATACCACGCAAAAATTTCTAGATAGAAGAAAAGAATGAAGAGAATGGAAGAAGAAGAGAGAGCAAATGAGTGAACAATCAGATTTCACTGAATGAAAAAGTGATCAAGTTGTCTACAATATGTACAAACTTCTACGTATGTCCACTGCTGCAGAAACTTACAAGCCAAGTAAACTAATATAACTTAACTACCAAAAAGAGAAAAACTAACTAAAGCAGTTAACTAATTAAGTTCTAAGTGGGATCAAAATTGTCTTCAGATGCTTGAATTGGACCTAGTAACAAATGGTACAAGCAAAAAAAGAAAAAAAATCAATAATACATATATCAAACTTGTATGATTTGTCATAAGGTATATATATCCTATAAAATTTTAAGAATTTAATTTCGATGCACTGTTAGTATAAAATAGTTTTAAATAAATATTTAATCATATATTACCACATCAATAAAAGTGTTTAATTCAACTATCTACTACTTTAAAAATCTTACAAATTAAAACATGTGATTGGATGATAATGTTACACAAATAATGCATCAAAATTAATCTTAAATTTTGATTGATTAATTGTTTATCAAGGATTAAGATTACATATTTTATCCTCTAAAATACACTCTAAACTTTGGATGAGCCAATTTTTTTTTAAAAAATTATACTTGTGAAGTACTATGAAATTTGTGAGATGCAAATAACAAACCCATGAAAATAAATAAACGTGTGGCTTGTTGTTGAGAGTTTTTGACATGGATAAGAGAGGCTTCCTGAGGTAAGAAAAGTTCTTATACAATTAGAGATCGCAGAGCTAGCCAACATACTTCGTTTGCCTCGACCCACCAAAAGCCTGCCTAAAATGGGGCGGGGCAAGTCGGTCCACTTTAGTAAAATGGGTTGGACATGCTAGCCCGTCCTATTCGTATACGGGTTGGTGGATTAACAAGTTGACCCAACCAAAAAAATAAAAAATAAAAAAAATAAAAAAAACTTATTTTAATATTTTTAATCAGTTAAATCATCGAAAAAAGTTTTAAACTTAAAAAAAGAAACCTAATGAAGAATTCACTTAAATACAATAAGATAATATCCATATAAGCTTTTGAAAAAGGGCTTAAACTATATATTTTATATCCAAATTCAAATATAAACATAACAAACTAATTAGAATGTATGAATAAAAAGTCCATAAGTAATAATTAACTATAAGTATGTTTACAAATTAACCATAAAAAATAATAAAAAGGCCACAAATTCCCATATTTTAAAAAAAAAAATGTCTCCAACCCATTGGCCAAGTCTTCCCCATCTAGCCTAAATCTGCAGGTTAGGCGGGATGAAATTTTTTGGCAAGATAAAAATGCTAATCCAACCCATTATTTTTGGCAGGTTAGGAGGGCAACCCTATGGGTCGAGCTTGTTTTTCTATTTCTATGTATAGTACACATATATATAAAGTATTGACATATTATTTTCAGTATCATGTCTACATGTTATACATGCATCAATGTTAGATCTTATATGACACAATGATGACATCTATTGCTAGACTCTACTTCTCCTTCTTTACCTAGCAATGGATATTAGTTAAGGGGTTGAATTTTGTTGAGAATTAGTTACAGGTGGTTTTTAGTGCTTAGCTATATTTATCACGTGCACTATTAGATGTGTATAGTTAGGTGTACATGTTGTGTATAAATATTAGTTATATGATAGTAAATGAGTATCAGAATTCATTTTCACTTTTCACTCACTATTGAGTGCTTAGTCTTTCTTCTCATTTCTCTTTGTTCTCTCTCATCACAATCTTCTCATTCTTTCTCTTCTTTTTTTATCACATGATGGAGTTCACATTTGAGAACACCTGTATATGTATGTTCTATTTATTTATTTTGATATCAATGCAACAAGGCATAACATAGATCAGGTGAGGCATATGTTTTTTTGAATCTATTTTAAACTTTTAAATAATTTTTGAAATTAAATAAAAGAAAATTAGATAGGGGTCCCACCCACACACACACATACATATGATATTATTAATAATGGATATTTTTCTTCAAACTTTAGTTATATATATGTCATGTTCGTCTCCTATAAATTTTAAAGTGAGAATATCGCAATTCCTTGAGATTTCAAAAAAATATATCAACCTTCAAAATTTCTTCAATAGTAATACTCCATTCCAAAAATAGCAATCCAATTTTTCAAACTTCTCCAAGTGTAGCACTATACTTCTTAATCTTAACCACGATTACTTCATTAATAAAGCATTTCATGTCATTTTACTTAATAAATTTGAAATTGAACTTAAAGAAAATATAATATAAAACATGACAAAAAGATTCGCTCTTTACTGCAACTTTGTTGTAAATCTTTCACAATTATTGCTATTTATTATTCACATGAAGTAATTTTACATGTAATACATTTTTTGAGATTATCTTGTAATTATTCAGCCAAAATAAAAGTTTTAAACTATTCTAGTGTTACTTTTGTAATTAATCTTGCTATGAGAAAAAAAGAATAATAAGATTTTTGATCAAGAAGAACGAATATTACTCATATGAATAATCTGATAAAATTTAGAAAGCCTTACATTTAGTAATTTCAGTATTTGCAAAATGAAATTCCTTGTTGCTTAGGTACAAATAATAATGCTTTTCCATGCTAAGTAATAGAGGTGACACTAGTCAAGTCAGGTCAGGTTTAGAAAAAGTGAAAACTGAACCAATTATTTAATATTAGGTTAGTTTTCTAAAAACAGATATCAATCCTGTAACACCCTCCCAAATATATTACTATGCTTAAGTCATAGTTTTATATTTAGGAGTTGCTACAGATAATGGAACGGAACTTGAGCTATTATTTGCTTTAGTTTTTGAGAAATAAACACAATATTTTTTCTATTTCACAAATAACTATAGTATAAATTAGCTTTACAAAATTCACGATAGCTTTACAAAGTACATGAGTAGATCTACTAGGAGTTTTAGCAAGTGAAACATTCAACTAATGTTAATAAAAGTAGAGATATTTGTCAATCATCTTTCGCAACCCATCCAGCTGCGATCAGAGCCTCTTAGATTGGTCTTCATTGAGATCTCTTGAGCTGTCTGGAAACGGCACAGGAACACGCCAAGGTGAGAATTTTACATTCTCAGTAGACTTCCTAGGCTACTTAGCAATTTATGTCATCGCTGCCATCCTAGTTGCCTCAGTTTATTAAGAAAACATGATTCCATACATAGGACTAGGAGTTCACTTGTTAAGTTTAGAAAACGTATGCTTTCGAAGCAAGTTGATTTTATCCACACACTCGATAATTAAAGAAATTGTTTCATACCGGCAATAAAAAGTCCATAAGAGATATCAATTTATCATATGTAGATATGCATCATAAAATCATGTAAGTGCACTTGTTCTTCTTCTTTTTCTTTAATTTCCTTTATTTGTCATACACATTCTAGAGTATGATTGCCATGTCATACTCCATCGAAGCGTGATCGCTATATCACACTCCTTAGGATGCGTTCATCATGCCACATGCCAGAGTATGATCACACTCCATCAGAACGTGATCGCCGTGTCATACTCCTTAGGATGTGGTTGCCATGTCTCTTTTATATTCTCTCTTACTTTGTCCCCTTAATTCGTTCTGAGGCTGGCTCAAGTAATATGGAATTCTTACTTTTCTCATAATTCATGCATTCATGAAAAATCAAACTTGAAAGACTTAACATCATAAGGTATCATTCATATATAGATATATATATATATATATAGATATATATATCTATATATATAGATATATATATATATATCCCGAAAATTCGGCGACATAATAGTTGGATATAAGCTTCTCCAAAAATGCAATAGAGCAATTTCAACTAGCCAGTCTAAACAACAAAAACATCATAATCATATATCATCATCTCAATAGTTAAATAGAGAGTTTGCATAAATAAAATCAATAAATTTGCAATTCATATTTCAAGAGCATTCACCCTCTTGAAGTTGGCCATTCACCTCCATATTCTTGAATCTGTCTTGTTTTGTAAATTGTACCATAATTTCATTTTAATTTATCTAAGCCTAAACTTTTAATATGTTATGGCATTGCTTGTATATTTTTAGTTCTTTTTAGTCCCACTAAGTTTTGATGAGTGTACATTGATTTATTGAGTTTTTACTTAAGACTGCCCTGATGAAGGGTAGATTTGGGCACTTAAATATAAAAATTTACTAAAATTCCAATTCTTATCAAATTTACTTGAAATTTACATCTAAATGAAACTGAATTAACCATCTTTCATTTCCCATAAGTTTCATTTAAAATGGGTAAGTAGATCCCATGTTATGAGCTCTCAAATTAGGCTAAAGGGAACTGCCCTATTTTTCTCAGATAGTTAGGCTTAAAAAATTTTTGGGAGCAGCATAGTTTGGATCTAACTCTGAAATTTTTTATAGCATTATACCCTATATGTTAGCTTCCTAAAAAAATTTGTTATACTCGATTTGAAGATGTATAGGCGAGATATACCCTTCACAATCTATACTAGTCAGAACACAAGACAAGATCCAAGAGCTTAGTTCAAAAATTCATAACTCCTTCATTTTGGGTCTAATGAGCTTATAATTTATATGGTTGGAAAACTATGAATGTCTAGTTTCATTTAAAAATAGTTCCATTAAATTTAAACCTCCATAGGACAAACTGTACTATTTGTAGTACGGATAGATCCCTAGGGTTCAATTTCCAGCAATCTAGTTTAAGTCCTTTCTTGAGTTTTTTTATTGATTCACCAATCTAAACCAAGAATCCCTATGTTCAATCAATTAAAACAAGTCATATAATCATTATACAACATCAAAATATGCAGAAAATACAAAATCCTGAATCAGCCACATAACCCTAAATCAAGAAGAACTCAAGAATCCTACCTCAAAGATTGAGTTGTAACCAAAAGAAGCAAAGTTTGGGGTGATGATTTTTGAGTAGGATGAAGAATTGAAGATTTCGAGATGGAATTGAGAGAGAAAGTGAGAGGGGGAGGTTTGGTTAGGGCCAAAATATAAGGGAAAAATTTGGTAATTAACTTTGAGTCTTGAGTTACAAGAGTGAAAATGACCCATGTGTTTTAATTGGTGGATGTTAAATGGTCTTGAATTTGGTTGAGCTTCCTCCTTCTTATGGCTGTTAAGCCGCCAAGTTAAGGGGGTGTGTGACTGAATTCTAGCCACTCCTTGTGTCAGTAAATTTTTACTGACTTAGTTCTTGCAGTATACAACAAGGAACTTAAACCGATTTTTCTTAAATTAGTAAAACAATGCTAATGATTCTCTTAAATTTTCTACATAACAACTCCAATTTCTTCTAACCCTAACCTCTCCAATTCAACCCCAATTACTCTTATTTCTCTAATGCAACTAAATAAATTATTTAACGATGCAAATCAGGTGCTCCGTGTTTTGGGATGTTACAAACCCAAACCGACCTAAACCAATCTAAATTGGGTTGGATTGGGTCGAGTACTCGGGTTGTGTTACTTTTTTATTTAAAAGAAAAACAACATGAAAAAAAAAAGAAAATACATTGATACTTTTAATCAAATATGTTGCATGCCTTGAGGCTTTTCATCGAACATGTTCTATACTCTCGACTTTTCATTTAATACATTGTATGTAATGAGGCTTTTCATCAAATAGGTTGTACGTAATCATTCAAATACATTGATTTAACCATAAAAAGTGTCACAGAGTCATAGAGGAGAGAAGGAGAATGAGTTAAATAATATGCACAGAAAAGACAAAGGAAATTACATAACCATAGATGTAATATATAAACATAAGAGTTCAAATCTTCAAGGAAATCAAGGAAATGAGGCATAGAGTAGACAAACTAATGATGGACCAACAAGCAGCAATGAAGGAAGAACCAACAATCTCGCGATGACAGTTGAATCAATGATCTCGCAATGACATGAATGTTGGCATCGTGGGCAATAGTGGTGGACAAAGCATGGAGGTTGGCGGCTAGGGTTAATGCTTGGTGGGTGTCAAAGATGAAAGAAGAATAGATAAAGAAATGTGAAAATGGAGTAAGGTAATGAGTAAAGATATAAAATGGCATACAAATGATGGCATCGATATCGTGGAGTGAAGTGGCAAATGAAGTAGGGAACCTGGTGATAGTGGTTAGGGCTAGTACTTAGTGGGTGTCGAAGATGTGAAATGATTGGTGAAAATGGAAAGAGGCAATAAGCAAGGCCAAGGAACATGAAAAAATAAAGGAAAATATCAAAACGACATAGTTTTTGCTCGAGTTATCGGGTTGAGACATCAGGTAATTTTTCAAACTCATTACTCGAACTAATTTCTAATCGATTTATTCATATTTGACCCAAACTAACCTTATCACTAGACTCAACTTAGATATTTGTAATTGGGTTGGTTGGATAGTTAGGTCAAACCAAACCTAATATCACCCTTAATAATAGTGTAAAACCCTTTACAATTGATAGTATCTCAAAATTAATCTTAAAAGTTTATTACTTTTTGCAAGTGATTATTTGTTCAAACTGAATGACTAGTAATTTTAGATAAAATTCGATGTAAGATTTGTAATTAAGGGGAATTTTGTTAATGGTGTTATTGAGTGGCTATCTATTCTCGTTTTGTGGCTGGAAGAAATAAATAAATAAATAAACTCATAAAAAATTATATCTCTTAAAATTAAATATTCCTTTTTGATGGTTTATAACATTAATTTTTCCTATATTTTAAACTTAAAAAGATATTATACATTGATTAAAGATTAAATATAGACTCTAACATTTTTTTTCTGTACCAATCATATGATATTATAATGTGTGACTTTTAAGATGATAATTATAAGAATCAAATACCTTCGCTAATATGTCAATACATGATTAGATGATCGTGTGAAAAACTTGAATTGGCAATGCATTATGTATCTTTACAAAAAGTATTATTTGTTACTATTAGTTACTCCCAAGGAATAAATGACCACTTAATAACAAGGGACAACCATTTGTGAATATAATTAATTTATTGTTATTTCTTCTCCAATAAAAAATCTTATTATTTTTTTTACTTTTAGCTCATGTCAATCACAAAAATAATTCCACAGGAGTTTTTAACTTTTTTGGTTGAACAATTACATGATAGAAGTAAAATCTATTTCAAGTATTAAAAAAAAAGTACTTCATGCAAATAATAAATAACCATAATGTAAAATACTTAAAAGAAAATTACTGTTAAACACAAATCTTCTATTCATAGGTTCTACATTTTGTTTTTTAATACAATTTTCAGTGAAACATGCAATGAGATGCTTCACTAATGAAGTAACCATAGTTAAGGTCAAGGAATAAGATGTTATTTTTAGAAAAGTTTTGAACCTTATTGTATTTTTCAAAAATCTCAAGGAGAATAATTGTAATTTTCTCTTTCAAACCTTGTATGTTTGTTGACATTCTAAAGTTGCGTCTATGGGCCAACTCGGTTTGCACCAGCATGACTTGTGACGGACCAAGAATAAATAAGTCAGACCAAGTTGGTCTACAATCTAAACAAACCAAGTAAAACTAGTTCGCGTCTACCTTGCATGAGCTCCCAAGTTTGCAGGTTAGTCTACATTGCAGTAAAGAAATTTAGAAAAAAAAATATTTTGTGGTTTGTCAAAAAATAAAATTAAAAGGTATAGAAAAAATGGAAGAAAAAGAATTCAAGTTCCAACACAAAAAAGAAATAAGTCTATAATACAAAACAAGAACATAATGTTAATGCTATCAGATAAATAACAATATTGTAAAAATAAAAAGGAAGGATGTTAGACTAGGGATTTTCTTTGAACATAATAGAGATGGTTTAGGTTGGGGTATTGGGTCGACGATTAAGGGTGAATGAGGGAGAAAGCTGACTTTGGCAACCATGGACCAAGGGTGGATCAGCAATTTCGATGATGCAAGTAATGTGGAGCTCTATCGAAGTTGAGGCATGAGCTGCTCATGAACTAGCTATTGTGTTTGTTGCAATGGTGGACGACGAGCGATGGAGATGAAGAATGAGAGATGGCCGATGATTGATGAGGAATGGAGATGGTCAGATGGAGAAGAATAAGATAAAGAAAGAGAATGGAGAAGGAGAGTGTCTTCTTTGAACAAGGGTCTAATGACACTAAAGACCAAGGATTATGTTTGTGTGTTGTGTTTTAGAGTTAAGGTCACGTAGGTTACGAAACAACATACATGGGGAGTGTGAGTTAAGGACCAAAATGGTCCTCGAATCTTAGTCATAGAAATATCTAATGAAGGGTTAAGATTTAATCATTTTAATATCTAAAAATAAGTTTATAATAACTTATATTTACATTTTAATATTTCAAAAAAGACAATCATATGTTTGCCCCTTTTACCCTTTTTCTTTAACAAAATCTTTAACTACTTCCTTTTCGTTGTTACTTTTTCTTTTTGCCACAACACCATCACCCCCTTGCAATAAGCTCATTCAAACAATAGACAAATCAAAAAATCAAATCATTAATCAAATATTTTAGTATGTCATGGTTAACCTCTAAACCCTCTTCAAAGGCTTCGATGGCAAAGTCAAGCCATCTTTCGCATCCAATGCTCATGTCCTTGCTAACAAGCTCATCCACCATTACCTCTCCATGCTTCTAAAACCCTGCATCTCTTAGTACAATTTCTTTGCCAACCAATTCTTCCTTTGAATTGATGACGTCCATCTAGGCCATGATTTGTAGTTTCCAACAAATGCTTGCTTGCAACTTAATTCTTGGCACTTACTCAAATAGTTAATAAGAACCATAGCCACTAATTTCCCAGGGGAAAGTATAGTATAGGAGAGTAGCTAAATGGAAGGGGGTGGCGATGTGGCTAAGGTGAAGGAAAGGATGGTTGTGTGGCAGAGGTTATGAAAGGGGTGGCCACGGAGAGAGAGGAGGCGTAATGGCACTACAATGACTAAGCAGAGTGAGAGATAGAGAAAGTTAGGGAAAAATAATAATAAATGAACATAAAATAGTAATTTCATAAATTTTTAAAATTTTAAAGTTGCAAGGACCATTATGGTTCATAACTTATCACACCCCATTGTAGAACATTCTGATTAGGTAAACTTGGGCTTGGTTTTTAGGGTAGGATAGGGTAAATAAAGATAGAGCTTGAAGTGAGATAGGATTAAAAAACAAAAATGAATTCATAGAATAGTCTGCATAAATTAGTTCAGTAAATCCATGCATAAATAGATCGATACAATATCGAGTCTTAATCCATGCAAATTATGGGTTTAACGAACTAACTCACACACTATGACACGTATACCAAACTCTTGTTATGTATGTCTCATGGTTGTACCTATGCTTCATAGATACACATCAACAATTGGTGTAGCATCAATATTTTTTGTCATGTCTGTCATGTCATGTCATGAACTAACTCACATACACATATATATGTTCATCACATTATGCGCGAAAATTGGTGTATCATGTGACAATTATGGTGTAAAATTTTTTCAATATATTTGAAAAGCAACATAATAAATTTATATTTTCTCTATTTTAGTAAATAATAATTATAATGTTTGATCACATGATCATAGTTCATCCACCAGACTTTGGTTCCTGCCTCCTTAGAACTCAAGGATACAGAGGTATGATCCTATATGAACAATGCTTTTGATATTGAGTTGCATGTGATTTTGAAATACGCATTTGGCAATGGCTAAGGTGTTTGTACTTGAAGTGTATGTGATTTGTATGTATATGATTTCAATACACTCTTTTGAAATATGTAGTTGATAATGGTTATGAGCTGTCTTCAATGCAAGGAGGATGTTTACAAGATCCAGGTGCTTATGGGGACAAAGTGATGAGTTAGATTGGACAATCAAGATGATTCAGGTCTTGGATGTGGAAGCCTCCAGAAGTTTATAATTAGATCCTTTTGTGCAGAAGGAAACTCAATGCTACTGGTAGAATACTATAAGGAAATTTGATGCAAACATTATGGAGAATGTAACACCCTCCTAAGTATACTATTATGCTTAAGTCATAACTATATACTTAGGAGTTGCTACTGATAATTGAACGGACCTTGATCTATCATTCACTTTAGTTTCTGAGAAATAAATATAATATATTTTCTATTTCACAAATAAATGTATTACAAATCAGCTTTACAAAGTACATGAGCAAATCTAGTAGGAGTTTCAGCTTGTGAAACAGTCAATTAATGCTAATAAGTGTAGTGGTATTCGTCAATAGTCTTAAGCAACTCGTCCAACTTTAATCAAATCCTTCTGAATTAGTTTTCATTGAGATCTCCTAAGTTGTCTGGAGATGGCATGGGAATACACGCAGGGTGAGAATTGTACATTCTTAATAGGTTTCCTAAGCTACTTAGTAATTCATGTCATCATTGCCGTCCCAACTACTTCGGTTTATTAAGAAAATATGATTTCATATATAGGAATAAGAGTTCACTTATTAATTTTAGAAAATATATCCTTTTGAAGCAGGTTGATTTTATTCATACACTTGATAGAAAAGGAGAAATTTCATGATAGTAAAATATACTAACAGTTAAATAGAGCTTATGTATATGCAAATGCTGCTAATTACTAATACAAGTGCACTTGTCTTCCTTTTCTTTCTTTTATTTTCTTTACTTGTCATATCAATGTCAGATTATGATCACCATGTCATACTTCATTGGAGCATAATCGCCATGTCACACTCTTTAGGATGTGGTTGCCATGTCACATTTTTATCCTTTCTTACTTGGTCCCCTGGGAGTATTTGGCCATCTAAACTCTTGGGCAATAGTTTGCTTCTCAAGATCGAGTTCATTCCTATACAGGATAGCTGGGTTTACTTTTCCCGATTTTTCCATTAATCTATTCCCCTTAATTCATTCCGAGGCTGGCCTAAGTAATATGAAATCCTTACTTTTCTCATAATTCATGCATTCATGAAAAATCAAACTTGAAAGACTTAACATCATAAGGTATCATTCATATATATATATATATATATATATATATATATATATCCTGCCAAAAATTCGGCAACATAACAGCTGGATACAAGCATCCCCAAAATGCAACAGAGTAATTTCAACCAACCAATCTCAAATAATAGAAACATCATAATCATATATCGTCATCTCAACAGTTTAATAGAGAGTTTGCATAAATAAACTCAATAAATTTGCAATTCATAGTTCAAGAGCTTTCACCCTTTTGAAGTTGGTCATTCACCCCTATATCCTTGAATTTACCCTGTTTTGTAATTTGTACCATAGTTTCACTTATTTAACTTATCTAAGTTTGAAATTTTAATATGTTGTGGTATTAGTTCTCTTTGATCCCACTAGGTTTTGATGAGTGTACATTGAGTTATTGAGTTTTTACTTAAGGCCACCCTAATGAGGGGCAGATTTGGGCAACTAAATGTCAAAATTCACTAAAATTTCAATCCCTATCAAATTCATCCAAAATTTACATCTAAATGAAGCTGACTTAACCATCTTTCATTTCCCACAAGTTTCATTTGAAATGGGTAAGTAAAGCCCAAGTTATAGGCTCTCAAATCAAGCTAAAAAAAATTGTACTATTTCATCCATACAAAGTTGTGGGTCAGATTTAAAAAATTACTGGGAGCAGCATAGTTTGAATCTAAATCTGAAATTTTTGGCATGAAAATCTATATATTAGCCTTCTAACAAAATTAGTCGCACTCAATTTGAAGTTGAATAGGGCGAGTTATGCCCTTCTCAACCCGTACTGGTCAAAACACCGCACAAGATTCAAGGGGCTACTTCAAAAATTTATAACTATCTCATTACTAATCCAATGCTTTCATAATTTATATGGTTGGAAAGCTCTGAATATCTAGTTTCATTAAAAATAGTTCATCAAATTTTGATGACTAAAGACAAGGTTGTACACTCCATCATACAGATAGGTTTTAGGGTTTTATCTCTAGCCATTCTATTTGAATCTTTTCTTGAGTATTGAACAATCATTCAATCCAAACCAAGAGTTTTCATGTTCAACCAACTATAAGAAATCATATAGTCATTATATATCATCATATTAAAGAAATGCATAGAAGCCCTAATCAGCCACCAAACACTAATAGCAAGAAAAGCTCAAAAATCGTACCTAGATTTCAAGCTTGAGCTAGTAGGAAACAAGTCTTGGGTTGTGAAGACTTGAATGAGATGAAGAAATGAAGATAGAGGAAGGAGGTTGAGAAAGAAAATGAGAGGGAGATAGATCAGATTGGGGCTGAATTTTTGGGAGGTGAAAATGGTAAATATTTTCCTCGTTAAGTCATAAATGGTGGAATGACTCATAACAACATCATTGGTGGACTCATTTTTGTTAAACTTTGCTTGATTTTCCCCTTTTGTGGCTGAGGTTGCACCAGCCCAAGGGTCTATGTACCTCAATTTTGGCCACTCATATTAGGATTTTAACTGGTATATAAGTGATCCTACAGTATACGTTTCTATTGACTCAGTTCTTATGCTACAAAATACCGAAATTAAGCCAATTCCTCTTAAATTAGCAAAACAATGCTAATGATTCTCTTAAATTTTTTGTATAAAAACTCCAAATTCTTCTAACCCTAACCTCTCTAATTTAATCCTAATTACTCTTATTCCTCTCATGCAACTGAATAAATTAGTTAACGATGCAAAATCAGACGTACCGTGCTTCAAGATGTTACAGGGAGCAAAAGTTTTTATATAAGAAATGGGTGCAAGCTACCATAACAGGTTCTCAGTTGGTATCAGATGCGGTGCTTAAGGTTTTGAATTTTTACTATCATGAGGCTAAAGTCAGTTAAGATATAGGTGACAAATTTCAATTATTTCTATGAGATCAATGGACTTAAACTAAGGTTACGTGTGCATACAAGGCCAAAGATCTTTCTTTATTGGAAGTGACACATAATAGATTCACGGCATATATGGTATGTAATGATAACCTAAAATCAGATCATGGATTAAATCTGTGATTAAGGGGTGATTAATGAAGGCAGTGGTCAGAAAAGGTGAGTTTGGTCACTTCTAAAGAGTTGGGTGCAGGGATAAAGTCCAACTAGGATAAATATCTAAGAATGACCAAGTCCTCCCTGGGAATTACACATGTTATGTGGCTTGGTAGTCTTTTAGGTGTAACATTGCCTTTAGAGAGTTCTTTCTCGGAAAAGGACACTACTCGGATCCTTGATAAGGTCAAAAGTCCTCTTTTCTTCTAACATCTACCTTGAACGTGCATACCCAAACGAAGCACCTAGCCCAAGAATTACACTTAATAGGAAAATTTCCCTATGCCCCACTCTTCCCTTATAGTCCTTTTGCCATAGTTTAAGTCTATCTTTGAAGTTTGCTGTTAAGGATGATAAAAGACAATGCACAGTAACCCACACCCATAGACACATCACTTTCAACCAACCAAGCACCCCCAACTTGGTTTAAAGCATAAGGACCTGTCCCCATTACATAGCCCAGAAGCATTTGTCACATTCTGCTTCCCAAAGTCTCTATAAAACCAATAACTGAAACCTATAAAAAGAGGAAAGATTAAGCACACTACTCCCCCAATGTGAAAACCACAAGAAACCAAGTGAGTTTAGTGAAACCACCTTGAAACTCAGCCAAATCCTAATACCCACAGCCCTAAAAGGAGTTCATCAATATTCCTAAGTCGCTAGAAGCCTTTAGCACCTATTGAGTCTCTAAGAAGCACACCCAACCAAGATTGACTTGACCTAGGCATTCTAAGTGTTATCCCGAGTAATAGAGTATCTTAGAGGGAACACGAGAAAAAAGGATCTCGTTATTCTTCTAGAATCCTTGTAGTGGTTACATCTGTTCTCTACTTAGGAGCATGCTAGGAAAGTAGTTCTCTTGAGCTATACTTGTTGACATTTCCTCTAAATTTTACGGATCCAAGAATCTCACAATTAGTGTTCTAAACACTTGCTAAGAAAATAGGATTAGAACATTTGGCGGCTCTATTGGGGAGGACTTGGGAGCAATGGCTAGGCAAAATCATGCCAATGAGCTGCTGCCGATAACCCCGAGGAACCTATCTTTCAGTCTGGAAGATTTTCTAGAACCTGAAGTTGAGACACTAGCTGTGTTGCTTGAAGGGAGGCAACCTAGTGAAAAGAAAAAAGAAGGAGTGGATGGAGAGGATATGTTCCTATCGATCTCTTTACACCTTTGGAAACAATGCTCCTATACTAAGGGAATTTGTTATGAATGAGCAACTTGGAAGAAAGGAAGGAATCAAATATAAGGCTTCCATGGCAGGATGCTTAGCCAGTAGTGGAGTAGATTAGTTGTCAACGGGGCTCACACATGATTGTTCATTGGTCTATAAGAAAGCTAAATATCCTTAACTTTTGATATTATTTTTGTTCAAGAAAGAGGAAAATCATGATACCCAAGGCTATAAGTTTTCAACTTTAGATAATATTTGTCCCATATATTATTTTCATCTTTATGGATTCTTTGCTTTTTTATAAGTTCACATTTATTATTACTATGCCATGTTCTTGACATGTATTGCATATTTGATTCTGAGCTTAGACCATGCCATTGTTGCTGTTGTCATGAAAGAAAAACAAAGGAATAAAATACTCTAAAAAGAGAAGATAAAACCAAATACCCCAATTTAATATTGCTATAGTAAAGAGATATTTGTGTTCTCATGCCAAAAAAAAAAAGAAAAAATAATTTAATAATAAAACTATCTTATACTATAATGTCTAACATGTTTCAACTGATAAAGTTACAGTATGATAAAAAGTTAGGCAAAAGGTTATTTAACTTTTCGAGCTTAAAAGTTTGTTCTTTGTCTTATATGTAATTTGGAAGGATGAACGTTTTCAATCCATGCTACCTTATAGCATGATACTGCTACAATGATGTGGTTAGCCTATAAATTAACTAGACATAGTGCATAACATATTATTAAAGAGCTTTATTAGAATGCATCATTAAAATATACGTTAAGGAATAAGAAATAAAAATTATTAAATGAAAAATAAGTATCAAGCATGCTTGCTAAGTGACAATCATAAACAAGCCACAGTCTTTTATATTATGATATTCATCTAAGTCTTAATCTGTCATGACCAGTTGGAGCATCATTTACAATGCCAAACTTTGATGTGTAATTTTTTTTTTGCTTTTATTGTCTTTCTGTGATGAGCTAAGTATGACATGATGTCTCCAATAATAAGTCGTTGATTGTTCCTCTTATAGCCTTCCTTGCAACCATGTGTGTTATGTACACAACTGATTCTTTATAAATTGACATAAAGTAATGCTAAATATGAACAAAAAAAGTTAAGTGATAATCTTTATTTGACAAATTAGTGACAAACCGATCAAAGAGATGAAGCAATAGAAAAGGCAATGGATATCATGAGGAAGAGTAAGACAAGTCCTAGAAATCACAATGCAGTTCTAGATGCTCATGAATTTACCAAGAAGAGTAAGACGCTAAGACGAAATCAATAGATGAGAGTAGTGGATGCTAAGATGAAGATAATAGATGCTATGACATTGCAATGAAAATGGCAAACAGTATGATGAAAGTAGATATTAGGACACTGTGCTGAGAATAAAGGATGCTATGACACTGTGGTAAGAATAACAAAGGCCACATGACAAGTTAAAAAGTGAAAGATACTGCGACGAGAGTAAAGGATGTTGAACTAAAAATATGCTGAAAGTATTGGATTATTTGACAAAAGTGACAAATGCTATACTGAAAATGTGCTAAAAATAATGGACACTATGTCAAGTGTGATAGATGCTAAATTGAAAATCAAGTCATGATTAAATAGAAGCTCAAACAAAAAACAACCTTGCACAAATGACCATTGCGTTTGTTGAATCTAGAGGTAAAGAATGTCATGGCCTATTAATTCGAAATACATTAAAAATACCCTATTAATGTTACACATGCATTTGATTCCTCACATGGACATGCATTCCATTCCTTATATGAATATGCATTCGATTCTTCATCTAAACATCAAATATGTTAGAAATATCATGTTTAATGTTATGAATGCATTTATGGTATGCCTCTGATGACACCATAGGATAGACGACTTCTGATATTCATAATAGCATTAGTGTGACATGACCTAAGTAGGTGTAGCGTAATGATACAAAGAGTTAATCGAGCAATGCCATGGTTTAAATAGGCAAAGTCATAAATGGATAGGTCAAGGAAAATAGATAAAAATAGGGATAACAAGGAAAAAGTTAAAGAATTCAGGAAGTAAGCGCTTATAAGGGTGATTGTTTCAGTATTCGTAAAGTCCAGGGTCAAGGGACTCTCGAAGCACACTCATTTGCATGCCCAATATGGTAAGCATTTCAGTATTTAGAGTCCTAGGGCCAAAGGGGCTCTAGGAGAATGCTGTCATAGTTGCCCAACATGTAAGCACCAAGGCATCTTGGCTCCAAGGTAGGGAAGTACTAAGAACACGTGCTTAAATAGAAAGAAAAGTCCCCAAAGGTGCTAGGTAAGGAGCATGGAGACAAAATGGAACCTTTGGGGTTTTGCTTCTTGGATTTTGAACCTATAAGCAATATGTAACAAGAGAGTCCTCAAAGGTGCTACGTAAAGAGCACAAGGACTAAATAAAACCTTTGAGATTTTGCTTATTGGGTTTTGAATCTATAAGCAACATGTGACAAAGAGAGCCCCAAAGATGTCAAATAAAAAGCACAAGGACTAAATGGAACCTTCGAGGTTTCGCTTATTGGGTTTTGAACTTATGCGCAAGATGTAACAAGGAGAGTCCCCAAAGAGAAAAGAGGATTGTTAGGTTTTAAACTAAAAAAAAAAAAAGAAAAGGGGAATGAAAGATAGTTGAAGATGCTCTAAGATGCAAAATATTATATGAACATGAAATAGAACCCTTGGAGATTCTACTCATTAGGTTTTGAACTCAATAATAAGTGAAAAATAGGTACGAATGCTCACATGAACATGAAACAGAATTCTTAGTGATTTAAAAAAGCCACAAAGTGCTAAAAGAGTTAAATGCATGATTCCACGTCATGCACAATGAGCAAATAAGCATGAATTACAGAGTAAAAGATAAAAGGAAATAGATCCCTACAAGGTGCAAAACAGTGTGCATAGGGGTAATGAGTTATGAACATCCCGCAAGATGCAAGGTGATATGCATAGGATGCAAATCATAAAAACCCCCAAAGATGCAAAGTAATGTACATATGGGTAAGAATTATGAAAAGCTCCTAAAAATGTAAAGTAATGTGCATAGGAGCAAAAACTGAAAAATTCTCATATCAAAAACTAATCAACACAAGAGTAAAGTTTATGTGAAAACTCCCAAAGTGTAAGATGATATGCATGAGAGTAAGGTTATATGAAGCCCTAATATGTAAACCAAAGTGCACGAAGGCAAAATGTATGCAAAAGATCATGGGGCCCTAAGAACACAAAGCAATGTGTGTTGGGTTAATGACATGGAAAAGTTACTAGAATATGTAGGGTAATTTGAAACCATTACACTGGACAATATTTACATGTTTATGAAATGAGCCCACATCAAGTAACACTTTCGTGTAAGGTGCCCAACAAGAAAGAATCTTTGTAGACTCTAAAGATGTTGTTGAACAAACAAAAATGTGAGGAAAAATTCTTAGGGATTATAAAGGATTATGAAAGCATGAAATCAATGAAGGACCAAGAGCATAAGGTCTAGCATCATGAGTGACAAAGCAAGAAAGTACAAGTACAAGATATAGCACAAGATAGAATCTTGTTGGATTATGAGGGTGCACACATACATACAAAAAGAAGAGAGAAAAGAAAAAAGAAAAACAAAGAGAGTCATGCAAAAAAGGCAAATATGTGAGAATATGTAATGATAAAAAGAGAGAGAGAGAGAGAGAGAGAAAAAAAGTATAAAAAAAGCTAGCAAAGAAATAAAAGAGAGAACAAAAAGCAAAGAGAGAAGCAAAAGGATGACAAGTCAGTTAAAGGTCCTAGGGCCTCTGCCCAGGTTACATGAATTTATTACTAATGTTATAGGAACAAGAAAAAAAGTATTAAAATTTGTGTCACATTCAAGGCAAAGCAAGATATCACATTCAAGGCAACAATGCTAAAAGTATTACAAGTTTATGTCATTAAAAGGTGATGATAGATCAAGTATCAAGCCTATTACACTAGTACAGGCAAGAGCAAATTAAATGAGTTACAAGTTTTTGGATTGTTGAAGATAGCTTAAGCCTTCTTAATAGTTTTCTTCTAGCCTAAAAGACACTCAAGCTCTACATCATTTGTTGCCAACTTTAAATCCATAGCCAAAAATGGGCAAAAAACTGAGAAATTTTGTACTAAATGTCCAAAAACATAAAACAAATCAAGCAACCTTCTCAAACACAAGTTCAAATGAGGCTCCAAAAGTCACAAGAGGAATAACTTGGTGTAAAGAAAAGATGCTCAGAAAGTGAAAAGTTGTTGGAAATCATGGATGCCTTTCGAGATAGTATGGTTGTCATTCAGAGACTTCACGAGAGCATCCTAATGTATGGGTGCAAACCTTCCATGTAATTGCAATAAGAAGCAACACAAGGCAAAAGATCATAGTGTTTTCTCTATCGATTACCATAGACAAGGCTTGATGAAGATGCCTAATAGACCAACTTGAGGAGCAATGCTCCAAAGCTTCCTATCTGCTAAGATGCATTTTTTGGACTAATACAGATGGTGCCATATGCAGGGAAACATTCAGAAAGAAATAGTTGGAAGAGAATAGCATCTACAAAGAAGCTTGCTGCAGAACAACCAAAGAAGATGGACGCTTGTTCCTGACTCTCGAGACACTAACGGGCTAGGGGATGTCTTATGCTTTCTGCCTACAAGCATGCAAGGATAAAAATATCCAGGAAAACACATCTAAAAAGAGTTGAACGAAAAGAGCATGGCTAGATGATAATTCAAGAAAAGAGATAAAAGATGCCCAAGACACATGGAATTTGCACAATAAAGGAGCTATGCCCTCCCATTATGCAAAGGGGCTTATGATGATAACTAAAATCAAATTATCGATTAAATCTATGATTAAAGGGTAATTAATAAAGGCAATGTTCAGAAAAGATGAGTTTGGTCACTTCTAGAGAGTTGAGTGTATGGATCATACCTAACTAGGATAAATCTCTAAGAATGACCAAGTTCTCCTTGGGAATTACTCTTATGATATGGCTTGGTAGACTTTTAGGTGTAATATTGCTTTTAGGGGAGGTCTTTCCCTAAAAAGGACACCACTTGGATCCTTGATAAAGTCAAAAGTTGTCCCTCCTTCTAACATTCTGCCCTGAATGCACATACTCCAATCAAGAACCTAGCCCAAGAATTACACTTAATAGGAAAATTTTCCTGTGACCTACTGTTCCCTTATAGTCCTTTTACCTTAACTTAAGCCTATCTTTGAAACTTACTGTTAAGGATGATAAAAGACAATGCACAATAGCTCACACCCATAGACACGACATTTTCAACTAGCCAAGTACCCACAACTTGGTCCCCAAGCATGTGGACCTATCACCATCACATAGCCCAGAGGATTCGTCACGTTCTACCTTCCAAAGCCTCTATAAAACCAATAACTAGAACCCATAGAAAGGGGAAAGATTGAGCACACCACTCACCCAATGTGAAAACCACAAAGTGAGTTTAGTGAAATCACCTTGAAATCCAGCCAAATCCTAATACCCATGACCCCAAAATGAGTTCACCAGTATTCCCAAGTCACTAGTAGCTTTCAGCACCTATTGAGTCCTTAAGAAGCACACCTAATCGGGATTCTTGACCTAGGCATTTTAAGTGTTATCCCGACTGGCAAAGCGTCCTAGAGGGAACACAAGGAAAAAGGATATCATCATCCCTCTAGGATCTCTGTAGTGGTTACATCTATTCTCTACTAACAATCACTCCAGGTGAGTAGTTCTCTTGACCCATTCTTGCTGACATTTCCTCCAAAGTTTACCGATTCAAGAATCTCACAATCTTAGTTAGTGTTTTAAACACTCGCTAAGAAAACAGGATCAAAATAGCATGAATGCAGAGGAAATTATTATACTGGCTAATCATTATGTTTCCAACAAGGGATAAAACCACAATTGTGAGATGCTCGGACATTACATGAAGTTTTTACTGTGAGGTGTGGACAGTTTGGATATAATGTTACAAGGCTGCTTGCAGTTGGGAGTTAACTTATCGGTGTAACATGTTCACTATGTTTTTGCTATTTTGCTATAGGACTATGTATTTTCTACTCCTCACTAATTCTTTGGTGAGTGTGAGCTCTTCAATAAGACCTATCAAAAAAAAAAAAATTATAATGTTTGATATATGGAGTCATGGCACAATAATTGAAGTTGTTGCTATTTGACTCGTATAGTAAAATTAGCCTCTTGCAAATGCAAATAGGTTCAAATAATTAATAGTTCCAATCCCTTGACCATACATATTAGAGATGGCAAAATGGGTCGGACCCGTCGGATTGACTAGCATAACTCGCAATTTTTGGCGGGTTAGGTTGATATTTTCAACCCGCAAAAAAATTTCAACCCAAGATAACCCTCTCCCGCTTTAACCAAATGGGTTGAAGCGAAGCGAGTTTGGCTCATGAGTCAAAATTTTTTATTTTTATCTTTTTTTCCTATATAATATACACTATATGTAGACTTTTTTGTTGATATTTATGTAATATTGATGGACTCTATGGTTTTTTTTTTTTGGGTACTATATTATTGATTATATATTTGCTTAATGGACTATATTATTATTTTGTTGATTATGAATTTTATATTTTATTGTGGATATGATTAATTTGTGGAGTGTGAATTTTTTAATATATTTAGATTTGAATATTCTCTTGTGAGCTTTTCTGTTGTGATTATTTTAGTTAGAAGTTCCATCATATTCTTATTAAGAATTGTAATTTTTAACCATTATAGAGTTGAGTAAATGATTTAACATTTGATGAGTAAATGAAATAAGCTTCTTTATATGGATATTCTTTTGATGCATTTAATTAAATTTTTCTTTATTTTTTTTAAAAAAATTAGATGAATTAATTTATATAAAAAATATTTTTCTTTATTTTCTATTTTTTGGTGGGCCAACTCGCCAACCCGTTAACCCATAGCGGGGAGGGGTGGGTTGACATATTCAACCCAAATTACTAACGCGGGTTGTCCCGCCCTGCCGCGCTTAAAGCTTGACCTGCAAAAGGACAGGACGGGTTGACCCATTTGCCATTACTAATACATATGCATAATGGGAGTTTTTATAACATTGAATTGTTCTTTGATGTTTGATAGTTGTAATAAATAAGCCACTAAACTGAGGGAAAAAAATATATTTTAAAAATATAAATTTAGTTTTTGATACATTGGCAATAAATTTTTTTTCATAATTATTTAATTATATATTAATATATCATTGAAAGTTTTAATTTTTTTCATAACTATCTTAAAAATTTATACAACCGATTGATTGTATAAAACGTTAAATAAAATTTTGATTTATTATAAGTGTAAAAATTTTATATATAATCATTTAATTGTATATTCTCACATCATTGAAAGTAATTGATTTTTATCATAACTATTTTAAAAATCACATAAAAAATAATATATGCTTATTTAATAATATAAAATACTTTACATCGATAATATATCAAAATTAATTTCATAAAACGTCAATATTATCTTAAAACTAATTTCTTTAACTTTTACTAAATCACAGACCCAACCCTTCTGTCTTAAAATATGTGAAGAGGCACGAGTAATGGTGATTTATATTGAAAATTTGACCATTACAACTAAATTCCTTTCATCACACGACACTTCAATATATATTCATTATTTGCTTAGTATATGTCGGAATTGTTGATTGGATGAGTGTTCTAGCCACTATAAAACCAAGAAGTGACAAATCCAGATAGAAAACCTTTGAAATTAACAAGCGGGAGAGAAGTTCTGCAATGGGTATAGTATAAATTTTGCGGTGCACCATTTTAGAAGATTTATCTCCGTCCCATTAGTGTTGTGTTTGATGAAGAAAACGTCTGTGAGCGTGCTGGAGAACTTGTCCGCACGAAGAACCCAGCCCATGGATAACAAGCTCGTTCTGAAAAGAGCCAGCCAATGTTCACACGAAAAAAATGAATAGGACGGTAAAAGTAGATGTGAGGCCACATCCTTCTCCGACTCAAACAACATGATACAAGGACTACAAAGTGGGCGAATTATTAGCTGACTAAGAGCCCAATGTTAAGGAACCCAAAGGATGAAGAGAAAAGTCTGTAACCCAACAGCAGAAAGTTGGATATTACCTGTAAAAAGACTTACTAATGGGCCCAAATAAGACAAAATCAAACCTATAACTAGGAACAAATCCTTGACCCCAAAAACAAAAGATAAGAAACAGATCCTTACTTGAAAAGAAAAACCTAAGCAAAACATGAACCAAGGTTAAAAATCCCTATTTGAACTCAAATAACTACTCACCACCAAAAAAAACTCAAATAACTACTCCTGCTATAAAAAAAAAAAAAAAACCTCAAGTAACTAGCTTGGTCTCAGTGATCCAGATTGGACATGCGGCTCTTGCACGCGGGGGGGGTTTGACAAAAACACTAAAAAAAAAAGCTCAAATAACTAGGATAGATAACATACTTTTCGCAAAAAACAAAAAAAAAATATAACATACTTTTTAATTCACAAGGTTATTTAACTTGATTAATTTAAAGTTTGTTTGGTTTATCTTTTATTAGTTAATTGATAGGAACAAATTAATAAAGCTTCTTTACAGTTCATTTTTTTTTTTATTTTGTAAAAACTTCTTTATTTAAAAGTAATAAAGTGAAATTTCCGGAAAAAATAAATAATTATATTTGATAATTTTATTGTAATTTTAAATTTATGATTCTGTATATTATAAAGAAAATTTATAAACAAACTAATAATAATTATCCATGTTTTATTTTATTGCTTTTTAAAAAAATTGCTTAGAAATTATATTCATTTTAGTGTTAGTGAATAATTACTTTAAAAATTTAAAAATAAAGTTTTTCTTTTAGTATCAAACACTTATACACAACCATATATAAAAATCACAAATTTTAAATTATAAAAATTATAAAAATTAAATTATTTATTTTTATTACATAAATATAATTTATTTAATTTTAAATAAATTAACACCTATAAAATAATAAATAAAAATGTTCAATTAATAGACATAGACATGCACAACTATCAAATTTATATTAGAGTTTAATTGGTATATGCACTGATAGTGTAAAACTGACTGTCAACCACTAAAATATTGAAAAGTGAGAAATCATGATGGATCCCTCATTATAATGGATGGTTATTTGTATGAGTTAACATTTTCTACTATTTCTATTGACTGACAGTATAAAATTATTTTACACTGCCAGTGTATTTAAATTAAATTCTTTATTTTATACTTTTTTGTATCGCTAATGTGTGGCAAAAGGTATATTAGAAAGAACTTTGATTAGTTATCACAAAACTAAGTAAGCTTCAAACACCTTTTCTCTAGATTGAATGTGGAAGTTATATCTACCGTTGCGAGGCAACAACTTACGGCGCCGTCTGCAATACGCTTCGCAGTCTAAGGTGTTTAGTGTACCTTATGACTGTAGCGCATTAGATGGTGGAAATTTATGAGGTATATCAATATACCAATCACCTATGATGTATTATAGTAATATATTAATTTTAAAAAAATTTAAAATACAATTAAATATATTTTAGAATTTAATTTTTATACACTGATAGTATAAAATTATACTGATAAAATAAAATAATTTTACACTATCAATATAATATTACACTGATAGACAGTGTAAAATTATATTGACAAAGTAAAATTACACTGATAAAATTTTTATAATTTTTAGAAATTAATTTTTATATATTCTGTCAGTATAATTTTATACTGTCAGTATATGATAATTAATTTTTAAAATATATTTAATCATATTTTTAAATTTTCTTAAAATTAGATATTACTACAGTATATCATAGGTGATTAGTGCATCGATACATCTCACAATCTTACCATCAGATTGCAAAGTGCACCATGCTCCTTGACCAACGAGGAGCACAGTAGATGGCACCACAACTTACAACTATACTGTCGTCTATATTGGTCATAGGCTCACAACCCACATATTTGTGCTAGTGCCATAATCATGGAACTCTTTGCGGTTAAAAATGCTTTTCTAGATATATGCTAGAAAGAGAGCCTTGCAAAAGTTGATTGAAGTATATCGAGACCACAACAAGAAATGTTATGCAACATGACAATTAGTGATCATTTTGAAGAGACTCCTTGTAAAATTATGATGCTTGGCTATGGTAAAGATTGTAAGGAATTCAAGTTAGCTTGTGAACTCTAAATTTCTAATTGAACAAAAATTAGAGTGTTCTTGTCAAATATAGATGCATTCAATTAAATTTTTTGATCACAAAACATAGAATTTCTGTATGAGTATGTAGAACAAAAGTTCATTTCATTGAATTTCAGATCATGGATCATAGAATTTCTCTTTGAGTATTGATAACTTAAAATCAGATTATAGGTTAAATCCATGATTAAAAGGTGTTTGACAAAGTAATGGCCAGAAAAAGGAATGTTAGGATCTTCTTGAGGGACCTAGTGTGGGGATGACGCTGCGTCAAGAATTGTTTCAAGAAATGAGCCAAACATCCCCTGAGAACTATTTTCTTTGATGTGGATTGGTAGGATTTTAGGTATAATGTGGCCTTAAGGAAGTGTATTCCCGCAGAGGACACCACTTGGATCCATATAGGGTCAAAAGTCTCCTTCATTATTGGGATGCTATGACAAGGTCAAACCATTCTCCCATATCCAGCCTAAGCCAAGTCTGAGAATTACACCAAGTTGGTAATGATTCTCTACCAAGATAAAGCCCCTACATCCTTTTTATCATGCCCAAATGTTGCTACTTCGTATCCTATAAGCGAAAGCTGATGAAAAGGCATAGCACTATGACCATGAACCATGACCAATTACTTTCATACTCTCAGTATCCTTGTCTGCTGCTAGAGCACCTAGGGAACCCCAAAAACTTGGAGCCCAAGAAGCTAACCCTAACAAAATTAAGGCAATGAACAGATTCAACAAGTCTCACCACTAGAAAGAACCTAAAATCACCAACAGTGCCCATCTTCCTTGAACTTGAGTGACCCAAGAGCCATCACGTTTGTAGAGTGTCCTCAGGGTGAAGTCAGAACTTGGTCCCTATCATCCTTCTCATATCTCCGTGGTGGTTATACCTATTTACGACTAAAAATCGCCCAAAGGTGGTAGTTCCTTTCTAGCCTGACCGTTGTAGCATCTCCTCTAAAGCTTGCGTACCTTGAATCTCTTAATCTTGGTTTAGTGTCCATGAAAACTAGCTGAGAAAACTAGTTTGGATCAAGTATAAGGAACAAGAATGAAGGTTCCCTTGCTAGTAGGAAAGACATGAGGGTCTTGAGAGCAAGGTTTTGACTTGTGTACAATTTACATGCTTTATCTAATAGTAACAATTGCAGTGTTTTGCAATATGAGGTCTTCATTCGCAAATAGCATAGCTTCTATCATTTATTAAAGATTTGCTATAAGATATTTCCATGAACATGAAGAAGCCTTAACCAAAAGGACTAGTTAAAATAAATTTACAGCCAAATATAATGCTTTTCTATTATTTTATTTAACGCATTCATTTTGTTTCATTAATGTTATTCTCTGCATACATATTATGTTATTGTGTGTGTGTGTGTGTATATAGTGTGTGTGTGTATATATATATATATATATAGAGAGAGAGAGAGAGAGAGAGAGCACATCAAAGGTGTTTCCTAGTGAAAATAAGTCCACAGCTAACAAAAACTTGAACAACACATGGTAATTAGCAAAATAAAAAATGGTGGCTCAGGCAACTGGTAATTGTTTCAAACAATAAAACTTCGCAAAATAGCACTTAATAGCTTGCACTACTAGACATTAGCTAGTAGCTGTTCCACAAGAAAAACACATTGCTAACTTAGAAGCATGGATACGTGGTTTTGACCCAACTACCCATACACATATCCGGTATAGATATGCTGTGTGTACAAGTGGATATATATATATATATACACACACACACACACACACACCTTTTTTTTAGAGTAAAACTTAAAATCGATCCTTAAAATAGTTGTGAAATATCAATTTAGTTCTCAAAAGAGTTGGGACTTCAATTTTATCCTTAAAATATTTGTAATATCAATTTAGTCTTTGAATGATTAAAATTCATTTCAAATTAATCCAAAAGATTAAAAAAAATTTGGACTAACTTGAAATAAATTTTAATCTTTCGATGACCAAATTGATATCACAAATCTTTCAAAGATCAAATTGATGTGCAACAAATCTTTTGAAGACTAAATTGATGTGACATATCTTTTATGGATCAAATTGATATCCTGCAACTCTTTTGAGGACCAATTTGAGGTTTTACTCTTTTTTCAATAAAAAATGGGTATGGCTCTAACATAACTTAGGTACAACTAGGTATGGCTCCAATATAGCTAGGTTCGCCGCTCACTTAAAACGGTAGTGTTTTGCCAAATTTGCTCTATTTTCTTTTTCTCATTTTCAACCTGAACATAACCACTGCACCCAAGAACTCTTTTCTTACCTAGAATTTGACCCATCACCATACTTTTCTTCCCATCATTGCTGGTGCCCAGCAACAATGCAGTAGTACTCATAACATGATAACAGCAACAACTAGTTGGCAACCCACCACATCTCTTTTCCCCTTGAACAATGACTGCATGGTGACAACATCTCTTCTCTGGTGATCGGTGATGGCAAAGCAGAATTTAGCCCCAACTTCTTTTTTTTTTTTTTTTTGCTCCATATTTATGTTATCTAAGTGCTCATTTTTTATTGTTGTTGTTGTTGTTCATGTTCCTTTTGTTCTTCCTATTCCTGTTCCAATGTTCTTCCTATTTAATTTTTTTTTGCAATTTTTTTTTCAAAATAGCCTAAAATTTTCCCTGAAATAATAGCCTAAGGTTCCAGTGTTCATGTTCCTTGTTATGTGATGCAATCTAAAACATGTTGCCTCCACTTCTATTTTAGAAATTAGCTTTAGGTTGATGTCTAAATCTATGTTGTCTCCTTCGGGTTCAATATATTTTTTTTGTTATATAATTATAAATTTTTGAAGTACTACATATTTTATTTACTTTATTTTGTGTGTGAATGTTTGCTAATAATAGAAGAATATTTTTTTCAAAAAAAATTAGGGCAAATTACACCAACCTCTTCTAAGGTCCATTGATATTACACTTAGTCCCTCCTAGCTTTTAAGTTAACACTCAAGTCCCTTAATTCGTTTAAGAATTATATAGTAATCTCCCTTGACCCTAAACCCTAAATTTTAAAAAATACATAAAACAATTATTTTACCCTTAATTATTTATTCTACTTCTACTACTAAAACTTCATCTTCTCTTACCTCCACCTATAGCCACAAATCCTAAGACCTATTTTTCCTTTCTTCCTTCCTCCTACACCACCTTTCAACTCCATTGCCACCTTCTCTCTTTCCTAAATCAAACAAATAACTCAGACAAGAACAATCCCAATCTAAAAATCCTAATCTAAAATAGAACAATAATCAAAGAAAAACAAAACAATCCAAACTACTCAAGCAAACCCAAAATGTCGCAAACTATGAAATCAAATTAGAAATCGATGCCACCATCATGTGAGTTGTTGGGTCCACTCAAATTAAAATCAGATTCCACTAAATTTGTAGCAGATGAACAACCCAAATCTTTTTCCTAGTGACCTTAGAGCTATTTTCCCAATCAAAACTAATAGAAAAGGGAATTTTTTATCAATTAGTAATATACAAATGAAAGAATGGCAAAAAATTCAATATATGAAAACAACCAACTCAAGGACCATATGGAATATTCGATTTTGGTCTATTACGGGTCTAAAATATTTTTCTATCCCAATTTCATGATTTTCTCAACTTTAACTGAATGCTCAAACCCAACTCAGTATTTTCAACTAGGAAAGCACCTAGGATTCAACTAATCAAAACAAGTTTAAGTACATGCAAAATTTATGTTGGATCAAGATTAGTTTCAAAACCATAATATCTAAAACTCAAAGGCACAACGCCATAACCCAAACCTCTAACTCCTAAATAATAAAATTAAGATTAAGCAATCAAAGCTTCATCATAAAACTAAAACCCAACCTAAAATTAACATAAACAATAAGTATCATCCATGTAACTAAGAATAAACAAGCAAGAGAGAAAGAGAGGTGAAATTAAAGTTAAAACTGCATTAAAGAAATAGAATCTCAAAACCAAACCAAATATCTTTCAAGGTTCTTGGGTTGATTACAAAAGATTTAGCCTTCCATAGCCATGGAAGACATCCAAAACAAATCTTAAGAGAAATGAAGAGGAAAAAAAAAAAAAAGAAAACAAGGATTTCAAGCAGAGAGAAAGAAGAGAGTGTGCGTCCATCTCCACTTGACCTAATTCGGTCCTCTTTTATATAAAAGCTCAAGAGTCCATCTTTTTATTTCCCGAAAATTAGCAAATTAAAATTTAAGCAAACTTTACTATTGTCGGCGTATTGTAGTGCAATTCTCTAGCATGTGAACCTTGAAGCATTCTGTTTGCCATATTGTAGGATAGATAACGCATTATAGCGCACTTGCCTGCACTAAAATTCTTCAAATTTTGTCTCCTCGGCTTACTCCAATTGCTTGAACATAATCAAAACACAATTAAGAGATAAATATCTATCATAAAACATCAAAATAATAATTAAAATCTTAAACAAACATAATTACTCTAATTAACCAAAATTCATAATAAAACTAACAATTTCACTAAAATAAGAACCTAAAACCAAATGGAAACTAAACAAAAATAACTCAAATTAGGAAGTTATCACACCATTGCCCAAAACCCATGCCATCATTGCCCAAACCTCAAAGCAGTGGCACCTACAACACCACAAAGCTCTCATACCCCATTGCCGCCACCATTATCCACCAAAACCCAAAGCCCTACCAGTAGAATTCTTATGCCCAATTTTTGTTTCCTTCATGGCAAACTCCGTCACCATCTCCTCTGGTCACCCATCTTTGCAACGTTGTGTACACAAGAGCAATCACCATCATCTCCATTTGATTCACCTACAATATCATCGTGAACCATAGTCCCACTGCCCATAACCATCGCTTACTTGGACTTCAGGCTGTGTTACCACAACCTTTGCTTCTGCCGTTGACTAGTGCCATCCACAAACTCCCCAGCCACCACCATTATGCCTTACCACATCACCATAACCATAACCCTAACCCTCTTTTCATCATCGCGCCATTATCAACCTTCGCCAGCCACCACCGACACCACTATAGCTGCAAATCAAAGCCACTAGACTAGCCCACTCCCCTTCCCAAATCCCTAAGGCTACAACAAGGGAAATTTTGTGCTAAGAGTAATTTTGAAAATTTGTAAATTACTTGCAGGTAAAGGAAGCAAGTGTAACTTTAATAATATAAAATAATTTAATCTCTTAAAATTATGTAACTGTTTTAAATGGTTGAAAATGCCTAAATCTAGTTGAGCATCCAAAAAGTTTTTTTTTTAATATATAATTTTTAAATTATTTTATAAATTTTACTTCTAATTTTGAAAAAGATATTATAATAACTTTTAAAAAAAATTTAGTTATTTAAATTTTTTATACACATTTTTAATTAAAAAATGAATTTAATTTAAATACACTGATAATGTAAAATAATTTTACACTATCAGCTAATAGAAATAGTGAAAAGTGCCAATTCACACAAATAATTACCCATTATAATGAGAGACCCACCATAATTTCTCACTTTTTTCTATTTTTATTAATTAATAGTCATTATATACTAAATTAACTCTTAAAAAATACTTTTCGTAAAAAATACAAATAAATGAGCCCTGACGTTCACGCTTTCCTGTTTTCCCTTTAAATAATTTTGCCTGGGTTACTTCCTTGTTGGGGTTTAACATCCAATTCAAGTGGGACCGAACATAAACAGTATATATAGGTCAGCCTTTTCAGCAAAACCATGGGACCCACCGCCCCATAAGAATGCACCTTCAAGCCCCGGCAACGCGTGCTTCCACTCCACGTCCATTTCTCTCACTCTCTCTGGGTCTTCTTTCTTCATAAACTTTATTGTATAATAATAATAATATACATTCTCGGAAGAGAGAGAAGCGTAGCCTCACCAGCGTACAGTCATCTTGATAAGGGCAAGAGCTATCCATGGATCTAATTTAATCAGTACTATACTTCCCATATAATTTAATATTGTATTTGTGAACGTACCCATATACTGTATGGCATGCACATCTATCTGTTTGTGAATTATATCTAAAGGGAGCACATACGCATTACAGTAACATAGCACACACATGGCCAGTTAACATCCATAATCATTGCACGGAGTCTTCCTGCCAAGTGATGCTGAAAATCCTTTCAAACAGCACATTGCACCCATTTTTGTATAGTACGTGTACAAAACATCCATAATTGATGATTCTCCCTTTGTTCTATCAATGTTTGTAGAATCGAGCAAAAGAATTAAGGATGAGATAAACCCATGATTTTTTGCCCCATTTTTTTGTATGTGAAAACTGAGAACTTAAGCGTTGGATTTTAAATCATGAGGTTAGTTACCAGCTTAAACAACTGCGAAAGGTACCCACTTATCGTACGGTCAAGATCTATCTGTCGGCTGCAGAGAAGATGCCACCTTAAGCTCCTTCATATAGGCACGCTTCAATTATACAACAATATAATATAATGTCCAATTTGTTTATTATTACTGAGAACTTAGACAACTGTGTTTTTGATATAGAAATTTTAGGTGCATGTGATTCACCTCAGCAGGCTATGCTGTTATGTTGATGATTTGTCTCGAGCAAAACAAGGCCTTGTGATCCTCAACAATTATAATAAATTTTAATAGTGCTAATAATGCATGCATTTATCTATTTCCCCTTTCTTTACTGTTTAATTTAAATATATCTGCATTGCTGGACCTGTCTCAGGCATCTCGTCCACAAAACTTGAATCACATTGGTCAAGGCACTGGGATTTGTTTGGCATGCCTCTAACCCTCATGCAATAGCACCTTGGTTTCTGTGTCTTTCAAGAGAGAATCTTAAATTCCACAACAGTTCTGTTCCTGTTTGTGTTCTATTTAATCCCCAACAATATATGCTGGAGAGGCTGATAGGGAATGTGAGAGCAGAATAGCAGAGTCTTTGTCGAATTAAACAAAGTTGTTGCTGAAGTAGGGCATAAAGGAGTAGCTTCTTGTTTTAATTTCCTTGAGAGGGGTTCCTCTTTGTTTTGTTGTGTTCTTGCTCAAAGCAGAAAACTGTGGTGTCTTTGGCTTATTGAATCTCGCAGGTTAGAAGCTAGATTCTGTTTCTTACGACCTTTTTGTGTTGAAATTCGGTGGGATTCATATCTGTTAAGCTTGGTTCTAGGAAGGCTCTCAGAAACTTGACCCAATCGATGTTAGTTATGGGAATTTTGTTTCATATTCTTCTTTAATTTTACCAGCTGATTTTTGAAACTGATACATGCCCCCTTCTTCTCCTTTGACCTGCAAAATCTCTTTGGCCTTACATACGTCATTGTTTTTTCTTCATTTTCTTTTTCTTTGTTTTTTTCTTTTTTTTTTTTGGGGGGGGGGGTTGTTTGAAGATGATAAAGTTGATATATGTTTGGAATTTATATCATGCTGTTGATGTGATAATTTAATGTCAGGTTGCAATATTACATTGTAGAGTTGGTATAAAACAAATATGGTAGCCTAAAGAAAGTTTCTTGAGAGTCCATCACATACATGAGGAATATGGGATGGCATCATGCCGCGCATATGCTGAGAACCTTTTGTGAGTTTGTCACACAAAAGCATTGCATAAATCACCTCATTCTTTTAAATATCTGTAGTAATAGAGAAAATTATCTAGAGATAGATTAATAAAAGAAAGATTCATTATGAACAGGAACAGGAAATTAATTATGATAGGAGACACCATGAATGAGAGCGAAAGGAAAGTATAAGTGATAAAAAAGTCAAAGTAAATGGTTTCCCTTATGGCCCTAACTCTAATGATATTGCTTCATACATTCTTTTTAAACTGCGTATATGAAAAAAAGAGAAAATATTGCCTTACTATGTATTTAAATATTTCAATAATTGGAAGGATGACTTGAATAATGACCTCATATGTGTGTATGTATATGAGAGGTTATTATTATGGTAGGAAAATTCAACAGATAAAGGTGTCGGAAGAACCTTTTTTTTTTTTTTTTTTTTCCGCTGTAGGTCATTCAATTGTGGATTTGTGGTCCAAAGTTTTGGAATGAGAGTAAGCAAAAGGAACAGACAAATCATACTAAAAGGAAGTTGATGTCATCATTTTGTATAAGTGTTTCAAGGCCACTATAGCAATACTCACCATCCTATTTTCTACTTTTTTTCATTGATCAACTACATTCTGTAAGGATTTCCTCATTTAAGCTTAACTGTGATATATAACTTCTATGAAGGTGGAGTGATACCATGAAGATGCACTTCTGAGCACAAATTTCCAACAAAGAATAGTTAACTGTGCCTATCATTGATTCAAAAGCATTTCACCGTTGCAAAAGCCAAATTGATCACAGATGGAGAAGCTTGTGAGATCATGCGAGAAAGAATACATGAGGATGGCCATGCTGAAACATGAACAAACTTTCAAAGAACAGGTAAGCTTCTCTTTCTGTTCCTTTGGGATATTCTTCCTCAATCAGCATCAAATATCAATAGAGCCTAAGTGTCTAGAGAACTTTTCCTTTTTCTTCTTTAACAGGTATATGAACTTCACCGTTTGTATGGGATCCAAAAGATACTGATGAAAAATATGAAAGCCAGAAGAGTTAATGAAGTAACTGAAGGAGAATGGTACCTCAAGAATGCCATTAGTTTAACCTCAAATGGTCATCACCATAAAGGTGCACAGGAAAAGCCTCAAATGAAATTTGATCTTGAACAGCCTGCGGAGGAGCACAATGCAGAATCAGATGATGGGGTGCTAGAGTTCATAGATGAGACTGAGATTGAGCTAACACTAGGCCCCTCAAGTTACAACCGTAGGAAGAAAGTTGAGACACCACTAACTTCAGATTCAGGACATAGCTTGTCTTCTTCTTCCACTGGATCCAGCGATATGAACAAGACAAGGTTCAGGACCCATCATAGCAATCATGCAACAAGAGAAGAATCCAGTGGAAGCATAATACGCCTTGTCCAGGTGCCAGATTCCACCTCAGGGTTCCAAAATGGAATTAGAGAAAGTTTTGATGTTGAAGAACAATTAAGACAAGAGAGTTTAAAACAGCCACCTTGGCTTTTTCAAGTGTTGAATCTGAACATGACTTAAAAGAAAAAAAAAAAATCTAAGGTCAATATGTGATAATGTGAGATATTTTTAATTACCATTTTAAGAGTTGAGACTAACTTTGTGGATGATGTTTGTGTGGAATGTTCTGCCCAACTTATCAAAGTGTGGTGGGGTTTGACAATGTCTTGTACAAAGATAACATTTTTTCCCCTGGTACCAAAATCCATTACTATTCACAGATCACAGGCCACTGATATTTCTTTGGTCCAATACTCAATCACACTGCTTGCCACTAAAGCCTTGAAAATCATCTTTTCATGGATTATGGTTGACAGCCAAATATAGAACATGTTAGATTCCTCTTAATAGTTTAGCACTTTGTCTGAAAGGCAATGGGATATATATCCTATCTTCCTTTGTTTTTCAAATCATTTAGGTAGGTTACAACCTGCTATTCAGCTTTCCGAGAAAGCAATTTTAGATAGGGAATTGTCCAAAAAAAAAAAGGTCTATCCTTAGTCCTAACAGACAGTGAGGCCTTCTCATAATGCATCTCTCTAAAGCAATTGAACCCAGGCTTATTTAGTATTCCAATGAATTTTATCTAGGACCTGCAGTTTATAGTAGTTAACCCGTCACCAACAAAAGAATAAAAAATAAATAAATCGTACTTTTCAAGGGCTCAAACTTCTAATTCTAATGAGTGAGGATGAGGATGCCAGATGAGATAAACAATTGAAGTTGTGGGTGAGGTATCTATGCAAATTGAGGAAATTTGATAATATTATTGTTTTTACTTCCCTAAACACATTAAGTAGGTAAGCCATTTATCTTTTCTCCTAAGTCTTGTAACATTTTCCACACATCCTTCAGATAGCTACTAGCCAACAAGAAGTTGGAGATCTAGTGCCTGTCTGCCATCAGATGGACAGCAGATTCTCTTGCAAATACTTAAAATATCTTTTGACATGTGTAGGTTAGGTCTGCTTCCAAATATGTGTAGCTTACTACATTTAATGCCTTATGGCCTTTAGAATATTCATGAACTGAAACCAAACCATGATCTCGTTCCTTATTTGATGATCAGGCCCAGACATCGACAGAGACACTGCTAGGCTGTCACTTGATCTATTATTACCCTTTCTTAGAGCTTTTTCCATCCCAAAGGACTCAATAATTTCAAGAAAGACCCCACTGACTGTTGTTATCAGATACTGTATTCTTCCAGTGATTTTATGGTCCTTAGGATGATGGTGTCGCGTAGTGTTACAAGTTGACCCCCTAATGCTTATGAACTCAAGTAAATCTGATAAAGTTGCGCTCTGGTCATGATTGCACCAAGTCACCAATAACCCTTGATTTAATATGACTCCTTTATTTTTGTTCCCTAATTTTGCTATTATCAATTTCTCTAGTTGTTCAAATTGTGCGAAGGGAAGAAAAAAAAAAAAGAAAAAGAAAGAAAATTTCCGTTTCTCCGATTCTCCTTGATCATAGACACAATGAATTGTAAATATTGACTATTATATGGCCTTTGTTATAACTTTACGGAATTTTCTTTTTTTTTTTTTACTCTATTAAGAAAATAATGATTACAAACATAAGCTATTAAGTAAATCTTCGTCTTGTGAAAGACATCTTTATGTATGTAGGAAAATAAATGGAAGATAAATAAAGAACAAGCATCCATTGTAAAGACCAAAACGAGCCAAGACTAAGATACAAATAATCTGAAAGAAGTTTAGCAGACTAGCCTATTGGTCGAATAGGAAGACACAGTTCAAACACCAAAGAATTGATCTTGATGGTGCAGAAGTACAAACGGCTACAACAGAGGATCTATTACCTATTATAATATATTAAAGTTAAGACAAAAAGGTGTGGCACAACATGGTAATGACATATTAGATATTCTACAATATTGTCATATTAGCTTCTGAATGAATGTGTTATTTTTTAATGTAGCTACTTTTCTCTTATATATAGGCATATCATCACTTTAGTGTTTTTTTTTTTTAATCTCTTTCTCTCTCTCTCTCTCTCTCTCCTATCAACTTTTTTATTTCTCCTTTCCTACCTCACTATCTTTTCTCTGATTCTCCAATTTGCATCACAATATACTTCACAAATAAAAGGTTGTCCACTCACACATCCTATACCCGCATTCCCATAGTTAACGTCTTTTTTTTTTTTATATTAGTAGAGTATTATGTGTAATATTTTACTTTAAACTTAATTTATTATCTTAAACTCAATTTTATAATTTTTTTATACATTCAATTTTATACAGAGTGGAACATTTTTTTCAAAATTTTTTAATAACTTTAAATTCATATTATATTATAAAATTAACGGGGGAACTCAATTTTATAATATGGTATAACTATACAATTATTAAATTTTTTTTGAAAAATTAGTTACACTACATGTACCACATATGATGTAGACTTTTACAATTGTGCGGGCATTTGGTAGGGGGTTTCAATTTTCATTCCTGGGAATCTTAATCCCAGGAATATTATTTCCGGGAATAGTTTTCCCAAGCATATATACTTTGAGGCTTTAGTAAACGGATTAAATTATCAGGAAAATTTTATTCATTTCTAAAAATACCCTTGGCAGTCCGACGGTAAACGGTGACAGTCCGGCAGTGGTTGACGGTGGCTACTCGACGGTGGCTCATAGTGGTCGATGGTGGTCTGGCGGTGGCCCGCGGTAGTTGGTGGTGGTCCGGCGGCAAACACCGATGATTCGACGATGGTTGGTGGTGTTCTAGCGGCGGCCCGCGGTGGTCCGGTGACGATCGTTGGTGGTCTGGCAGTGGCTGATAATGGTCCGACGGCCAACGACGGTGGTTCGACGGTGCCCGATGGTGGTCCGGCAGTAAACAATGACGGTTCGATGGCGATTGATGGTGGTTCGGCGATGGCTGATGGTGGTCTGGTGGCAAACGACGTTGGTTAATGGCAGTCGGCAGTGGTCCAGCCATGGCAGGTGGTAGTTCACAGTGGCGGTTCGGCGGCAAACGGCGATGGTCCAACGGTGATCGATTGTGGTCTGGTGGTTGCCCGATGGTGGTTGGCGGTAGCTAGCGATGGTTTGCGGTGGTCTGGCGGCTGCCCGCAGTGGTCCGACGGCGGGCGATGGCAGTTTGGCGATGGAGGGTGGCAATGGAGGGTAACTGGTGGTGGGTGGTAGTAGGGGTAATTTGGTCTTTTCACATAAAAAAATATTCCCATATCATGGGAATATTACAATCCCATGTATGAGATAGGATTATTTTAGGGGGAATCTTACCCCAAAATCAATTCCGGGAACATTACATTCCCGGGAATATTTTTCCAAAACTTGTACCAAACATAGGCATCTCCATAGAATTCCCGAAAATCCTATTCTAAACCCTCTACCAAACGCCCCCTGTATGTAAATATAGGTTAATAAAAGAGAAAATAAATGCTACTTAATCAACTTCCTACTCTCTATTTATATTATATTTTACAAAGAATTAGTTCACACAAATGTAACTTTTTTATTATATTATGAATTACAAAATTCATATTAATCTAAATTATATTATTTTATTTCTTAATATTATACTCAACTAAAAAAAAACCTTAATTTATGTACATTAAACTTTATTTTAAATCTTTACTCTATTATAAATACTTTTAATTAATTATATGGATTTCATTTCTTACTCTAAATTATTTAAACTTTTTTAGGCTTTTGATAAAGCTTAAGTTAAATCAACTCATTTTCATAAGAAAGTAATTACTTTTAATTAAACACAACTAATTTAAAAGTTATAGCAATTAGGCTTTTTTAAAAATAATAATATTATTAACTAATTATTTGAAATAAAAATCAATCACAATTTGAAAGAAAAGTCGTAAAGCAACATTATTACAACTATTTTTGTTCTAAACAATAGCCCAACTACTCTTAAAACAAATCAAACATATAACAACTCTTCAAATACAATTGATATTTTTGTTATTCCAAAATTATATAATTAAATAATTTCACATTTCAGACAGTCATATGCTTTCATTACATTCCAAATGGCCATAAAAGGATGTATATCTTTGTTTTTGTTATATTATCATACTTTTATTTTGTTACAAATAAATAATATTTTTATTTTATTATATAGTTATTTCATCTTTAATTATTCTTACAATATTTAATAATTCTTCTTATAGTTTATTTATCCTACACAACATGCGAGTCTTATTCTAGTTTTTTACTAAAAGTTGAAAAGCACACATCACAATGTCCCATGTTTAGAGCGTGTTTGTTTGTGATTTTTTTTTTTTGATAAAAAATCATTTTTTAACTAAAAAAATTAGTTTTCATATATTTAGGTTATGTTTGGGTGAGATTTTTAGGCAAAAAAATTACTTTTTTCACTAAAAGAAATCATTTTTCACATATTTGGATAAATTTTTAAAAATAATCAAAATGATAAAAAAATCTATTTTCAATTTTTTAGTAGAAGCTGAAAAGAGTAGCTTTTAAAAAAAATCTATTTTCAGCTTTTTTAGTTTTATAAAAAAAATAGTTTCAAAATCACTTTTTTCAAAAGTTGATATAAATGCACCCTTAGATAATTTTTTAAAAATAATCAGATTCTTAAAAAAAAATATGTTTTCAATTTTTTTGTAAAAATTGAAAAGAGTAGTTTTTGAAAAAAAAAATTAATTTTTCAGCTTTTTCAGTTATATATAACATTTATGCTTCATAATAACTTTTTCTAAAAGGTGAAATAAATGAACTCTTAGTCACTTAAGGGGTGTATGACATGCAGAATGTTTTTAAATTCTAGGAAATTTGATCATCGAAATATAAGATTCCAATGTTTGGTGTGTGGTTGAAAAAAAATAAAATTTTCTCATGTAAGTTGCAATTTTAGGAACAAAAAATGGGCCATTTTTATTCCTAACCCCCTCATTGGAAATGTTGGATTCCCCATGGGAACGAAATGTTTTTGGAAATGTAAAAAGTTCAAATTATCCTAAATCTTAAATCCTAAACCGCCACTACTACTGCCACCGCCATCAGCGGACTATCGCCATTGCCACTGCCAAACCTTCGCCATTGCGAACCATCACCACTAGATCACTTTGAGCATGACATTGTATGGCCCAACAGAATGCTTTAGGAGCCTTGATGTCACCTCCTCCAAGCTCCAAGACCAAATATTATTTATTTTGGATGAATACTTGTAAATATATATATATATATATATATATATATATATATATATATATATATATATATATATATATATATATTTCTCTGTTATACTGTGTGCTGTGGGATATATTCGGAGAATGCCTGGATCCCCAATGATTTGTGTGTTTGTGTTTTCTGTGTAGCAAGAGGATCTGTATTTTGGAATAGTCCTGAATACAAAGGAGACTCTGCCCAAAATTTTAAGAAAATTTTGCTTGGTGTAGGCTTGCTAAGGGACTCATCCCTTATGCGCCGGTCCCGGCTCGGGTTGGGTCGTGATATTTTCATAATTATCATGATTTGCTAATGAGTTTGAGGAGTTCATGATGCTAGAATGAAAGCTTGCTTGATGTATTTTCATGGATGATACTTATTTCATGAGTATGGCGTATTATGAAGTCAAGATCTTTACCTTTAGATTTATGAAGATTTCAGCCATCCATATGTACAAAAGGTTTTTTTTTTTTTATTGTTTTAAAAATGATTTCTAGTATATTTAGAAAGCTTATGATGAGTACAAATGAGTTCTGAAAAGTTTTGTACAAGGTGTTTGAGAAATGTTTCTTTGAAAGAATCATGTTTTGAACTATTTCTATTATTCTTAGAGCATGCTTGAGTTATCTATATTCATGTTGTAATTTCTTTATGGGACCATTGCTAGGACTAAATAATCTACTTAAGATACACAAAACTTAATATATTGGACTTGTCTTGGACTATTGGATTATTGGATTGTTTATACCTTTGTTGGACATTGATCCTTGACATGGATACATGCATTTAGACTTGCACTATTATTGAGACCTTGATGGTCTTGGCCTGTGTGTGGACCTATGCTTGGATGTACTCATGGACTTGGATCTTTACAAGGATTCTTAAAGAACATTAATATCACTAATAATAATTTTAAGGTTTGTCCCTTTATAAATTAGTTTGTGAATTGGGTGACTCTATCCTTTGAGGGGTTTCTAAAATATTTTGCTTAACTTACACAATTTTATTGGAATGGTTTGGGCTACTACATTTTCCTTTTGTCTAAGTTTCTTTGCATGTTCTTTTATCTGGGTGTATTATTTGAGTTCTTTTTACTGTCTCAATGTGCACCATGTGTTTGAAATCATGCATTATGGCAACTATCTGTTTACTGTGGAGTAAGTACACCATGTATTTGGATATATGCATCATGAATGATATGTGAATAAAAGGAAAAGATAAGTGAGTGTATCGAACCCCATCTCATAGTGGACTAACTATGCATTCATTGGTGATGTATCGAGCCCTATCTTGCAGTGGACTAGCCATGCAATCACCATCTAGCAGTGTGCATCGAGCCACCTCAGAGTAGACTAGCCATGCAGCCACTAATCTAACTAGGGGACACCCTAGCAAAGAGAGCTCTCGCAAATCTACTATATGAAGGAGACCCTAAAGGCACCAAGTTAAAGGAAAAACAACATCACAATCTTATTTGCAGTTCTTATGAAATGTGACATGTCCACAATGAGTTATTTAATGTTATATTGAGATTTGATCGCTACTTGTTTTTAATGGCTTTTAAAAAGAGGAGGACATATACATTTATTCATTTTCTTGCTAAAAGTTCTAGTTAGTAGACTGAGAAATTTCTATGACTAACATTTGCTACATGTTCTACGTAGTGGTAGTTATATTTGTTTCTATATGCATTTTCCTATTAAATGTTCTATCAAATAGGTAGAAGTATTGTCAATACATTATTTCTATTATTTGGAAATATGCCTTGGATAATTTTGGGCAGTTGCAGTATGTCCTTGGAAACACCATCCCTACTAGAAGTTGTCTCTTACCCGTTTTTCTCCATATTTTTAGAGCACCAAAATGGCGAGGATCATAGCAACGTTGGATATTGAAGTTACTTGGAAATATGATTTAGCAGAGAATTGGTTTTTATTGATATCATGTTAGGTTATGTGGCTCACATTTATGTTGTAAATCTTTACATTTATTTAGACTTTATGTAGTCGTAGATAGCAGGGCGCCTTATTTTTTTTTTTGGCATCTTTGTTTGATAGATAAACAGTCAATGTTATCCAATTTTTGTGTTGTATATAGATCAGGCAGAGATGAGTTGTAGTTTGGGCACCCCTTTTATATTTTGAGTATATACTTGAACTCTTTATGTTATCTGCTATGATGTTTATGTCTATCGTTGTATTATATGCTATTAGTATGTTTTTGCCAGCTAGAGTATCGATTAGGATACCATTATTATGGTTTTTGTTACTTAGAATTAGTAAATAACGTCGTTAGAAAACTAAATAGTAGCTTTTGTAAATGGTGAAAAAAAAAATTATGGCTTAAGAAATAGAGTAAAAATAGCAATAGTTTACTAGTTGATTATTAATAAAGTAAAATAAATAGGAAATTAGTAATTAGCAAATAAGATGTTACATTGGTGGTATCAGAGCAGTTGTTCTGGGGAGGCAACTAATAGTGAGTAGAATTAGCTTGCCTATATTTCTCCAAGGACTTTGTTAGAATAACTTTACTTGTGCACCTCTATCTCTATGTGGTATGTGTTTGTAGCTATTAGAAGATAATATTGAGTTTGATCATCTCAATATATGACCACCTATGTTTTCAGAAAAAGCATACCACCACCTAGATGGAGACTTGCCAGTCCTAGTGATGAAAATGAAGGCAAGAATGCCTTGGAGGATATGGTTATTACAATTAGGGAATAGGTTACTATTACCTTTGTGTTTGAATTTATGCTATGTGAATTTGATAACTCTATGTTTTAAGTAATTTCTATGAAGTTATGATTAGTAGTAGCTCATTTTAGGCTAAGTTTATCTGCTTTAACTAAAAAGTTATGCTTTTTTATCCTTTAAGTGTAACTTGTGATTTTATTCAAGTTTGGTATCATTGGAAAGTGCTTGACTGCCACGACCCTAGGATGTGTTCTATTATATTCCCTGAATTCAGTGGTTAAGTAGAATATAGAAGATTTCCTGTGATAAGATAGTAACCTAAAGTGTTCCTTCCCAAAATGGAGAGTTTACCCCCAAAAAGGAAATTGAATGCTCCAATGATCTATTGCCCAAAACTAGTCCTATCTTTATAACACCCTAAAGGGAAATTAGTGGCGATTGTGTTAAAATTTTTCAATAAATTTTAGTTGTTCCCTCACTGTGGCTAGGGTTGTACAAAGAACAAGTTGGGTAAGGTTAAGCCAGATTCAAACCCAACTCAATTATTTGACCGAGTCATTTCTTTGAACCTAGACTTGACTTGATAATGACATGACTAGTCACTACGTTAGATCGAGTCAACCTAACACTTTGACAACATATACAAATTTTGACATCATACATAGTAAAATCATACAATTTTAGAAACAAGAGACAAAATTCAAAAGATATTTAATAACATGTATTTTAAAACAAATTATATTAATACAAAAGTAATATGTTATATAAAATGTATTAATTATAGTATATAAATCTTATAATTTATAACTAATTCTTTTAAAGGATATAACTTCCAAAGAATTATTTTGACTTCAGGCTAGGTTGAGCCAATTAAAAGTATGGCTCGAATTGGCCCAAAAATTGTATTGAGTCAAATTTTACAACCCAAACTAGATCCAATAAATTTTGGGTCGAGTCATGAACACCACTGGCGCCTTCCAGGTATGTTGTGACTTGGGCCTACATTATCTATGAGCCAACCCTCAGTCACACATTGTTATTTTTTATATTTTTTATAAATATTTCTTAATATTCTCTCAACTCTTAGGTGGCTTTTTATAAAGAAATTATGAGCTAATGATCATAGTGGTCATTAAATTCCAACCATAAAAAATTGAATGAATGAGTAAGATTAGATGATTTTAAAAGGTTTAAAAAGTATGAAATTACATTAAAAAAATTAAATTTTATTTTTCAATTATATTTTGACCCATCTCTCCCCCTACACTCCACACATAGGGCCAGTCAACTAGTGGAGTGCAACGCCAACCTAGCATGCTACACCACTTTGGGATTAAATGTAATGTTTTGTTATCTTGGAACTCATCCAAGCACACTGCACAACATTTCTACTTTAATTTATTTTTCTTAAATTAAATTTATAAAATAATCCATAACTATTTCTATTTTCTACAATGACCCCAAGGACCATATCTAACTCAACATCATCCTTGTACGTGTACGTGACACACTTTCTTTCCTCGTTTCAAACATAAACCCTAATCCCAATTCTCAAATTCTCAACTTGCCAATTCGAGCTTCCATCAACATTGCTCCTCACACAAATTTTCCATCCCTGATTCACAGTTGCTCACTAATTGCTAAGGGTGTGCACAGGTATGGGTCTACCCATGAACTCGAACAACCCGACTCGACAGTGCATAAAAATCTGGTTAGGGTCGGGTAATCAAGTCTATTTGGATAAAATCCGATTGACCTAACTTGATACCTGAACCCCCACTTCTTCTTCTTCTTCTTTTTTTATATTGTTAACGAGTGTTTGTGACTTTGGGTTTTACTTTGATCATATTTCAAAAGCCTTACCTAATTTCTTTTTTTCCCTTCTCCCATATAGTTGCCACTCCTCCCCTCTATTCTCCCTTCCTCTCTTCAGCTCTTTCCTCTCCCTCTGCTATGTCCCTTATCCACCAGCCTGCCACACACTGCCCCATCCTCCCCTTCCCTCCCCTCTTCGGCGGTCTTGCCTCTCCCTTCGATGCGTCCCTTGTTCACTAGCCCGCTGCACACCACTGAAAGAAGCCATTACAAAGCCATCGCTTTCCGCTGTGAAAAGGCGATTAGTCGCAGGTTCGCCACTTTTCACTTTGGTCTCCATCGCAAGTCCTCCATAGCTGCAAGAAGACCATCACCGCCACCATCGCAAGAAGCAACCATCACACTATAAGAAGTCGCTACCGCATAGACTCTTAGATCTGGTGGTTTATGGCTCCTCTGATGAGTCGCGATTGATGGCTGGGCATATGGAGGGTGATAGGTCCTTGGTGGTCAGTCACAAGAATTGGTGTTTCTTTGCTATGTTTTTCTTTTTCTTAGGCCTAATTCTTGTAGATCTGGTGTTATAATTTCTGGATACTGGTTATTTGGTTTGTAGTTGCTGTAATTTTTGGATATTGGTTGTTTGGTTGTTTGATTTTGAAGCTAGGGTTTGATTTTGTTTTGACAATAATATTGTTTTATTTTTTTTTAATAAAGAAGATAACCTAATTACCTGACCCAATCTAACTTGATTTAGGTCGAGTTGGTTCGGTTCGAGTTAACCCAACTCGAGCTTAATTGATTGGGTTGGGTCTTTTTTATCCACAAACCCGACCCAACCCGATCTGTGCATACCCCTACTAATCGCCAACATCGAGCTTCCATCTGTGGGTTCTTCTTGTTTTTGTGTTGCAATGGGATGGGTTTTTGTTTAATATTGTTGTTGTATTTGTGATTGTCCCGCTTCTCTTAGTTGTATTGTTAATTTTTAGGTTGCGTCCTTGAGCGAACTTCCATCCCCATTTTCTCTTCATTGGATCTAAGAGCTTCAATTTGGTGAGTCCCTTTTTCCCTTCTCTTCCATTCCTTTCTTCTTCTTTTTTTCATCTCTTTTTCTTTCAATTTTTTTCACTATGGCTTGGATCTATGACCTACTTTTGAATGTTTGGTGATATAGATCTTTGCCTGATGTTCATATTGGTGCATTTGTGAATTTTTTTTATTGAGATAAAGCCAAGAAGCAACTCACAGAACTGCTTTATCAAAAATCGTGTGCAACTATTAAAAGTGATTGTATTTGTTATGGTAACTGTATTAAGAGCCACATATATTTTAAATTCATTAAAATTAGCTATGTCAATTGCCTAGGTATTGTATTAAGTAAAGATGCACATGGGTTACGCTCACCCACCAACCCGATGGACTGACTCGACTAAGTTATATTTTCGGATTGGGTTGGGTTATCAGCTCACATGGGGTCAAACCCAATAAACCCAATCATTGTTTGGTCCGGGTAACGGGTATGAAAACTGAACATGCAAATCTGACCCGATGACCCAAACTCATGTCTTTTTTTTTTTCTCCAACCTATTACCCACCCCACCTAAATGGCTCAGGCCCAGTATCCATGTGAGACACCCTCACCCCCAACATTCACTTATCTCTTTCACTTCAATACACTGACCCCCCCAAAGAAACAAACCCCCATTGTCTTTTTCTTTCTTCTTCCCTTTTCGTCATCGCCATCAACCCCAACCACCACCACTAACAACTTATCCTTCTTTCTTCCCTTTTTCATCTATTACTTGATTTCCTTGCCCCTTCCTTCTTCCTCCACCACTAACCGACCATATCCACCCACTGCCGCCCCCGCTGGCTCTGCAAAAAAAACCAAAGGCCACCGCTGCAGGAAAGATCAAAGGCCACTACTAGTTCGTCGCTTAGTTTTCTTGTTTGTTGCCATCAGTTTGTCCATGTTGTCGTTGGTACTGGCCAGTTGGGGTTTCCATTAAAGCTATAGTAGACTAACAATAGGTAGAGTCAAAAAGAGTGGGACTGTGGAAGTGCAACCCTTGTGAGGAAGAGATGGCGAATTATACATAAGGGTGGAAACAAGCCAAGCTTCACCCTTAACAGGCCAAACCTGTATTGCAACCTCTTGGCCTGAGCCTGGCCTGTAGCCTGTTAGAGGCTTTTTTTCAAGCCTAAGCCTGGCCTGTTCAAAAGCCTGACCTGGCTTGGAGCCTGTTTAGAAGACCTACAATTTAATAAGTTAAACAGGCCATTGGATTGAACTAATTCCATAGGCTAACCAACATACATTATATATCAAACATAAGAGTCTCATGTTGAGCTAAGAAATTACTGAAAAAAAATATTAATTACCATTTTCAAGTATTGCTATCAAAATTACACAATATATTTTTGCAACATAAAAAATTAGTAAATTCTATTCATCAAAATCTAATAAACCCATAGAAATAACTTATTGAAACTAAAGATTGTCACAACAACTTGCAGAAATTTTTTTAAGAAAAAAAAGGATTAAAAGAAAAATCAATGTGTCATATAAACTCTACAAATCTCATATCAACATAGTATTTACATTGTGAAGGCAGCACACAAAGAGTGGAATAACACTTTCGTTTTTGTTCTTATTCTTTGGAAACTGAGAGTGGAAGAAAAGAAATAATAGAAGATGAAAAAAAAATAAAAGAAACAGAAAAGGTTTTATTTGACTTGCCAATGATTGTGTGGATAGCACCTCCATTTGATATGAGGGTGGCGGACTAGACGTAGACTGGCTGTGGACCGGTAGAGGACTAGCATTGTGACTAGCGATGAGAGAAAGAGGTGGTGACAATAGAGGAATGAGGGAATGAGGTGAGCTTTAATGGTGGCGGCTAGGATTTAAGAAAAGAGTGAATAGAGATTGAGGGGAATAGGAAAGGGGGCGGCTAGGGTTAAAGAAGATAGTGAATTAAGAATGAGGGGGAATAAAAATAAGAAATGAGTGATACTGTGATTATTAAATTGAATCTGCAAGTTATGTAATATAAGGAATAAAAGAATAAATTAGGTATATAATTAATAAGATGCCATTTTGGTTTGGTGGTTGAGTGTCTCACTTCTTATACAAAGGTCACAAGTTCAACACTCAACTCTCACCATTTTGCAATTTAACTCATTATATATAACTGTAGCAGGCTAGGCTATAGGCCCTTGTCTGGCCTGTTTCCACCCCTAATTATACAGAGTGAGAGGGCGAATGTTTTAGGGTTTCAATCTTTTGTCCTTTTTTTTAAATTCTTTTTTAAGACTAACCCAAATACCCGACTTGATTGAACTCGATTTAAATTGGGTTGGGTTGGTTTGGGTTGTTCACAAAATTTTCTAAAACCTGACCTAACCCAACCCAAGGCTAGTTGATTGGTTTGGTTTCTATTTCTCCTCAAACCTGATCCGATCTGATCGTGTGCAGCCCATTGAGCATTAACAAGGATTTGTCTGATAGTCCCTTCTTGTGCAGTTTATATTCTTGAGATGAGGACACTTAGTGGCTCATGATGTGTTTGATTAAATGCTTGAACTGCACGTGCTTTACAAATGAGTTTATTTCTTGGATTGCCTTTGTACTAGTGAGCTCTTAGTGATTACTTTAAATAATGGGTCCTTAACATAATTTGGAGCATCTCGCTTGTTACAGAAGCTAGAACTCAAGTTATTACTAGTTTTGTTGTTTAAACATATTGATGGGCTATTTTTAGTGACCATGAATAAATGGATTGAGGGGTGATTACTTGGTTACCTGTTTGGGAAATTTTAATAAGCTAGGTGACATAATAAGTTCATATTTCCCCAAGTTTGATACATATACTCTGTTCTATCACACGTTGTCCTACTTCATGGTTTAGTTTCTGGTGTGCCAATGTTGTTGTGCTTAAAAGGTCACTGTACAATGACATGCTAGAAAACTGAACCCGGGTTCTTGTCAAAATAAAACTTTAATTTTATATTTAAGGATTAGGTCGCCACATATCTATTTCTCAGGCAATAAGGTTGTTTTGCTTGGTATAGTATGGATGTTGCTTATTGAGGTAGTTTCATTATTTTCTACTCAATAGGAAGTGAAGGACTTACATTAGAGGAAGCTAAATCTACCAATCTGCCCTTGAGTGCAATGGGGAAGTGTTTCGATTTAAAATGTCTCAATCATGGGCATATATAAGCTCTACATACAAAAAAGCGGAAAGGCAATAGGTGCAAGCAAGAACTGTAAACTCATATGATAATTAATGAAATTAAAGATGAGTGTTTGAGCTACACATTATGTAATTTGAGTTCAATGGGAAATTTTTGTAATAGTTTTTTGCACTAGAAATTAATTTTTCTAGCTAATGGACCAAGCAAGTGTTGTTTGTGTTTGTGTTGGTTAGTATGGAAGTAAAACTCAGGAGTTTGAACCCATTTTATAAGTTCAAATTCAATGGATATTATTTATAAGTTTATACTACTACATATGCCATATGCAGAGGAAATAGATCAATTGGGTATATATGCAAGTAGTATTGTTTGGTCTTTCACAGCAATTAATGCTTTTAATAACTTAAGGGCTTTTTAATAACATGGACTAGACCGCTAACATTTTGGGTTCTTTTTGTTGCTTTAGTCAGTTGGTTCATGATAATTTAGGAAATATGTCCACTGACAGCATTGTAGCAACTTCAAGCCCGAACTCCTTCGACCAGTCTCTTGCAGTCATTGGCCTTCTCATGTTTGATGAGTTTGATTTGAGTTTCATTGGAAGTTTAAAGGGTATTATTTCTTATTGGAAGTTTTGTTAACCTATGTATAAGGATTATATATGTTAGCTATTAAAAGAGATTTAGAATTTAATGGTCTAAATGTAAACATAGTTTATGACAAGATATTATGACGTTGTTTGATCTATGTAATCAACCTCACCTAGTGGTATAAAAGCTTAGTAGTTGTTTTTGTTGATGGTGTATGAGGATTATGTGTCATATTTAGACTTTCGATTCATGTAAACAAAGGTAGTCTTTTTGTGCAACCAAGTTATATTGATGAAATATAATGTTGAACTTGTTTCATTTTGAATTAAAGACAAAAACTTTTTATAATTGAGACTAGTTTCATCATATTGGTTCATCTCCTATGGATGCATCAAATGTAGTTGCAGTCCGCTACATTAACCAAAATTATTCTTATACGTGGGCTAGATATTTTAGTTGGCTGGCCCATAGGTGGGTTATGGCCATTTAAGGTAATTTAGTGGGCTAGCTCATAGATGGGCTAGGGCTATCCTATTAAAAAAGTTAGTAAAATTTGAAATTTTTGCAAGTAAGTTAACCCATGGTTTGACCTTAGCCTATGTGAACTTTTGTTCTTATGAACTTTTTGACCCTAATCCATTTGAGCTAGGACTTAGTGGAGTGGGCTAACCCATTTTGACAGGTTGGATATGTCTTCCATGTTTCTTTGTCTATAGTTAGAGTCAGTTTGGATATACTTCTGGCAGTTTAAAAGGTTTTTTATTTGTATGAGAATAAAAATATATAATAATTAATATATTTAAATATGTAAAAAAAAATTTTTAAATTTACTTTTAAAATTTTAAAAAGTCTTGTGAAGAAGTATTTTTAAAGTTATTTTTCATTCTAAAAAAAAATCTTTTGAAAAGAAATATAAAAGTTTTTTTTAAAATCTATTTTTGAAATTTCAAAAGACTTTTTTGAAGAAATATTGTTAAAATTACTTTTTATTCTAAAAAAAATCTTTTAAAAAAAAATCTTATTATTATTCTCACATCCACAACCAAAAGTAATTTTACTTTATTTTATTTAATAAAAAATTATTCTCTTAAACTTACTTTTAATATATTTAAATCAAATAATTTTTCTAAAAATAATTTTTTTAAAAGATTTTTTTCAAAAATAATTCTCTTAAAAATTAAATCAAATACACCGTCGTTTCTGTATTGCCAGAGGTCTTCACTATATACTTGCTGACTTGGCGCAACGTAATTGGTTCACCTAGTAGTTGCGAGAAAAAATCGATTGCACAAGAATGCATCAGAAAACACGCGCGTAGTGAATGAATACTAGAGGAAGAAATTTGGGGATTTAGGGTTTTTTATTTTCCTTCTTTTTTTCGAGCCCTCCATCAATTTGTTCGCGCGAAAATGGAATCGGAAGGTAACCCTTCATTTTTCCCTTTTGCCCGTCAATTGATTTTTTCTTTTCTGTTCTTAAAACAATAATTGGACACTATTTTTTTGTACCCTTGATCGTGTTTTAGGGCAAAAAGGTACCGTAAATCCTTCAGCAATGCTAGCTTCCCTGCTTAGTAGGAGAGCCAAGCTTCATGATGAGCTTCGCAGCATAGAAAAGCAGGTGAATTTTCAACATTGGCATCTGAGTTCGTTTCATTGCTTCAAAACAAGGGGAAACTGTTTCTCAATATACATGGTTACACTTTGCTTTTACATTTTTATTTTGTTTTTAGTGTATGAAAAAGCGTGTTTCTAATGCAATTCCATGCAATAGGGTAACAATTGGGCAAAATGTCATTTAACCTAAAATTGGGCACTTCACTTGAGTCCTCTAATGTTCCTCACTAATAGGGTATCATTTCAAGAGGGGAAAAAACGACAAATTTTGTTATAATGTGACCCACCATTATTTATATACTTTTTCTTTGTCAACATGACGCTCTCTTGCTTTTGAAAAATATGAGAGGGTATTAGTTCCATCACTTGCTCAACAATTTCATGTTCATGTTCGTGCAATAATATTTCAAATTTTATCGTAAGTTATGTTTCTTGTTGAGTTGGGCATGCAGTGATGCACTTTTGGTGCAATATCTTAGATCATTAGATGCTCAAATTGCATGCTTGTATTCACCAACATGAGATGAGTTAATGAAGTTAAGATCTTTAAAGGACTCTACACACGATTTCTAGCCTAAAAGGGCTAACATTTTGCCATAACACAGGTTTATGATATGGAGACAAGTTATTTACAGGATCCCGGGCAATGTGGCAATGTATTAAAAGGATTTGAGGGGTTCCTGTCTTCATCAAAGAACACTGCACTGTATGGAGTTTCTTCTCTTTGGCTTTCTTTTTCTTTTGAAATAATCATAATTTTTGTCTTCCCTTTCTTGACTTCTCATGATCAAATGACGTCTTCCTTTGGTCTCTTAGCTTTTTAAGTTTATTGCTGAGAAGAAGTAGTATCTATATTTTCTGTCACAGTCTGGGATTCTCCTTAGGAAGATAGAATGGGTAATGGCATGCTTTTGAGTGAATGATCTTTTGTACATATTTGAAAGCCATGTTTATTAGAAACCTACTCAAGTCTTCCATGATTTTGATTCCTTGATCGTTGCTCCCACCTAATGGAACAAGTGTTCTTGTTATTGACTGCTAAAATGCCACAGAATGGAGTTGCATGAATGGTTGTCATTTTATACATCTGAATTCTATGTAACAATGAATTGTATTGAGGGATCTTTTGCATATCTCCATCTGAAATAGATGACATGCTGTTTTATTATTCATGATTATTTTCTTATGATCAAATTATATGGGCGTTTGCATTAAGTATCAGAGTCTTATAGATGAGTTAATGTATACACTTGCATGTGTTCTAGTGTTTTATGTGAGACATAAAGTTAATTATAGTTTGGCTAATGCTTCTTGTTGATGTTTGTATGACATTGGTGAAATTAATTTCTTTATGGCAGCTTGAAGCGGTCTAGAAAGTTTCAGCCTGAAGATAGGCTCTTTTCATTATCTTCAGTGACCTCACCAGCGGTGTGTTTCTGATATTCACTGATAAGCTTCAACCCAGGAACATAAAAAAGAATGTCCACTTGTGAGCACTAACTAATAAGACTGACTTAGGAAGAATTGAAGATCACTCCATACTGTTTGTTTCTTGTTCAGCTTTCACATCCTTATAAATATAGTCATATTACTTCCTTGTGACTTTTGTGACTGTTTAGCATGTTAATCTTCTGGGACGATAAGAGTGATTACAAAAGGTTGGAAGCATTAATTTCCAAAATTGTTGGGCTACAACACATCTGTTATTTTGTGCTACATTGCTTTATCCGCCCTAACCATATTGACAGAATAAAGTTAGGAAGTTCAGCAAAGAATGCCTGACCTGATGATACCATTTTAATCAATTTGAAATAGAAAATATTTCAAAGGCAACTTTTATGGAAATGTTAAACAAGAATTGAAAATAGACCCTCAGTTATATGATTTTTCCATATATGGTTTTTGATACAAGTAGTAGTTGAAACCATGATCATATTGGTTCCAGATCAGCTCAGATCTGTCATTTGATTTCAACTTTGAATATAAGTTTCAACTTTCAAGTTGGTAAAACCTAGCTCTCCAACTCAAGATTCTTCTCTGGACATGATCCTTCCATCATTTTCACACCCCTTCCATACAACAAATCATCCTTTTATGTTTTCTTTCGTTCAATTCTGTTTATTCCCGGTACATTTTTTAAGTAAGTGTTGACATCTTTTCACAAATAGGTTATTTCTGACATGTAAAATGCATTTTCATCATCTGATTTATTATAGGCAGAAGAGCTTGCAGCTGGACGAGATGGTGAGTTCATATAACCAAGCATTTCAATAACATTCCTGGCATAAATTTTATTGTCTATTCGTTGTATTTCTGTTTATCTCAGATGGGAGATCAGATTTTGGTCCTGGTCGTTCAAAAGGTGGAGGAATTTATGCAAATGGGCAGTAAGCACTCAACCAATGTGTCTTTGATTTAATCTTGTTGAATTAAGTATTTTTTTAAGTTTATAGAAATCTTTTACAAATCTTGGCAAATTACTTGCTGGACGAGCTAAGTTATCTGTATGTATACCATAGGGGTAAACCAAAGAAGGGAAGAGGTGGGCCAAGAGATGCAAAGAGAATAAGGGCTTCAACTGAACAAGATATTGATTACGAAGACGATCCTGATTTGACATTGTGATTGAAGAATTTGTTTTGATACTGGATGGGCAGTTGGTGCTCTCTGGTTGTCTGCATTTTGTGTACATATTGTTTTAGGACCCCAATAATTGTGGATTTTGTAATTTCTGGGTGAACAAAGCCCATGTACTCATGTTGTACTAAAGGCATGAGGCATGAGTTACATGTTTCTGTTGTTGGGCAGCTAGTTTATAGTAAATGTTTCTGTGCAAAATATTTCTTTTGGCAAATTTATGATTGTTCTTTCTAGTATGATTTGTTAAAGGGGAATATGTACCCGGGCAAATTTCATACAAAAAACCTTTACATACTCTGATATGTCAAGAATAGTGAAATGTGCTTTTGCACTTAATTAACTGGGAAGGTGCTCTATCCTCACTTCGGGGCGGCGCCCATTTTTTGGTATGATTAACAGAGCTCTTTCATAATTTGTTAAGTGCTATAAACTTGTATGAAACTAACAAAAAATGAAGCGAACTTATTTCAGCTCTGATATCTAGAAACTGACGTGTTCAATTGTTTATCTAACAATGCTATATTTATGTTTATATTTCATATCACTTCATATCTACACATTTTAAACTATTTCATTGTAAATGGATTCACGTATTTATATTCTTTTTCGGTTAAGTATTTGAACTTTTGATTTCAATGTATAAACAGCTCTAGGATTTCGTTATGTCTGTGTCTGGTAGGAATTTGGAGCTTTACAGATTATAGCCTAGCAATGAAAAAAGCCCTCTGCCCCATGAACTAGAGATGTCTGTTTTTCATTTTGTAGAGTTCGATTATGCAAGTTATAACATGTTTGGTTTTCTATTTGAAGACTCTAAACATTAATTTGGCTAAAAGTTTCTCATTTTTTGTATTTCTCGTCTAAATCATGGACAAGGATTGCGAAACAAGAAACCAAATATTTTAATAATTGAAAGTTGAAACAATATTTGAAGATGATAAGATTATGATCTTGAAACAGCAATGGCTTCAGTTCTGATGAACAAGAGCGGGAACAAAGGGTTAATTATCATATGCAATTGACTTCCTCCCAGTGACAACACGAAACTTGCATGGAAATATGATAAGTATCCCGTTCATTCATGCTAGCTCTTTTTGTTTGCATTTTTCAAGGCATTTATATATTCATTATAACTATGTTTTACACTATTAATGATTGTCAGAAGGAAAAAATCACTTTTTTTCTTTGTTTTGTAATCCAATGGTATTGAGTTCCTTATACATCAATTTATAACCTCATATATATTATCGAGCTCCTTATCATTAAGCCTACATGGCTTTGTCATAAGGAAAAGCCTTTAAAATATATATATAAATATAATTTATTTATTTATTTTTTCTTTAACTTGATTACCTGAACCAAATTATCCCGATCTTAGTTGGATTGATTTGGTTCAAATTTGCTGAAAAAGTTTGTAAAAAATAAATCAAATTAATTAAATTAAATTTAACTAGTTTGATTAATTTTTCCTTAACCCCAAATCAATCCAACTTAGTTACACCCCTAGTTTGGTCATACGTGGAGAAAGTCCCAAGGAAGAGATTAGAAGGAAGGTAAACCAATAATTAAAGATAAGGGGATATTAAGAAAAGAGATTAATTTTAATATACTGTCACTATAAAGTATTTTATATTATCAATTAATCAAATATTATCATTTGTATAACTTTTGAGTAATGTTATTTGTATTCATTTTACATAGGATATTGTAGCAATTCATCCATCACCCACTATTGAAAACAATATAAAAAATTTAAAACAAGAAACTCATCATTTTTAATGATGGATGATAGATGAGTCGATACAGTATTCCATGTAAAATGAATATAAATAACATTACTCATAATTTTTAATATAGTTATTGCTAGAATTAAATATTTTTAATGATGTAACAATAAATGATTATATAACTATGTTTACACTCAGGGATGGAGCTAGATCCTTTTGTTAAAATGGGCCAATATTTAATAGTTAATTTTATATATAGAATAATTTATATTTTTTATTTTTATACTTATCTATAAGCTTAAATAAAAATCACAATATAGAAAATAAAATAAACATTTTACAAAAAACTTAGAGAGACACATATATGCATAATATATATTGTGTATTATAGTATTTTAAACCTCTAATTAAGTAAAGAATTTATAAGAAATAATTGAGTAAAAAATTTTAGGGGAGGCCAAATAAAACAAAAAAAGAAAAATTTACAAAAGGTTGAAATTTTTTTTTTGGGGGGAGAGGGGAGGGGAGCATTGCCTCCCTTAAATTATAAGAGGCTCCGCCCCTGTTTACATTGACAGTACATCAAAATTAAATCCTTAAAAAAAAACTATAAAAGAAACTATTGAGAAATATTTAAATTTAAATGGATTATCTATAATTAAAACATAACTCTATGACATCGTTTGATCAATATTATTGTCCTCCATAAGCAAGGAAAAGCTTATTTATTGTTATTCTAATATAGCGTTAGCATGGACACTTATCGGCTAGTTTGCAATGCAAGCAATCAATCAGAAATTCTATATTATTTTTCACCACACTTTTCAAATTACAACATAGTACTTGACATAAGGATCATGATAGTATACACGTGCACAACACAGATGAAGTAAAACCGAGACTAGTCCTGTTTTCATGCCTCATAAAACAAAATAAGGAAGAACTTGTAATCCACACAATGTACAGTGGAGACCAGGAACTACCAATGGCCTCAGGATATGGAGTGGCGTCTGTTCTTATCTGGTTTCATGATGGCAGTGCTTGTCACAGCTTCGGCACGTAGAGGCGGCCAAGTTTCTTGGACACTGAGTTTATGAGTGATTTTCGGGGCAGAGGAGGCTTATCAGAAAAGGGTGAAGCATTTGCTCCCCCAGGACTGCTACTAGGTGATCTAAGTGCATATTTCTCAATCTCTTTTACTTTCATTTTCAACTTCACCACCTCTAGTTTTAGTTCCTCATTTTCTCTTTGTAATTTGTCCAGCTCCTTTGAAGTTGGATTAGGCTTGGCAGGAATGGAAGGAGAATCCCCTCCTACGCCGCCATCGCTGGTTTCGCAAAGGCGTTGCTGTTCATAGTAGAGAACTTGAACCACAGTTTGGACAGGTAGCCAGTCATTTTGAGCAGCATGTGCATATGCCTCTCGTGATAGCTTCTGGCAATCCATCACACTGCAAACTTTCTTTCTCTCCATGTCACTTAGAACAGGATGAGCCTGTGGAGAATTGTTAATTCCAACTATATCAGCAGTTAATTTTATAATAAACTTGCGTGTAAGAATTTTATGTCAGAATAATATGACAATCAAATCCTTGAATTCAATGGCAATACTGTTGTAAGCTCTCAATTTTGTTATGTGGCAAATAGACTTTGATAAGTTGGTAACCTCAAAATGGAAAGCCTACTAATTATTCAATTGTGCTGAAGCCTGAAAGAATGTTCCGCATAGGAGACGGACATCCAATCTTGTTTTGTAAAATGTGAGTGTTTGTTCAAAGATTTATGTCAATAGGAGGAAATAACTATCTGTCTATTAGTATAATTAATTTGATACATAGAACGACTATCTTAGTATAGGACAGCACCTTAAGATAGATGTCTATGGCTCAATACATTCCATCTTCTGTTGCTCTTGATTGTTCGGGAATTAGTTCAGCAAGACTGATGAACTTTGGAACTGGCAAGTTTCTGTCTGTGGCTATTTCAGCAAGGTAGTTCTCCATTAGCTTCCCAACGCGATCGATATCTCGTTGTGGAGGAGAAAAATATTCATCATCTGCATTGTGGACTGAATGATTTCCCATTTCGGGTTCTAGGTAATTCACCATGATCCGCCGCACTGTATCCACATCAAACAATGTGTCCCCAGTGAATGAATAAGAAGGGATAAGAAGATCATCTAAAACAGCCTGTTCTAACTGCATGGCCATCCTCTTCTCCAGATCAAGCCTGCAACCAATAGTTGTCCCAAGGTATATTGCTGCCCGAAGCAGCATAGAAAGAAAGCTAACTGACATTGCATTCTTCCCCCTTGGTAAAAGACTCACTCGTGTCTCCAAAACAACCCTCTTCTCGTGCCTCCAAAACAACCCTCTTCTCGTGCCCTTGTTGTGGTTCAATCTTCCTCCATCCCTTTCCAAATATCTCCTGCTCCACAAAAAAAATGTTCAAGATCTCAATACATAAAACCACATTTTATGGAGAAAGAGAAATGGTTTTTTGTACATAGTGTATAGACACTGAAATTGATATATGTAATGACTATAGTTCAAATAAATGTGGATTTTAATTATGTAAATAGCGAATGTAATGTTAACTAAAAACAGATCTACGCTATTAGTAAAGGTAATATATCGGCACTTATATAATTGAAAACCATACTTATCTAAACTGTGATTACCACATACCGATTTGGGTGTCTGTACACTATGTTCAAATAATGGAACTGTTTAGTAAGGAATCTTACCAAACCTCTTAGAGATTTCTGCGCGTAGAGCATTAGAATAGGACCAATAGCATGCTGTTTGAACCCTCTTGCCATCATTGCAACTAATACTCTTTGGAAAATGTCAATTCTGAGAACTTTTAGATCTTCAACCCACCGTTCAACTACTGGCCTTTGGCGAGATGCTATTGTAGACATTACCCCATCAGTGCTACTCCCACTTTTTGCAGACGAACAGAATTGGCTTTCCTTGCAGGCTATGTATGCAATGGCATCTATGCATCGGCTCACCAATTTCGCTTTCTCTGAAATTGGAAAGAGAGTTTCGGACACACGCAAGACAGACACAGCCCCTGCAATGGTCTCAAGTGCCACTTCATTCAACTAAGAATCAGTCCTTGCCACCAAGTTTCCAACTGAAAAATCCTCTGTCATCTCAAGATACTCAGCCACACAGCGAAGCACCGCAATGTTCTCAACGCCTATTTCGAAATTTATCCCGTAGCAGAACTTTGCTGCCAGTTCAAATGCTTCCGCTCCACCGGGAACATCAGAGAGTTCAATGAAGGAAACATCAGCATCACTAGATTCTGATACGAGTTTCCCAGTGTATCCAATCTTGGAGACTAATGGAAACTGCAAATTATATTAGAAGATGTGTAGAAGAATTCAATAATTTATGACACCCCAATAACAATTATGTGCTACTTCCATGCCTATCTATCTTGCTTCTTAATATACGTGTTCTATTTGTAGATAAAAAGCAAATGATTAGGTAAAAGAAAAAACTTCGTGTATGATGTAACAGAGTCGATGTTTGCATTGGTTCAATACCTTGTGTAACAAAAAGGAAGCTTAGCCAACTTGAACAGTGACATCACTAGGAATCTCATAGGAGAAAATCCTGCAATTAAGTAGTTCAAGTCACGAGTTTCAGTGATTTTCCTTCTATCCAAGAAAAGGTAGCAAAGTAGCATTAGCTAATGTAGGTTACATAATCAAGTCGGGTAGTACATTTGGCATAAGATAAGAGCCACCAAAAGAATGAGTAACATTTCATTGTTTCAATAGATCAGAAGCATACCATTCACTTGTTCTCCTCATGGCACTAGAAATAAGCTCCTTCTTCTTCGAAGACAAGTCACCAGCAGGAGGTGTAGTTTTCTCTTGATCACGATCAACCATGTCAGAGAAATATTTCGAGCGCACTATGGTTTCTTTACCGTACATTTGACGATGGAGCACACAAGAAAAAAAAAATGTAGGGAAAAGATTTCAGCTACCGTACATTCGTACATTATGTTACTTTTATAATTTTCTTCGGGGAAAAAAGGGTAAGGGAGCAAAATATTCGGGAGTAATGAGGATAGAGTTCGAAACTGAAGAGGATCGAGCAAATCATATCAGCCATGGTGAATTACCAAAGTAGGGTCTTCTTGCATGCAAGAAAAGCAAAGTTGAGGGTAGAGGAAGGAATATGAGTGGTACTTTGGACGTTATGAATTGGAGGAGGGGCAAAATACAAGCGTGAGGATTTACTTAAGTAGTTGAGTTGAAAGGATGAGATTCAGATAGTTGCATGAGAATCAGATTGGCGTCTAAGTGTCTAATGGGTCTGTCCTTTTTTTCCAACTGAGGAGTCTTAAAAAGTACCAAGTTACTCCTATCCAATCCACAAGCTCTTTTTGCATTGTTTAATTTAAAATTTAAGTTAAGAGAAGGATTTATCTCAATCTAGATTAGGTATGCTTTCGATTCATTGAATAATTTTCCCTTATATTAATATTTTTAGAAAACTTATTAATAAAAAAAATTGAAATTAAATTTAATTCAAAACAAAATATGATAAAAAAAAACCAGGGAGCCAACCCCCTTAAGCTTTGCATACGATTGCAATCTAATTTTGGTAAACTCTATTGAGAAAAAAGAAAAAAGAAAAAAGGAGAGAGAGAAATTGTGATACACTGTATTGCAGAAATAAACATTCATGCTGATCCAAAACCGAAAACGGCCGACTAAGAAAATGGTTGGCGGACCACGATAGAAATATTACATCCTGCAAAGATCATTGTCTTTTATTTTATGATGTTGGCTTAAATTTTTCAGAAAATTTGATATTTTTGTACCAGAAAAAGAAAAGAAAAGAAAACTCTTCTTTTCGAATTTATTTATCTTCCAACGCGTAAAGATACTTTTTTTTGTATTAGTTCCACCAAAGTGGGAAAAGAAATCTTGCATAGACCTAGAAATACTTTAAGGTTTTGTTACATCTTCAAATTAATTGTTTTAATATTTATAAAAAAAAGTTTAATTGATATATACTGATATTATTACCTAATCATATGTTTGTATTTATAAAACTTTTAAAATAGTAGGTGGTTGAATTAAATATTTTTATTAATATAATAATATATAATTAAATATTTGTATAAAATTTTTTTATAATAATAGTATATACAAAGTAAACCCTATAAAATATATTAAAATGAAAATGTAAATTCAGTTAATATATTAGAAATATAAAAAAAATCAAAATTATTCATTATTTTTATTTAATAATTAAGAAGTTTACAAAGAATATTGATAAGAAGTATTTGGAATTATTCTTAACTTAATCTACACAATTTGGTAAATTAAATTTACGTAAGAATTTCTTCAAGGATATGTTTAAAAATAATAAATTATCATAAAACTTTTCAATCATCATATTTCCAAATTTAAATTCAAAAATAAAAAAATTTACCTTCCCTTCTATTTTCTTTTAAAATTTTCTATACAAACATTGCTTTGGAAAAAAAAATTGATGTTGTCGGAAATCTTATTAATTTGGATCTCACATACCATCATGCAATTCAACAAGCATATGGCCAAACTACTTTGAGGCATGCGCTTCGGTTATTAATGCTTTTGATTTTTATTTTTTGCGAAGTGCTTTTGATTTTGATTGATGGCCATAAGATTTCAGTGTTGCATTATTTGGATAGCCAATCGAAAGAAAAGGTCCATAGAGAAATCATCCGATACTAGTACGGATTGATATAAATGATTTTTGTGTCTGATGATTAGTCTGGATTCTAATGGGGACTAATCATGCATGATGAGGGAGCAAGAACATATCCAATGTTTTTGATGTGTACGAGAGCAAGCCTTTCAATGATATTGGGAGCACCAATTATTGTCCGCGATATCCTACCATCGGTACAACCCCCCTATAACCATGTTATAATTCACAGACAGTTGTTAACACAACGGCTGGGGACGTTTCTATTGGAAAAGAGGTGATTACGGGGACTAAAATCTCTACAAATCGATGAGAAAAATATTCTTACATAGCATTCAAGTTAGGTTCACTAATTTATCAGCTTATTACAATTCATTTAAGTGCCCAAAATTTAAGTGAATATGAGCTTTTTGGTTTTTGATCAGCCACACCAAAGCGGACAAAAAAAAAAAAACTCTTGCATAGATTTAGAAACCTATTATCTATAATTAAATGGACTACTTCTATTTACCATGCAGCAGCTTCTAATTACAATTAAGAGTGAGTTTGATAGGAGGTAAAATGGGGAAAATTTTACACATAAGACCCATATAAAAAATTTCTCCCCATTTTATATATAAAGGTAATTCATGAAAATTTCCACCTTTTTTTACTTGCATATCAAACACACTATTGAAAAATAATTTCCCGCTAAAATTATTCTATGCCTTTCACTTTTTGGTCACTGTTACTCCTCTACCACAACAATCCCATCCTATTTCCCATTTTCTACATGTTTCAATTTCTTAACCCACTTGCTTTTTTTATGTGTGTATGTGTGTGTGTGTGTTTATTTTTGTTTTTTCGGTCTGGGGAAGTGGGATTTAGGGGGAAGGGGATGGGGGTGGTTCGATAACATTTAAACTCGGGTGTAGTTCAATAGAGGCTAACTCCATTGTCACTATGCCACATGTCTCAACTACTTTTTCTCTATGTGTTGTAAATGCTACAAGATAGAGTGTTTGGGTGTAAGGGGAGCCAGGCATAAGTTGGGCTTGGGCCCTTCATTTTTTTTGGTACTGAAACCTTTTTATTAGACTATGCTTCTCTAATTTTTGGCTGAAGAGTTTTTTTTTTAAAAAAAAGTATTTTACTGGGTCTGGTTTGTGTCTTAGTTTTTAATCTCCTTTTACTTTTTCTTAAAAAAATAATAAAAAATAAAATATTTCATTTGCATTCTATTAAAAAAATATTAAGCTTGATTAGCTTATCAATAAATGGGTTGAACTTTTTTAAAATAAAGATGTTAATTAAGCCGCAATAGCTTATTAGTTCTGCACTTTTAGAGCATCAAAGTTGTGACAATTAATGCTCTAAATTTTTCATAATATTTTTTTAGAATTTAATTTTATTGTACTATCAATGTAAAATGAATTTTACACAGTCATCGAATTATATATTGCCAAATTAGCAAAAATATTTAACTCTTACATCTATTACATCACAAGTCTCATATATAATGACATATGATAGGATAATAACATAAAACTCTTTTACACTATGTATCAAAATTAATCTCTTATTTTTTTTAAAAAAAATTTGTTTGTGTGGGCTTTCTATTATTTATAATTAAATGGATTACCTCTAAGTGTTATGTAGTAACTCATAATTATAATTAAAGAAAAATTATTTCCGCTAAAATAACCTTAAAATTTTCATTCTCTCACACACACTTTTCACTCTCACACTATGCTTCGCTCTCCGATGAAATTGGACCATTCCAGTGACTGAACCTCTTCTCTTCGATGACATTTCTTCTCTTCAACAACCAATTCTAAGGTTCGATTCCTTTCTTTAGTTTCACTTCTTTATTATTTTGTTTCTCATTTCCTTTTTCAATTTCTTCTTCACTTCTTTTTTTTCTCTAATAATTTCTTCTTTTCTTCTTTTTTTTTTTTGGGTATACTTTTTGTGTTGGGATTAACTTTTACATCATATAACTGTCCTCCTAAGACATTGATGCCATTGTTGAGATTAATTTGAATTGGTTGCTACTTCATCAATCTATTTATTGAATAATCTGGATCCTTATTGTCTTCCTTAAATACAAAATACTTTATTGGTTTAATTAATCTACAAATCCCTGTATTTTGACACAATTTTCAATTAGATCCCTATAGCTTAAAATTTTTTAATCAGATCCCTACATTAAATAAATTTTTGTAATTAAGTCCCTGGAGCAATCTATCATTACAAAATTGCTGGTTAAATTGAATAAATTTTTACGTTTGAACTTACAAAATTGAGTTAGGACCTATTAAATTATATAAAATTTTAAAAAAATTTGCAATTTTAGGTTGTTCTAAGGACTTGATTACAACAATTTATCTAATACAGGGATCTAATTAAAAATTTTTAAAGTATAGGAACCAAATTGAAAATTAAGTGAAACTATAGGAACCTTCAGAATAATTAAACCTACTTTATTTAATGTAAACAAATAATTAATGGAAATGATACTTAAAAATGGAAATTGCATCTTGAATACATGATTGGTGCAAATCTCCTTCTCCATGCATGGAGTGGTTTCGGTAGGACCCGTTAAGGGACTCTGATATTCAAGTTAGTATAAAAATTGTGGTATGTAAGTGTTAGGTGTGTAAAATTGTAACTCATACTCTAAGGATCATCAAATTTAAAAGTGAATTGGATCCGAAATGATAAGGACCTTGCCCAATATATATAGCACACAAGTGGTTCCAAGATCCTCAAAGTGCTCCTATGATGGGAAGAGATTCGAATTATTACAAAATCTATTAGTAGGTTTGGGTTCAAAGATTAGCATAACAGCTTTAATGTACACGGTGTGGGTGTTTCTAGAGGAATTTGTGTAAGGGTCATTAAAGCAACTCCAATGCACCCAATCTGCGTCTCATTTTCTGACAAGGAAAGAGTAAGTGGGACGTCCCACTTTTATTGTTGCTCTGGAAGAGTTGATGGAAGTGGGATGTATTCCACTAAAACGGGATCGAGCCCACTTCTCCCACAGCTATTGATAATGTGACAAGTGGCATGGTTGTATCACTATAAAAAATTGTTATCGTTGGTAATGTCAAAAACACAACGGCTATATTTTACTTTTTAAATTTTTTTACTCTATAAATATCAATCTTCTTCAACTTTTTTTTTCAATACTCTTTTTTTCCAATCCCTCTCAACACTTCTTTATTCTTTCCATGAGTAATGCTAAGTGAACATATCCTTCATGGGACACCATGCCAAACTCACACATCATCCATCATTTAATGAGGTGTGGACTCTATTTAGATTGTGTTTACACCCCATCCAATGGTGGATAGGGTGTGAGTCAATATAGTGTCCCATAAGAGATATGTTCACCTATATTACTCTTTTTTCCATACCAATTTTACTCATTTTTTCTTCAACAAAAAATGGATCCAAACCAATTTAATTTAAATTCTTTTCTCAACTACTTGCAAAATTCAAACTTCCCTTAAAATCCAAATATCCAAAATTCTCAATCTTCAACTCCTCAAAATCCAAATCCTAATTTTCAAATTCTAAACTTCTTCCTAAATCCTAACATTCAAAATTCAAATATTCAAGTTCCTTCTAATTTTCAAGTTCCTTCAAATTTTCAAGTCCTTTTTTTTTTTCAAGTAATTAAAATCCACAAACATTTCAATTTCTATTTCCTCCCGTCTTTAATCCATTGGCCAAAAATTCAAGTACACTGTCTTTCTCGTTTCAAACCCAATTTTGACATTTGAGATCAGCATATACCAGTATTGGGGGATAATATGACCTATCTCCCCAAATGCCCATAGTTTGACTCTAGCTTCACAATATTCGCAATTTTCCTGCCATGATAGGTTAGATGCTATCGAACTTAACAATTAGGAAATTGAATATGGCAGGCAAGATGATGGTCATTAGCCATGGGAAGAGGATAAGCTACTAATAAATATATGGTTGAATGTGTCAATGGATCCTATGATTGGTATAGATAAAAAAGGTGATGTATTTTGAAACCGGATCCGTGAGTATTGTGAGAAAAGCAATCATGGCTTGATCAAAAAAGGGGCAATTGCGATAAAGAAATGGTGACATAGGATTAACACCGGGGCTTAAAGATTTGGTGTTTGCCACAATTAAGCATCTCAAAGAATAGGGAGTAGTTTGAACGATAATGATATAATAGAGTTAGCTCATAAACTCTTTCAAGCCATGGAAAAGAAAAAATGCAATTTTTTAAGGCATTGGAACAAGCTTCGAAGGGAATAGAAATGGACATCTCAATCAACTCAGAATGGAGGTTCCAAGAAAATGAAGATAAGTGTTGCTAGAGCTTACTTATCTTTATCAAGTCTGGAAATACCAGCAAGTGAAGAAGTTGGTGTAGAGTCTATAGTTCATCCAGAGGCATCAAGGCATCCAAGAGGAAGGGTAAGGGGAAATCAAAAGTGTGCAGGGGTGAAAATGTTTTGGAAGAAGGGATTGGTACACTCAAATATACTACAGTTAGGAAATTATCTCTCATAAAGGATTTTAAGACCATAGAGAAAAGGAAATTGGTGCTAAAGGAAAAGGTGATAGCCATAAAGGAAATGGAAATAGAAATGCAAATCCTTAATGCGGGCACCTCTTCAATGATTGAAGAACAACGATCCATTTATGCTAAGATTGTAGAGAAAATTAAGGCAAAGTATTTTTAATTTAAGTGTTCATTGCACTTTTAATTTATTTAATATTTCAATTTTGTAATGTTGGTGGCCATGTATTATATTTTGTAATATAATTTTTAAAATTACACAAAGTTATTTAAATTTAAACTATCAACAAATAAATGTAGGAAATACTAGCCGTTATCAAACTGGCCATTATAAAACTAGCCATTATAAAATTAGGCGTTACAAAACTAACCATTATAAAACTAGCTTATAGATATGGAGTATCATGCTTTCACATTTGCTCACAATATCTTTCCCCTTACCACCCTTAAATCTTATCTACACTAGCTATCTTATCTCAAGACACTTTTTTACTCGCAACCACCACTAAAATCCCTATTATTATATATGGCTGGAAATTATAATGATCCTAATAACATGTCTTTGGATGACTTGGTTGAGGATTTGTATTCAATGACTCAAACAAATTCGACATCATATCTTCAAGTGACTAGATTAAGGATTTTCTATTTAATGATTCAGACAACTGCCAATTTGAACTCACTCTACAGTTACATAGGGAAAGCTTTTCCTCCAAATCTCGTAGGAGAATAGTCAGAAATCGTGAAGCATGACATGAACATCTTTTTAGGGACTACTTTGCCCTTAATCCAATATGTAACAGCCCCATATAACGTAATAGAAAATAATGAAAATGTCCTTGGGCAAACTTTTATTATTTACAACCTTGCCCCTGAATATTTTAGAAAATGATATTTAAGTCCTTATATCAATAGGATTAGTAGAATAAGGTTTTAAACGAAGTAGAATCACGTAGCAAAAATGTAGAAACCTAAAGCTCGGTTGATTGAGCCATGGAGGTATCCATATGTGAAATGACATGGGATGCCCCTAGACTTGCTCAATATTACGAAAATGCCACTAGTTACAGAAACCAAACAAAAATTTCTAAAGAATTTACGAAAAAGTGAAAATATAACAATTCCAAAAAACGGTGTAATTAATTTGCGCTATTAATCAATTTATTAGAAAAATAAGAGTAATTAGGGATGAATTACAAATACTAGAGCTAAAGAAAATTTAGATTGTTTTGTAAAAAACTATGAGAAATTATTCAGTATAACGTCCGGAATTACAATGCATTTAAATTACGATATTAATCTATTTATCTGACTTCATTGACTGTGTAGAATTAATTAGAAGTTGATTAAATATTGATTAGGAGTTAATTAAGTGTTAATTAAAGAGATTAGACTTGAGAAGATTAGAATAGAGATATAGAAAATCTTACAAATTTACTTCGTAATGTTTTACCGATTTGAGGGAAATCGATAAAGATTTGATATTTTAAACTATTAGAAACGAATCAGTAGAATTCCACACTAAAAATCCTAACATGAGTGGCTGAAACTTTGCCACTCTTCCCCCATATAGGTGGTGCCATATGATGCCCATAGAGAGGAGAGATTTGGTCTTCCATGCACCACACATCTCTCCACCAATCACAAGTCATTCCTCAAGTTTTGAAATACTAAATCCCCTCCAACTCCCCTCATTTTCGTGCTTCTCTTTCATGTTGACTTCTCTCCCTTCTTCTTTTTCTTCCGCACTTCCTCTTTCCTAAATCTCCAAGCTCCACCCACTTCCTACACCAAGAGCTCAAGTCTAGCTAGTTTTGCATCAACTAGAGGTAGGATTTAGCTTCTTTGCTTGAGTTTATTGAGTTGATGGCTATTGCGAAGTTCTTCTCTATTCATGTAATTGATGATATATGATGGTTATGTGAGGAATTATGGCTAGTTTGTCAAGAATTTGATGGGATTAAGATTGAATCTTGCATAAAAAGCAAGATAGATAGCAAACTAGAATCTGAAACCTAGAAAATCTTACGGCATCCGTACTGGCGGAGTGTACAGCTCTACCTACGGCCACCGAAACTTTATGAACCTATTTTTATGTAAAACTAGACATTTAGATATTTCCAACCATATATTATATAAGGCCATTGAATTAGTATTGAAGGAGATATGAATTTTTGAAATTTACCCTAGGATTCTAACCCTGATTCTGAGCAGACTAGATTTTGAGGGGCATAACTTGCCCTATACTCCTTCAAATTGAGTGAAATAAATTTTTTTAGAAAGTTAAGACATAGATTAACATGCTATAAAAATTATAGAACTTAAATCAATTCCTGTTGTTCCCAGTAATTCATGAAATTTGCCTTAAGCCCTAGCCAAGCTAGAACAGGGCAGTAAAGGTAACCCAAATTCGTGGGCTCATAACTCGAGTTCCACTTGCTCAAATGAGAAATTTGTTGGAAATAAAAGCTAGGTCAGTTAGCTTTACAATAATGTAGATTTCATATATTTTCAACAATTTTCTATTTTTAGTAAATTTTTTGTTTTTGATAGGCAAATTTGCCTAGTAACAGGACATACCCAGGTAAAATGTTAATAACTTGAGATACATATATCAAAACTTGATGGGACTAAAAAAGTTAGAAACTAGACACATAATACTTCAACATATACAAAAATTCAGGTCTAAATAAGTTAAAATGAATTTAAGGCTTAATATCTAAAAATAAGTAGAGTTGAAGAATATGAGCGGGATTTTCAAAATTAAAGAATTTGGCACCTTAATGCATATATGAGTTCAATTAAAGTCTAAGTGTTGCAATTCCATGTTGGTGTTTGAAAGATTAACACATTATATTTGATCTCTTACTGTGACTGACTATCTGTTGAAACTGGCACTATTCATAGGAAAATGGATCTGATCCGTTATGCTGCCAAATTTTCAGCATAAATATGTGAGAGTTAGGGATGTTCATATGATGAGTACATGGCTATCATGAAAGTATGAGATGTTTAAAAATAAGGTATGAAGCATATACATCCATGAACCCTATGATTAAGGATATGATGATGATTGCACATCCTAAGGAGTGTGACATGGCGATCACACCCCGATGGGGTATGACATGGCGATCATACTCTGGAATGTGACATGACAATGAGATCCCTCTACTTGGAGGCACATGACCAGATGAGATCCCTCTACCTCGGAGGCACATAGCCAGATGAGATCCCTCCGAATTAGAGGCATGTGGTCAAAATAAGATCCCTCCAATTAGAGGCACGTCTAAGTTCAAACCCTAGGAACGGCGATACGTAATGCCTAGGTGTGCCAAGAAAAAGAAAGTAAAGAAAACTAAAGATAGATGAATGCACTCACATCAAGAAGTTATTTGCATCCATCTTTGCATGTTATTCAATTGTGCCGTATCTTATTATGAATCGTTACATTATGATTACTTGTCCTTCATGTTGATAAGTTAATTGTTTGAAGTTCATCTCTGTTTATCAAGTGGACGATTAAAATGAACTCTGCTTCGGATAACACGTTTTCGAACTATAAAATTGAAAAGTCTATTAACATGTTTACCCTTTTCATAATAAACCGAAGCAATTGGAGATAATAATGATGACACGGTATGTGATAGTTAATTGAATCCTACTGAGAATTTATAATTCTCACTATATTTCTGTATTATCTCCAGATAGTTCAAGGAATATTGGGGACGGTCAGAGGTTGTTATAAGACAAGGTCCATTTAGATAACACTAACAACTCTTGAGTGTGGTACTATAACTTAAGGATAGTACTGTACTTGGGAGGGTGTTACACAGTATACCCACCTGATACATTTCGGTGAAGGTTCCGAATGGGAAGACATGTCTTTCTTCGTATTGTCGAAACCCTCTCAAATATTGATCCATATTTCCAACAAAGGGTCGATGCTATAGCCAAGAAAGGCTTATCCCTACTACAAAAATGCACAGCTGCCATGTGTATGTTAGTGTATGGAGTATGGAGTATCAGTCGATGCTGTTAATGATTATGTTCAGATAGGCAAAGGCACTGCAATTGAATGCTTAGAGAAGTTTGTTGAAGATGTAATTTTGGTATTTGAGTCTGAATACTTGTAAAAGCTGAACACAAATAATATCCAACGCCTCCTAAAGATGGGGGAGGACTGTGGCTTCCGAGGCATGATGGGCCAGCATTGATTGCATGCACTGGCAATGGAAAAAAACTACCCGAAAGCATGGAAAGGTATGTTCTTAAGTGGTTACTATGAGGTTCCAACTATAGTACTTGAAGCCGTGGCTTCTTCTGACCTTGGGATATGACATGCATTTTTTGGAGTTGTGGGTTCGAATAACAACATCAATGTCTTAAATTGTTCACCAGTGTTTGATGAAGTTTTGAAAGGTTGCGCTCTAGAGGTAAATTACACTATAAATGGTACCAATTACACTATGGACTACTATTTAACATATGGTATATATCCTGAATGGGTAACATTTGTCAAAACAATATCTCAACCATAGGGAGATAAACAGAAATTGTTTGCAAAATATCAAAAAGGACAACGAATGGATGTGGAACGAGCATTTGGAGTGTTGCAAGCTCGCTTCGCAATTATATGTGACCCAGCACGATTCTGGGATAAAGAGAAGCTTGGGAGAATAATGAGAGCCTGTATCATATTGCATAATATGATTGTCAAAGATGAGAGAGACACATGTGTCGGAAACTTTGATGAGCTCCCCTTTTATGACAATGTGGACAATGACATCTCACGACCAGAGTTGAGGGAGGAAACTTTTGCTCCATATGAAAGGTATATCCAAAATAATATCTAACTTTATGATAGACAAAAGCATCGACAACTATAAGTAGACTTGGTGGAACATATATGACAATTTCATAATGCCCGTTAAGTAGCACTTTTAGTTATTTAATGTTTAATTATGCAATATTGTTAAGTTTGTAATATATTTTATAATACAAACTTTAAAATTATGCAATTGTGTTGCTGTTGACCATGTGATAATTCTTCAATATTTTTAAGACTTTTTTTAGGACTTGTTTTAAGACTTGTTGATAACCGTAATTATGTTATCTCAATATTTTGAAGGCTTGTTTTAGTTTCTAAATAAATTTCCTTCAAAATTTTATATTTTAACTTTAAAAAATTAAATAAATGAAATTTTTATTTGCAACTTAATTTTTAAAAAAATTAATTGTTAACTAACATTATTAAAAAAAATTTAAATTTTATATTTTTGTTCAATCCAAAAATAAAATTGTATATTAAATAATATTTATAATAAAGTATTTGATAATTATGTTGATATTTGTTTTTAATTTGAAATATATGTGGGACTAAAGTTGGGACATTGCCATTGGATATACCAGTCATATTTTTAAACACTTTTGCTTTTATGACACATTGGCCCACAAATGTTGATATGGCATGTAGTAGGGCAAAAAATGGAACTCGAAATGGGACTTCCCACTGGATATGCTCTTAGATCTAGCTATTAGGAAAAGTCATAGTAATTTCTCCAAAATACAGTGTGCGATTGTTTCAACTATTAAAAAAAGTAATTTTGAAACTTAAATTTTATATTAAGATGAAAAAGCTAAAAATTAAATTTTTTTAGAAGTTATTTTTTTCAGTTTCTACAAAAAAGTTGAAAATAGATTTTTTTTTAAAAAATTTAATTATTCTTAAAAAATTATTCAAATATATAAAAACTAATTTTTTAAATAAAAAATAATTTTTTTATCAAAAAAGGTCTTAAACAAACACGTCGATAATCACTTAATTGTTCGTGAGCAGTATTTTGTAAACTTAGTAATTGGAATAACACTACCTTACTTTCTTGATAAACAACAAAAATGGGCCTCAGCACAGAATGATTGACAATACCACGATGTGGTGACTTTGACTTTTTTTTGGGTGTGCCGCGCGGTTTCATCTTATCCAACTTTCATGGACATCATCGTTGAGCCCAGAACCCTGCAGCTCAGCCCAAAGGCGCCTTTCTCATCCTTTATACATGCTGTCAGAATTCAGAAACTCATATTGGCCTTTTTCTTGAAAAATCAACCAACCGTTACCGTCTCAATGTTCATAGCCGCCCCCCCAACTTCTCCCACCACAACAATTACCTTCCGCGAATGGACCTCACTTCCTCCTTCATACTCTCACGCAGCTACTCCTTCTCATCCTCCCTCTCTCCCCTCCCAATCCAAACCAAAACCCCCAAACGCCTCACCCCCACCACCACTTCCCAACCCTCCCTCCGCATTCGCGCCGTTGCCAACGCCATAAACGACCCTCCCCAACAACCGCAGGAACTTCCCAGGAACAGCCCCCAGCGTCTCCTCAAGGAGCTCGCGGAACGCAAGCGGGCCACATCCCCAAAGAAAAAATCACCCCCTAGAAGGTTCATCCTGAGGCCCCCACTAGACGACAAAAAACTCGCCGAACGGTTCCTCAACAGCCCCCAACTGTCCCTCAAATCGTTCCCCTTACTCAGCTCCTGCTTGCCCTCCACGCGCCTCAACACTTCCGACAAAACGTGGATCGACGAGTACCTTCTAGAAGCGAAGCAGGCCCTGGGGTACCCTCTGGAACCTTCGGAGGCATTGGGGGACGATAACCCCGCGAAGCAGTTGGACACTCTGCTGTACTTGGCGTTTCAGCACCCGTCATGTGCGAGGGCGAGGGCGAGGGCGAGGCACGTGAGGTGCGGGCACTCGAGGCTGTTCTTTTTGGGGCAGTATGTGTTGGAATTGGCGTTGGCGGAGTTCTTTCTGCAGAGGTATCCGAGGGAGGCGCCGGGACCGATGAGGGAGAGGGTGTTCGGGTTGATTGGGAAGAGGACACTGCCGCGGTGGATTAAGGCCGCTAGCTTGCAGAATTTGGTGTTTCCTTATGATGATATGGTTCGGCTGGTGAGGAAGGAGAGGGAGCCACCCGTCAAGTAAGCTCTCTATATGTGTTGGTTATAATTCTAGGGTACAATGTGCCTCTTTTTATGGTTCTACTATTTTGTTAGTAATTATTCACTTTAGTCCCTGAATTTGTTAGCGTTAATTATAGTAGTCCCGACTTTTGCTTTGATGCGATGGAAAAAAATAAACAAAACAACTACACATTAGGAAACATCACTCCCATGGCATCTGAGAGCATGAGATGCATAGTCTCCTTTGGCGGAACTTGCCAAAGCTTCAAGCTGTTTGCATGACGTGCACCCTGCTTAGCAAACCAGCCAGAACACTGATTCGCTTCCCTCAAAGTAGGTTGAAGCTTCACCTCCCGGTTCTTCTCCAACAGGCATCTGATATCAGAAATGATACTCCCAAACTTATGGTATGGAGTATTTGCTAACAAAATTAGCCTTAAAGCCTCCTTAGAATCTGAGTTGCATTCTAACCGCCTATCCCCTTGATCCCATGCAACTTGAAGCCTTATGTGATGGCTTTCAATTCTGCTTGAAGATTGCACGTGTGACCCAAGTGACCAGCAAAGCCAAGAATCCATTCCCCAATCTCATTATGCAACAAACCACTATACCCAGCTTGTCCCAGATTAACCACATTAGTAGTGCTGACTTAAGAAAATTTATCTTTTAAGACTATGATATTCTATTTCGTAGTCAAATTACTCCTTTTTCTTTGATAGAAAGTCAAATTACTCCTTAATATTGTATTCTCATTAGTCAAGTTAGTTTGTATTCTTGTTAGTTAAGTTAGTCCTTTTGATATACTTAATAGTGAATTTCTTAAAGTCAAGAACTATTATGGCTAACATTTACTCTTAGATTAGGATCTTTTCATGTTACTTACTAGAGGGTAACGTTATGACGTATGATAAAGGATGACACGAGAAGAAAATTAAATGGACCTTGCATGAATAATGATGACTATGTTAATAGTGTAATTACTATTGTGTTTTATTTCTCTCATGGGAGTTTGCGTTGTCTGTGAAGTTGCTTCACAATTTGAAGTTATTATAGTGCAGCTGTTGGAATACAGTGATTGATGTTAAGAACTGTAGTGCATCCAGCAGCTAGAATGTTACTAATATGGTATGCTTACATTCAGGAAAAATAAGACTATTCCCACTTTGTGAAGATTTTTTGATGGGGTCAGCTTGATTGGAATCCCATGACTCGCCAAATTGAATTGATTGATTAGGTTAGCCTAAGCATTTCTTCTCATGAATTAAGCTTGCATTTTTAGTTGCTTTTAGGATGCTAAATATATCCTTTTCTTTCCTATCTTGGTATTCTTCTTTTGGATGATATTTATCAGTAAAATGAATAAGTATGCACTGACATTTTGAACAATAGAGAATTCGGATTTGCAAATTATGTTGATGTTATTTTGGCTTCGAATTGATTAACTATCTGTGCAGGCATAGATCCTTGTACGTTGGTTTTTTTTTTGTGAGATCAATTGCCTTTGTATCTGATGCCATCTCCCTTTCAAGACCAAGAAGTTATGATTCATGAATTGTAAATAATAGACATTTGAATGGCTTACTGTCAAAAGGGTTCTAAGAAAGAAAAGCGATATATATATATATTCTTTAATTGATTTGTTGTAGAACCATCTTAATCAATTGAATTGGTCTCTGCCTGTAATCTGTTTCTGAAACGTCTTGTTCACAGAATTTCTACGTTTGTTATTCCATTTGCAGGGCTGTCTTCTGGGCTTTGTTTGGGGCAATCTATCTGTGTTTTGGTATGCCAGAAGTGTACCGTGTTCTTTTTGAAGTCTTTGGAATGGACCCGGATGCTGACTATTGCCAGCCCAAATTGCGTAGGCAACTTGAAGATGTAGATTATGTAGCTTCTGAATTTGAAGGCAAGATAAACTGGCAAGATATGGTTGCCTATAAGGCAAGCTCTACATTCCTTCTTTCATAGTGTTATTTGTTTTAACATAGTTAGCATGTAAAGACCTAGCTCCATTATAAATTCAAATGTGTTTATATGCACTATCGCCAAATAGGCAAGGAAAATTCCTGGCCAACTATATAAATCGCATATGTTACTATTAGGAGACAAAGCAATGATGTTTACTGTTCTGCATTCAGGCTCCTGCAGATGCCCTGTTTGTTCATCCGCGGTTATTCAGAGCTTGTGTTCCCCCAGGCATGCATCGGTTCAGAGGAAATATATGGGATTATGATTCCAAACCCCAGGTTATGCAAACCCTCGGATATCCGGTAGAAATGAATGATAGAGTTCCAGAAATTACCGAAGCCAGGAACATAGAGCTTGGACTTGGGTTGCAGGTAGCTCTACTTTTGCCTCTCATTTTGCTTTTCCTTTAGACCTATCAGGCTACCACATACATATAGCTGACTTGGCATACCAAGGTTTGGCTACCTTTTGATGAAAATAACCCTGCTTCTACTTCTCCCTTCTTGGGATTCACATTAAAACGGCCTCGAAGCTGTTTAATGAGGGATAAACTGTTAGAATTGGTCAGAGGTGCAGTTTTTATCAAACGTGTATGCTTGCTAATGATTCTGTGGAAATTAGGAAAGCTAAATGTAAAAGGAAAGAAAAATATTGGGATATTGGTTCAACAAATTTGATAATGAATTAGTAATGCTGTGTGGATCATTTTGTTTTTCACCTGTTTTAGGTATTGCTCTACTGTATTTGGTTTATCTCTGTAGATTTCACCTCATTACAACAAAGACACACCATAAAGCCACCAAAATGTTAAGCATGTCTATAGTTTAATTAGGAAATATTCAACTATTCAATGTATTTTACAAGTGAAGTTGGTAAGCTTGAAGATTCCCTAGCATCTGTTCTGAGTTAGGCTTATTGAATTTCTTGTCAAATTACAGCTGTGTTTCTTGCATCCATCAAAGTACAAATTTGAGCATCCTCGATTTTGCTATGAGAGATTGGAATACCTTGGCCAAAAGATACAGGTAATTACCCTTGCTGTTGGCTACAATACTATTTGACTGCACTCTCTAGTTTCATTAAAGAAATATATCATATACTAATATTTGCTCTCGTCTTCTTCACCGCTTACCGTATAATTTATTTCATTATTATTATTATTTTTAAATATTCTTAAGGATTTGGTGCTGGCTGAAAGATTGCTGATGAAGCATTTAGATGCTCCGGGGTTGTGGCTACAAAATAGGCACCGCCGCCTTCTTATGAACAAGTATTGTGGAAGATATTTGAGGGCTAAACAACTTCACCATTTTATTGTTTATGCGGAAAGTGTTCAGGACCGGTATGAGCACCACCGGAGACTGAGAAACCCGGCCACCACAGCTGTTCAACAAGCCCTTCATGGCCTTGCATATGCTGTTTATGGGAAACGTGATGTGAGACGTCTGATGTTTGAGGTTTTTGACGTTGAGCAAATCCAGCCAAAAGCAGTGTAAATATGAAGAGATAGTAGTGAAACGAGGATAAAAGCGTTTTTCTTTTCCTCATCCTTGACCCTTGCTTTTTTGTTTTTTTACACTTGATTTAGGTTTTACCATGATATGTTTTGATCCACCTAGTTTTAGTTGATTTGCGAGTTTCTTTGAAGTTGCTCCTGTATATGTAATCATTGTATTTTATCGATTTTAAGCCTACGCCCTCGACTCCTAAAAATGCATGGAGATAGGGATACTTGTAACTACTTGTTCTACGCTCTTCATGGCCCTAGTGGAGTCTAGTTGGTCGAGTAAGTGAAAAATGGGAAAATTTAGAAGAAAAATTACCTTATACTTGCCTGTTATAGCGAGAATAGGTGAAAAACAAAATGTAACTCATTTGCTTAGCTGGTTCCTCTCCTGGTCCCTCTGACGTAGGGAACTTGCTTGTGGAATCTTTAGGGTTATAGTTATTTTACACTATGAGAATTTAGTGGCGGATAAGCGGTCAGTCCGGTCTGATTAGCCTGGTCTGCAATAGACTATTTTTAAATGTGCTAGACCGGGTTGGTCTGCATATTAAATGGGCTCATAAAAGGTTGGCTCGCATTCACACCGCATAAGCTCGCGGCCTTGTGGGCCAGTTTGCACCGCATAAGTTTTTGTTTCATTTTTTTGAACCTTCTATGATTTCTTCTGTATTCATTTTTTGGGTGTTTTTTTTTTGCTTTCAAATTTTTGGGTCTTTTTTTTTCTGCCTTTAATTTTTTGGGTCTTTTCCTTTTTCTTTCTTGCCTTCACATTTTTTGAGCTTTCTTTTTTTGCCTTAAGTTTTTTGGGCCTTCTTATTAGAGAGGAAACCCCTAATGAGTCAAGAGTGGGTCTGGGTGAATGGGCTTTAGGCTTAGCTCTCAATAAGAAAAAAAAAAATTCAAATGCGGGTTAGCAAATTGATCCGTGGGCCCAGCTTGTTTAACCTGCGGGTTAAACTGTGCGGCCTACAAAACCCGAGAAAAAAACGGACTAATAAACAGGCGGTTAGAGTGGTGTGGATTGTGGATTAAATGGACCAACCTGTGAATCGTGGCCTGTATACTTGGCTCTATGAGAATTTGATAATTTTTTTCAAAAGAATTAATTTTATGTCTCAAGTATCTTTTGAAAACCTAACATAAGCATTTGGTACATGTTTGGGAATATTTTTTTCAGAAAAATAATTGTTTGTTTTAAAAAAAAATTCTCAGAAGCTTTTGATTGATGGTGTATGCTACCATACATCTTATTAAGTAAGGTGTATGGCACTCCTTGTGATCTCATAATAGAAATTATAGGATATATTGATACATCAAACAACATGTGATAATCATAATAGTTCTACAGTTTAGTCAAACTCTAGAAGTGATTAGATTTTATTTATGTGATGCTCCAAAAGATTTTATATAATTTTAGGATCATAATGGTAAAATATTTTAAAAAATTCTATTTAATTTTAGAGTCATATAAATAAATTTTGGATATTTTTAAAATATATTTAATGAAAATTTTCAATTTAAAAGTGACTAAATTTTATTTGTGAGATACCAAAAAATTTCATTTAATTGCATAATCATATAAATAAAATCTAATTATTTTTAAAATACATTTAAATATATTTTTAAAGTAAGACTAAATTAAAGAATTATTATAATATAAATATATTATTTGATGTACCAATACCTCCCATGGCCTTTGCCATGAGATCATAGGGAGTGCCACAGCACAAGCCTTGCTTATAAATTATTTTGAATCTAAAATAATAACTTAATCTAAATCTAAAGTTCTTGAGAATTGATATTCCATCCGCTTTCTCCATGCATATATTACAGCCATGTATTGACATGAAAAGCCTCTGAAAACAGGTTTTTACATGCTTGTGCGAAGCTGCTATGAAGTTTTTGGTGCATACGAACCTATCTTGTCAGTATATTTTTTAACCTGTGCTCTGTGGGTACAAAATTTAATTTACCATGGATGTACTTTGATATTATAAACCAAGAAAACTTCTGGATCTGTACGGCAGCTAACAAGTTGAGCGAGCTCGCATTCGTTCGGCCCAAGCCAAGCATATGCGGCTTTTTTACTGGTATAAAATAAAAAAAAATATCAAGTAGTGATTTCATATTATTTTTAAAATATATATATTTTTTAACATTGATAAATCAATTTAAATTATATTGATTTATTATTGCCAAATTCGAGTTTAATTTAAAAACAAGAAAATTGATTTGAATTATATCGATTATTATACTATTCAAATAAATAGTACAATAACGATTATTGTACTATTTATTTAAATAGTATAATAATTAATTTAACTAATTTGATTTATTTATAATAAAATAAAATTTATAAATTATTTATTTTATTGATTTAGAATTAAAATTAGAATAAAATAATTAATACTTTTAGTTAATAAATTTTTATAATTATAATTAATTAAAAAATTGTAAATATATTTTTTTAATTTAATTATTATTAATTTTAATATTTTAGTCACAATTTTATTTTTTATTGAAAAAGTTTGATATTTGAGTTACTTAGTTTAGGATATATTTGCATGATATGGATTTTTGGCATGTATCACAAATTTATAATTTTGAGTATGATCGTTCACTGATTAGTACTTTTTTTTTAGCAGCGGTGGCGTCCTGAGATGCAGTCCCAATTCGAGAGTGTATCATCACACTCTAGAATATTGCTTTTTAGCAAGGGTTACATATTAATAGGGAGCCAATCAACTGGAGTATTTTGAAAGCAATGATATATTTAGCTTATGTGGTGAGCTTAGATCCAATTAAGCTCTTATTAGAATGTAGACAATACTATAGTCAAATAAGGAAACCTAGACTATAATAAAAGTACAATAAAAATTAAAAATTCATACAAAAACAAAAAAAATAGCCAAAATACCTTTAAATAACATTTTTTGAGACCAGAAATGATACCAATCGGCTTCGCCATTGCCACACTGACGGCCTCATCCGGGGCTTTCCGGAAAAGTATAATAATAGCAAATCAAAGTCCCGAGTAAAAAATTATAGTCATTCAAAGTTTTACCAATTATTTAATATTCATATGTGAACAATTAAAGTTACATAATTCATATATTTATGGTTTAAGATTTTATACATTAATCAAATTATGCACTTCAATAAACAATGTATTACTTGAATTATGCAATTTTGTACACACATCACGTCAATATATCCTAAGTGTTAATTTAATTGTAACTCAAATATCTAAATTTTTTTAATAAAAAATAAAATTGAGACTAAAATATTAAAATTAATAATAATTAAATTAAAAATTTATGTATAATTTTTTAATTAATTATCATTATAAAAATTTATTAACCAAAATTATTAATTATCTTATTTTAATTCTAAATTAATAAAATAAATAATTTATAAATTTTATTTTATTATAAATAAATCAATTTAAATTAAATCAATTATTATAATATTTAAATGAATAGTATAATAATCGATGGAGCTTAAATCGATTATTGCACTATTTATTTGAATAGCATAATAATCGATAAAATCCAAATTGATTTTCTTGTTTTTAAACCTGAAATTTGACAATAATAAATTGATGTAACCTAAATCGATTTATTATTGTTACAAAAAAAAAAGAATATTTTAAAAAAATAATATGAAATCAATATATATAGGTATATAATATTTTTTTTATTTTATATCAGTAAAAATGCCCATACAAAGCTCACTTCGAAATTGGGTATTTTTTTTTTTGAATAAATACCGTTTTTAATTTTAATATTTTAAAATTATATTAATTTAATTTTAAAGTAATTTTTTATATTAATTTAATCTGTATTAATCATTTGTTGAAAATTTTAATTTTATAAAAAAAATTTAAAATTAAATTAATGTCAGAATTTAAAATATTAAAATTAAATTAATATCAAAATTAAATTGTTATTAAAATATTTTTTTAAATCCAATTATTACCAACTTTAAAATATTAAAAATAAATTCATGTAAATTTTTTTAAAGAATTAAATTAATATTAATTTTAAAATACCAAGACTAAAAAATTATTTACTTTTATTTTACGCACCAAAAACCAAAACTACCAAAACGGCATGGACGGTCATCGGACCGTGTATACGCAGCTTTATTGGGTTTGTTGTTGCAAAGCAAGAAGGAGAGAGAGAGAGAGAGAGAGAGAGGTTGACCTGTTTCTCAACCCTTAGCAATTCCCCAAAAATTTACTGTAAATACTCGGAAGGGGTGAGTATTATCTCCTTTTTTGACTTATAAAAGATAAATAAATAAAAATAGAGAGAGAAAAATGTAAAAAGTATGTGTAAAAAGATTCGGTACACCCGCGTCAAGTATGCGCACGAGCCACCAGCACTACGCCTCCGCTTCTTGCTAGTGTGCGCCCTTGTGGCCTTGCGTGCGCCGGTTGCGCAACCCCCTAGCGTGCGCATCCCCACCCACCCCTCTCTCCAAACAACTAACACCACCATCGTCCACCACCATTCCAAAACCAATAATCGCCACAGAGCTCAGATCTCGGGTTCTTCCAATAGCACACACATGTCGAAGGCGCGTGTGTACACCGATGTCAACGTTCTCCGCCCCAAAGAGTACTGGGACTACGAGTCCCTCAACGTTCAATGGGGGTAAAGTTCCCAACCCTAATTTGTTGGTTTTCTGTTGTAGCTTGGTATGGTTGCCGAATACAATTCGCAATGAAGGGAGATTCTAGGTTTTGAATCTAATTGTGGGTGCTTTATGTCGTTTTCTTCGTTCTCCTTTTTGAATTCCAAGAGGTTAAGCAATTTCAGGTCACTTTTTATTTCCCTCGAGTTTGCACATCAATAACTAACTGAGGGATGGGAATTGTGCTGTTTATGTCGTAATTACATCCCTTTTGATTGGATCTCTTGCTATTGCCCTTTTATGTCTGTGGTATGAACGCAGAGAAGCTGAATCACGAAGTAATTCGAAGTTAATTGATGACATTTGTTCTTTGGATTCCGAAGTTAACTCTACTTATGAGCTTTTGTTTTCTGACTGAGCTAGGTTTGCTTGCAGGAGATGTATTAGCTCTAATTTTTAGTAGGCTAATGCTAGAACAACCTCCAAACTCCTCCCCACCCCAAAAACACCCCAAAAAACAACACAAAAACAAAAAAAAAAAGCCAAAAAAAAAAAAGAAGAAATAATGTTATTTATTAATTTACTTTTTGCTCTTTGCAGTGATCAAGATGATTATGAGGTTGTGAGAAAAGTGGGAAGGGGGAAGTATAGTGAGGTTTTTGAAGGCATAAATGTTAATAGCAATGAGCGATGTATAATCAAGATTCTCAAGCCTGTCAAGAAGAAGAAGGTGAGCTTTTTTTTTTGTTTTGTTTTTGTTTTTTGTTGTTTTCCCCCCACTTGGTGTTGCTTTCTATCCTTCCTTCCTTTGGGACCTGAAAACCATGAATAAAGCCAGCCAGGGTTCTTTGTCAAACTATTCTCCTAGAATCTGCTGCATAATAAGTAATTGTATTTACGCAAACAAAATTCTTGCGTGGTCTTAACAGTCTTCTTTCTGAGAAATTGGATAACTGGATTGCTCTGCACATCCTCCCTAACATAGTTGTTAAACATTTACTTGTGAAAATTAAAAAAAAAAAAAAACTTAAAATTCATCATAAGAAGAGATGATTCAATTTTTATCATAAAGATAGTAAGGAATATCAAAATAGATATAAGAAATCTATCAAATAAATAAATGAAAAAAGTCATGTAACATGATCAGCAACATTGATATCATAATCAATATTCTAATCGTGTAGCATGGTTGCCGAACCACCATGTTAGAATATAGTTGAAATTAAAATATTTTTGGAAATTGAAGTTTCAGGGGAGAAGAGGAGTTTCAAAGTTTGAACTTGATGAAATTTTCTTTTAAAGAAAGTTTCTGTTACCCTAAAATATTAGGGGTTTAGTTGAGGCATTTATGAATCTTTTCTTTTTTAAATAATATGCTATAAAAAAAAAATGTCAAATTCAGTTGAGCTGGACATGGTTTGGTTCTTGTGTTCTGCAGCAACCTGATTCTGTGAATGCCATCTTTGGAAATTGTTAGTAGAATTTTAACCAAATTTCTACCTTATGATGATTTTGAGCATGAACAAAATCAACTTTGACTCTAATTTTTTGAGTACGAAGAGGTCCTCATATTCTTGGACTTAGTAATGTATTGAAAAACCATTGTGAATGCACTAGAAGTAGTTGAAGTCTTATGTTAGCTTTATATATATATATATTTGGTTCTATGATTTTTCATTTACTATACCATTTTAGTTCTTCTGAGAATTTTGTCTTACCTTCTGAGATCTTCAATATCATTTTGCAGATTAAAAGAGAGATAAAAATACTTCAGAACCTTTGTGGGGGCCCAAATGTTGTCAAGCTTCTTGATATTGTTAGAGATCAACACTCTAAAACTCCGAGCTTAATATTTGAGTATGTCAACAGTACAGATTTTAAAGTTTTGTATCCAACCTTGACTGATTATGACATACGCTATTACATATATGAGCTTCTAAAGGTAATGTGATCCTTCAATCTCACTGTGGTATGCTTGGACTGCTGCTCTGTGTCCTCTCCATAATCAAATATATTTTTCTTTAGAAATAATTGGAGTATCTTTGTGTTGGATAAGGCTTCTTATATGAATTTTGCATTTGGTTCATGTGTTTAGGCTATTGCATCACGAAAATTATTACTTCATATTTGTTCAAATATGTGTCGAGGACCTTTCTTTATTACATTAAGCATAAGTTTTAAATTGCAGGCCTTGGATTACTGCCATTCACAAGGCATAATGCATAGAGATGTCAAGCCTCATAATGTTATGATAGATCATGAATTACGAAAACTTCGTTTGATAGATTGGGGTCTTGCTGAATTTTATCATCCTGGAAAGGAGTATAATGTCCGTGTGGCTTCAAGGTAATGTTCTCTGACCAATTCACTGTGGTCTCAGCTCTATTCCTAAAAGCAAAGATATGTAAACTCAAGGTTGCTAAAATCGTGATCTATATCATAGGATCGTATGATTTTACGATCTTGATTGCCTTTGACGATCCCAATCCCGGTGTGTAACTCGGATTGGTGGGATCATGGTGGGATTGCCAAGCTAGATAGTGAAATCGCTAGGATTGGGCGATTTTCGCGAGCTGGCTGTGTCCCTTTTTCTTGTTGAGCGGCGGCGCCATTTCTTCCATTATCCAACCTATTTCAGCCCACAACAAGAAGAGGGAAGGAAGAAGGAAACAGAGTCTGCCGGCGGTGAACAAATCCAGAAGCAATGGCGGCCAGTAGTGAAATGGTTGGAACAGAGGTAGAGATCAAGAGAGGGACAGAGGGTGTGCAGACGCCAGCCACAAATAGAGGATGGATTCCTCGTGTTTAGTCTGCTCCCTTTAGGGCTTTTTTTTTTTTAATTCTTCTTTTATTCTTTCTATCTTTTTTTTTGGCGTCTTTAAACATCAGAAGAAACAAGGCAGCCCAACAAGCCGCAGAGCCCAAAAGATCAAAAAACAAGCACAAGCCGGCTCGCTGCTGGGCTGGAAACAGAGACAAATACTAACAAGAACTTTTCTTATGTTTAGGCATATTTTTTTTTGTGCTGAACCTTTTTGTGGGTGGAATGTGAGTTTGTTTGGGCAGGTTGTGTTTCTTTTCTTTTCTTTATTGGGATTTTTCCTTTCTTGAAAACAAACTTTTGGGCCTTTTAAGTCTCAAACATAAAAAAAAAAAAAAAAACTGTTTGGGTTGGGTTTGTTTCTTTTCTTTTCTTCTTTTTTCGCTTAATCACACACACACACACACACACACACACACATACATACATATATATATATATATATATATATATATATATATACATATATATATATATATATACATATATATATTGTTGGTAGGATCTTACAATCTGTATTATGATTCCACATTTTACGTTTTTGTGTTCCCCTTCCGATCCTACATAGGATCTCGATCATGACAACCTTGTGTAAACTGGATGAGCCTGAGTGTATTAATATCAAAATTAGTAAGGCATGATTAGCATGTTTAAGCATGAAATTTTTCAATATGAGCAGGTTACTGGAATTCTTGTATGCCAAGTATTGGTATATCCATAAACATCGTACTGAAGATGTGGAAACATGAACCAACAGTACATCACTAATTTAAAAGTTCGCACTACTTCAATCAATTTTCTTAACTAAATTGAGGGTCTGGAAGTTATTCCTTTCTTGGTTATATGGCTTCTACTAAACATAGTGGCTAAATATGACTTACAAATTCTAGTATTAATTCACCTGCGCTTGAATAAGTCACCTATTTAATATTAAGATTCTCAATTCGATTGGCTCCCCCCTCCCCCCCCCCCCCCAAAAATAAGTTTCTACCCTAGCTTTTTGTTACAGTCTCTCCTATAATATTTTGCGAGCTATTACATTTTAAGCCACATTGTTTGTTTAATCTTATTGTTCAATTTTTTTTTTTTGTTCTTGTTCCTTTACTGGCATTTGAACCTGGTTCATCACAGAATTGTTCTCCAGCAATTGTAGTAGAGGCCAGGAATGCCAGTTGTTCAAATTTTATAAACAATGAATAGATCGTTCTTTCTTAAGCTTATGTAGTACACTACTTTATCCCTAACCATGCACTGTAGAATACTTGTAAAAGAGTAATGTGCAACGGTGTTGTTTAATGGCACAAGCCGAGCAGTTCAGGCCTATTTTCCCCCCTACGCTGAAGCTGTTTGACTATTATGATGTGGGCCTGATGCAGCAGGCTAATGTGCTATGTGCTAAAAGTGACCACATTTTTTAGAATTAAGAATGAATGCACCAGAGAAAGTTGGGATAGCATCCATTGTGCAAAAGATGATAAAATCCTGCCTTAAGTGGTTTGGTCATGTTGAGAAGACCTTAGTCCAAAATAAGAAGAGTATATTAGATAGAGGGTAGCTCCCAATATGTAAGGGTAAAGACCAATAGAAATTATCGATGAAATCATTTAAAAGGACTTAAATTTTAATGACTTGTCTACAGATTTGTTTATAGGACATAATAGCATCATTTGATCCATGTAATCAACCCCGCCTGGTGGGAAAAGGCTTAGTTGTTGTTGTTTGTTAAATAACCTTAATTTCCTCATTTAATTGCATTTCCTGCTAAGCTATTTAAAGGGATCTTCGATTCTATTAGGCATATCCAAATATATTAAAAGCACAAAAATCAGTCATTTGTTGCCATTTGTGAGGGCTGTTAGGCAGAAGTGACAAGCAAGAAGCAATGGTTGTTCGAAGAGCACATGGCTGGAAAAAAGTACTAAGGGTTTGAAGCAGGTTTAGTGGTTGTCTGGTGCATTTCTCCCAGCTATCTTTTCTCTTTTGTGTCTTTTTCAGCCAAAACATATTCATGCCCTTTTGTCTTGTCTCATGAAGTTCTTGCAACTCTTAATAGTAGCATGTTTCAGGTTCCTAGGCTTCTATTTGGTTTATAGTCAGATAAACATTCTTTGCTCCTTTCTAGGAAAACATTAATTTGTCACAATTCCTTTTTTATTTTGTTTTTCATTTGCTTTACATTTGTTAGCTAGAAATAAACTTGACAACAGAAAAATGATGTCTAAATTTTCCTGGATATTGCAATGTGAGGATGAATTTTGGTTTCTCAAGTTCTTAATCGACACTAACCAACAGAATGTCATGTGCTTTGCCTTTGTTTCTCAGATACTTTAAGGGCCCTGAACTTCTAGCTGATTTACAAGACTATGACTACTCATTAGACATGTGGAGCCTTGGCTGCATGTTTGCTGGAATGGTGAGAATTATAGCTTCAGGTTACAGATTACTGGTTATATGTGGCACCCTTGGTGCTATTTGTATATGAAGTCTAATTTGAAATATGCATGTGTAAAGTCGTATACTTCTGGGTTATGATTTGTGCATTGTACTTCATGTAGATATTTCGCAAGGAGCCTTTCTTTTATGGTCATGACAACCATGATCAGCTTGTCAAAATAGCTAAGGTAACATTCATGGTGGTTTGCATATGTATTAAAATTACAAAATTATCATGTTGCTGCTGTACAATTTAATGTCATGTTCTGGTTTCAGAATATAATATCTTGTCTGGGTAATCAAAGTATCCCTAAGTCATTTCATGTTGTTTAGCATGCTAAGAGATTCATTTCTAAATGAGTTGCCCCCTCCTAATGATCTTTTGCATAGATACATTTCTTTCCAGATCTGAAGGTTTTATTTTCTTTTCATTTTTGTATGTGATCTACAGGTGCTTGGGACTGATGAACTGAATGCATATCTGAAAAAGTATCATCTGGAGCTTGATCCTCAACTTGATTCACTAGTTGGAAGGTATCATAATCTATTTGATTTTGTGCATATTTAGTTGCAAAATTGGTTTATTGCATTCACAAGTTATCATAATGTCTTCCAAGGCAATGCAATATTACCTTTCTGAGCTGTGTCCTTTGAGTTCTGCTACTTTTATTTTGACATTGTTTCGTCATGATATATATATATATATATATATATATATATATATAAAGAAGAATGCTGCTTTTGCCAATCTTTCATCATGTTTTGCTATTTCCTTCTGCAGGCACAGTCGCAAGCCCTGGTCTAAATTTATCAATGCAGATAATCAGCATCTTGTGTCTCCAGAGGTCCATTTAATGGCTGTTCCAATATGGCATTCTTAACTCACAATTAGTTTATACTGCAACTTTACAATTCTTTTGTATGTATTTTAATTATTTCAATATATTCGACATGCAGGCAATTGATTTTCTTGATAAGCTCCTTCGATATGATCACCAGGACAGGCTAACGGCAAGAGAAGCAATGGTATAAAGAGCTCATTGATTTACCGTAACATGATTCTTTTCTTGTGTAAATGTAAACACCTTAAATTGCAGAATGCTTTATGATCTTTTGAATTTGCATTTTCCTTGGTGTATATCCTGCAGGCACATCCATATTTCTCTCAGGTAAGGGCAGCAGAAAGTAGCAGAATGAGGACACAGTAACTTCATCATATTGATCGATAAAACTCTGTTCATACATGTGGGATTGTTTTATGATACCCTAACATGCGGCATGGTTGCCTTACGTTAATTATAGTTGGTTAGTTTTCTTGTGGAATGTAACAATATCAATATCTTGTTTCTCTTGAATAATTTGATAGTCGTTTAAAATCGAAATTGTATCTTAAAAAGTTGTGATTATAATCTAAGAACCTCAATTATTGCGCCCTCCCTTTTTCTATGAAGAAAATGGTGAAAAGCATGAATATATCATAGCCAGGGAACTTGTGATTAATTCCTTTTCTTTGAAGATTTCTTCCATCACTCAAGCGGTTTGCAGTCTATGAAGTTTGATTGATAGAAGCTAGACTGCTCTATCTACTAGAGGTGGTAGATTATTAGCATGCAAAGGGATAAGGTTCTTTCTTACTATGTATATTTCCCCCTCGTTTTGTGGGATCTCATCACTGTGGAGTATAAACAATCTACTTAGCCTCTACGGCTCAGATGAAGAATGATCTAATATATTTCATATCTTTTTTTTTTTTTTCAATTGGTTGGTCAAAATATTTTATACCTCGTTAATGTTGAAATTTGAATGTTGGTGTGTTAAAAATAGGTGAGTCCGGCTACGAGATGTTAGGTGATATTTGTGTAATTTTGTTTTGTTTATTTATTTATATTTGGATTTAAAAAGTGTGTAATATTAAGGGATTTTATTTTTTATATGGCATTTGGGTTGTGAATGTATCAAGAAGTGGGAGAAATTTACACCGAAATGCGATCTAATAAAATTGAAATTTTTTATTTAAGTAAAGTTGAATTTGGAAATTTTGAATTCAATTAAAAAAATATTTTATTTTTTGTTTGTAGTGAATTTTGAGTTCAGCTTTACTGAAATTGAAAATTCTAATTTTATTAGATTCTATATCAATATAAATTTTTCTCAAATTTTGTATTCTAGTATATTTTTCATCTAAATGTCATATAAAAAAGGAATGCCCTTATTTTTTTGGACTTGATTATTAGTTGTAATTCAAACAATTTTAGTGTACTTTTTTCTTTTTTTTTTTTAATCCCTTGTCATACACACACACCCACGTGGAGCCCCTCCCGCCGGGGGAGAGGGAGATGGGGGAGCTCCGATTCTTAGAATCGAACCCATGGTGCTGCTCTAAAGCCAATGTATCAACAATTGTTTCATAGCCTCAATTGCATTTTAGTGTACTTCTTAGAATAATGTTTGGGGGATATATAAATTTGCAACGCATACAAAAAAAGTAAAGAAAATAACAAAAATATTTAGATGATTGGTCTTATATGATCATTATTTTTTTTGTTAGATTTTTTTTTTTTGTCTAGAAAGTTATTAGTATATTACTGAAAATGCTATTAAGTAAGTTTCTTGTCATTTTTTTTTCCCAAAAAGTTACTAGCATTTTTAGCAATACGTCAGTAAGTAAAAGTTTTTTATTTTTTATTTTTTCATAAAATTATTAACGTATTGCTGAAAATATTGATAAGTAAATTATTTACCAGTGTATGCTAGTAAGTAACTTTTTGGATTAAAAAAAATATGAAAAAGAACAATGATCATGTGAGATTAACCATTTTTGTCACTTTCCTCACTTTTTCGGTATATATCACGTATGCTTCGCGATTTTGTGCGTTCTTCTATCATTACTTTTTAAGCGTCAACTTTGTATTTATCGGCGCTAGCTCAATGCACGCAGGAAAGGAAGGGAAAAAAATAAAGAGGAGAAAATGTATAAATTTGAGCATTTTCTTTTGTTTGGTTGTTTGGAGAAGTCTCACATCAATTTTTTATCTTCTCATATTTGAAAGGAAATACAAAAGTCAATATGATTGTTGGGAAATTATGATTTTATCTTTATTTTTTTAAACTTTTTACATAAAAATGATATACATGTTGTTTTATATAAATTATTTTTTTATTCACATTTTTATTTTTTCAAATTTTTTTCATTCTCTTTTCTTCTATTTTCTCTATCTAAACAAAGGATACTTTTTACCTTGTTAATCTGATACTTATTTGGGCTTTACAGCTCAAGTGTGCTCGGAAATATGCATCGTAGTAGGTGTTAAGCTGCAAATTGTCTTACATGTTGCTTAATATTTATAGGATTTCTGCGTGTTTGTTTTATATTTTGATAAACGAAAAAGTAATACTTTATCGTCGAGACACTCTTATAATAAGTGGGATTTTTTTTTCTTACTTTTATCAAAAATATTTTTGCACCTCTTATACTTTTAAAGCACATGGATATTTAGAGTGTTTATTTTATGAGTTTAATTTATATCTATTGATAGTGTAAAATTTTTTTACATTATTATCCAATCATATACTGCTAAATATACATCACTCTTATTTTCACTACTTTAAAAGTTATGTAAATAGGAAAATGTAATTGAATGACAATATAAAATAATTTTACACTATTAATGCATATAAATTAAATTCTTATTTTATAATTGGTCAACCATAATTTTGGTGTAATGTGAAAGCAAATTTTTTCATTTCTACTCATATGGTTTGAGACTAGATATTGAAATGTCACTCAATGTGATTTTTCCAAACATGTTGAACTGATTGAAACTTAATTTGCATGTTTTGAACCATGATTTGAAGTCAACCATGATTTGAGCTTGTTTGGCTTAATTGTGTGTTTGGAATGTTAAAAAATTGGAAATGATTTGATTTAGAAATCAAATTTTATGTTTGGATGTTTTAAAAATAAGAATTAAAATTATTTCTAATTACCATGGGATTTAATTACTTTCTATTTGAAATCCTATTAAAATTGAAAGGATTTGATGAGAATTGATTTGATTTTAAAATTTAAGTACAAATCAAATCAAATCAATTCCATTCTTAATCATTCCAAATACACTCAAATATATTATAAATATAAGAATTGATTTCTAAATCAATTCAAATCCTATTTTTACACAATTATTCTAAACATAAAATTTAATTTATAAATCAAATCAATTCAAATCAATTCAATTTAAATCAAATCAATTCCAAAATTTAGTTAATCCAAACACACTATAAGAGAAGAACGAAAAAATTTGTGCTTTCCAATGCAAGTTCCTGAATTCCAAAGTAATTTTTGTGAAAAGAGGTTTTAAATTTCTTCCACCAAAATCGATTTTGGTGGCTACCGAATCATGCACTGAGTTGGGACTGGTGGAAAAATTTTCATATTTATATAATGCGATGAAGATCACTAGGAAAGGGCTGCAAGGTACGATTACCGTAGAGGTGAAGATCACCATATCTCTTGCTTTTGCATGTTTGGAAAATGAGGGAAATAAATATTAGAATAAAACTTCAAATTAATCCTCAAAATAATTGTGAAACATTAACGTGGTAATTCAAAAATTTGTGATATTAATTTAATTTTTAAAAGATTAATTTTTATTTCATTTTAATCCAAATATTAGTTTGTGTGAAGAAAATGTTAATTATATGTCATATTATGTGATGATATATCACATTATCTACTGAGATAAATTTGATATTAATCCTCACAAGAGTTGTATAATATCAATTTAATCTTTGGAAGATTTATTTTTATTTCTTTTAAGAACTAAATTAATATCCTATAATTCTTTTTAAAATCAATTTGATGTCCATTTTGATAAATAACATAGAATTTAATTTAAATATACTGATTTCAACCAATAAAAATAATAAAAAATACCAACTCATATAAATAATTACCCATTATAATAAGGGATCCACCATAATTTCTCACTTTTCCCTATTTCTATTGGTTCATAGTATAAAACTATTTTACACTGTCAATACATACTAATTAAACTCAATAACATATCACATAATCACATAACATATCATATCATCACATAAAATAACACATCAAACAAAGATTAGTTATTTGTTTTACCAAGGCTAAAATTTAAACTAATATAAACTAAAAATTAATCTTTCTTTCAAAGTTCAAATTAATATTATAAATCTTTTAAAAATCAAATTAATATTTCACAACTTATTCAAAGACCTAAAATTTTACGTCTTTTTTTGTGCAAAAAAAAAAATATGATTCGAATCTATCTAAACTGCAAAAATTAAAAACTTCTTGAGCTAATTACTGGACAGAAAAGTCACAATGACAAATGATAAAAGAAATACTTAATTTTAGAACTTTAAGTTAACAATCCCTATAAAATGTGTACCCAAAAAAAAAAGAACAATCCCTGTAATATAGGTTAAGGATTCAGACAAAAATTATCTTAATTATTAATAATTCCATAAAATTAATTTATGAAATAAAATTATAATTCTATCTATTATTTCAAATATACAAATGAAAATTAAAAATTCTAGTTTCAATGCTAAACTCTAATTTTATGTATAATTCCAAATGCCAAACGAGACTTAAATGTGTTACCTAACAAACCTTGACTTGAGGATAAAATCCAGCTGCAAAATACGTGCAAACAGAGTGAAACTCAACTCACAACACCAAACTGGAGGGTTGTAAACGATAAAACATAGCATTAATCTTTTATGTCGATGACGTTCATTCTTCTGTGAGCTTTCAAAATTGTCTAGCATCTTATGAAAAAGCCAATCCCATGCAAAACACCTACTTACCAGAGCATCCTTGAATTGTGGCGACACAATAAATTATATTTTGGGTCCAGACACAAGCTAGTTTTGTTAAGAGTCAAACACCTCATGTGTTGCAAGATTCGAATCCCATCTTTTTGTAAGACAATATTAACACTAACGATCATTAAACTGTTGCACTTTGATAAAAAAGATAAAAGTTACACACAGTTTTTTACACTTTATCAAGGGAAAAACGTACTAATTATCTTCTATCGTCTCTCCCCAGTTCCCAAAACACAAACACACAGACACATTTGATTATGGATAGATTTACAGAGGAGGCCATGATGATGCCATGTCTCCAAATATACTGCCCCCTCTATGTTCACTTTTTAAGATGAGGAAAACAAACATACAAATCCGATTTAGGGTGCTTGGCTTCAGCATGCTCCTTGCACTTTACTTCTGATGTGGTGCACATAAATGTTTGCATGCACACCTTGCACTGAAATTATAAATCACAAAATTATAATCAGTATACGGCTCAATCCTGCGGAAGTCGCTACACAAATGTAGTGAGGGAGAGAGAACTCTCTCACTGCATATGAGATCCAAAATCATCAATAGATTGGGATATCACACATCTACAATCAAGTCTTCAAAATGTGCGAAGATTTTATTTTTATCATTCTTGTAGTGTAACATTTATAGTGTATATTTCTTACTAGATAATATCTTTTCGAGACATATTGAAGTAAAATTCCTAGGTTGATATATATGATGTATTACATACAAAGTTCATGCATTGGAACAATAGAATTAGAAACAATTAGGCCCCAACAGAGTTGGTAACAGAATATACAACATGTCTAACCAAGAATCTGTCACTACTTAACTAGCATATGTTATAGTAAGCAAACAAAATACCAAACAAAGTGTGGTGAATTTCAAAAAAGAAACATCAATTACTGAATAACTACTTAGGGTATGTTTGGATGAAAGATGAAGATGGAACTCTGGTTGAGAGATGTTTCTAGCAATGGGAAGGAAATGAAAGATTACAAAATTCCTTTCCCTTGCACAATTTATACACAACAACAACCCCCACCCCCTTTCTTCCCTTCCTCTCTCTCTCCACGCTCTGACATAACCTTAAGATTTCAGGCACACATTCATGAAGTGATCTTCAATAATTTCCCGAGCATTTAAGAATTAACAATCACCTTCAATGAAGCCTGAATCACATATCTCAGGTTTGAATTTACCTAAGTTTCAAAAGCTTCTGTTATCAGGCCCAACAAACTTCTTAATAGCGTCCTAATTTTACCACATCCCTGATTGTAACAGGGGATGTAAATAAAGAACATAAATGATAACACCCACGCCGGGGAAAAAAATAAAAGAAAAAAGAAAAACGTAATGGAAAACCCAAAAAAAAAAAAGGGGTCCAGGGTCCAAAGAAGGAACAATGCACTTAGCAGAACTCTTTTTCAGCCGTAACAAAATTACTTGACATAGCAGTTCGCTGTCAGTTATGAAAAAGCACGGACTATCACGCAGTAGGCATTTAGATAACATATACTGGACATTCATACAAGACTCATAATCCACAGCAATGTATTAAATAGAGAACCCATAAATCAAATTCAATTTATATGGAAAAACAAAAAAAACAAAAACAAAAACAAAAAGAGAATAAAAAAAAACGCGGAGGACAAATATGTACCTGGATTGACATGGCTTTCTTGTTAGTTTCCAGCTGGCTTCCTGAAAAATACGAAACCAAATTCATCAAAATTCAAACAACGACACCAGATCTAACACGCGCAGTTGAAATATCTCTGAAAAACTTTTCTTAAAAATTAAAGGAATTCGAAGGAATCAAAGTCGGGCCGAGAATTCTCGGAACTAAAAGAAGCGATGAATTGAAGAATCAATCATTGATTACCTTTAGCGGCAGCCTTCTGCTTCTCGACGTTCCTCTCGCGAGCCATCTTCGACTTTTGGGCATTGCCTCCTCCCATCTCTGATCGAGAACCACCCACAAACCAAAAACCCTAACTCTTTTCTTTCCCTAAACACAACACCACCAGCCACCTACCTGCGGAAGCAGTAGCAACAAAACAATGGGTCATAAATATAGTGGGGAATGCCCCCCCGCCCTCTCTTCTCTTCTGTCCTTCTCTCTCTCTCTTCTCTCTTTTTCGTTCACACCCAATTTTGAAGGATTGCTCATAATTGTGAATTTATTTATTAATAAAGATGTGTTATTTGTATATATTTTATCTTCTATTCTAAATTGATATTTCATCTATCTATTATTAGGGTGTGAAACTCAATCAAAATAAGGTTATATACTCTTTTAATAATAAATGAATAATATATTAATATAAAATATAAAATAAATTATGTCAAAATAGAATTTTATCTAAATATATTAATAATATAAAATAATTTTATATTATTAATTAATAAAAATAATAAAAATATTAATTTATATAAATAATTATTTATTATAATAAAAAATTTATTATAATTTATTATTTTTTTTATTTTTATTATTTAATAATATACCAATTAAACTCGTCGAAATATTATTTTTCTTTAGTAGTGCGCTTAATAATTGACAATATTATTGGGCACTTTCGTCCGTGCAATCAATGACCATCTAACAGGTGTTAGGATCCCCAGTCTGGCATCTGTGTCAGCGCACGGATAAATTGCCACGTAATTGTTACGTGGCGGTGTGGCAGCTGGATCGCAATTGCCAATAGTCTTGCATTAATGCTCATACGCCTATTGTGGGTTTTCCTTTGCTTTTTTCCCCAAAATTCTTGATAGTGTTTGACTTTTTTGCACTCCATTAACGGTTTGGATGGAAGGAAGAAATTAAAAAAAAAAATTTAAGTAAAATAAAATAAAATAAAATTATATTTTTTAAAAAAATAAAAAATAAAAAAATAGTTTTTTATTATAATTTATGTTAAAAAATAAAAAAATAATATTATTAAATAATAAAAAATATTATGTAATTATTATTTAATATTTTATTTAAAATAAAATATTGATAACAAATTTTTTTTTAAATTTTACATAATTTATATTTTAGATATTTTTTTATATTTATTTTTAATAATATAATAATAAAAAAATAAAATTATTTAGATAAATTTTTTAAAAATATTAATTTTTGAAAAAAAATAAAAGAGGGAGGATCCACACAACACCTTCAATGATATTGTCTACTCTATGACCCTCCCTCTCTCCATCATGCTGTCGCTCGCTCACTCTGCAACAATGAGGGTAAAATGGAAAAGTAAAAAATTCTACCCCTCTCTCCACCAATTGCTGTCCGGAAGTGGAAGATAAAAAAAATCGCTACTGTTTATACGAGTCCCACGTATTATCATACACTATTCAATCTTTTTTCTATAATTTTTTCTTCCAATCAAACAAAATAAATTTATCATTTTTCTTCCTATTTCTTTTCTTTCCTTCTCCTTCCTCCCAAAATTACTTCAACCAAACACACTCTAAATCAATAAAAGGTAAATTCTTTTTTTTTTTTGGATAATGAATAAAAGGCAAATTCTAAAACCACTATTCTTAAAGAAGTGTTGTTTTTAAATGTATAATATATAAATTAAAAAAAACAAATAAATAAATAAAAAAAATATTAAATAATTTAAACATACTTTATAAAAGGATTTTACTAATTAATTTCCTAAGGGAACTCGATAAAAAATTAAAACAAGAAAATTTTGAAAATTTAAATATATTCAATACATTAAAAACTTAGAAATATTATCTTTCTGTGATATTGGTGACATTGAAATTTAACATATGTTTTATACAAATTATCTAAGTTCTTCACCATTAATATTATAGCTTATAACTACTTTCATATTTTAAACCCACTTATTTTCTCTCTTACTTAAATAACCTTCTTAGTCATTTATTCAATAAGGGTAAAACAAGAAAAAAAAATTAATATTTTCTAAAAGAATAGATAATTATAGAAAAGCTAAGTTTTGAAGGTGGATATTTATTTGAGAATAGAGATAGTATTATTTTAAAAAGTATTATTACTACTGTGCATTTAATTTTTATTTAATGAGGTAGTAACAATTATATCATATTAAAAATAAAATTTTTTAATATATTCTCTTACGAGTTTCATATTTGTCATCACCTTTTTATCAATGGTAAAAATTGAGATATGACTAAGTTAAATGATAACTAAAAATAAATATACACTATTACTAAAAAATTATATTAATTTAATATTTACATAACTAAATCTATATATATATAAAGTGTGATCACTATATATCAATTTTGGCATCCAAATCATTATGTTCAAAATAATAGAATTGTATTAAAAATAATGTCTTTTTTTAAGGGCAAAATATGTATTTTAATCTTGGAAATATTTGTGTGACATCAATTTAGTTTTTGATAGTTTTTTTATATCAAATAGATCCCTAAAAAATCAAATGTGACATTATATTAACCCTTGAAAATTTTTGACATCAAAAAGGTTATTAAAAATTAAAATATAACATCAAATAAATCTTTAAAAATTAAATAACATTACATAGTTATGGGGCGGCGCCTCCAACCAATGTCAAACTCAACTAGGGGGAGTACTCAAACAATCTTAGCTAAAGGCCAGAAATAATCCATAAATATAGGGTGAGAATCAAGGAATCAAGGATTCTTAGTACAGTTAAAGGAAACGCTTTCTGAAAAAAGATTGGTTAATGGGTTTCCAGCTGCGTAAATCTGTAGAAACATTTTGCTATGGCAATATCATTCCATAGTAATGAAATTCACTTGAAAATAGATGCACTTGCATGGTTGAATATGTCGGAGTAAGGCAATCATATAAACAGTAGAAAATTTTTTCAATCCGTCATTTGGGAAGTTCTTAGCTTTGCTCTAGTGCTAGATGTTATGTTTCAATAGCTTTCTACTAACATTCATGCTCCGCTGCTCGTTTATAAGACGAAGAAATAGGAATAGATGCTAAAGTTACTATCAAGGATAAAGAGGAAGAAAAACCATACTTTTCTGGGGGTTTTCGGACACGAGAACTGCATCGTAACGGAGCTAGTTTTGGATCAAGCACTGGATTAGCAGCCATAAAGTGATTTTTAGGGGGCCTTGGAGGTGTTGATGGTTGATTTGGAATGACAGCCTTACGTTTTTGGTATACCAAGAGAGGATTTGGTGATATTGGTCCTGCAAAAGTGTTAGAAAACAATGGCAAAACAGATATGGAGGATGAGGAGAAAGTGCCACGGTTAGTTGCAAAAAAAAAAAAAAAAATATATATATATATATATATATATATATATATATATATATATATATATATATATATATATTCTTGAAAGATGACATTTCTAGAGACTCGAATCCGATGTAGATCAAGATCATAGCATAGAAAACCTTTTTGGTGGGCTGAGTAACTAAGAAAAGCAGATTTAATAGATTGAGCTATGAGCTTGGTGCGTTCTTGTGAGGGAAGATGGATATAACAAACACAACTAAAGGTGCGTAGATTAGAATAAGTAAGTGGGTGACCAAATAACCGTGAGAAAGGAGAATCATTGTTTAATGATGGAGAATGTAAGCGGTTAATAAGGTGGACAACAGTGGAGAGAGCTTCACACCAAAATCGAGATGGCACAAAAGATTCCAACATAATGGTACAGACAACATCAAGAAAATGGCAGTTTTTCCTTTCATCTACCCCATTTTGTTGGGCAGTGGAAAGACATGACCTTTGAGATAAAATACCATTTGTTTGTAAGAATTCTTGGAATAAATAAGATGTGTACTCCTCCCCATTGTCAGATTGAAGAATTTTAATTTTTGAAGAAAATTGGGTTTGAATATAGGTAGGAAAAAAATTGAAAGCAGAGAATACTTCATCTTTGGAGCACAAAAAATAGACCCATGTGAAACAACTATAGTCGTCAATAAAAATGACATACTACTTATAATTAGCATGAGATATAACAGCTTCCATCCCCCATAAATCACTATGAATCATATCAAAAGCCTATCTTACATTTGATTGATGAGTTGGAAATGGTAGAATTTTATTTTCACTAAGTTTACAAGAATTGCAATCAAATTGAACAGCACTAAGAGATGAGGACTCTTTGTTACCAAGAACACTAGATTTCAACAAGTCATGAAGTACAGTTGAGTTTGGATGTCCAAGATGCTTATGTCATATTTTGAAATTAACAGTAGCAGAATTATAAGAAATAAAAGGCAGGAAGAACATGGATACACTGAGAAATAAAGGTGAAAAAGACATCCAACTTTAGGCAGACATCCAACTTTAGACCCCTTCGTGATCATCTTCCCTGAGTGTTGATCCTGCACAAGATAACTAGATTTTGAGAATTCAACTCGGCAATCATTGTCAACTAACTGACCGACAGAAATAAGGTTACTAGTGAGATCAGGTGAAACAAAGACATCAATTAAAGATGAAGAAACATCACCAATTGCTGTGATAGGCAAATGGTTTCTATCAGCTGTATAAATTTTGAGATTTCCAAAATATTTGGTGACATTTGTAAGGGTTTCAACATTGTTAGTCATATGATTGGATGCCCCAAAGTCAAAATACAAGGAGAAAAGGCAGAAGAAGGTTTACCTTAGAGTCCTAAAGTAGAAAATGCTGAAATTATCATTTGTTGAACAATTTCAGAGGTCAACGTTTGAACAAAGGCAAGAGCATTATGCTGCACATTTGCTATATCCACAAAACTAAAAGCAATAGAAGAACCAACCAAGGTAGTAAAGACTATTGTAGTTTTCTTGGGTGGTCTTATTAGACATCCTTTAATTATATGACCATCTCTTTTGTTGTAATTGTTGACTTTTTTAGGACAGTTTGAAACAAAATGTCCAAATCCTTTGCAATAGAAACTTTGAATAGCGCTCATGCCCTATCCTCTAGGCTTGCCTTGTACAGTGTATGCAACCAGAAGAAGTGGATTTGCATTGTTCCATGGTTGTTTGAGTAACGAGATGTTTTTCACGAAGGAGTTCATTGAGGCATGCATCTAAGGAGGGCATAGTAGCTCTATTCATGATATTAGACTAAATGCCTTCTAAATTAGATCTCAATTTCATAAAAATTTGATCTCATTTAGTAGTTTCATGAACTGTTTGCACTGAAGTAACACCTTCAGCTAACAAATTTTCGTAGACAATGTCAATGTATTCCATCCAAAAATTCATGAAATAAGAATAGAATTCAAAAATTGAGATACTGTCATGTTGAGAAATGACGATTTCATGTTCAAGTTAGAACCTTTGAGCAATATTATTCTGTCTATATATTTTCTTTAGGTAGGCCCACATCTTGGCTGCAATGTTGAACGGTCTAAGATTGAGAATAATATTGGGACCAATAAAGCCTATGATCCATGCCATGACTTGAGCATCTTAGACTTTTCACTTGGCATATTCATCCTTCTATTTCTCTTTGGCAAGAGCAAGACTGCTACCATCAACATGACCCCAAAGGTCCTTACTTTTGACAAATATCTGGAACTGGAATGCCTAGGTTGAGTAGTTCTTGCCACTAAGACGAACCAGTAAGACATCATACTTTTCAATAGACATGAGATTAAGGAAAAATGGTCACAAAGAACTAAGTCTGGACAAGGGGCAAATCGCAAAAAGGACAAGAAACAAAAGGAACTTAGTCTGGACAAGGACAAACTTGAGACAAAAGAGACGAGGCTAGGAATTTCTGGCCAAGCTAGGATAGGATCGCAACCCAAACTAATACCACGTTAAACCCTGAAAAATGTAGGTCGAAACTGTGTGTTCTCCTGCTAGAGAATTTTGATATAAATAGTGTAATACAATCCAATTTTCAGCCCTAAAAAATAGTTAAACTGTTATAAATTCTATCCTACAACTGTCCTATTCTATTTAAGGAGATAATAACATAATCACATAATTACAACTATACAATCACACAAGATCTGTTGGTCTAAATGGCCAAATATTTTGCCAGTAATGTTCTGCTAATAATAACCAATATTCTGCCAATCAATTCCATTGACATGGATAACATGAAAATTTGCACACTTGCTATGCAATTTCGGCATCTTATCAAAATTTTCCCTTCAAGATTCATCTAACCGTAAAAATCAAATTGTACAGCAGATAATGATCTTACAAAAGAGATAGAAGTAAGACGATCAATTTAAGAATTTGAAGCTAATCATCCTGTTCTTGATCCCTTATCCACTTTGTAGCCACCCACTTCTCCCCTTTGATCACGGGGCAGCTCCCATGGAGTGATGTCTGCCAAAGAAAACATGCACGAATCAAACAACCAGAATTCAGTTTTGCACAAACACGAGTCTATTAACCAAATAAGAAACTGGCATAAAGTATAACCACTCGTTTCTGCACAGCTTATAGAACATATTGTCTACAAATTTCGACATACAGGAAATACATGAAACCACCTTTTATTTGTTAACCTTATGATAACTGTTGAATGATCTTCTCCCTTTTATGTATGGTATATGCGGAAAACTTTGTTGCACAACAGCTTTTTGCCACAAAACCTTAAATTTTTGGTCAAAAAATGAACACCCCTGGTATATATTGTAGAATTCAGGCTTTATTATTGCCTGAGGAGCCACTCAGAGACACGTGATAAGTATAGAACCTATGTCCACATTAAGGGACGAGATCCCAGTCTTCACATTATGTCTTTTGGGTTGTTAATTTGGCCTTAACAAAACGACAACCAAACAAGTTAAAACTGATAAGAATAGTACTTACCGTATCAATTGTACCATTCGGAAACAATGAATAAAATAAAAGTCCATCCCCCTGGCGTGGCCTTACTTTTAAACCAATGCAGCTCTCATAACCATAGCTACCGTCCATGTTCAAGCCACTCTGCAGAATAATAATGCGCTAACTACTTTGGGAAAAAATGTGAAGTATGAGAATCAAGATGCAATGAGAAAGTTGGTTTTACCTCAAATGGAAACATTGTCTCCCCACCTTCCTCAACATTAGTTAAATACAGCAAAAATGAAGCCATCTGCATGGTTAACCAAAACTAACGTTAAGAAATGAACTCATTAAATGCGAGATGGAATTAGGCTATTTTGTAGTCAACACAGTTTATAATACACTATGCTACTGAGAGAGCTTTTGATTGAAAAATTGTTTTTGTATGTCAATTAAGTAAAACCATACATGCTATAAGACTAGTTACTTAAAAACAGAGTAAATACCCCTCTTGGTTCTCTAAAGATAAAATAGCCACTTGATGAACACAATTCTTCTGTCATATTTTTGTGTGTTTCCCTGCTCCCCCAACAAAAATTCACCATGTGTAATATTATGTGTAATTTGAAAAAGTTGGTTTTGAAAAGAATTATGGGTAATATTGTATGATATTACAGTTGTCAAACTATGAATGGGGGACAGAGAGAGAGAGAGAGAGAGAGAGAGGAAAATAGGAGAGGTGATCTCTATCCAAACTTGACTTCACATTGATCCTCTATCTACAGGTGACATAAATAATGCCATTCGTTTCATCCTTTTAACTTTTAAGGACCAATTTGATGGAACTCTAAGGACCACAAATCGACAGTGAAAGACCTCTTTGATGTACATATAATTGGAGAACCAACAATATAACACTTATATCATTAGAAGACCAAATGAACGTTTATACAAACAAACTGCACAAGTGCAAGAGCTAAAAATGTAATGAAAGCAAACTATCAAGAACACAAAAATATGATATTTAGATAAGTACAAGCAATTCAAAATGAATTAGGGCAATCACAGAGACAGTATTACTCCACATTTCAAGTACACACATGTTGAAAACTTCAATAGTTTTTAATCTTTTGAGGTTGCAAATAGCCTTTAGATGAATATCAAACTCCTTGGAAAATGTCTAGCCCTTTATGCTAGTCTATAGACATGACCACTCCATCCTTGCTGTAACTAACCACAAATTTCACCAGTAAAATGACCTACAAATCAGAACTATTTAGTTCAGACATACCCTTTGGCTCTTTTGTGGGCCATATTCAGAAGGATTGAATGCATCATAATGAGAATTATATCTCTGCCCAACCTCATAGCGTAAGATATTAAATGCCTGAAACATGGTGATTCCTCAGACAATTTAAAATCATCCTGAAAATCAGAGAGGTTTACAAATTCAACAAAATCATAAAGCACCTGAGTTGCAGATAACATAAAGCTGAAGAAGGAAATCTAGTACATCCTTCAATAGTTTAAGCACATAAAAACATAGGCCATAAATGTGATTAGACTTGTTTTCCCCTTCTGTTAAAAAATATGAAATTAAGGCTAATTAAAGACGAAGACAACAGCTCTAAACAATACCTTTAGCCTAGACAGAAGTTTAGATTACACTTATCAAAGGAAAATTTGAAAACTAGAAATTCTAAAAATCAAGGTAGGTGATATTAACTTCTCAGCATCAGTGACCTTATTCCTGCCATTGCAATGTCTTCAGTAGCTTAGGTCTTGAAAATATGGAAGACAGCCGAGATAACAGTTGGCACTCATCAGCAACATGAGGGCTATTATTGTGCTGGGTTATACAATGATAGGAACCTGGTCATTATAGAGCCAAGAGAAGTAGAAATTCTGGTACATTAATGGAACCCAAGCTGATATCAGTGTGATACCAGTATGAGTATAGAAATAAGAACAAGAAAGTAAATGATACACTGAGTATTCAAGAGACCCAGCACTCTCTCAAAGCCAATGGCCTTCCAATCCAATTTCTTCCCTCCCTCTACATATTATTTCCCTCACCTTATAACAGAATCACGTGGTATCTCCCTCCCCCACTATCTCCTGCTGACTCAGCGGGTAGTTTCACAAGACTGAGCCCCCATTCTCTCTCATCTCACATACTTATACTTAGCAATTACCACTAAGGACCACTTTATAATCCTGGGTACCCAACATACAACAATAGCGAAGACACCACCCCATGTCAGAGGCAAGTGATAACACATGTTAACCACATTGGCATCAAATATCATAGACACTAAAATTTCTCACCAACCATGAGGAACAACTTACCATTCCAAATGGTATAAATTTAGAAAGTGATTCTCTGAATTTCTGTTACCCTTCATTCATGTGTTAAACTTAAATCTTTATTGCATCAACAAAAGTTGCACCATTTTCATCAACAGACAGATATTGCTGGCCGTGGGAACTTATTTTTAAGGTTATGCAATGGTACTAGCCTTCACATATCAAAGAAGCAAGTTGGTTGTGTCTAAATCTGTTTTAGAATTTTCTGGTTTTAGGCTGCTAGCAGGCAAAATGCAAACAAAGAACAAGTTCTGCACAAAATATAGAAATGAAACCAAAACAACGACATGCCATTAAGGTGAAAATCCAGAGACCAGCAACACAGGAAGACAATCTCTTCCATTGGCCCACTTGTGCAAAAAATCTTTTCTTTTCTACTAGAGTAAGTACATTTACATCACAAAAGTAATGGACATGATTCCAGTTTTGCTACAAAGAGAATAACAGTATACTAACAGCTTTTATCATATATATAGAAATTCAAACAATCAATTAATAAAACATAAGAAAAATAATTTCATAAATCACCATTATAAGGTATCCCAAAATGCTTTTCTGCAATTAGGAGAAAGATTAAAAGGGATGTTACCTCTCCATGAGTCCTGGGAATCATCATTGCTCTAGCAATTTTCTCCTCAATGAAATCTAAAATCCCAGCTTTATCCTCAGAAGCACTGATAAACACGCCAGAGCTGTTTAAATGAAAAGAATATATAATGTCATGATATGAAATTAAGGAACTGTATGACAACCAAAATGACCTATTCTCCCATGGGCCAAATCATTTGTCCAAGGTTGCACATGCACTATACACAAGCATCCGAAATTTCGTGCTAATATCTTGGTCAAAAAGTTCAGTCCAGTTTAGAGGCAAGGGATAGATAGGGAATCAAATCAAATTGCACCAAACAACTGAGATGCTGAAAATCTCCGTCAGATGCTTAATATCATGAATTTTGGACAAGCCAATAATCTTCAACTTGGTTAGCCTATACTGATACTATGTATTTTATATAAGTTTGCTACCTTAGTCATTCCAATTGTAAATTCTTTCTCGTGACCTTTGACCTGACCAAGTCTTAGTAACCGATTTATCTAGTTTGTGATAAAGAAGTAAAGCTAACTATTCTACTTTGTTCAGTTTGTAGGGAAGCCAAAGAGTTAAGTATTCCACAGACACATACACACTACCTTGTTCTAATTCCCTTGGTATTCTCCTCTGTTTCTCCCTTGCGTAATGCCAAGGTTGATGGTTTGAGGCCAGCCTTTGCTATATCAACTATGCTTTCACATTGTTCTGCAGTTGCAAAATTAGGAAAATATAGAGCTCGAGGTTTCCAGCTCAAAACCTAAGGAACACAAGAAAAATAGATGCACTTATTTTGGCAGTCAACGCAGAAAAACTAACTCCATCCGCATATGATGAAGACTAAGAATATATCACAATCTCTTCAGCAATGACCAAAGTTAAGTCAAGTCAATCCTCCATTACAATCGTATGCTTAACACTGATCTCAGTCAAATAACTTCAAATCAACGTCTAGAAATCAAAATGAACGTAAATTCATCTAAAACAGCGATTATACGAACTAATTTCATAAATGTTGCACTAATTAAAACACAAGACATAACAGCAAACAAATCATACATAATAACAGCAAACAAATCATACATAAACAATCATGATAACCTATTAACCTCAAACGATGAAATTCCGGTTTCAAATTTCAAATGCAAACCAAAATTCACCTAAATCAGCGAAATACTCCACTATTTTTAAACATTTAATCAAAACAAGCAAGGGGGGAAAAAAGCTAGCTTCACTCACAACATTTTCAGCAAAAGATTTCGAGAGAAACAAAATTGCGCACCTGGAAAGGAATCGACGTAAGGGAATCATCACCGGACTCTCCAGCCGGTAACAGATTGTACTCCGTCGCCTCCTTCGTCGATTCCAGAAGCTTCGGTCTCGGCCTCAGGCCATGTCCGTGATCCTGCGAATTCTCACCGATCGGTTACTTTAATATTTTCCAGCAAAAAAATAAAATAAAAAATTTGGTCAAAATCTAAGAAAATGATTAGGACTTGAATAGGAGGAGGACCTGAGAGTGAGAGAGGAGCTCAGAACCGAAGAATCCAGCGAGGAAGAAGAAGATGCATACGAGGAACACGTAAGGGAACCCGAGCTTGTTCGTCCTCAGGCTCCAATTTCCTTTCACCGTTTTCGCTTTCATTTTTTTTGGGTTCTGCAGAGTTCTTTCTCCTCTCGTTGCTTGTTCTGAAGCTTAATATAAGAAGTCGCGTTGCGTGTCGTCTCACTCTCAGTGGCGTGTTGTCTTTTAAAAATGGATTTTCAGTTGGTTCCCCGTGTCCGCGTGTTCCGTTCCCGGTGAATTGATGAACATTTTCTAATGCCGGTCTTCTGTTTTTTTCCTTCTAAGTCTAGTTATTCTCCATTGGATTCGGATTTGATGTATCGCTTACGATGGTAAGGAATTCACTGACCAAGAGTCAGAACTTGAATAGTATGCCTTCGTTGCTTAGGTGGATATTGGCTGGAGCCCAACGAGAGGCTCTTCTCGAACAGCATTTTTGGGGTGAAATTTCTAATCTTATTGACTGTGTGCGCATTCCCCCCCCCCCCCCCCCCCTCCCTCTTCTTCTCTCTCTCTCTCTTCTCTTTTCTTTTTTTTTTTTTCCTTTCTTTTTTTTTCCCCTCTTGGAAGGTAGTGCATAGTGCATTGCACTCTTTGTACTAACTGTAATATGTGTGACACGATAATGTCTCCAACTCCAAATAATGATTGTTGGATTAAATTTTAAAACACCTAAATTGTTGACATAATAGAGTCCAAGTAGATAAAAAAAATATCTACAGTTTTGGACTCCTTTACAAGAAGCTTTTGAAGCCTGTTTGGCCATGACGCATATAAAAAGTTCAATTTTCAGATAAAAATGCTTTTTAAATGTTTTGATGTTTAATGGTTAAAGTGAAGAATATGCTCATAATTAGGTAGAAGCAAATTTTTACTTATCACGAAAACGTAAAATCAGAAGGAGAAAGTAAAAGAGGAATTTTTTTGTGTGTAATTTTTTTTTATATATTTTGACACTTTTTTTTTTTTCCTTATTTTTTCACTTTTTCCTTATAATTTTTTTTCTAACTTTATGAATGGGTGTTAGAGATGTTGCTCATTTAAAGTGGAACAAATAACTACTCTCAAAATAAAAACGCTATATGATATTGTTCCAAGATATGGAGTGACGCACAAAACAAACCTTGCACGACATCTCGTGTGGGAACACTACACTCATTAATTGTCCTGAGGGAAACTGGTGCTTTCTAAGGGGGAGTTTTAAAATGGTCCAGGTATCTACCTGGACATTGATGGTCTAGTTAATTATGACCAGATAGATATTGTTAAAATAAATGGAGCGGTATAGATTGTGGGTGATAAATTTAATGTATATGCACAGACTTGTCGAGCATGGACGGATATCAGGTCACCCGGTAAATCCCGAATGGAATAAAAATTTTAGGCTTTTTGAAATGACCGCATTGGACACCGTGGAAAAGTGGTGAGTAGCGTTGCTGTAATGCTAGATAGTGAATACGGTCCATTGCAACAGAAGTGGCCAAAGAACACGTGGCATGAAGCAAAGCAAAAGGAAAATGAGTGGTGCAGAAGTAGTGTGAAAAATTATGGAAAAGAAAACCGGATCGGCCAGTCTAGAAAATGGCCTAGTGTGTAATCCGGTCTTGTTAATTAAATCGGTACCCTTGAAAATCATTATCAAATTAGATTGAATAAGTGAAAATTGATGAACCGGTCCAGTTTTATCGATTTATCGGTTTGGTTGATTTGTTTTTTTTTTTTTTTGTAAAATGTTGTTTTTCTTTTTTCTTTTAAAAAAACAAGAAATATATATATACACATATATATATATATATATATATAAAATTAAAATTTTACATTTTAATTAATTAATTATATATATATATAAATAATTAAATATATATATTTTATTATATCCTAATCGATTCTTTGATTAAAATGATTGGACCTCTAAACCTTTAAACTCTTACCTTAACCGTTCCATGCCCGTTACAATTTTCTTAACCCGGTGAAAAACGCAATTTTGGCTGTGAAAAAATATGTGAGGACTCAAATTGTCAAGCAATAATTATATTTAGGCAAAAAAATTAAAAATGAAAGTAAACATTACAAGTACCGGTCTTGTTAATTAAATCGGTACCCTTGAAAATCATTATCAAATTAGATTGAATAAGTGAAAATTGATGAACCGGTCCAATTTTGTCGATTTATCGGTTTGGTTGATTTGTTTTTTTTTTTTTTTGTAAAATGTTGTTTTTCTTTTTTCTTTTAAAAAAACAAGAAATATATATATACATATATATATATAATTAAAATTTTACATTTTAATTAATTAATTATATATATAAATAATTAAATATATATATTTTATTATATCCTAATCGATTCTTTGATTAAACTGATTGGACCTCTAAACCTTTGAACTCCTACCTTAACCGTTCCATGCCCGTTACAATTTTCTTAACCCTGTGAAAAACGCAATTTTGGCTGTGAAAAGATGTGTGAGGACTCAAATTGTCAAGCAATAATTATATTTAGGCAAAAAAATTAAAAATGAAAGTAAACATTACAAGTATAAAAATGTTAATGAATATAAAACCGATCGATGATAAAAACTTTAGTTCATTTTTAGGTTAATTTATAGTTTATATTAAACTAAAGCGTAAAGAAGTATAATGCTTTTATTGCTCCATTTTATATTTTTAATATTTTTTGTTAATCTTTTTACTTACATTTTATTTTAGTATATATTTTTCTTTATTATTTTTTACTAGATATTCTAAATATTTTATTTAAACTTATTTAAAATTTCTTAGTTTATGCTCATTTTATAAGAGAAAAATGGTATAGTAAAATTGATGATTCATTTTTCATTTATAGTTTTTATATGCTAATTATTGTAGTGAGAAGATGGATTCAATTGCATAATAAAAAAACTAATGGAATCCTTCACTTAAGAAAATAGGCATCCTATAAAACCATAAACTCTGAGGGTATGTTTGGTATGGTATATTAGATATGATAGGATAAGGTAATATAATACGTTATGACCTTATCTGTTGTTTGGTGCAGTTAACGTATTGTATAAGTTTATCCATCAAACCTCCCTTATATGTCAAAATAATGAATAACTTAATATAGCCTAAGGAGGTCATATTAGGCTTGATTAGCTTTTAATATATAAGAATTCTTTCACTTTTTTATTTTTTAATATATTTTATTAAAATAAAAATAATTATTAAATAAATAATAAAAAATAAAAATCATAAAATAAAAAATAATATTATTTAATAAAGAATTGAATAATAAATATATATTATTAAAAAATAATAATTATAAAATAACTATTCAAACTAATATAAAAATATAAATTTAATTATATATAATAAAAAAATACAACCAAATATAAGAATATGATATTAGACTTACTTGGATTTTGATATATAAAAACTCCCTTATTATTTCTCTCTCTCTCACTCATATTTTTTATATTATGAAAAAAATATTAAAAATAAATAAATAATTTTTAATATAAAATTATATTTATATATCATAAACAATTGCTAAAATAATTGTAATAAATATTTAAACAATTATATTAATTTTTAAATTTTAAATTTAATATTCAAAAATTGTATTTATTATAATCTCTTTTTCTAGTTATATTATATATAATACAATATCTTATACAGTGACATACCAAATACTGCAAGTATTAAATTTTATCAGCCTTTATACTATCAGCCCTTATCCTATCAGGCCTTATACTATCAAGCATGCCGAACGGGCCCTAAATTTGAAACCATAAATCCTATGCAATGTATATTCTAGCACTTAACTCAAACATGTACAAATATCTTGCCTATTCTGGCAAGATAAGATATAATAGTATAAGATCTGATTACATAAGACCTAACAAAATTTTAATATTATGTAGTATTTTATATGTCACTATATAAAATATTATATTATATAAGATAATATTATTCTTCCACTAACACAAATAAGGATTAGCTGAATAACCCTTAGATAATTTTGGTGGGATCCACATACAATGGACGTTATTGATTCAAGGGTGAAAAATCCTCCACTTTCTCACTTTATAATCATTCTCACTTTAGATGATCCAAATCCCACAAGTAACTCTAATCAAAAGTAAAAATCTAATATAATAAAAATGTAACATTTATTAATCATAAATTAACAAATAAAATATTTTTTTATTTTTGTACAAAAAAAGTGACAAAAGGGTTCGAGTTATCTGCACGATACCACAACAACGGAGATGGGTAGATTTTAGAACACGAAGCTGATAGATCTTCCTTCTCCAATGGTGGTGTGTGTACTTGTAAGAACTCTGATACTTAAGTCAGTAAAGTAAAAAGGTACAAGAGTGTGGAATCAAAAGAAGAACTTGAATTCTCCACTTAATCTTTATATAGAGATATAAGAGACAAGAGTTCCACTTTAGGGGGATTTGAACCCCACCTTCCATGATATTCTTCATATAGTTTTATAATTTATGAAAAAAAAATACTATTTATCAAATTTATCTACTGTACATGATCATAATTACAATAATCTTGTTTTTGAAATATATATAATTTTATCCAAAACTTAGATTATATAAAACAAGTATAAATAAGGGTTATATGTTTAAATTGATCCAATATTTTAGTTATATAAACCCTTTTACATTCAAATTGTGTAACTTTCTTGTCCATCTTTCTTGTCCATCGTATGGGTAACTACACTACTATATTATTATATGTTATAATTAAAAACTAAAACTTATCAAAGTATATAAAAGAGAGAGAGCATTATGTGTTGATTATTTTTTATATTTTATTAAAGCAACAAACATTTATTTAAAAATACCATCTTTATTTAATATAAACGAAAATTGTATATAAAGAATAAATTGCCTTTATTCACTCTTTATATACTGTCTTTATGGTGACATCTCCTATGCACCTTAGTACACAAGGTCCGCCACACACCTTACCATCTAATGGCTAGGATATCATATTATATCAATATTTCTCTAACCTGTGGTGTATCATAGAGTTCTCTCAAACTCTTTATCTCCTCCCCAAACCCCACTATCTTTGATTCTCCAACCTCCATTGCTCAGCCCCAGCCTCCATTTTGTCGCTGGCAGCCCTACCAGCTGACCAATCAGATACCACAGCAATAACAACCTCAATTTCAACTACAAGGAGGACATGATCAACACAAACATCAACACTAATAATACTTATGGTCGCACACCTTCTGCTTTTGTTGCGCTTCTAATTCCAACAACAAGTGTTCTTCTCTTCCTCCATCTTCGCCGACAACAATAGTGAAGAAGAAGAGAAAGAGGTATCGGAAGCCACCAAAATCACCAAAGAAATGAGGATCGTCATCATGAAACTTTGCCTAACTCACTCTGAGTCACCACTACCAAGTCACTCCTCTAGTTCTTCTTCTTGGTGCTATTGTTGTTGATATTGTTGTTGAGTTGTGGCAAAGGTAAAAATATTATTTGATGTTTTAATACACTTCCTAATGAATTCTAATATCATGTTTCTTTTACTTGGAATTGGAAAATGAAAATCCCCAATCATCCGACGACTCTTCTATTCGTATGTCTCTACAAGTTTATGGATTGTCCAAGGGATCCCTAAATGCTAAAGCACATTTACGATTTTGAGTAAAATTGAGTAACTTATAGTTTGTATTGAAATTGCCAAGTAGAAGTAATGATTGTATGGTTGATATAACCATTTCCTTAAGTTGCAAGGGAATTTATGAAAATGTTATTGACATGATGTTTAAATAGATCTAGACATTATAATGTTAATAAGAGGATAAATGTAGTATAGTCTGGTTTTATTAAACTAGGATTAATAACAAACATGCAAAAACCAAAAAAAAAAAAAAAAGCATTACATTCTTCATACTAATAATGTGAGGGCTGTCGGCAATGAAATGGAGGTTGACGGCGTGTAGTGTAGGTTAGATAGAGAATCGAAAATGGTGGAGCTGGAAGGATAAAGAGTTTGAGAGAATTCTATGTTATATCACAAGTTGGAGAAACATTGATATACTACGATATGCTAGCTATTAGATGACAAGATGTGTGGTGTCCCTTGTGTACTAAGGTGCATAGCAGACTTCACCCTTGGCTTTATATACACTTCTGAAAAATTCTTTTCATAACCTATACATGGTTTTTCTTCCCATGGACTGACATAGGTAAGATATATCTTTTTTTTTTTATTTCATTACTCTTTTTTAATATTTTTTTATTTAAAAGAAGTAAACCCTATTGGTGCCTTCTAATAGAATATTATGATCAAAATAAAGGAAAGTTTGGTATTTTTATACACAAAAAACTAGCTAGCAACTGGGCAAAAATGGACCATCAATGATCAATGTTCAGGTACATACCTGGACCATTTAAAACTCCTTACTTTAGGGATAATCCTCTACCTATTATTCATTCCACAAAGCCTATTTGTATACTTACATTTGCAGCTTTTTATTTTTTATATGGTACTTGTGTCATTATTTTATCATAAAATGGGTTATTTTGAAGATTTACATGTGTATGGTTTTAGTTAACATAATCCGCCTTAGTAGAAGTAGTAAAATGTACTTTATTATTTTTTCTTCACTTACAAAACCTTATTGGACGTTTCTGCAAAACCTAATCCACTTTCCTACTTGCTAGAGGGCGAATTTTGGAACAAATGGGTCCACCTACAAAAACGGGTCCACTTTCCTACCTAAACTATGGCGGATTATGAGTGCACGAGAATATTTTCAAGACAGATTGCTTTTTATTGATCATTTAGTTGCAAAATATCAATCTTGACTTTTCAAGCAAAACAACAAATGTTGATTAATTCCACAAAGCCTATTTGTATACTTGCATTTGCAGCTTTTCTTGTTTTTAATATGGCACTTGGGTCATTATTTTTTTCATAATATGGTTTATTTTGAAGATTTACATGTGTATAGTTCTAGTTAATAGAATCTGTCTTGGTAGAAGTAGTAAAATGTATTTTATTATTTTTTTCCTTTACTTGCAAAAGCTTATTAGACGTTTTTGCAAGACCTGGCCCACTTTCTTGCTCGCTAGAAGGTGGATTCTGGAACAAGTAGGTCCACCTGCAAAAGTGGGTCCACTTTCCTACCTAGAGGGTGGTGGATTGTGAGTGCACGAGAAGATTTTCAAGACAAATTGCTTTTAATTGATCATTTAGTTGCAAAATGTCAATCTTGATTTTTCAAGCAAAACAGCAAATGTTGGTTAATTACTTCCAAATGTTGAACACGTAGATTGGCCCTAGATCAAGTGATTAATATAGTGCACCACTGAGCCAAAAATCCAAGTGTCTGTAGTTATGCGTGCAACAGTTGGGGTGCTTGATACTCCTTCATTTTTAATATTTAGCTATAAGCTAGGAAAATATCCTGTAAAGTACAATGTAACTATCAAGAGTGTTCAAATTTAATTTAATCCAATCAAAACTTCTAAACTAATTTAATCTAAATTGAAACTTGATCAAAACCTTAAAAGTTTGAATTGGATTCGACCTTTTTTTTTTACAAACCACATGGATTAGATCGAATTTCAATCTTAATTTTTAAAATCGATTCAATCCAATCTAAACCATATAATATTATATAATATAATTTTTTATTATTAAGTTTATACTTTTAATTGTTGTAACACCCCAGCATGAGTTACGGTTACCTGTCGATATCGGAGCTTGAAAAATTCTAAGTCTGAACCCTATGCCTCCTTGGAGGGCTATAGGATTGAGGAATTTTTTTAAGATCAAAAGTCCCGGTAATAGTTCTCTAGGCATCAATGAGCTGAAGAAGGATTTTTAACAAATTTTAGGGAATGGATAACCCTTTTGTTTTCAACCTCAAGTTTATAAAAACGCAAATTTTAGGAGAATTATACTAAAACCCAAAAATTGGATTCTGATTCCTATTGATTTTGAATTTTTAGATATTTTTATTAAATATTCCCTTATTTACATTTATATTTTAAAGTTAGAAATGTAAATAAGTCTGTGCAATATCCTGGACTTGGGAAAAGACTGCAGAAGGAGGAAACTAAGTTTTTGGAGTTGGTAATTGATTACAGAGGATCTGTAATCGATTATAGTCCTCTCTGTATGCCCATGGGTTGAAATTTTTCGCGTGGTAATCGATTACCAAAGATGATAATCAATTACTAGTTCTAGGTTTTTGGTAATCGATTATCAGCTCTTTGGCTGTGGTAATCGATTACCAGCCCTTGGTAATCGATTACCATAGGTCAATATATAAGCCGAGACGCGTCCCTTCCCCTCATTTCGCGATTTTCTTTCTCTCTCTACCCTCAAAACTCTCTCCCTTCTCTCTAAAACATATCTTCCTTCCTTCTTAAATGCAATCCTTCACATCTTTCCATCAAATTACACCATTCCCATTTACTTAAACTCAATTTCTTTCTTTAATCTCAAATTATACCCTCATCCAAAAAAATCAACACATTTGGTTTTGGAGCTTGGAGGAGGTGACACTAAGACTTCTAAAGATTTCTTCTTCCTTTTTCCTTCTAAGAGGTAATCTTCGAACTCTTTTCCTCTTCCTTTCCTTTGAATTATGAATTATTTCGCCTATAGTGAGTTCCTAGAGAACCCTAGGTTACAAAAATTAGGAATTTTCATATCTAGGAGTAAAGTAGATTAATCCGTAGTCTAAGGGACTGACCTTGAATTAAATTGTCATATTATTGATAGTATATACCACTGGAGGACTGGCTTTGGCTCTCAAGGTTCATGGGATTAGGAGTTCGCTATTGGCGTTAAGTTTGTGAGTAAATAGTTTACCCCTATCTTAGTTTTAATGTATTTTGTCTATATATATAAACATATGCAAATGATTTGGTATGTCTTAGCAATATAATTTAAATTTTGGTAGCTTATCTATTTTTACTGGTTCACATGAGACAATGACTTGATTTCAAAAAGAAAAATGCGGCAAATGTTTATTACCTTGGTTTCCTATTAAACTTTGGAAAATTTTCTTTGTTTTGAAAGGTTTTTGGATAAAAGCTTTGGACTTTTGTTCATTTTTTATTTATTAAAGTGTTAAAGCATTATTTTCTTTAAAGTTACAATTTTATTGTTTTATATAAGATGTATTGGTATGTTTTATAAGAATCTTTATTAAATGTTCTGTATAATGGAAAAGAAAGACTTGGGAAAGTCTAGGCCAAGATTTATAGGCTAACGGCAGTAGGCGTTAGCCCTTGGTGCACCTAGGATGTTGGATTTCATAGCCACTCAAGGGAGTGGTGTGTGCTTGTTATTCGCGGCTATACATATAGTGTGGTGCGTGCCTGATATTCACGGCCACTGAAAGAGTGGTGCGTGCCTGATTACAGGTTTCACACAAAGGAAAGGTCATCTAAGTGTGATTCCTGATGGATTATCCTGGAATAGATGGACTCTGTTTTTGGAAAAGAAAATTTGGATAATATTTGATTAAGATTTTTATTTTGGTTTTGTTATATATATTATTATATTGCCTTAATATCTATAAGTTTGTACATTGTCTCATGTGGGTTAGGGACATTCTATCTCTTACTGAGTTTCTCAAAACTCACCCCGTGATTATTATATCCTTTTCACATACAGGTTCAGGCTTGGCAGCCGACTCTTCTGCTCAGTTTCATTAGGTTCTTATTTTGGTGAGCCCTCAATAGTAAGGGCCCTGATTTGTAATTTTATTTTAGTTGTAATCTTAGTATGTATTTCCATAGTACTGCAAGGCAGGGTCCGGCCTTGTTCTATTTTTGTTGTTGTTATGTATTCATTCATATATATATATATTTCAACTTGTTGGAATTAAAGTTGTGTAAATGATTTATTTTCTAAAGAACTTGAGCTGTGTATTTTGGATATACGATTGTATTTATATATTTTACTATTATACTATGTGCTGAAGGGTGTACTCTGAGAATACTCGGATCCCCGATGGAAGATTGTGTTTATTTATTTTGCAGGGTAACCTTTTGTAATTAAGAAATATCCTAATTATAAAAGGGACTCTATCAAAATTTTTATAAAATTCTGAGGCGGAAGGCTTGCGTAGGGACTTGTCCCTATGCGCCGGTCATGGCCTAGGTTTGGGTCGTGACAATTATAATAATTTAAATTTATTACATACATTTTTTTTATTTATGTACAATTCTCACTTAAATAATATTTTATAAATATTAAATAAGTTATTTTAATTTTTATTTATTCATTTTATTGATTTATATTATTTTTATTTTATATTATTGTAAATTTTAAATTTTAAATTTTATTTTTTCAAAAACAAATCCAATCCAAATTGATAAAATTTGGATGGGGTTAGATTGGATTTAAAGCTTAAATCAAACCAATTTAATAAAAAATGCAATAAATTATATTGTTGAAATTGGATTTATTTTTCACTCAATTAATCCAAAACTGAACCACGAACACCCCTAACAACCACCGTCCTTTCAAGAAGAATATAATTAATCTGTTGCCAAGGGTTGCCTTATGAAAATTGAGAAGATCTATGAATACAATCCACCAAAAGAGATTCTCCTACCTCTATTCAACTTGCATTGTCCGTAAACAATGTTATAGTTGGCTTATATCCTGACAATGTATCCTTATATTCTCCCCATTCAACAATTTTCATATTATACATTCTCATTAAAAATGTTTAATATGTATGCATTCTTGAAAAATACATCTCTCCACGTGTATTATATCTTTAAATAATAAATTAATTATTATTAGTGCATCTAATATGTTAAATATATTTAAATAAGTTGTATTAATATATGTAAATAATATTGACAAAATGCAAATTAAATAAGAGTATTTATATATGTGATGCTAACCCCCACACCTTCGTGTAGAGGTTAACAAACTCTACATTTTGTCTTAGACAGAAAACTTACTTCCAATCCCTCTTTTCTAAACCAATATAATTTATGATTCTATATAATTTTGTAAGTTAGTTTTACTCACATTAACTACTATTTTAATTTTTACTCTCATCTAATTAATATCCACTATTCATTATTTCTATTTATCCAAATCATATATTAATAACTTAAAATTCAAATAATATTGTTATATGAAGATTAAAGGAGGTTAAAGGAGGTGCAACAAGAGTCTAAAGTGTTTAATGCACAGACGTTTGGGAATATTTTGAGCCGTAAGAAAAGATTAGAAGCCCGCATTCAAGATGTCCAGGGTGCATGGGAAACTTGGGACTCTTCTTCTATGGTTATTTTACTTTAGGAGCTTCAAGAGGAGTATGAGATGGTGTTGTATCAAGAGGAACTACTATGGTACCAAAAATCTAGAGAGAGGTGGGTCCGTTTTGGTGATTGTAATACAAAGTTCTACCATACTCAGATGATTGTGAGACAAAAGAGGAATAAGATCCATGGGCTATTTTTAAATAATAGGAGTTGGTCAATAGATGATGAGATTCTTTGTAACGAGGCCCTTGACTTTTACAATAAATTATTTGGCTCCATTAAGCAGATTGATCTAGGTAGGTTACAGTTGCGGTTTACTCGAAAGTTATGTTCTGATGGGTATAGTTCCCTGCTGGCACCTGTGATGAAGGAGGAGGTCAAAAGAGTTATGATGGGGATAGGATCTTTTAAAGCTCCAGTTCCTAATGTTTTTCCTCCTTTTTTCTTTAAGAATTACTGGAGTATTGTGGGTGATGACCTTTGGCATTTGGTTGCTTATTCCTTTCTTCATGGCTCAGTTTGTAACATCCTAATAAGTCCATACTACGCTTAAGTCATATTATGGAGTTTTGTTAGTTGTTACTTATGCTTGTGAAAGACTTGAGCATCATTTTTTAAACTAAGTTATGTGGAAAATAAGGTAATTTTTTTTTTGAAATACGTCGTCGCTTTGCAACATTTTGGAAAGTGATGCCTCGAGCGAGAACATAAATATGGAGAGCATGCCGTACATAAATCATAACACAATATCATAAAACATGAGAAAGATAAATAATTAGTAATCACAAATACCTCACAATACATAGCTAATCATTTCACCCATGTGAGTTCATAATGTTAACGAATACATGGAAGAAGGCTCATAGTCATGCCACTGCCCAAATACTGAAATACAAACTGAAATGACATAGTTCGTCACAAAAAGGAATATGTGAAGTTGCAGAGCAACAGTAACTACAAGTCCAAAACAACATAGTCTAGCATTCCTCATCATACGTCCGCTCTTAGTGTGAGGGATTCATGCTTCCCTCCACCGGATGTGCCATCGGAATCTGGTGACGATACGAAAAATAACTAGGGTGAGAAATGATATTTCTCAGTAGGACTCGAACCCGCCACGGAAGTGTCATCGTCATCGTCCCAGCCACTTCAGTTTTATTAATGAAAATAGTGAACATTCATAAGGTCCAATTATTAGGTTTTCGAAACATGAATATCCGAAGCAGATTCAATTTTAAGTACGTATTTTCATTGTAACAATAACATCATGATACACATAAAAGCTTATATAACAATTCATATCGTGCGTGAATATCTTGAGAGTTTCATTCTTTTCTTAGGTCGGACCAAGGTCCCTTTCATTAATTAGACTTGACTCTATCATAATTCTTTTATTTAACAACCACTAAACATAGTTGGTAATGAGCTCATACCGTAGCCATCGCCACCATAAGTTTCTGGTACTTACACTAGCTAGGTCCTTTGCTATGTCTCATGTAAACCCTTCCCCGGTACTCACACTACCTGGGTTCATTGCCATGCCTCATGGAGTTTGTGGGTGGAGGAGGTTTCTTATTACGGGCCATCTTCCTTTTCAAAGGATCATATCCTTAGTTCAATCTCTTCTTATCAAGGCTTATGATGCAAAATTATTCTAGGTCTATAAATTTTACGGAATTCTGGCAACTGACGGCTAGACCGAAGCTTCCCTAAAATTACCAAATAGAGAGTTCAATCTCACATATCATTAAGTATCATCATATCATCATCATATCAACATTATCATCATCATCATGTTGGCACATAGAGGCATACATAACACACAAAGTCTTATGAGCTTAACTTAGTAAATTTGGTTCAAGCTTTTAATTAAATTTTCCTCTTATGACGATTCTTTTATTAGGCATAGGGCCAATTTCGTCTATTATCCATTTTGAAACTTTTAAGTTGGATTATGAAGTCTTCCCATATCTTAATTTGAGGGTCTTAATGTCTTTAAGCTTGTTTCTCATTAATATTTTAAACTTAACCATAACTAGATTTACTTTTACGGTGAGGTAGTAACTTCAAATATTCATCATAATTTCATCTTTTATTATTTTGACTTGAATTTTGGTATGATTATACTTCTCTAAGTCTATTTTTAAACAAAATAAACCCCACTCAAAAATTCATTTTGTAACAGGAGATATGCATATTTTAATCTGACTGCTTAGTCTCTTAGATTCATTTCAGAATAGTGACTTGTAAGCTTTACTATGAGCATCTCACAAGGAATCTGCCAAAACTGCTTTATAAGGCTATTCCTCTATGTTTTAACTTTCTAACAAACTTGGTCCCACTCAAAAATGTTTTATATAGCTCGAGTTATTAAGATTTTTGTATAAACTGCTCAAACAGAAACACATCTGGGGACGACCCACTTTGAAAATCTCCCTCGTTTTAAGGCCAAATTTCATGCATTTTATATGTATAAAAAGCTCCATGAGTTTATTTTCATTTAAAATTAGTTTCATTGCATTTCGAGTTGTATTGAATGATTTATTGGTCGCGTAATACAAACTACCAGAATTTCCAGTTTCAATAGTTTTTGTTTCAATTAGTTTTCTTGTAAAAACATTAAGTCTTTTCCTCAAGTGACCACTTTTCTCTTCCAAACCACTTTTATGCTTTGAGATCTTGATGATAAATCAATATTTTGAGTTCTAAAGAGTTGGATTCAAAGCTATTAGAATTATCTAAGTTGTTAATTACTTTGATTAGTTTAATTGCTCATTAGACAATTTTGGTTAATTACACTTTTAAGGCGTTTTTCCTCTAAAAGAATTGTTCTCATGAATTATGTATTTAGAGTATAAGAATTAATTTATCTCAATTGATTAAGGTAAAACAATTGTCATGTACTTAATTAATAAAATTATATTACCTTAATTATATTTCTAAATTATGAATTAATGAGATTCGAATAATTAGGCTTTAATTAAAAGGTTTAGTGCATCATGATTCAATTATTGACTTGACTCGATTTACTAAGCTCTTGCTCATTGAGATTAGCTTATTAGTCCTCAGTTAATTGCTAACCCTTCTAATTGTCAAAGGACATTAAGCTAATTAGCTTAGACAAAATTGGGGATATTACACAGTTGATCCTTGTTTGGTGGAGAGTCTCATTGTACTTATTCTGAAAGGAGATACTTGGGTTCATTTGAGGAAGTTTTGGCCAATTAGTTTATATAATGTTGGTTATAAGGTGATAACTAAGGTGCTAGTGAATAAACTAAGGCCTTTTTTGTCTGAGCTTATTAAACCCTTTCAAGGAAGCTTTATTCCTAGGAGACATGTTACTGATAATGTTATTGTTGCTCAAGAGATTGTCCACTATATGTATAAAACAAAAGTCAAATGGGGTGTAGTGGCTTTCAAAATTGATCTCAAAAAGCCTATGATAGGGTCAATTAGGACTTCTTGGAATCTACCCTTCTTGATTTTGGTTTGCTGGACATTATTGTGAAGTTGGTTATGTGCTGTGTTCATTCATCTAATCTATTTATAGTGTGGAATGGCTCGAGATTGGAGGAGTTTGAGCCTACGCATGGACTTAGGCAAGGTGACCCAATGTTTCCTTGTCTTTTTGTCTTGTGCATGTAGAAACTGGCTCTATCTATTCAAGAGAAGGTTGCTGAGGAACATTGGCATCCTATTCATGTTTCCAAGGGAGGTCCAAGTATATCTCATCTTCTATTTGTGGATGATATTGTCTTATTTTGTAAAGCTAGAAATTCTAAAGTGAGGTAGTATTAGATACTCTTAGTGATTTATGTGCAACTTCTGGTCTTAAAGTCAATGTGCCTAAGTCAAGAGCTATGTGTTCTTCTAATGTGTTTAGAAGAAAAAGAGACAATTGACTAATATTTCTTCTATCCATTTTTGCTCCGATTTGGGCAAATATTTGGATTTTCGTCTTATTAAGGGGAGGGCTACTAGAGCTAATTTTGAAAGGTCTCATGCAGAAAATTAAGACCTATCTTACCTCTTGGAAAGGAAGTTTCTTAATAGATCAGGGAGAACATGTCTTGCTCAATCAATGATCACTGCTATTCCTTCTCATTTGATGCAGGCTTTACGGGTTGCTCAGAGTATTTGCACATAAATTGATAGAACTGTGAGGAGATTTATTTGGAGTAGGCATGATCGTGGTCATTGTCTTAATCTGGTTAGTTAGGAGTCTATTATTTCTTCTAAGAATCGTGGAGGTTTGGGCATTAAGGAGGCCCACTTGGTGAATATTTCACTTGTAGGGAAGTTAATTTGGAATCTCTTGTATGAGAAGGATAAGCTTTGGGTTTCAATTTTTACCCATAAATATATTAAGAATGGCAGTATTCTTATTGCTGAGCAATCCAGTAAGGCTTCTTACATTTGGAGAAGTATTGTTAGAGCTCTTAGGCATTTGAGGGAAGGGTTCCAATTTGAGCTCCAAAATGGTCAAACATTGGTTTGGCAACAAAACTAGCCAAGTTTAAGACCGTTGAAGGATAAGGTTTGATATGTCGATATTTTTTATGTTAATAAGCAGGTTAAGGATCTTTGGGTGGATGGTAGATGGTGTTTGGATGGCCTTGTTACTAATCTCCCCATGGAGGTCAAAAAGCACATTCTTTCTCTTCCTTTTTATCCAAGTTCTACTGATGACTGCTGGGTTTGGAAACACAAAATTGATGGAAATTTTTCTATGCAAGCTGCCTATAGCTGGCTTTTGGATAAAGACAGAGTTTATGATTCTACTAACATTGGAGATGGGTATGGCAGCTCCAAGTTCCGGAGAAGATCAAGTTTTTGGTTTAGTTGTGCATGCATGACACTTATTAATTTGTTAAGACACTGGTGTGGCCTTGCCTCTACTCCTGCTTGTTTGAGGTGTTCCTATGAGGTTGAGAACATTCTTCACTGCTTGAGGGTTGCCCTAATTTCTATGCAGCTTGGATGTGTCTCGGTTTCATGCATGATATTTCGTTTGCTATAAATGATGTCTCAAGTTAGTTATGTTCCAATGTGAGGAAGATGGATTCAAATTTATTCCTTGCGGCTCTTTGGTGGGTGTGGAGATGGCATAATAACATGCTGCCTAATAATGATCACTGGCCTATCCAATTGGTGATGAATAACTTCCATTGTTCACGGTTTGAGTTCAAAAGCATAATTCCAAAGGTTCATAATGTTTTGTCTGAGAATGGTAAGTGGATGCCTCCTTCCCTTGGTGTAGTCAAACTGAATGTGGATGGTAGCAATAACGAGTGCACCTACTGTAGTGGTTGTGGCAATTTGTTTAAAGTTAATTAAGGTGACTGGCTTCTGGGAGTCTCTAATAATATGCATTATGCAAATATCACTCTGGTTGAGCTTATTGCATTGAAGCAAGGTCTCATGCTTGATTGGGATCATGGTTATAGGCAGTTAATCTACGAAACTGACTGTCATGAAGCTTTTCATCTTGTGCAATTTCCTCAAACTTACCATTCTCACGTTGACTTGAGTGCCGAGCTCAATCAAATTACAAAACCGAATTACTAAAGCTTGTAGTGTAGTGTGCAACTTAGATCGTCTCCCAAAGATATTTATGCTATGTGATCAGAAAATTCAGGGGATTTTAACATCAAACACAAGATATGCTACATATGAATGCAAACAGTTAAGGTGAATTAAAACAGAATTGAGATTCCAATCCAAGAATCAAAAGGAACAATGACTACTTTATCACAAGATTCTAATTATGCACCAACACTCCAATTCAGTGGTTAATATGGAATTCAAATGACACCTCAATCCAAATCTATGCATTCAACATGAAAACCTCCATGCATCCAATTAGCACACACATTCAATTGAATTTAGAAACCTTTAGAACTCATTGAATTCATGTTAATTTCAAGCATCAATGCTAATCATTAGATCCAAATTTGAATCTAATTCATACTCTTTCAACAATTGAATTACATACATCAATCGATTAATATGCAACTAATCGAATTCTCAATCGACAATTCAGAATAAAAACCTTCAATTCAAAAACGCAATTAAGAATAGAAGAAAATAGTAGAGGAAACCAAATTGAATTATTGAATCCAAGTGAACCAATCCTCAAGAGTGTCAAAGCCTCCTTGAGTTCTTGGATCAGAAGAGAATTTACTCCTCCATGGATGAAGGTGAAAGCAAATTCAGAGATGAGAAGAGAGAAGGTTCGTAGAGGGAGAAGAGAGAAAAGAAGGAAGAGAGAAAAATATAAGTGCCAAAATTCAAATTCTATAACATGAATCCAAAAAAGCTATTTACGAATTCAGGCTACCTCTATATATACCTATGATTAGCATACTAATTATCCAATCACATTAATCCCTTCTCCCTAAGCTACATTCAAACATCTCATTTGCCTAATTTGGAATTTTGGAGGGAAAGTTATGCCTAAAACATTAAATTGGGTTCCCTAGACCCATTAGTGGACTTTAACTACATGTTTGGCCTAGAAAATGCCTTTTATTTGGATTAGTGCTCTAAAGATGAATTAAAGCCCCGGAAGGTAGCTTTCAAATGGCACCGGTTTTGCCTCAATTGGGCTCCTTTGGCCCGAGATATGGCCTAAACATTACACCCTGTTTAGGATCCATGACTGCATCCTTGAATCCAATTCCAGGCCCAATTCCAGGTCCATAGCTTGAGAATCAGCCTCTGACCTCTCATGAGAGTTGTAGGATTAACTCTCAGCTTTCCTACAAATCAAGAATCACAATCAAATGAGGTCTAGAACTCAAGTTATGATCAAAATACAAAACAGTGTTAGAATAAGCACAATGCTGGAAAAATAGAATTAAGGCTCAACCAAAACCCAATTAACAAATATGATCCAAATTAAATCAATTAAGTACAAAAGAGAGTTAATGCACTAAATATGAGGGAAAATATGCATATAAAAATGCATTTCATCACACATGCTGGATAGTTTACTTCTTGATATTCAAAGCCTAATGTGTCGTCAATGGAAGGTGACGTGTGTGCACATTCCTCGGTGTGCTAATACTTGTGGTGGCCGTTTGGCAAAGCTGAGTGTTGAAATGCATGATGAGTTATGTGTATGGAATGAGCCTCCATCTGATATCCTCCCGTTATTGCATGCGGGTATTAGAGGGGGTGTGAATCTTGTTTACTCTCTTTTTTTGTCCTTTTTCTTCATATAACCAAAAAAAAAAAATGATATAATATACAAGATTAAATACCTATACAAATTTATTTACATTAATAGTATGTTACTTTTTTATATAGATAATATATTAAAATTAAATCCTTATAACTATCCTATATTATTATTATTATAACAATTTAATTTTTTATTAAGATATCTTATTCTTATGACTATTTTTTTTAGTATTACTGTAACAACAAGTTCTTCTGAAGAATAGCTTTCAACTATCAGTTACTAATTAGTTTAATAAGTTTTATATTTCATATATTTTGATGTTATTTACATATATTATTGCAATTTTTTAAATATAATTCATATATCAGATGTACTAATAAATAACTAATTTAGTTTTTTAAGAGATGTAACCCATGTGGAGAGTTGTTTAAAAGTACATATATATTAAAAAAAATTTAATAATAATTATTTATGAGTTTTATAAAAATATTTTGTTGTCATAAGATGATTTTTCTTATAAATCTAATAGATTGAACATGTAAAATCATTTTAGGCCATGAAAAAAAGGTAGGGATTCTATATAATTTGAATAATTAGTAAAAATGTATCTATTGTTCATTAAATTTAAAATATATTATGATCTTATCTTATTAAAGAGTGAAAACATGTTCACATTAAATACAAGTTTAATTTGAAGAAGCTTTTTCTTACCTGTGCTACTTAGTGAAAATATTATCGAGAATTAATTTGGGGGTTTACTTTATACAATAGTATTCTGTAAACTTTGTTTCTTTTAATAATATTAAAGTTTTATCATTTCCTTTTCTTTCCCCTTGCCGGTCCTAGTGAGAACTACCCTCATTCTAGCCTTCTTTTAATTTTTTTGTTCTTTCCTTTTCCCTCAGCCAGTCTTGTGCAAACTACCGCCTCTTTGACTTCCTTTTAAATTTTTTGCTTGCATTATGATATATATTCATTCGCTTTAATAATTGTATACATATATTATTATTATTATTATAAGGTTATGAAGTAAGAGAAATGATTTATTATGAGAGAAAGAGGAGTAAATCTTGAATGTATAATCATACATAGATATGGTCAACATTAAAAGTTATTTAGAAGTCGTAGAATTACTTAAAAAAGCATATAACTTTATATTTTAATTTTGACCACTTATATAAGATTCAATGATTAAGATTTACTTATCTCAATCTCACAATTAATCACTCCTCTCATTTGATTTTTTTTTATATATTATATATATTATTTATTTATATATATATTTATTTATTCTTTTTTTTTCAACTTAAAAAAATTAAAGACATATGTAGTTTTTAATCTTGGCCCTTTAGAATTAAAATTCTAGCTTCGCCCTTGGTTGGCTATCAACACAAAAAATCAAACCCCATCCAAACTCTAAAGTTGTGTGCCTTTTCCTTTGCAAGGTTCTTTCATAAAGAATATCTATTTTATTTGTTAAAGATTCATGAAGCATGCCTATATATTTGTTATAATGTATATTATGAACTACTTGTTAAAACCTCAGGACATTTTGGATATCTGGCAAACCTTGGAGAACACCATTTTTACTGAGATTAGTACACCACTTTTCATCATTAGTGATGTTTAAAAGTCTCAATTAAGCCAAATAAATTAAAATAAATTATTATTTGAGTTATCTACTATGAATGTAACAATTTTATTGACACACTATTAAGATATTGATTAGAATTCTAAAGTTTTACAGGAGCACCCATAATTTATTTTTGGTTTACTGATTAAGATTACTATATTTAAATTATGAATAGTATCTACCATGATAAAAGTGTTCATTATGTTACCTCCAATAGCAAATCTAATTGTTGTCAAGGACACCTTTAATAAGCACGAGATTACTAACCATATAATGCAATTAATCAGATTATGACAAAACTAAACTAATAAATTATATAACAATATATTAATGGTGATGAAAATAATAACAAGAGCTAGAAGGAATGCCATGTGAGTGCTTGATATTCATATCTGCTAGCTTTATGGGTTGAGCAAGATAGAAGAAGTATCATAAGTGCTGGATGCAATCCGCCATGACTTAGATAGGAATACGCATGGTATCTTTTGCAGGGAGTCCTCCTGGCTTTTGCAGTTGATGATGTGATTGTTCTTTTCTTTTCTTTCCTTTTCTTTTTTTTTTTTTTAATTAAAAAAGGGGAATTAATGGTGGTTGGTGGCAGATTCTCGTATATTAATATTTTTCTACCAATTCAGACTCCTCTATAACAGGTGATGGATTTTCTAGTCAAAGTATCCCATGTAAAATAGAGGTGGAAAAATGAGCCAAATCTACTGGATTGATATGTATAATTGGCAATTTTTTGGTGAAATAGATTGTTATTTTTAATTCATAAAAAAAATTTAATCAATATAACTCGTTCCGCTTAATCTACGGGTTAAAGCGGAGCTAGGCGGATTTGGCAAATTTTTTTATTTTTTTATTTTTTTAACATAATACATACAATATTAAGTATTTTTGTTGGTGTTTATATAATATTAGTAGCCTTCATAATTTTTTTTAGACTATATTATTGATTATATTTATATTTTTATGAATTATATTATTGTCTTATTAATTATGAATTTATATTTTATTGTGAACATGATTAATTTGTAGAATGTGAATTTTTTAACATTTTTGAATTTGAATATTAGTTTATGATCTTTTTTATTGTGATTATTTTGGTTAGAAATTTCATCTTATTCTTATTGAGAATTATGATTTTTAACTATTTTAGAGTTGAGTAAATAATTTAATACTTGATTAATAAACAAAATGAGATTCTTTGTATAGATATTCTTTTATTACATTTAATTAAATTTTTTTAAAAAAATTTAGATAATTTATTTTATGTAAAAAAACATTTCTTTACTTTCTATTTTTTGGCGGGTCAACCCGCTAACTCACAACGGGGCAGGGCAGGTTGCCTGTTTGCCATTACCAATGTAGGATGGCGGGTTGCCTTTAAAATATCACATTTTCATAAATATTAATAAAATATTATATTATGGCATTAATTTTACACAAATAATATATGCACAAAAGAAAAATCTATATTTGTAGTCCAAGCTCCAAGGAATGGTGTCTTTGGTTTATAGATTGTAAATTATGATATTTTTTCTTTTTATGCTTCTGCTACAATCATAGTTTAAAATTAAATATTATATTTAAATATAATTAAATATAACTTGATCTATAATTAAATATATCAAATAATTTTAGATTAATATAAAATTTTATAAATATGATATATAAGATATAAAGATCTAATTTAATTGTGAGTTTCGTAAAAAAAATCACCAATAAAAAAATATTTAATAACATAACAATTGTTTAAAGTTATATTGGTGTGACTTAATTCTATTCCTTATTAAATATATATTAAAATGAATTAAAACTTTATTTGCATCTTACAATTAATTTGAGCTTTCCCAACACTAAAATAAACACACAGTAAATAGCGAGACTCGGCCAGAACTCTCATCAATGTGACGCTGTGTTTCTGCCAAACTGCAATATGACGAATTTTTCAACTACATGTAACCCGTGTTCTGTTCATGTTCACGGTTCACACTAACTATACTCGATGCTTGAGTGGCTGTGGTTTCACCTTCACACTTTAATAACAGTTGTGCTCAAGAAAATTGAAATTACTTTGCAGGGTTGGAGGCGTACGTGTTGGTTATAGACTCCTATCATTCGTCCTTCCTCTTGAAGAAACTGCATGGTTTTAAGGACAGATACGGGTCATGCCACAAGGTTAGCCTCTTTTACACGTTCTTCTTTTCCGTGGGGAGAACAAAACAGAAAGTATATCTAAAGATTAAAAACTTGTGCAGGAACCTAATTTAATAGAATAGTTTCTTTCAGAGACCCACAAGAAGCATTATATTGCAAAAATGACAAATTTATGGCTCCATCTACGAAAGTTTATTTGACATTAGAATATGCCCTAATGAATAGAAAAGCAGCCAATTTTATGACATTGCCTGGAATATATTTGGCACTTGGACAAAAACCCCAGTGGCACTTTAATAAAGAAATTAAGAGAAGGCCATTGGTAAAGGGTAAATTTAGAGTTGTATCAGATGAGACAGCCTGAACCTGAACCCTATAGGGTGAAGGCTAACAACTAATATGCACTGTTGTTGCCTTTTAAATTGTAAGAGATACCTGTTTATTAAGCAGTCTGTTCAAATTAAGTGACATGAAAGATATGGAGAGAGTTATAGTTAGTAGGTGCCCCCGGAAATATGATAATTACTAATGTCATATAACCGTGGCATGCATCATTTCTCTCATTTCAAGCGCTAGTGACTCAACTTATATTTCCTTGCAGATCCTAGAGTCACAAATTAAGTATTTGTGCATCAGGGGGCAAACTCCGGTTGCAACATGAGAATTACTTGTTACAATAGTAATATTATTTTTCCCGCACTAGGCAAGAATTTTCTTCAAACCACCTCTACCACCAAAGTCAAAAGGTATGAAACGCTCAATAATCTCCAAAGGTCAGCACAAAGTTCAACATATGGTAAGGGAAGATATGGGGATCCTGAGCTATCTTCTTCTGTCTATTACATTTTTCCAATGAACGTTGCAAATAGGAGCAGCTGCTTAAATTGCCTCAGAGTTTCTGACTGATGATAGCTGCAGCTGGGATAGCTTTCGAGAATTAGCAGGCCATTATTACAAATGATATGTTCTGCTCAATTAAAGGACAGAGAAAAATCATTTATAAATATAATGATCAAATTCATTCGGTGGTAGTTTGGATTTTTTAAATTAAAAAAAATTAAAAAAGTGGTAACTTTTATGTTTTTATATGTTTTGAGTAATTTTTTTAGAAAAATCAAATAATTAAAAAAAGCATAAAAAGATTTTTTTTTTCGAAAATATTTGGTTAATTTAAGTTGTTCAATAAACAAAATCTTGAATTCAAATTTTATGAATGAAAAAAAAGATAATATTGGAAGAGCTTTAACTTTACAGTGGATTGACATGCTCGAGTGAGAAATTAATAATGTAGATCAAAATGCTCTTTTTTTTCAAAAAAAAAAATTATGATTTTCATCTTATGATTCAAATCATTAAAAAGATATGTCAGACAAAAAGTCCTTACCTATTTCATAATGACATCCCTTATTTCACCCAGATGGGAAAGCACAAACCAACAAATGTAAAGTTAATTGATAAATCAATCAAGGCATGAAGGATTTGATTTAGAAGAGAATGAGTCAAAAGAATAAGGAAAAGCATTAATGAATCAAAAGAATGATAAATCACATTGAAACTGATGCGTAATTGTTAGAGAATGTGTCTCAAATAGCTTCATCAAGAGGAGCTAAAGGAAAACAAAGTGAATCGAATGGGAAAACTGGAGTGGTGAATATGGGGGAGATCTACTTAAACTATAAGTGATATAGAAATGTTTTATTTATGTATCGCAGTAAGAAGTAATAATAAACAAGTAACAAAAAAAATTCAAAGTACTAGAAATTCGTCAATGGCAAGCAGTAAAATGAAAGTCGATAATTATCGCACACATTAAAGATGTACCTTAATCGAGCACATGTTGTTTAAGAAATTAAATAAAAAAAATTAAAAACCCAATAGATGTGCAATACTTCAGAAAAAATAAAATGAATTGTGTTAAGGATTGAAGTTTAAAAAACAGTAAATGTTCTTGTTTTATTATATTGTTATAATTTTTATCATTGAATTAGTAAATAATTAAAAAAAATTATGAATTTGAGAATAATATATTAGTTTACTAAAAACGTAACATGTAACAAAACCTAACCATTCTATTATTAAATTAAATTCGAAGTATTATATTCCATAATCAAATATTAAATTGTTGATGGTTTTTATTTCAAAATACAATTATTTAAAAACAAACTCAGTAAATATCTCTTCTTACCAAGGAATAAAGGGGTAGATACCCATCAAATCATCTATAAAATTAGTCATTCTTTAGTACTTTGAAAATATTGGTTCGTTGAAAAACAATAAACGTAATGATGCAAACAAGAGAGCATGACAAATTGAAGTTGAATGGTAATATGAATACAAGAAGATGTTAGAGTAACGGTAGAAATAAGAGATAAAATAAAAAAAAATTAATTATCATGTCAAATGCATAGTGGAAGTCTGTCTATTGCTAATTTGATTTGTTTTAAGGATATAATTTAAATGTACTGTCAGTATAAAAAAATTTTACACAGATATCCAATCATATATTGCCACATCAGCAAAGGTTTTTAACATAACCACCGACTACTTGAATGGTCATGCAAATAGAAGGTTTTTATTGGATAACAGTATAAAAAAAATTTACACTATCAGTGCATCTCAATTAAACTTTTGTCTTAAATAGTTTTATTCTTTTGAATATTTATCATATACTGAACACTAAACAAAATATCATTCAGATTTTTATTATTATCATTGCTGCTATTGTTATTATTATTATTGTTCTTTGTGTTATTAATCCTTATTATTAATTTTTAATTAGTTAAATTTTGATGTAACAAAATATGCATAATTCATAACTTTGAAAAAGAAGGGCATGCAATCACCTCAAAATACAAGGCTTGATTTTATATAATTATATTATTTATTATTTATTTATAAATTTTAACATTCTAAAGAAATCTATATAACAAGTTTAATTTCTAATATAAGATATCAATTTAACTTTTTTAAACTCTCTGTTTGAGTTCTTTTTTTTTTTTTTTTTCTAAATTGACATTTTTTTAACATTTTAATATGTCTCAAGTACTTTATTTATTCGAATGGTATTCATAAAAATATTTTTGCATGTCATTTTAAGTAACTTTATGATTAAAAAAATGCCTTTACAATTTTCATCCAAATAATAAAATTTTAAAAATGCTGCTAAATATTATATTCAAATACAAATCACTTTTATCTTTGTAAATGAATTTAGAAAAAAAATATATAATTTTTTTTCATAAACCCATCCAAGGACTAGAAATACACAAAATACTGACGAATATGTGACGAAAGTTCTGTCGGTGACACGATAAATAAAATTTTTGAGAAAAATAAATGACAGATTAGATATTTCATTAGTAACTTTGGTGCTAGGTGGAGCGCAACAGGCACCAACGGAATTACTGACAAAATCTCCACCACAGTATATAAAATTTTTCTACCTATGGTTACCAATGGACTATCCGTCGATAATATTTAATTTATTTTTTATTTTTGAAATATTTATTAATTACCGATGGATTATTCTGCCAACATTCAAATTAATATCCATTGGAAGAAAATTAAAATATTATGGATAGATTATCCGTCAGTAATATTATTAAGAAAAATGGTGCCTATTTTTCTTTACTAACGAAAATCCCATCAATAATTTTAGGACTTAGAAATTAAGGATATGAACCCCTTCTTCTTCCTTCCATTCCTCTCTTCTTCTTCCTCTCTCTATAACCCTTTGTTCCTCTCTCTAACCCAAGCTACCATCACCGTCCTCTGCTGCCATCACCACCACCACTGCCATGGTCAATCGTCCATCTCTCTCTATCTCTCTATCTCCACCCCTACAATGCTGCCACCACCCCCTCACACTGTCTATTTCGTTCCTCACTCTCTGGTATCTGGTTTTACTTCCTCACTCTTTGGCATTTTTATTTTTGTGTATTATGTGTTATGGTTGTTAATTGTGGATTTTTTTTATAGGTAATTTGTGTACTTTTGGACCTTGGACCTTGGACCTTGGACTTTGGATATTGTCTAGTTTGGACTATAGTACCTTGAGTACTTTTAATATGTAAATTTTTTGCAAAACTTATATTTTTTAGGATAAAGTTGTAGAATATGGAAGAAGGAGAATAGAATTGAATGACTAGGGGAAAACTTAGCATTCCTTCTCAATTGTTTGAATTGTGTGCTATACTGTTTTGTTTGTCTGCATGTTTTGAAGTAAGAGGTGCCTTCTATAATGGCTTTTAGGATTGACTGTACTACATGATTGTGTGTGTTTGAGTGTTTGTTATTGAATATTGGATCTAATTATTGAATTAGTCATTGTGGAGTCTCCTAATTTAAGGGGAGACTTTGCCGAAATTATTTTCAAATTATGTGAAGGCTTCGAATCTAGAGGGAAGCTTTACCCATATCATGGTGATTTATTATGAATTTGTTGTTGTGAATGAAAAGTGTCCTAACCTAATAAGGGGAGACCCTACCGAAATGTTTAGATCGTTGATAGTTGTTAATGTAATTTTTAGGGTACATTTTCCTTCAAGAGCCATGGTTCCTACGAATCGGTCGTTGATATATGATAGAATGCACGAAGGCCATGAAGGGTTAAAGTAGAATTTTATGCCGACGTTAATGAATTTATAAGTATTATATGTCAATTAGAACAATTCCTATGTGAAGGGACAATTAGGTGTCCATGTGCTAAGTGCAGATATAGGAATTATTTAGATATAGAGAGCATTAGGTATCACCTGTATAAGGATGGTTTGAAGCTTGATTATTGAGTTTGGATTGAGCATAAGGAAGTTGTTACATAGGAGGTTTGGTACGATATGGGTAATTATGCTGGAGGTAGTTCAAGCGGGGCTCATCTAAGCAACCATGATATGGGTAACATGAATTAGTGGCATAACTTTAATTGTTATTAGGAAATTATTTATGATACTACTAGTCTTGAGTACCCACTAAAGTTCCCAATCTAGATGAATTAGAGCCAGCAAAAACGCCCTTATGGAAAGGGTGTGTGTACTCAGAGTTGTCTCTAATAGTTAAAATGTTGAGTATTAAGTCAGAAGGGAACTAGAGTCAAAGTTGATATCGAAATTCCATCTAGTCTATGTTCTCCTAGGTTGAGATAGTTGAACCTTCGACACAACATTTAGTAAGAACAATTGATGCCACTGAATCAGATGGTAGCATTGAGGATGAAGAAGAGGCATTTGTGGATTATGTTGATTCTGAAAATGATGAAGATAGTCCTCAACTTTCGGATTAAATAAGGTGATACTTGTACTAAATATCATTATAAATGTCTGGTAAAGTTGACGAATATGTTATGTTAATCTTTTTAAAGTTATTTACATGTTATGTTTATCGTCTTTGTAAAGTTAGTTACATGCTATGTTTTCTATATATATATATATATATATATGGTGAGCAAAGACAGGGGTTAACCAAAGGAGAATAGAATAGTAGTCGTTCCACCATTCTAGCCTCTGCCTCCACCACTCCAAATTCGACCACCACGCCTATCTCGTCTACCCTCACTCCACCACCGCTGGCCACATTCACACAGATTCCAGCCACTGCGTCTACCCCTACTCCACCACCCCCACCACCACTTGACCGCCCCATCATTTCATAGCCACAACCCATAATCGATAGTGGAGGAGTTGCCAGCTCATCAATTGGGCAGACATAGGGGTAATCCACAGAGTCACATATTCGCATAGTTCTGAACAAAAAAAAACTTAGTAAGTAATTTCGAATTTTAATTTAATAAAGTCATTGTTAACTTGTGGTTATTATTAATTAGTATCTCAATTTTGTTAGTGTATCATATAGTTGGCCCCCTTTATCTGAGGGTCATCATAAGATCATGGAGACTATTCAGAAGCTGCACGATCGGCCGCATGAGAGTTTCAGCAAATTCTCGAACGATGAAAAGCAATGGTCATATTGCGAGTGGAAAGTAAAATGATGTTCAATTTCTATTAATCTCAATGTTTTTCTTCTATATATTGTAACATATATAATTTTAGATAATATTGTGCTACATTTGTATGTGCAAAGACACTACATCATGGATCCACGATACGAGGCCTATTTCTTCAAGGCATTCAAGACTCGTGTAGCGAAGTGAATGCAGGACATGTACCTTGACATTTGTGAGGGCTGTGATCACAATCTGCAGTGGATAACTGAGTCCAACTTGAGGGCCTTGCAGGACTACTGGAAGTTTGACAATTCTTGGAGAAGTCAGCAACGACTAAGGCCTGGATAGTCTTTGTTAAAGGTGGCTCACTCCATTGCGGTGGCTTGGCCACCACAGAGTCCACTAAGGCACAACTAGTAAGTTATCAAGTTAAATAGCTTTTGTATTTAATTTAATCATTATTTATATTTTGTTTAGGTATTATGATGTCAAAATGACTTAAAATACAAGCCAAGCTCTAGAACAAGCAATCTACTCAGGGAGAGTTATTTCAAGAGACCCACACTTAGAAAGAGTACAAGATGCAGTGGGTCGACCAATGTTCCAAGCAAACCTATGTAATTTATAAACCCAATTCTTATTTCAATTATTCGTAATATATATATATATATATAGGCTAGGTCCCAACTGACTGAGGATGGCATCGTCGACTGCCCACTTATTGACAAGAACATGGTGTTGGCGAATACAGTTGGCAGTTCTTACAAGAATCGCATCGATATCATGGGGACCTATTACACTTATAGTGTATCCCCTGGCTCTATGAGTGGAGCCTTGGTTGGGGGGTCCACTACTAATGATGAGGTCCATGAGATAGTTTTCAAGCTTAGTGCGGAACTTCAGGCACGGGCTTAGTGGATCATGGAGCAGGAGCAGCACTTCCTTCAGGAGAAATTTGAGTTGGTGAAGCAATTCACTGACTAGATGGAGACCTTGAAGAAGGAGTCGAGGCAAGACAAGAAAAGATTGCAGACAGAGATGATGGACCTCTTCCGGCAGATGTAGGCGAGTGGTTCAGCACCAATCGCTTCTTTGTCTGACAGTTCGGATGCTAAGGACTACTCTTGATGTAGTCTTTTTTTTTTTTTTCGTTGACATTATATATGTGAATATTTTATGTATAAGTTGCAGATAATTTATGTATTTGATTTACAATTAATTTATGGGCATAATTATTATTTCTAATCATATAATTTTTAAATAAAATAAAAAATAATTTTAAAGAAATCAAAGAAGAGAAATGATAATTAAAATTAATTCAAAAAAATCATTAATATATATATAAAATTACACATTTCCTATAGATATTTCGTCGGTAATTATTTATATTTTAATCTCAATAATAATAATTTTTAAATGCAAAGTTATTGATAGAAATTTCTATCACTAATATTATTTTATCTATTAAAAATATATTATTTCACGATAAAAGTAGGAATGGTTTTTCTCAAATTTTATCGATGGATTAATATATTTTTACCGATGGGACTTTTATCGGTAGGTTACCGACAGATAATGTTATTGTCAGCAAACTTTACTGACCGGGGTTTTACCCACAGACCTTTCCATCGGCAAAATGCTAATTTCTTGCGGTGGGGAGCTTTAGCTAAAGTATCTTGTCATTTTTAGAGACACTTTAAAGCTATATTCCATCAGTTAAGAAAACCTCTGAACCATTAAACAACTCATTGCAATTAGTTGCCACATGGTAGAAATATGATAAAGAAAATTGGTAATTAATAATTAATATTAATTTAAAAATAATAGTTTAATTTAATGTTGTGTTATGTAAACATTATAATTTACATAAAAGTTTTTTTTATAAGCTAATATATAAATGGGTGTGTGAAAACACGCTTGTTACACGAAAGATTGTTAGGTCATAATGATAACGATCTTTATCATTTTGAAACTAGAAAATAATGATAGTGTCGCAATCAGAGTTATAATAAGAAAAATGTTATAATGTCAGAATTTTATTTTTGTCTGAATTTATTTATTAAAATGATATATATGGTATAATTAGTTAATCCTTAGATGAGTAAATAAGTTACTTTATTCTATTTACCAGTACCACTCCTGTTTTATATAAAAAATTTTAGCAATTCTTTTGACAGTATAATATTACTTTTATAATAAATACAATAACCAGGTAGTTCATAATTATTAAATTTCTAATAAGATATGGTATGATGCAATGCAATTATAACTAAGATGAAAAAACTGCATCGGTCCCGTAGCATATTTTCCAGAAATTCAATGATTATTAGCTCAATTATTGTAGTTAAGCATTTATCTGTCCAGATTAAAAGGATGTGAGATTGACAGAAAGCAGGTAGGTTGGAAGGAAGAATTGGAAATTTCGAATCTCATAATCGGTCCACCCAACCCTACTGGAGACAATGTTAATAAAGTGGAGTACATCATCGGACCCAACTGAAAAATTTAACACGGCAATGGAATCCGTGTGGACCTCAACCCTCGTGTCTAGCAGGGCATCATTTATAAAGTTGAACTATGATTTTCATATCAAATACTTTAGAAAAGAAAGGTTTTTTTTTTTTTTCTTATAAGCTATGAACTATACACTACATATCAAACCAAAAGTACATATCAAGGAACATATGTTTGGAATTTACAATTTTTGGACCGTTATATTTTGTTCGTGTCCTTTCCGGTAAGAGGAAACACCATCAAATTGAGAATCAATGGTGGAGGAGATGCATGCCTTTCCAAGGGGATAATGCCAAAACATTAATGCAAGTAGTACAATAATACTTTTACTAACCATAGTGTGTATTCACGAAGGCCCTTATAGGAATCCTGTCATGTCATCGAGCAATGAAATCATCATAACCCGCGACCAATTGACTGTGAAGTCTAGTAGCAATAAGATGTGTCGTTCCTGTCCGGACAAAAACACAACACCAAAATAAGCGACTCTCTCCACGGCCATTTTCTTAAGCGATTGAAGCTAATCATATTTTAATAATCTCCTTATCATGGTATGTGTTGGAAAGCAATAGACCAAAACACGGGAAACGTATATTTATAAAGTAATATATTTATAAATTTTAATTTATCTATAAAGTTTTTATTTTGTTTCTTTTATATAAAAGATTTCTTTTATTCATTTATAAAAATATGAAATAATAGATGAAAAAAATAATGAATCGATAAAATATCTTAGCTAAAAGTTTTAAAATAATAAGGCGGTATTTGACAACCTCAAAAATTAAGTTAACATAGTATAAAATAAAATCAATTATATTAATCGATATAAAAATGGACTAATTTTTTATTAAACGTTGTTTGGTTTCACAATTTAAAAATTAGTTTTAACATGCATTCTTTTTCTTCTTTTGTACCTCTTTCTTTTTAACTATGCCATTAAAGAAAAACTAATTTGATAGATAGTGGTGGTTGAAGGTGGCAGATAATGGAAAATGGTGGTGGCTGGAAGTGGTGGACGATGGCAGATAATGGTGGCTGGCGGTGATAGATAGTAGTAGACCTTGGTAGGCGATGGTGGCCACTAACGACATGGTGGACCATGGCAAGCGAAGACGAAGATAGATAGTGGCGGCCAACAAGAGCAGCGGCGCTTGCCATCAGAATCGGCAATGGTCGGCGGCAGTTAGCAGTGGCTGATGGTGGACAACGGCGATGAACCATGGTGGACACCAACAGATGACGATTGATAAGGTTAATAGAGAAAGAATTAATTAGTGTGAAGTAAAAAGAAAAATAGTAAAAAGATATAAAATATAAGGAGAAAAGTTTGTGATGAAATAAAATCAATTTAAAATTAATTTTTTTAAGAACTGATTTTAGGTCTAAATTGGTTTAGATAAAAACTAGTTTTAAAATATCTAGATAGTTACCAAACAATATTTATTAAAAATCAGGCTTCATTGTACCTAGTTATCTAGTTTTTCTAGTTTCCCAAACATCCCCTAAATATATGTGTCTATCTATTTATAAAATTCTCAGTTTAATGTATCAACTTTTTGATATTAAACTTCTTTTAACTACGTATTTCCTTAAAGCTCAGATTTCAAATTACATTGTGTTTCATTTAGAAGAAATGCCAAATAAAATTTTATTTCATTAAATATGGTAATATGTGTTGAGAAACATGGTAAAATAGAGAAAAGAGAGAATTGAGAAAAAATAAAATTGTGTATTGATGTAAAATGAAAAACTCAATTACAATTGTTGAGTACAAACTAACTTATATACTAGAGGTAATATAACTAACTATCTAATTTCCTAACCAATGTGTAACAAACTCTAATACTTCCTAACCAATATGTGACAGACTCTAATTATCTCTAACACCCCCCACAAGCTGGATACGTACTTTAGCATCTCCAGCTTGGGATGAAAGTGCATTACAACTGAGAAATGAGAAAAATGCAATGAGATAAATCTCAGCATCTCCAGATTGAGACCAACAATATAATATAGTCAATCCAACAATGATAACAAATTAGCAAAATGAATGAAAATTATGTAAGCAGCGGCAGTGGTGCCTAGTGCCAAGAAGTCTTCGACCTTCACTTGGACCCCTTCGATCTTCCATTGACATCTCCACAGCGCCCATTGCGAAAGAGGTTAAAGCCATAGGGCTATCAAGAAATCCTAATTTAAGGAATATCAATCCACAAACTCAACAAACAGCTTAACCACTAGGAGCAGAACCACATTATCCACGCTTAACCACCCAAAGCAGAAGCCAAAAGAAAACCTATCCAAGGCCAAATCAACAACTCTTCTCCAAGAACTGAACATGCCAATGTTGGCTGAACCATTATCAAACCATGAAAACTGAAATTGAACCAAATGATTCTCATATTTGCAAATCATGGAAATCTAGCAAATGATGAACTGAAATCATCATTGCACCGATACAAAATTTGGTAACAAACTTAGCAAACTCCTAAAAAAACTTCCATTGTAACCCTTCAATTTCTATATGATCCAACTAAGCAACTCATCAACCATATTATGTGAATTGCAACAGCCAGATCCAGGACACAAAGAATGCACAATAGGTCTCCACAAGAGGACATTCAGCACCCTTGAAAATTGTAGCATTTTTTTTTTCTGCCAACACTGGTTGCCCACCTTGTTGGATGGATCATAATATCAAATCGTATGTTTCTTATTTGTATTGAATTTTTTTTTTTAATGAAATCACTAGTATTTAAGCCCTATTATCAGGAATTTGACTAATCTGACCTAACTCGATGGAGGTACCTGAAGAGGATAGGGGTCTCTCAGCTAGCATCTTTTCTATTCCTAGAGATCAAACCCGTATGTGTATTGATTTTAGACATCCTATAAGCAAAAATTTTTCACAAGATTCTTCTATTAAAAATTTATAGAATTTTAATATATATTGCAAAAGTGCATAATTTTTTATTATTATGGATAAATAAAAATAAAATAAATTTTAATACAAATTTTTAAGTTTTATAAAGAAATTAATGATGATATTTTAAATAAAAGTCAATTAAACTTATTAGGGTAAAACTTTAATTTACGTTCCTTAGGTTTCACAAATATTTCGATGTAGTCCTAGAAATTTTTTTTGTTTTATTTATATCCTTAATATTTTTAAAACATTTTAATCCTATCCTTTTGATAGATGACATTTAAATTATAAATCGAAAAAAATTAATGTAAAGCTTAGGTTACAATGTTAGTGATATCAAAACACTACCAATGAAGATTATTCATTTCTTTTTTTTTTTGTCTCGATGGAATCACCGGTATTTGGATCCTATTACCAGGAACTCGACTAATCAAACTTCACCCAACGGAGGTCTCTAAAGGGGATAGGGGTCTCTTAACAAGAATTTTTTTTCATTTCTAAGGCTCGAATCCAAGATTTTTGGTTAAGAGGCAAAGGTACCTATTACCTTGACCAATCCTATGTTTCAATTCTCCAAGGAAAAGTTTTGCATATAGTTTTTAGTAGGAGAAAGATTAATTAAATGTTATAAAGGATTTACATTAGAGGAGAATATCTTTCATATTCTACAAAAATATGGGAGCAATGATATGGTAAATAATGTTATCGCACTCAAATAACTAACAGATGACTTGACCTCCACATCAACTTTTTCTATTTATAATTTGGATGTTGTCTATTGAAAGGGTGAGATTAAAATGTTTTGAAAACATTAAGAATGTAAATAGAATAGAAAAAAAAAATTGGAACTAAATCGAAATCTTTGTAAAATGTAAGGGATGTAAATCAAACTTTACCCTTAAACTTAAGTATGACTCATGTCAAAAATATTTATTATATATAGAGAAAGCAATTAAAAAAGAATTTATTAAATAATAATGAGATAAAAGAATAACAAAAAGTAAGATGAATCAAACTATAATTAAATTCTAGTTAATATATTTGTTATTTTTACTTTATTAGTCAATACATAGATTTTTTTTTAATAAATGAGAAGTGCTACACAATCAGAAAAATATAACCAGAATTTTTGATAAAATTCATGTTGGTAGTTGGATAATATGAAGTGATGGGGCCTATTATTTCATCCAAAGGCTAATAATAATACCACATCACTCTGATAATAAAATTTTAACAAAAATTCTGGTTGTCTAGTATTTTCTTATATATATATATATATATATATATATATATATATATATATATATATATATATATATATATATATATATATATAATCAAAATATAACTTATTTAATTATATTATAAATACAAAACTTGCGATTCTTGGGTCCAGTGGCATACGTCAACATAGCAACAATTATCTATGCGTATGTGCATTGATAAATTGGAACTTAAAACAATTATTAAAAGTCTGATTAAAAAAAAATGAAGACTGCCACTCACGCAATGAAAAAAATGAAAACAGAAATACTAAATTCTTTTAAAATATCCTCCTAAATCCTCTAATTACTAAATAAGAAAAATATTAAATTCTTTTCATATTCACAAGATATTAAATGTATTTACTTTTTCATTTAATACTTTTTTTATTTATTAAGTATTTTGAGGATTATTAGGAGAATATTTCAGGAGGAAGAATATACGCATTGAAAAACAAAAGCTATTAATTACTTCTTCTATTTGGATTTAATTGTCTAGTTTTAAATGTGCACATAAATTAAAAAAAGAATTAAAAAAATCTTAATATTAAAGAAATTTAGATATATTTTACAAAATTATCGTGATTATCTAATTCCCTTTCTTTTTTAATTATCTCTTTTCATTTACTCTTTCTCCTCCACTACTCTCTCTCTCTCTCTCATCCACTAGTTTCTATCTCCTTTACTTATCAATATGAGTATAATTGGCAAAAAATATTATCAAGATTTCCTAAAAGGACAATTATTTATGAAAAAATAAAATTTCAAAAGTGGACAATAATATCTAAACGGAGGGAGTAGTTAAATACTAATCAATTAATTGAATTTATTTTTTGATTATTTTAATGTAGCTATCAAATATTTCTATTATAATAAGCAAAACTGCTACCAAGTATAGATAATCCAAATGCAGCAGCAATATATAAGGCACGTGAAGGAATTGAGTACATGACTTGAAGTTGATTAGTTAGTTTGTTATCTTTCTGTTATGATGGGCAATTCTGTTATTCGGTTATTTATGTATAGCTTAGCTTCCTTTGTACTCAAGTAAAGTAGTGTAGCAAATGTATGTAAGTAGGAGAATTGTACATAGAAGAGTTGACCATTTCATCTGTTTCAATATTCAATTCATCGTATTACCTTCTCTCTTTCCCTACTTTCTCCTTTCATTCCCTTTAGTGTTGATACCATTTTTGCATGGTATCAAAGCCTCATTTTTTTGTTATGATAGGTAATTCTGTTTTTTAGTAATTTATGTATAGCTTAGCTTCCTTTGTACTCAAGTAATTAAAGTAGTGCAGCAATTGTGTATAAGTAGGAGAATTGTACACGGAAGAGTCAACTTGATCATTTCATTAGCTTCAATATTCAATTCATCATATTCCTTTCTTTCTTTCTCTCCTTTCTCCTTTCATTCCCTCAGTGTTGATACCATTTTTGCAAAAACTTTAAGACTTTTCATTGTATAAAAGTAAAAATATTCATCCAATAAATTGGTAAAATATGTAAAGCTGCAAATGAAGGAATAAAAATAGTTCAGTAAACCCTGTGCTGTGGCAAAAATGAAAATGAAGGAATGAGTTTTGTGGTCTCTGTTTGATGTATACCATTTAGCCATTAATTTGGTGAGGAAGGGTTTGTCTTGGGTCTTCACAATAGATGTAATGAAGATTAAAAATTTGCAATAGGTGTAAATTTTTTTTAATTGACTAGGGATTTATATGGAAAAGTTGGAAAATTTTCAGTTTAACAGTGGAAAGTAAAAAAATTGTCTCTCTCCACTTTTTATTTTCGGATCATGAAATCAGCGAGACACAAACATACAAACCATGATAGAAGTTCAAGATACATCAAAAAAAGAAACCAATAAAATACAAGCCCAAGTCATACCACAAGAATACATCCAAAAATACAACAACATCAAAGGACTGGCTATTGTCACCCTCATTTTAGTGGTTATTATTTGATTTCTCTAAAATGACCTTTTCCTTTCTTTGCTAATCAAAGTAATTGTTTAATATTAATTAATAATTTTATGTCAACTTATTATTGTTCATTTAATTCATATTTTTTTTAACTTTTTAAAAATATTTACTAGTAATCTCATTTTCTAATTTTTATATAGCTTCTACATATTACAAGTACTCAAAAATAACTTATTTAATAAATTATTTAAACTTATGTTTTAAATTATTTTATTTAAAATTTTCTTGACACAATCGTTAAATAAATAATATGAGTGAATATTTCTTAAAAAATAAGTAAACATGTAAAACAATAAAGATATTAACTAAATCTTAATGTATAACACACATCCCAGTGTTTTGCCATCCAATGTTTATATATTATTTTTTTCAAAAAATTATGAAACAAGCATAAGATATTAGGAATTGTTATCCAAAAGTGGTTTGCTGCAGTGAAAGTGGGTTGCAACCCCAAGTGAAGTTAATCTACAATATCAACGTTGAAATTCTGGAGTTACCACTTCAGGAGAGCTTTACCAAATTACTAACCCTAACCCAAAATTGCATGTCAAATTCTGAGATCGAAAAAAATATTAAGATAATGTAACATCAATTCTGTAGCATCCCAAATTCTCACTGTGCTAAATTATCTCAATAACCCTAAGTAATTAGATATTTAATGGGAAGTTAAGAAATAAAAGCTTAATTAAGAGTCAAAAGGGTAAATACTAAAAAACAGATTAAGAGAAAGCTTAATTAAAATTAGAAACTTGCTAATCAAGAAAATCAAACCTTAAAGAGACTAATTAATCACTAATCATCAAGAATTCACTTAATTATAGTTAATTAAGCATAATTAAGAATTTAATTACACTATAATAGAAATGAGTTAATCACTAATCCTTGATTAATTAGGTCACATAAAAAGTAAGAACACTTAATCTTATTGTTAAATTCAAATTAGTCAAGTTAAGAGACAAAGAGGATATGATAATGTCATTAAAGTAAAAAATATGAGACAAGAATGCTTTATGGTAAAGGTAATCAAGCTTTTGTCTAAAGTAAAGGTTAAAATTGATTATAAAATTTTAAATCTTAATCCTAATACCCCAAATTGTTACTTACATTAGGAAAAGAGAAAATGAATATCCTAGCCCTCTTCCTCTTGTCTTGGATGGGGCTCTTTCTCTCATTCCCCATATCTCTCATTTTCATTTTTCAAACACTCCATTCTCTCCATCTTTTTCTTCCCAATTCTCTCAAGTTTTCTTTTCACCTTCCTCTCTATAACTCCACCCTTTTCCCAAACATCATTGTGAGAACTATCCTTTTTAGCTCCCACAATCACAAACACTTGAACCCATAAAGCCAAGAAACCACAAAAGATCCCTTCTCTTTAGTGTTGAAATCTGTAGCAATACACATCAACAAAGGAGGAGTTTTTTTTTTTTCCAAAAGGTAGTGTCTTAGAGCTTGAGTCATCTTTTCAAGGAGCCCTCTTTGAGTTGGTAGGGTTTTTTTTCTCTAAAAGTTCCTTTCTTTTGTGACAAGTGCTCAAAAACTCAAGCTTTCATATAGCTTTGAGTGATGAGTCTTGTCTAGAGCTTTCTTGTTTCTTAAAGTTGTAAAAAGTATCTCTTTTATAGTTGATATGCTTCTAAAAGTGTTAGTATATCTTCTTCTTGTAAAAGTTCTCATCTTTGGTTCTTAGAAGACAAGAACACTTTAGCCTTGACCATGGCTATGACTGTCTTGTCTAGTTTCAAGTTTCTACTTGCTTTATTATGCATAAAGGTGCTTGCTTTTAGCTTCTTTATTATTGATCTTAGCTTATTTCCCTCAAAATGCTCAAAAGTAGTTTTCTTGAAGCTTGATGTAGTGAGGTTGTGTTCATATTCACAAATAATAAAGCTTTGAAAAGATATGAACATAATAGGCTTCCCTTGAGTAAATACACTTCATAAAGTTTCAATCTTTTAAACCCCAAAAACCTAAGTCTCCTAAACCTTAAGAAAACAAGTTCAAGAAGTTTCATGAAGAAAAACAAAATAAAAATGGATATTTGGCATGGTATAGGCTTCGGCCAGATTAGGAAAATTATGAGGGAAAAATGAGTTAAAATTTTTAATGGTTGATCTTGAATCTACATGCAATTTTAATGAACTTTGTAACAAAGAAAATAAAAATAGAACTTCAGAAAATTTTAGGGTATAGGTTCAGCCATAAGAAGAAAAAAGGGAGAGAAAATGCTTTTGGCTACGTTAAGAATGAATTTTGAAAAAACTAAGTGACTAAATAAGGTTTCAAGAGGAAATAAAAATTAAAAGAAGTTTAAGGCCATACTTGAAAAGGTTTCGGCACTATGTTTTAATCAAAGAGGGAAAAATGTCTAATTGACAAAGATGTAAATCTTAAGTCCCAAAATATCTAATTAAATAAAGTTAATAATCTTCTTGAGGGAATATACAAAGAAAAGACTTGGGACCCTAACTGAAAGAGGCCATGGCCTCATAACCATAATCAAGGAAATAACATGTTTAATTCATGCAACAGATGAATTAAATTCCCATAACACTTGATTAAGAGACTTGAACAATTTACCAAAAGAAAAACAAAGCAAAAGACTTGAAAGACCCTAATGGCTAATTCGGCCTAAGCATGTAAGCATATACGAAAACATGTTTTAATCACTTAAATGGACTCAAGGGATAATTATGAATGAACACAAGTGACTAAAGTCAACACCTTAATTTAAATGATGAATTAAGTGAAAGATGTATGTAAAATCTCCTCAGAGACTAAATAAGACTTAAGGGTGCAATTTAAGTTAAAAGTTTGTATTTAGGAACTTAATAATGCTGATAAGACTCTTGAGTTTGCATATGTATCTTTCTTTCATGATATGTGAAATGATCTTTGATATGATTGATGTAACCATGACTGTGATTTGAGTATTGAGATTCTTGAGGAGAAATCCTCAAGGATCATGACCTGGCATGTGATTGATGATCCATAAGTGCAAAATTATGATGTACATGTTAGTATGGTTGTTGTTTGATTGTTTGCAATTTTGGGAAAATCTCCTAGTCTAGCTGTTATGCTGCCGAATTTTCACTAAATTCACAAACTTAGAATAATTTTGTCATGGTTAAGAATGATAACTTGCATTAAAGAAAATAAGGACTTAAGTCCTTTATCTAAAGGCACCAATGTCATAAGACATAATGTTGACCCTTATGATTAACAAGACACTTAGGGTGTGATCCTTCGGTAAGGTAAGGTAACCTATAAAGGAATCCCCTCTGCCCGCCAATTTAAACTGGGTGTAATGAATGATGATAAGCATTATATGTATGAGCTCATGTCCTAAAAGAAAGTAAAGTTCTGAGGGTAATATATGAAAGTTGAAAGCATATGCTAACAATTAAAGTAAAAGTCAAGGTCAAATTTGAAAGTAAAGATTGCCTCAAGACTTTTAAGCCTTGTGTGATTTATTATATACTTGGTTACCAATGTTTATGTGCTATGGTTACCCCTATTCATGTTTATTTATGTCTCTATTGCATAATTATTGCATTCTAAGAATGTATGATTAAAAGAAACCTACTTCAGCTAAATTATGTTTTCGAACTAATTAAAATTGAACCTTACGATTGTTCACTTTTTATTAAGAAACTTGAAGTGACTGAGGACGATAACAATGACACTTAGTTGCCTCATTAGAGCCCTACTGAGAAATTTCATATTTCTCACCCCTACTTTCTGTGTCATCTTTAAACAAGGTCAATGGTAATAGTGGTGGTGTTCGTTGGGCTTCCTACAGACATGCATTATGACTCCGATCTTGATGCACTTCTTCTTACTGCGAAGGGAGCAGTCTGGGTGTATGTTTTCTTTCAGCGTCATTTCGGTGTATCAATGATGAGTCAGCATTTCAGCTTTTCAGACTCGTACCAGGATATCATTATGTCAAAGGTTCACCCACCTATCTCTAAGTTCTACGTCTGCATTTCCTCCGAGGAGTCAATGCTAGATCCTTCCATGGCAATGCTTACGTATTCTCCTAAGATGAACCATTCTGAGTCTACATCCCTGTTTGCGTTTCCCTTAAACTTTGCGATGATTTTTCCACCATTGGAGATGTGTCAATAGGAGAGGATCTGGACGTGGCTTCATCTATACCCGCTCATTTTCGCTTGGATGAGGACGTGGTCGTGGCCATGGAGGTGGTCATGGGGATGCCTCCGGAGGGTGGGAAAATGGTTTCATTTCGTCTTTGGATCAAGGAGTCGCTAGTGGTCATAGATAGGATAGGTGAACGACCTTTTTGCAAAACCAAGCTTCATGAGGATGTGGCTTATTTTTGTTATCATATGTTTTAACCACTCTTGTTGGCATATTTCTGTTTTTATGTTTTAGATCTTATTAGCCCTGGTTGTAATGCCAGTACTCTTTTAATATTTTTGGATGTTATGTTATGACTTGTGTTGTGGTTAGGAGTTCTGTGAACTAGCAGTTTATGTGTGTGTGTATGTGTGTGATGTCTTTTGTATGAGATGTGGTTATATATTCTTCATGTATGTTTACTTCTCCATTTTTGCCTTATTCTATCACAAGATCGCATATTCACACATGTTAGATACATGTATATCTATGCGTTAATGGCTCACGATTTTCGATATAAAACATGATATGTTTATAAAAAAATTATCCCTATTTTCATGTAATGTATTTTTTAAAGTGAGTTAAGTTTCCACAAAACAAAAGGTAACAAACCAATGATATGCCATAATATGACTTAAGTATAGTATGTGCTTATTAGAGTGTTACAAATTACCATTACTAGTGAATTGAAAGGCACATCTGTGTTTGTCAATATCAATAAATTCATTTATCATATGTTTATTTAACATTTTTTAATTATATAAACAGTATATGCTAAAAAAAAAAGGCATGTATTTTGTATATTGTAATTTATTACTATGTGTTTATGTTACTCAATAGCTATTTAAAAAAATAGCTATTGCTATAATATATGGTTAATTATTGTATCAAGAAAATTTTGATAAATTAAAAAAATAATTCAATATGTTGATCTAAATAATTATCTTAAGCAAATAAATCATCAATACTTGTAATATGTCCATTGATTATATAAAAAGTGGAAAAATGAGATATATATTAAATATTTTTAAATAATTAAATTATAAGTTTAGTTTTATGCATTGACAATGTAAAAACAACTTTACACTATCAGTCAATAGAAATTTTAGAATTTGCCAAATCGTAGTGGATAGTTATCCATCATAATTTGGCAAATTTTTGAATTTCTATTAGTTAACAGTGTAAAATTATTTTATACTATCAATATTTAGAAATTAAACTCTTAAATTATTTGTTAATTAAACTAATACTAATAAATTAAGATGAAATAATGATATATAATGAATAATTACTTTATTATATTATTTTGACCAAAATGCAAGAAGAAGGGCATTTTAGAGAAATCAATTAAAAGTCACTAAAATGTAAATGGCAACAGACATGCCACTTCCCAATATCAAATATTTAAATGACAAAAACTTTCTTAGCATTTCTAACACCAAGGTGTTATAACTTTTCTCAGATCTGACTCCACAAGTTGGAGGCCAGTTCTATGATGCATCGGATAAAATATGATGTATATTGCACCATTTACTTTGTGTGTGATTCACCATACACCTTAGTACTCATCCAAATCATGTAATGTGATTCTCAATAATTAGATGGTGGTTTTGGGTACCTTTGGATAGAGCACAACACCTTGACATCCTCATCCTTCAAGCTTTGCGACCTACACCTCTAGCCTCTGCCCGCTATTGCTTCCACCAGCAGCACCACTCACGACCTCTATGCCATCGCTAAACCACCTAAGCATCCACCCCAAGCTCATCCTGCCTCTCTCTCTCTCTTTCTCCCTCTTTCCTCTCTACCATACCTTGGTGTTACTCAGAGCAAAGATTGCAATAGCAGTGCGGACATTAGAATACCTATTGGATGGAGCTCATGATGGTGGCCCCCTTTACCATGGCGATACCAAAGTTCATTGGAGAGCTTTCGGTGCTTAAGGTGCTGCAATTATAGAAGAATAATTTCATAAAGAGCATTCCCTAGAGCTTAGGGACCTTCACCGCCATTGTCAATCTTGTTAGTTTATTTGTATGTGAAGCTCTGTTTTATAGGATTTTGGAATTTGATTTGTCCTTGTAACATCCAAGCTTTGGATACGATTTGATTTGATAGCCTAAAGGATGATAACAAGCAGGTAATGCATGTGTTTAACCTCAACATTTATCAGTTTTTAATTGTGAAATACACTTGTATGTTCATTATTTTGTTGCTGCATTAGATTTGGTGAACAACTTGGATACCATTATTAGGACCAAGGAATTCATGAAGGCCTTGCAAGCCAAGTCAATTGGGCATCTTCTCCTCTACTTACTTGGTTACAGAGAAGGTGATTGCGACCACCAAACATAACAATGATGAACAATGCATTTCTGAATCATAGGTTGAGGTTGGTGGCTTTTTCACCATCAATGGGGATGTGAATGGTGAGCAACTCCTTTGCTTGGCATGTGAAGGTGCTGCCAATGTTTTCTTTTTTATAATGGATGGTGTATGGTGTGTAAAACTAGTAAAGCTATTTTGGTGGGGAAAAGGAAAAACATGAATGGAGAGAAGTTCTTCTATATCGTAGGCACCATTGGTTTGGTGATGAGAAAAAAAGGTGGCAACCTCTTGTTATGAATGGATGTAAATCAAAAGTCTCACCTATAAATTAAGCTGTTATCTATTAATTTTGACCAAGTCATCCATAACAAAGATATATGAGATTTTCTTTAAGTGGTATTCTCCTATATAAATAGAGAGAAATGTGTTCTCCTTTTGTTAAGAAAGAGTTTTATTGTTATCTCTTTATGATAAAGAGAAGTTGTAATCCTCATAGAAAGTTGTTCAGTTCTTTCCATATTTTTGTACAAATTTATACTTTCTCATTTCTATATTTTAGCTGCATCATACATTTGGTACCTAAGAGTGTTATCTAAGCCAGGTTGCTGATTGATTAGTCTTCATCTGTGAGTTACCATATTTAAAAAATAAAATAAAAAAATTACGGCAACAAAATGAAGGCAATTCTAAGGAAAGACAATTGCTTAGCTAAAATTGAAAAAAGACCCAATAGCATTACAGATGACAAATGGAAGAGATGAATGATAGTGCTGTTGCAAATTTGCATTTGGCATTGGCTGATTCGGTCTTGTCAAGTGTTGCAGAGAAGAAGATAGCAAAGGAAATTTGGGATGCACTTGTCAAACTGCACACTTCAAAACAAGATATTTCTGAAGAGAAGGTTGTATACTCTTCGAATGAGTGAATCCACCTTGATGACAGATAACATAAACAATATGAGTACGCTATTCTCACAACTTACAGCATCAGATTACAAAATAGTAGAGAATAAACATGCAGAGCTTCTATTTCAAAGTCTACCTGACGCATATGATCAACTCATCATCAACATAACAAACAATAATATTGCAGACTCTTTATCCTTTGCTGATGTTATTGGTGCTACTCTTGAAGAAGAATCTACGCGCAAAAGTAAGGAAGATAGATTAGAGAACTTAAAGCAAGCTGAGGCATTGTCGATAATAAGAGGGAGATCAATAAAGCATGACTTTAGTGGGAGCCATGGTTAGAGTAGATCAAAGTCAAGAAGAAGAAAGAAATTCAAATGCCACCATTGTGGCATGAAACAACATATGAAGAATTGTTGGCATAACAAGAGGAATATAGAGAAGATTTCGAATTCAACTGTAGCATCTGAAAAATTTTGACGTTGTTAAGTCGATTTATTCGATTTTATCGCATAATAGAGATTAATTAGAAACCGATTAAGCATTTGTTTAGAGTCAATTAGGTATTAAATTAGAGATATTAGAATTGGAAATAATTACAATAGACACATAGAAACTCTCACCAAATTTTTCAGAAACCATTTAGCCAGTTTTGCCGATTTGAAGGAAATCGATAGAGATATGGTATTTTAAACCGCCGGAACCAAATCAATAGAATTACACATAAAAAAATCCTAGGAATTTGTGGCTAAAAACTCAGCCACTTTACCCCCCACAAGTGGCGCCATTTAGCCACATATAAAATGGGGAGATTTTGCATACTTCTTAACAACCCAAGCTACCAGACCAAATCCACCAATCATATTAACCCAAATCAATATAATATCTCTTCTTTCTCTCATAATTTTAGGCCTCCCACTTTTGGCAGACCATCTCTCTCTCTTTCTCTTCTCCATTTTCGCTCCATCTTTTTCAAATCTCCAAGCTCTACCTACTTCCTCCACCAAGAGCTCAAAACTATCTAGTCTTTGTATCAATTTGAGGTAGGATTTACCCTTTGTACTTAATTTCTGGTGAATTGGTGGCTATTGGATATTCCCATATACTCATGTATGTGAAGGAGAGCAACTAGAATAGATTCAACCAGGAAACCTTATAGCGTCCATGTTTTCAATCTATACAAACTTTCACGCAGCCATCAAAAATTAATAAAATTATTTTTATGTGAAACTAGACATCTAGAGCTTTCCAACCATATAAATTTTAAGGCTATTGGATTAATATTAAGGGAGATATGATTTTTTGAAATTTACCTAGGAATCCTGTGTTTTTGTTCTAGGCAGTATAGGTTGTGAAGGTATAACTCATCCTATATAACTCGAAATTGAGTGCAACTAATTTTGTTAGAAAACTTACACATAGGGAAACATCTTGTAAAAATTTCATAGTCAAATTAGGTCCCTATTACTCCCAGCAAATTATTGAAGTTGCCTCATGTCCTAACTGGGCTAGAAAAGGGCAATTTAGAGTAGCCAACTTCACGAGCTTACAACTTGAGTTCTATTTATCAAATAAGATGAAACTTGTTGGAAAAATAAAGTTCACTTAGCTTTAGAGCCATATAAATTTTGTATAGTTTCAATTAGTTTTCTATTTTTAGTGAATTTTTACTTTTTAGGACTTCAAACCTATCTAAAATAAGACAGGCTTAGATAAATCTTTAATAACTTGAGTTATATACATCAAAACTTAATGGGACCAAAGAGGTTAGAAACTAGATACATAACACTCCAACATATCTAAAATTTAGGTCTAAATGAGTTACATTGAAATTATGGCTTAATTTCTAAAAACGAGCAGAATTGAAGAAATTGGCAGAAATCCTATTTAAATGCAAAGGTTATAAGTTTTGTATGAGTATTGAAATGATTGATGTATTATGTTGGTTTTTTTGTATAAATGATTGTTTGACTGACTAGCACTATCATAGAGAAGCGAACTTGATCCGTTATGCTGCCGAAATTTCGGCAGGAATATGTGAATGATAAACATATTTATAGGTTATGTCCATGGATGCATATCATGCAAGCATAAATGTTTGAAATCAAGATACGGAAAATGTGCATGAACCTTTCATACATGAAAATATAAGTATATGAATCATGAAAGGACATAAGAGACAAGATGAGATCCCTTCACTTGAAGGCAATTAATGGGTCTCTCCTTGTAAAGGCAGTTAAACGGATAAGATGCGGGTCCTTTCACTTGGAGGCAGTTATTTGGGTCCCTCTCGGTGAAGGTAGATAAAACTTTTGGGTCCCTTTAGATTGGAGGCAATTAGCCAGCAGAGTCCCTCCAAAATAGAGACATGTGGGTCCCCTTGCGGATTAGTGCTATGTGACGACAATTGTGAGTTGAGCTCACTCCTAGATTAGTCTACCCAAGGGCAGTAAAAATTAAAGACAAAGACATATGCATGCAGGCACCCTAGGGACGGCGACACATAATGCCTAGGTGTGTTAAGCGAAGAAAGTAAAGGAAAGCATAAGTGCATAGCATAATTTTATGATGAGCAAGTGCATCAAGAAGTCATCTGCACCCATCTATGAATGTTGTTCCATTGTTGCTTAGTTTATTTTGAATCTATGCATCTCATTCAATTGTACTTCATATCATTATGTTGATGATTGAGATTCTTTCTCTGTTTAATAATAAGTGTATGATAAAATAAACCTGTTTCAGAGCGAATGTTTTTTGAACTCTTTAAAATGAAATCTATAGTTCATATAGCATGATCATTTTTTCTTGAATAAACCGAAGCAACTAGAGATAATAACGATAACACGGTATGTGGTAGTTTAACGAATCCTACTGAGAATTTGTAATTTTCACTCCTATGTATATTTCCGTATTATCTTCAGATAGTTCAGAAAATATCGAAGGTGGTCACCACAGACAAAGTTGACTAGAGATATTGAAGATGGCCGAAGAGCACTGTCATACAAGGTCCATTGAAGCAACAGTAACACTTCCTGAGTGTGGGCTTATGACTTAAGCATAGGACTGTACTTAGGAGGATGTTACATCAACAACCTCTCAAGGATGTGTTTTAAGTACATCTAATGATGGAGAAATTCTATATAGTGAAGTAGCAATTAGTTCTAAAGGTGGTAAACAATTCACTAATGTCTGGATAATAGACTTAGGAGCAACTTGCACATGACTCCATGCAATGACTGGTTTTGTACTTACGAACCTTCTCGGAAGGATCTGTGTTTATAGGAAATGATCATGCCTTAAAAATTGCTAGTGTTGGTGCTATCAAGATAAAATTATTTGATGGCAGCTACTCAAGCATGCAAGGAAGCTATTTGGATTCAATGGTTAATGGAGGAACTTGAGCACAAACAATAGAAGATTCCAGAATATTGTGATAGTCAGAGTGCCTTGCATATTGCAAGGAATCTAGCCTTTCATTACACGGCAAAGCATATTGGAGTACAATATCATTTTGTCAGAGAAGTAGTAGAAGAAAGGAATGTGGACATGCAAAATATACATACCAAAGATAACCTAGCAGATGGAATGATAAAGCCAATCAACACTGATAAGTTTGAATGGTGTAAATCCTCCTATGGCCTATCGGATAAATGATCAACATGGAATTGAAAGTTTTGGAAGCTAACCAAAATTAGCTTTAAGTAGGAGATTATAAAATTAGTAAAGCTATTTTGGTGGATAAAAGGAAAAACATGAATGGAGAGAAGTTCTCCTATATCATAGTCACCATTGGTTTTTGACAGTGATGAGAAAAGATGTGGTAACCTCTTGTTATGGATGGATGTGAATGAAAAGGTTCACATATAAATTGAGCTGCTATCAATTCATTTTCGTCAAGTCATCTACAACAAAGATATACAAAAGTTTCTTTGAGAGGTATTCTCCTATATAAATAGAGAGAAGTGTGTTATACTTTTGTCAAAAGAGAGTGTTATTGTTATCTCCTTATGATAGAGAAAAGTTGTAATTCTCAAAGAAAGTTATTCAGTTCTTTCCATACTTTTGTACAAATTTATATTTTCTCATTTCTATATTTTAGTTGTGCTATACCTCTGATACCTAACATGGTGGACTACTGAGGTGTACAGTGGTCCTCAATTAAGGTAAATGGTGCACTATGCACCATATTTTACCATATTTTATCAAGTGCATCACAGAACTGGTGCACAGTCCATCAAATGCCACACAATTCTAGAATTGCCAAATTGACCAAACTATAACATAGACCATAGAAATCCAAAAGTTTTTTCTCGAAGCCACAAAATGGGACACTAGCTAGGGCCAACAAAACTGGTCAAATCCGCTAGGCTAATCCGTCCACCTGCCAAAAATAGGTGGGTTGAGTTTAAAAAGTAACGACTTGTTTAAATTTACCTATTTTCAGCCTGACCCGTTTAATTCGTGGGTTAAAGAGGCCAACTCGTGTGGGCAAACATGCCGGCTCATTTAATCACATTTCCTTTTTTTTTTTTAAGGAAATAGGTATCAATTTAGGACATAAAAATATGATTTAGTAATCAAATTTATGAATTTTTTTTTAATAAGGAATAAAAATTTTTATCTTCTTTTAATTAAAATCAATTTTTTAATCAAAAACCTCATTTTCGTCCCTGAGGATTTTTTCGGGGGACAAATTCGTCCCTCACCATTTGAAATTCTAACTTTGGTCCCTAAAGATTCAAAAATGGGGACATGTTAGTTCCTCCACGAAGGCGACGTCAAAACACTTAACGGACAATCATATGTGGCACGTTAAGTTACTGATCTGGCTCTGTTATCTCACATGCTGTCAAAGAATGACGTCGTTTTCGGCCGAGAGTGAAAACGCATCGTTTCATCTCTCTATATGAAATTCCCATACAAATTGAGACATAACCCTAACCCCCTAACTTATCCCCCTCACTCTCCCGCGCCCTTTCCCTCCCTATTTTCCCTTTTCCTTCCAAAAGCCTTTCCATATCATCACATTTCTCCATCTCATCACATTCCCCTCGAGATTGGACAGCAGACAACGTTGGAAGCACGTTGCAAAGAAGGAACAAGGAAAAAACTAAAAAAGAAGACACCGACACGTCCACTGAGAAGTCAGCAAGGTAATGTGGCTTCTCCCCAAAATAAAAAAATGGTGTAATATTTCTTGTGGTCCCATATCTTGTTGTTACTGCTGTATCTTAGTTTTAAGTAAACATTGCATTGTAAAAAGTTCCTTTTTGTATGGTGATTGGGTTTATGGTGGGGTTGAAATAATGGTGGTGGGGTTTGAGTGTTGGGTGGTCCGAATGGTGGTCCCCCATATTTTTAAATATTTATCATTGGTAATGAGTGTAATGCGTGTTAGCTGTGCTATAGTGTTTATCATTATTTGTCTTTGTTTGGTATTTTCAGATAACAAAATATCTTGTCCCTATTTTCCATCATGGAGGTCATTTTGAAATAGTTAAATGGATACTTGTGTATTGTGCTGAGAAAATAGAAAAGTTCCCTAAATAGATGTCGACCTAGTAAACTTTTTTGACCTTGTGACCTTGTTCAAGGGACTAGGATAAAGGGATTATAGGTCAGTAAAGTGGAAAAAATGTAGTAGCAATAACTTGGATATTGCACTTATGGGGACAAAGAGATAAATGAGATGTGTGAGGATAGGTTGAGAAATAGGAAGTCAAAGGAACTGCACATATACTAGGAGCACCCTGTCAATGAGCCTGAATTGATTAGCACTGGTAATGAACCAGAAATTATTGAAGTTGAGTGTGAAGCAAATGAAGAGTCATCTTCAAATGACTATGAGAGTGCTGAAGATAAGGAATATAAGCCTCCCCCTGTTGGTGTGGAAGATAAATCCAAGGAGGATGATGTGGTAGCAAAACCTTTTACGAAGAAGAAACTTGGACCTAAACCACAAATTGCTGCCCAAACTAAACCTAAGAAAGCTGAGAAAAAGAAGAAAACATCACCAAAGAAAAATAAATCAGTGAAGAAAAACAAGAAAACTTCCAAAGTAGGGAAGAAAGTAGTTGGGAAAAGGCAAAAAGAGGTTGCTGACAATGAGGGAGAGAATGAGGAATTGGGTAAAGGTCTAGTTTTTCAGGGTTTTGATGGAGAACATGCACATGATCAACCTAATCAGCCTATTGCACCCGAGGACAGAATTGACAAGCAAGGGTATGCATATGAATCAAAAAAGTTGCGTACCCCTGCTTCTTCTGAGGATGAAAGTCATTCTAGGCCTTTATTTCCACAGTTTAATGCTGATGCTGAGTTTGGATAGGTCCATATAGAGAATGGGATGGAGTTTGAGACTCTAATGCAATTTAAGACAGCTACGAGGGATTTGTCAATTCAAGCAGGAAAGGAGATAATCTAGGTGAAAAATGATAAGGTTAGGGCAAGGGCTAGATGCAAGAGCGAAGATTGCCTATGGGATATTCTCTGTAATTGGAACAATATGAAAAAAAGCTTCCAAGTGAAAACATTTCTTGATGAACATATATGTTGTAGGGTGTTTAGGAACACACAAGCTAATAGGATTTGGGTTAGCCAAAAATTAGCGAAAAGACTTAGAACACAACCACTCCTGAAGCGTAGGGAGGTCCTTGACCATATGAAGGAGGATTGTAATGTGCACCTCAATAGAAAGAAAATTTATAGGGCACTTAAGAGAGCAAGAGAGTTGGTTGAAGGAAATGAGAGGGAGCAATATGGAAAATTGTGGAATTACCTGGCAAAGATATTGAGGAGCAATCCTGAGAGCACTGGAAGGTTGGATGTTGAGCCAATTCTAGAATCACCACCACTATTTAATAGAGTTTACATTTCATTTGATGCATGCAAGATAGGTTTTAAAGCTGGTTGCAGGCCAATGATAGGTTTGGATGGCTGTTTTCTTAAGGGCTACTATGGAGGACAATTATTATCTGTGGTAGGGCAAGATGCAAACAACCAATTTTTTGTTGTTACGTATGCTGTTGTAGATAGCGAAACCAAGAACAATTGGAAATGGTTCTTGACATTGCTAGAGGAGGATTTGGGAGATCATAATGTGCATGACTGGAACTTCATTTCGGACCAACAAAAGGTAATTAAGTTATGTTCATTTGCTGTTTTCCTTATATTTTAATATGGATGAGATATTGAAAATGAAAATTTTGTGTGTTGTTACGCAGGGTTTACTTCCAGCTATGAAGGAAGTTATGCCATATGCTCATCACCGTAGTTGTGTGATGAACATATGGAAAAATTTCATAAAACAATGGAAAGACAAGCAAGTGAGCGGTGCTGTATGGGAATGTGCTAGATGCACAATTGTCCCAAAGTTCCAAGCATGTTTGGATAGGCTCAAAGGTATAAGTGAAAATGCATGCACTTATTTGAACAAGTTTGACCCTGCAACATAGGTCAAAGCCTTTTTTAGTCACTGGCCAAAAGTAAACAACCTCACAAACAATATGTGTGAGGTTTGGAACTCAAAAATTGTTGACTACAGAACCAAGCCATTCCTTAGCATATGTGAGGAATTGAGGTGCTACATTATGAGGAAAATGGCAAGACATAAAAGGATGTTGTGAACATTTACTAGGAAGGTAGCTTTTGTACAACAGAAGAGATTGGAGAAACTGAAGGTAGATAGCAATAAGTGGCATCCAGTTTAGATTGGTGATGATGATCACTCAAGGTTTGAGGTCCATCGCCAATCCATGAAGGTTGGAGTGAACTTGGCAGAGCAAAGTTGTGCCTGCAATTTTTGGCAATTGACAGGTAAATAATTTATAATATCAAGATTTAGAAAATTTTTTGGTTTATTTGATCTGATATCTTTCACACTTCATTGACAACAGCCCTGCCATGCCAGCATGCAATTGCATGGAAAAATGAAAGACCAGAAGACTCTGTACACCAATTACTAACTATGGATGCAATCAATGTAGCATATGGTTACTCTATTCAAGCTGTCAATAGTGAAGAATATTGGGAGGAAACTGGTCATCCTCGGCTAATCTCACCAAAGATTAAAAGACCTATAGGCCGTCCAAAGAAATAGAGAAAGAAAGATAATGATGAGGCACCTGGTATGAGCCACAAGCTAAAGAGAAGCTTTGAGGTGAAGTGTTCAAAATGTGGTGGAGTTGGCCACTACTATAAGACATGTAAGGGAGCACCTGCTGAGAGGCCAAAGATGAATCCAAGAGTGAAGAAGAGTAAGAGTGGCAAAAGAGATAGCATTGAAGGCCAAGTAGAGATCCCACTAAATCAGTCACATCCTCAAGGAGACAACTCATCGCAGGTAACAATGCTACATAAATTCGCAGTTTGTAGGGACTAAATTGTCTCATCGTTCATTTCATTAAAGACTAAAATTAGGCACTTTTGATTTCTTCAGGGACCAATTTGTCCCTAAAATTTGTCTCTAATTACTGTGTTTCTATATTAATGTTTTCAACCTCAAGCTACAAGTGGAAGTAATGAAGGATCAATTGCTGGACAACCGTATGTTGTTAATGTGGTTTGATATATTTTCTTTAATTCTTCTTTTTATTATTTGGACATGATGCATTAGTTAACTATTTCTTCATTATTTGGACTGATACATTATAATGTCAATGTCTTTTGAGATTACCAAAGAAGGTACTTTAGGTGATCCTCCTATCAATGGAGGTGCATCAGGTGATCAACCTGTCAGTGGATCCAATTCTAGAGCACCAATGAATGTGAGTTTATTTTAATATTATTTTCCATTTCATTTTAATTAATGCTTTCACTCATTTTCGATTTAATATCTTATGCAGCTTATAAGCCCCCTCACTAATAAAGTCAATTTGTCTAGTTCTGGTCCACCACCACCTCCACCATCATCGCAGACCCCATCACAAGCAGCTCAGATAATTTTTCTTAACCTTTGCCATTGCATGCTTCAAGCATCTTCTTAGCCATGAACAAACACATGTTGTCAACTTTTTAGAGTGATATTGTGAAGCCTGCCTCAATTCATAACCCACCATTTAGGCCACCAAGAAGATCTCCTAGGCTACAGAATTAGGTGTTATAAAATGCCTTTGCAACTGCAACCTTCTATTTATATATCAATCACCATCTATATCTGCCTTATTTATTTAACACTTCTTGAATTGCGATTTATAGCACCAAGATGAGCACCAATATTATTTGGTCCCCCAACAATAAGGCCACAACCAAGAAGGCCACCAATGAAGAGTCCTGCTAGAGTTATTTTACCTTGTCAGGTAATGGATTTAGTTTCAATTTATTCCAATGGTTACAATTTTCAGTTACTTTGATTTAGTTTCAATTTATTCTAATTTACAATAATCTCATATTGATTTAGTTTTAATTAATTTTTCAATAGGGAATTAGACCACAACCACCATTGCCAACATTGACATTGAGGCCCCCATATCCTATTCAACCACAAATTCGGCCTCAAGGACCTGCACCACTAACTCAAAGTTTAATCCACCAAGGCCAAACCCAACTTCAATTTAAAGGCCTATTCCCTCATGCTTGTCACTCTCCACCATCAATTCCTCCTCCACAAGTCCAACAAGAAGAAACCCTAGGCCACCAAGGTTGTGGACAGTCCCCACCATCTATCCTTCCTCCAAAAGCTGAACAAGATGAAATATCAGCAGAAACAATGGCAACTGCAACCCAGGCAACCAAACAGAGAATTTTCCAGTTTATTCCTACTCCAGGAGTGAAGCTTCGCATGGGCAAATGATGGACTATTGTACCTTTTTTTTGCGGTGTAAATGTTATATTTTGTGTTGCAAATTAGGCTAGGGTATGTTTTAGTTTATTTTGGGAATTGCAATTTAATGCTGATGGGGTTTTTTTGTACATGCCATTATCTTACTTTGATTTGGTTGATATAGCATACACATGTTATGTGTGATTGGAAGCATAAATGCCTTATTTTGGTACAGCTTATTGTAATGGCACAGAGCAAATATTAAAGTCCACTTTTGTTGTTTCATATATATTGTGGTCCTACCATTTACTTTGTCATTATTATATCTATTGTGACATAATTCATATTCAGGATTTAGGGATTCAAGTCAAATATAACCATTGTCATTGTATATTTGAAAATTTGGAAAAAGGTACATCATTCAAAGTTTATAAAAAGTTACACACACTACATAATAAATCACTTCGCAATACATGCAATAACTAGAACAATCAAAACAACAATAACAACTCATAAGACCCCAAATCCTAACTTCAACCACCGAATTTCATTGTATACCCTAGCAAGCTCATTTTCCATCTTTCTATTCATTTCATTAACTCTTCCTTCTTCCACCTCATAGGACAACATTTCATCTATCTTCCTCTTCATTTTTCTCAGCTTGATCCAGCCACTTAAAATACTTGCAGTAAGGTTTCTTCTCCTGCAAAGACATCAAACAGTTTAGGGCATCAAATGGGCAATTGATATGAAGAGGCAAGGGAAAAAAAATCACAACTTGAAATAAAGGGCACCCAAAGAAACGTCTATTGGGGTTCAGTTCGGTCCTAAAGAGGTATACTATGGTTTTCAATCCACAAAAGCACCTCAAATCAGCACCACTATCTTGCATGCCACTTCCAGCACTTGATACACTCCCACTCCAAGTACTATGGCCACTACCTTGTCTTCGTCCACGGCGATTCATAGAAGAGGAGCCAGCTACACCATTGTGCATTTTTCTGGGTTCGAGGGGGAGGAGGAATTTCAGATTTTGGATTACCTTCTCTACGTAGATGAGGGATTCAAATTTTCTTATTCAAGAGTTAGGGATTTACGTCAAATTAGACAATGGGGGAGGAAGGGTAAATGGATGTTTGTGTTTATTGAGGAAGAAGATGATCAAAACGTGGTCATTTTGATGATTTGGATTAATGAAATGACAGCATGTGAGATAACGGAGCTAGATCAGCAATTTAACGTGCCACGTATGATTGTCCGTTAAGTGTTTTGACGTAGCCTTCACGGAGGGACTAACATGTCCCCATTTTTGAATCTTTAGGGACTAAAGTTAGAAGTTTAAATGGTGAGGGATGAATTTGTCCCTCGAAAAAATTCTCAGGGATGAAAATGAAATTTTTGTCTAAAAATATGATTTAGTAATCAAATTTATGATATTATTTTTTTTAATAAGGAATAAAAAAATTTATCTTTTTTAATTAAAATCAATTTTTTAATCAAAAAATTATTTTTAATAGCCTAAAAAGCAACCCAAAAAAAAAAAAAGTTAAACTAGCCAAGCTACCAAAATGTGGCTTGCGGGCTAAACGGGCCAAGCCAACCTAACACGCCCTACACCTTGCCATGCTTCAAAGAAACAGATGGGTTGTTTTTGTATAGCACTAGACAATATCTCATGATAGACTTATACTCCAAACAAACCAAAATCTCATGCAAGAAAAAAACAAGTGGAAACACTTTCAATCTCATCTTTGCAAAATAGGCATTAATTAAGATGTTAATGAATATTAAATGAGAACCTTTTTAAAGTGAGAAAATGATGAATTATTCATCCTTAAATCATTTGATAAAATTCATATACAATGCACTCTTTTAATCTAAGGATAAATAATATCTTACTTTCTCAATTTAGAGAAAATTTTACTTTCAAAGGAGCTTTTCCATTTGTATTCGAGAATTCTTGTAAGAGTGCTCCATTTTTTTTCAAAAGATCATACTGGCTTTTGGGGTTTGGAAGACTTATAAAGACATTTGGTCCTTCGGTGATTCCAAAGATTAATTTCTTATAATAAAGGTATTCTCTAAACTTTTCAAACCACAGGCAATGTATCCCAAACAAATCTTTTCTATAATTTTATATAGGTATATAAATAAAATAGCAATATAATATACCTGTAGATTATCTATAAGAAATATTTCTGCAACTTTCACAACTCTGATGAGGGCTTAACGATTTTCGTTTGATTAATCAAACCTTAAAAAACTTTATAATGATGTTTCAAAAATTAGTAAATCAATTCATTTGTTTTTATATACGACAACGTCAATATTCTACCTAACATTAAATTAATAATTATAAACACATGATTAATTTACTTAGTTTAGTATTTATTTTTTTTAAATACTATCTTGAGTTCGAGTTTTGCTTATATAAAAAAAATTAATAATAAAAGAAGTATACCTCATGGTAATGATCCAATTCTACCCAAATTAAGTGAAATTTAATAAATTTTAAATATTAATAATTAAAAAAATATTAATTTCTTTCCCGCTAATCCATCCTTGTAAATTCCAAGAACAGAAGTAAAGCCCGTGAGCTTGGGTTGCTTCCTTTTGGGACATCCGTGACCTTCGGCTTCTTAACCAAGTAACAATAGAAAACAAAAAAGTAAACACGTTTGGTTGGCAGGTGGTGACGAAGAAGCGAGAACGTCCAAAATATCTCGCATTCAATAAGGTGGAAGTGAGCCTCATCTAATGGCCGCTGCAAATTAAATACCCGTGATCCGAAGCGCGTAATTTACAGTATTTTTGCGGCTTAACCTTACCCAATTACTCCTCCAATTACTCCTCTAAGTTAGCACTACACTACAGAATGCATGCACCATTTGTAAATCATAAAAATATCCACAAAGAGACGCAGTTGGGGAATTCAAGGTAGTAGGTCTAGTATTGGTGTATGAAGTTACGTTCGGGCAACGCGGTTATGTGATAGAAGGTCTGCACGGCACTGTTAAAAGGACCAGGGTAGTGCTGCTTTCTGCAAAAACAGCTAAAAAAAAGCGAAAGAAAGAAGAAAAAGATATAAAAATAAAAGGGGAAATGGGGCACTCGTAGCATGTAGTGAGATAGATAGGGTTGCAGTAGAGGACGGTCGTCAACGCACATGCGAAAGCAAGTCACTTATCTTCACTTAGCTAATTAAGTTTCTTCCATTTCCATTGTTGCTCCCCCACTGAGTCTCTCTTTCTTCTGCTTTTGTCTCTAACGCAATAATTCTAGAGAACCAGACAACCACCCACCGCTTCCTTATACCTTTTTCACACTGGCAACAGTTACTCAAACGCTCTCCATTAAAACCAGCCCTCAGTAAGGCCTGTGATATTTATCTCCACACTACATCTATTTCTATTCCACTTTCACTCTCACTCACTACAAAAATCGAGTGTGTGATGAGAAGAAACATGGGCGCGCTTAGCAAATCATCCTTTGCAATCCTGTTCCTTCTGTTTCTTGATCTCTGCGATGCTTCGACGGCGAAGGAGAACAAGAAGAGCACCTACATAGTCCACGTGGCGAAGTCCATGATGCCGGAGAGCTTCGAGCACCACACGGCGTGGTACGAGTCGTCTCTGAAATCGATTTCCGAGTCAGCGGAAATGCTCTACACCTACGACAACGCGATTCACGGATACTCCACGAGGCTGACGGAGGAGGAAGCGCGTTTGCTGGAGAGCCGGGACGGGATTCTTGCGGTGTTGCCGGAGACAAAGTACGAGCTCCACACGACAAGGACGCCATTGTTCCTCGGACTCGACAAGAGCGCCGACCTGTTCCCGGAGTCGGACTCCGCGAGTGACGTCATCATCGGAGTCCTCGACACCGGGGTTTGGCCCGAGAGCAAGAGCTTTGACGACACCGGACTCGGACCCGTTCCAACCAACTGGAAAGGCGCGTGCGAAACGGGAACCAATTTCACAACCGCGAACTGTAACAGAAAACTGATAGGAGCAAGGTACTTCGCGAAAGGCTACGAAGCAATGTTGGGGCCAATAGATGAAACAAAGGAGAACAAGTCACCACGCGACGACGACGGCCACGGCACGCACACCGCCACCACGGCGGCTGGCTCGGTGGTTTCCGGCGCAAGCCTCTTCGGTTACGCCCCCGGGACGGCACGGGGGATGGCCACGCGCGCGAGGGTCGCCGCTTACAAGGTGTGCTGGCTCGGAGGGTGCTTCAGCTCCGACATACTCGCCGCCATAGATAGGGCCATCTTGGACAACGTTAATGTCCTGTCTATGTCCCTCGGCGGTGGAATGTCCGATTATTACAGAGACAGCGTCGCTATTGGATCCTTCGCCGCAATGGAGAAAGGGATCCTCGTGTCTTGCTCCGCCGGAAACGGGGGTCCTGGTCCTTCAAGTCTCTCCAATGTGGCACCGTGGATCACCACCGTGGGCGCGGGCACACTGGATCGTGACTTCCCGGCGCACGTTAGCCTCGGTAACGGACTCAACTATTCTGGTGTGTCCTTGTATCGAGGCAACGCTCTCCCTGATTCTACGTTACCGTTTGTTTACGCCGGAAATGCCAGCAACTCTACGAACGGTAACTTGTGCATGATGGGGACACTTGCGCCGGAGAAAGTCGCCGGGAAGATCGTGCTTTGTGATCGTGGATTGAGCGCTAGGGTTCAGAAAGGAGCGGTGGTGAAGGCCGCGGGGGGGTTGGGCATGGTGCTGTCCAACACCGCCGCCAACGGCGAAGAACTCGTGGCGGACGCGCATCTCCTACCGGCGACGGCGGTGGGGGAGAAAGCTGGCGACGCCATCAAGAAGTACCTGATCTCCGATCCGAAACCGACGGTGCAGATCGTTTTCGAGGGGACCAAGTTGGGGATCCAGCCGTCGCCGGTGGTTGCGGCGTTCAGCTCCCGTGGCCCCAGCAACCTCACGCCACAGATCCTGAAGCCGGATCTGATCGCGCCAGGTGTCAACATCCTAGCGGGGTGGTCGAGGGCGGTGGGTCCCACAGGGTTAGCCGTTGATAAAAGGCGAGTGGATTTCAACATAATCTCCGGTACGTCAATGTCGTGCCCTCACGTGAGCGGTCTAGCCGCTCTGATCGAATCGGCTCACCCGGAGTGGAGCCCAGCCGCGGTTCGATCGGCTCTCATGACCACAGCTTACACTGCTTACAAGAACGGTCAAAAAATACAAGACAGCGCCACCGGAAAACCGTCCACGCCGTTCGATCATGGCGCCGGACACGTGGACCCTGTTGCCGCCCTTAATCCTGGACTCGTCTATGAGCTAACGGCCAATGACTATCTAGGATTCCTCTGCGCGCTGAACTACACGGAAGGTGAGATCCAAAGCGTTGCGAGGAGAAAGTTCCAGTGCGACGCGAGCAAGGCTTACAGTGTGACCGATCTCAATTACCCTTCGTTTGGTGTGGTCTTTTCATCGACTGGTGGGTCCAGCGTGGTGAAGCACGCAAGGATTCTCACCAACGTGGGACCCGCTGCGACTTACAAGGCTTCCGTGACGTCAGATACCCCTTCGGTGAAGATATCGGTTGAGCCGCAAGTGTTGAGTTTCAAGGAGAATGAGAAAAAATCGTATACGGTCACGTTCGCGTCCTCGGGTACAACCCCGCAGAGTGGGAATGGTTTTGGACGGTTGGAATGGTCAGATGGGAAGACCGTGGTAGGGACCCCAATCTCAATTAGCTGGAATTGATTGTTAAAAAAAAAAAAGAAGAAAAAAAAAAAAAAGAAATCGCACAATGTTGATCAAAGGTTCATCACTCACTCGAAAAGGGGTGTGTCTTGATTGGCTAGTGATTATTATATATATGATTTGAATTTGAATCAAGCTAAGAGCAAAAATACCAGCTGGACCTAGTGTTTTGGTTACTTTCGTTGTGTTTGTTCCCTGGGGGCAATGGCATGGGGGAAAATTTGTTTGGCTTCTATATTAGTAAGTGTACATCGCCCTAATTGTTGAAGAATATGACCACACTGGCACTGGGTCTCCTTCTACTATTGGCAACATAATTTATGAGAAGTCCTGCTTTCCCATTTTACTTGGAAGTGTTTTACTGTTTGTATCGATCTGTTTGGCTGGTTTTAAACGTTATAGATAGATCTACAACTACTTGCCCAGAGAGAACGCTTAATGGTATTCAAAGTGCTGTTCTTCATAAATGAACTGTCGTCTTCACTTATCAATCACCGAATGATAGGAATTGAGGTGCTAACTATAAAGAGTTGTAGTTGATTGTATCGAAAGCGCGAATAGTGAAGATAAGAAAGTGCTGCATATACTGAAAAAAAATAAAAAAGAGCAGAATTATGTTACGTTTTAAAATCGAAGAGAGCAAATGGTGCTTATAATTGAACTGCAATGCAAATGGATGATTGCCTCATTTCTTTTCTCCCTTTTTTCCCCCCTTAAAACGAAAACAATTTGGCGAGAATGGAGGACTGCCTTATTTAATTATTTACATTTTTTGGGTCGGGTCGAAGATATGCATTATTTCTATGTTCTGCATACTTTTTCCTCAATTGCAGGTATTGGGTTGGGTTAAGGTCTTCTTGGACCACTCAATCCCATGTGCATATGTTTCATTTCTTCACCTCATTCTGACAAGGAAAAATTATCTTCTGACGAAAGGAACAGGAGAGGGAAAAAAAAATTATCTTCTTGGCACCATACTGAACAAATATTGGGAGGTTCCCCGACGACACATGAACGTTATTACCGGAAACAACAGGATAAATTTAAAAAAAAAAAACCACATTCCAATGAATATATGGCGCTGAGAACTATAGCGAGATTTCAGCTAGTTCATTAATTACTTGTGGACGTGGGTGTGTGTATGGGAATTGTAAACTCCTCCTAAATTTGCCACGTTTCCTGAAATATCTCCTGGACCGACACATGTTTTTACAGCAATTGGAAAATAATGAAAGCAGTGTATTATATAAAGAATGGATTGCGAGAAGTTATGAGCAAGTAAAAGGAGATTAAGATGGAGGCTCAATTGCATAGGGAGGCTAAGGAACAGAGCGAATCCGGTAAAGAAAGCATTGAAGGGCTCCAATTCCAGAACAGTCCTTACCTGCAATACAAGGACTTGGAAGACTACAAGCGTCAGGGTTATGGCACACAAGGTCACAAACAACCAAAGCCAGGTCGTGGTGGTGGCGCCACTGAGGCACCCACTCTCTCTGGCGCTTCAGTTTCCTCTGAGGCCCAACTCACTGCCCGTGATGCCATGCATCGCGGAGGGGTTCCTTAATTGACGCTATATAGAGCTCCTTCGCTTAATAAGAAATCGTTTTCTGTTTTCATTTTGGTAATGTATGTTGTTTACCTCAGCGTGTATGGCATCTTGTATTTGCTAAGCAACACGGTTCGGATGTTGTGGTTGATCCTTTGCCGAATTTAGATTATCTTAGAGGGTAGGATAATTTTGGATTGGTGATACCATAGAAACGAACAAATTGGAAATTACTTTGTATGATACTATGATTGACAATATTGGACATAATTTATTATTTTTCTGTGTTATTATTTGGTCCCCTGTTCAGCTCTGCGTGTCTTTCCTAATGATTCACTTATTTTCTCTCCCTTTTGTTTTACATGCGCCTTCTTTTGAGTGGTTAATAAGGCTTTGTACAATCTTTTCACGAATTCGCCACCTACCCCTACCGAATGGCATGTAATATGCAAAGTAGTTTTTAGGTCCAGGATCTCGTGTTTCCAGCTACGTGGATCAACTGCTTCCTTACAACTAGGCTATGTTTCCCAAGTGGTTGGGCCTTAGGCTTTTGTTACGAAGAAAAGCTAACTATCAAGCTACAAGACGCTCCTGGGCTTGTTTCCCAAGTGGTTGGGCCTTGTAAATGAATTCTTTCTCATTTCACACAATAGACAATTGATCCTGCTTAGCTCCTTCGAATCTGCTCTTAGCGTTGACCCAAAAAATTATCGGTCTGAAAATTGGATTGGATTGGCCAGTCCAACTGGTTAAACCGGCCAGGTTGGTCCTGGTATGACTTAAAAATCAGCCTTTAGAAAATCAGCTGTGAAGCGCTCGAACTGGCTGAAAACCGTTGAATTGAACGAACCGGATCGATTTTGAGAGTTGAGAGGTTTTGAAAAAAAAAAAAAAAAAAAAGGAGCCAAACGTCTGCGAGGCTGCTCACCGCTGCGCCGCCATCCCTTTGCAGCCGCCGTCCTGCCCAGCGTTAGCAACCATCATAGCGTCGTCATTGTCCTTCACTCTTCCTTTGTGCAGCGCCGCCATCTAGAGATAGGAGTGCAGAGAGGAAAGAAAACAAAAAACAAAAAACAAAAGGAGAGGGGGGAGAGAGACAAGAAGAAGAAGAAGGTAAAGGATAAGGCAAGGGAGATGGAATATCCTCTGCAAGTAAGGTTTGAATCTAAAAATAAAAAATAAAAAAGAAACACAAGTATTGCTTGTCTCTTAGGTAGGGTTGAAGGTTTTCAGCAATGAAAACTTTGATTTTAGATTTCCGATAATATTCTCTAGGCATTTGTGCTGATTATTTAGTTTCTAGGTGTCTTTTTCTTTTTAATATATTTTGGTGGTTTGGGGTCTCTAGCACTTTGTTTGTACTTGATCCCATTAGTGGGTTGGGCTATTATGTAACCCATCTTCAAACCCACATTGAATTTGGGTTGTCATATTCTTTTAACTGACTTTTGACCCAAAAAATATTAATTTATGTATAAAAACACAAGTTGAACGTGGGTTTGCATTTGAAATGTTTGGTAAAATTTTTCAAAATAAATATTATTTTATATTAATTATATTATTATTAATGACTTAATATAATTTTGTACTTTATATATATATCATTTGAATTGATTAGGCCTTTGAATCTTTGAATTAGTGCTTTGACCAATTTATTATTCTATCCGATTTTCTTAACCTTGCAAAAAGTAAATAAGAAAAAAATCTATTATTTGCTCCAAGGATTTTTTTGTTTTTTTCTTTTTTAGCTGAAAGAAAAGGGAACAAAAAGGATGTTGACCCCCCCCAAAAAAGGGAATGTATTTATATTATATATTCATACATATGAAGGTCTATTAGTGTATTTAGCTTAGAGTATGTAAAATTGGTTGAGTCATTTTGAGTTTGTAAATTTGATTTTGATCAAAATTTAGTTAACTCTAATGTGATTATGTTTGGGAATATTTATCTAAAAGGTAATTTTGATATGATAAATATTTTTTGGATAGTATTAATAAAAATTAATTTGACATATAAAATTATTAAAAGAATATAAATTTATTTGATAAGTTAAATTAAAAACTAATTAATTTAAAAGATTCAATTAAAAAGAAACTGATGAAGAAATATTTTCTTTCACAATTATAGTTTATAGAATAAAATCACTTTTAATATATAATTTTAAAAATTTAGTGAAGTTTTATTTATTCAAATATATAAATAATAGTATAAGGTTTTTAGTTTTGATTCACTATTGTAAAACTTTTTTACACAGTTATTTAATTATGAATAGTTTTATCATTAAAATATTTTGGCTCTTTCATAAGAACTTGGAAAAAAGTTATATAAAAGAAAAAAAATGATTAATTGATAATGTAAAAAATTGTATAATGATAGTGGACTAAACAAATTTATTGGGCCTTAGAGCTTGACTTAGAGAAGCTTAGTAAGGGCTTTTTTAGAATGAATTCTTTGCGGATGAGCTCAAATTGAGTCAATGCAATCCATTAAAGGTGGTTACCGAGCATGGGGGAATCCTGCGAGAATAGGAGATATGGAATCAACGAAGAAGGGAGGAATACGAATTTGAATTTGGATATAAGAGGAGGCTCCTAAGAGCCCAAGGTAGGTAGTTGATCCCTTTTACTCACACTTGAGTGAAATAGAGTTTTAACTTGAGCATTGAAGTCTTTTGCAGGTCCCTTATCTGATGAGCACGTGAAAGAGCTCGGACTTACAGAGGATAATATCGGGGCCTTTTGCCAACTTATTGGCAATTAACCCCCCGAGGTCTCTTGCTGAGTTCAGGGTATGAGTAGTGGGCACCTTAATATGGAGGAAATTCAAGAAACAAGAAAAGTAGAAGCTAGGACAGAGAATGGAAGGGTCGAAGACTCAAAGCAAAGCCAGAGATAGGAGAAAAGAAGCAAGAGGGAATCGAAGCCTGCCCTAAGGGAGAGGGTTCGAGATGAAGGCATAATTTTTACTTCCCCTAATCTTGTTACAACGAGTACACCCCTCTCACCACTAAGAAGGAAACCGTACTAAAGGAAGTTTACAATGCTCGGCTAATTAAAATGCCACGTGATGCAGGAAAGCAACAAGTTTCCCCCAGAGGAGATAGGAGTAAATGATGTGAACTCTATAGGAATTATTGCCACACCATAAAGGACTGCACTATTTTGAGAGATCAGATCGAATGCCTAGTGAGGCAAGGATTGGTAAACAATATATGGCTCGGCGAAGAAGAAGCCAAAGTAGAGATAAGGACACAAGAAAAAGACAGCACAAAAGTTGTAGTCGGAGGAGGCGAACCCCTGAAATGAGCAATGAAGAGGAGCTTGGAAATTGGCAACCATAGGAGATATGAAGAGTAGTAGATTACATTGCGCAAGGATTTACCAGAGGAGGGGAAATGAACTCAATAAGAAAAGGCACTTCCGAGCTATCATGGCTGTGGAGTCCACTCCTCCTTAGCCACCGAAGACAACAATATCGTTCTCTGATCTTGATTTTAAGGGAACTGATAATAATCTACATGATCCAGTTGTTATTTCTGTGGTTGCATGGAATTACATAATTCAGAACGTATTGGTCGACAAGGGAAGCTCAGCCGACATTTTGTATGCCTCCACCTTGCACACTGATACTAGAGCCCAACTTGAAACCCATATAGAAATCTGGTGGGTTTTGCCGGAGAACGGGTCAACATTTTGGGAGTTATTAAGTTGAGGACCACCTTTGGAACCAAGCCAAATATCAAACAATTGATGTTCGATACTTGGCAATTGATTCCTGAGCCCCGTATCATATGATGTTGGGGAGGCCATCTTTAAACACCCTTGGAACCACTGTGTCAACCCCACATTTGGCACTAAAATTCCCAATTCCACCAACCGAAGTTAGAACTTTACATACCTATTAGAAGGAAGCTCAATGGTGCTATAATAAATCATTGAAGAAGAGAGGAAAGGAGGTAAGAAATGAAGAAACACTGGAAGTCTACACGGTGGAAACTGATCAGCCTAAGAAGATGAGCATGAGGGACTTGGACCTTAAAGAGTAACGAAGGGCAAGATCTGAGCCCAATGACAAGCTCCAAAAATTCCATATTGGAGAAGTTACAAAGAAGGTTACTTTTATTAGGCAAGGAATGCCAGACCTTATGAAAACTAAACTCATATACCTGTTAAAAAGGAACGTGGACCTCTTCGCATGGCCCTCGAGGATATGCCTTGGATAAATTCGAGGGTCATTTGCCACAGATTGGCGATAGGTCCAAAGGTCCAACTTGTGGCATAGAAAAAAAAAAAAGACGAAGAAGCTCGAAATAGAAAAATATAGAAAACGGCAAAATTGTTGAAGGCTGAATTCATTATGGAGATATACTTCACTACTTTGCTAGCCAATATAGTCATGATTCCTAAGTCCTCAAGAGAGTGAAGGATGTGTGAGGACTTCACAGACTTAAACAAGACGTGCCCAAAAGATGCCTACCCATTGATAAGCTAGTCAATGGAGCCTTAGAGACAAAGTTGCTTAGCTTCATGGATGCTTATTCTGGCTACAACTAGATTAAGATGCATCTACCATAGATGAGGAAAAGACAACCTTTATAACAGAAAATGCAAATTACTATTATAAAGTCATACCCTTTGGATTAAAGAATACCGTAGCCACCTACCAAAGATTGATGAACAAAGTGTTTACCAAATAGATTGGCAGGACCATGGAAGTTTATGTGGATGACATGGTCACTAAACAGTGGGAAACAGAGACTAATATGAGAATCTATAGGAAAATTTTGCCCAGATTAGGAAGTTCAACGTGCATTTGAACTAGGAAAAGTTGCATTGGAAGTCTAAGGAGGAAAATTCCTCAAATGTCTGCAAATTAGCTGAGGAATTAAGGTGAACCCGGAGAAATGCCAAGTAATACTGGAGATAAGGAGTCCGAGCATCCTCAAGGAAGTGCATCAATTGACAGGGCACATAGTCACCTTCTCTAAGTTCTTGGTGAGATCAGCTGAGAGAGCACACCTCTTTTTCCGCCTTTTGAAGAAGCAAGTTGACGTCAAATGAATAAAGGAATATGAAAGAGCTTTCCAAGACTTGAAGAAATTTCTGGTGGAACCCCCGTGCTAAGCCTAGGGATGGAGAGCTACTTTATACATATTTGTCAATAATTGAGAACGCTATAAGCTCGGTACTAATAAAGGAAGAATAGAAACAACATCAGCCAGTCTACTACATAAGTAAAGTATTACAAGGAGTTGAGGTCAGATTTCAGAAGATTGAGAAGTTGGCATTTGCTCTGGTTATTAGTGCTAGAAGGCTACAACACTATTTTCAGGGCCACTATATCATTGTTATGATAGAGTATCCCATCCTGCAAAGGCTGCGGAAGCTTGATTTAGCTGGAAAGATGGTAGATTTGTCCGTGGAACTCTCCAAGTTTAGTTTGGAATACAGACCTTGTAGGCTGATGAAAGGAAAAGTACTTGCTGATTTTATTGTGAAACTATCACCATCCATGACCAAATGACAAAGAGTGGAAATGGACGTTGAATGTTGATAGCTCGTCTAACAATAAAAGTAGTAAAGCTGGAGTAATCTTGGAGGATGCGAATTGAGCATCCATTGAGCAGTCCCTGAGATTCATGTTCAAAACTAATAATAACCAAGCTGAATATGAGGCTTTATTAGCTGGAATTAGGAGTTCGAAGGCTAGTTATCAGAGGAGACTCTTAGTTAGTATATATCTAGGGAATAAAACTTACAAGTTAACCTATTGTCAAAACTGGCCAATACTAGAATAGTGGCGAATAATAGGTCTGTCATCCAGTAAGTCATCGATAAGCCAAGCATATCGGGGACATCCCCCCTTGATGTACGCATAGGAGCAGGGTTGGCAACAACCAATCATGAAATATTTAACTACCAAAAAATTACTTGGAGTAGAGAAGGAAGCCAAAGTAACGAGGCAAATGGCAAGTTTTTACACTATAGTAGCAACCGTTACTAAAGTGTGTAAATGGAAAATGTGCCCAAGTGGTTATAAAAGAAATGCATAAAGGCATATGTAGAAACCATGCTGGAAGCAAGGCTTTGACAGCCAAGATACTTCGGGCAAGCTACTTTTGGCCCACCATGAAACAGGATTGTTTGAAGTTTGTAAGGAAGTATGACAGATATCAGAGGTTTGGAGACTTAAAGCACACACAGTACGAGGAATTGCATTGCTCGGAAACTAGCTGGCCATTTCACAAATGCGAAATAGATATCATCGACCCTTTTCTATTAGCACTAGGACAGTTAAAGTATTTGATAGTAGCCATTGACTACTTTACTAAATGATTTAAGGTCAAGCCATTGCCTGCAATCACCACGGAGAAGGTGAGAAAGTTTGTTTGGAAAAGGATAATATACAGGTATGGAGTACCTTGCCAATTGGTCAGCAACAATGGAGCCCAGTTTACAAACTGGAGGTTTGAAGACTTCTATAGGGAGCTAGGAATTGTCCAACTCTTTCCATTAGTGAAGCGCCCACAAACTAATGGGTCAATAGAAGCTGCCAACAAAATTATTTTGTCAAGTTTAAAGAAGAGGCTGGATCAGGCTAAGGGCCTATGGGCCGACAAGTTGCATACTGTGGCGTGGGCCTATCACACTATGCCCCACTCGTTGACCTAAGAAACACTTTAAGAATTGGTGTATGGAGCTGATGCAATGATCCCTATCGAACTTTCAAAACCAAGTCTGAGGATAATAACCATGATCGAGGAATACAATGAGCTTGCTTGGAGAATTGAGTTGGATCTTATCAAGGAAGATAGAGAAAATGCCAAGATAAAGGACGAAGCCATTAAACAACAAATGGCGAGGAAGTACAATAAAAGGGTGAGTCCACAGGAGTTCAAGGAAAGAGACTTAGTCTTAAGAAAAGTGGAGTTACAAAAGAAGTCCCAAGGAGAAGGAAAGCTAGCATTGAGCTGGGAAGGACCCTATCAAATCATCCGGAAGATAAGGAGAGGAGCCTACAGAATAGCTAACCTCGGAAGAAGAGAACTACCAAGGACGTGAAATGTGTCCTCACTTCGAAGATACTTTAGTTAGAATAGAAATCCTTAAACTATGTAAGTAGGTGTACTCTTTTTCCTCTTATATATTTTTTCCCACAAGTTTTCTTATACATAAGAGGTTTTAATGAAGCATCACTTACGTAGGCTGAGCATGTGCAAGACTCGGTGGTAGGAATAGAAGTAAGCATTTCCTAATCGCTCGCCATTGTAAAATTTTTAGTTTAATAAAGTTTATTTGGATTATCTAAATTCTTTATTGTCATATGATGAAATTGAGTCCAGAAAATGACTTATTGGAAGTTTAAATGAAATGGAAATAAGTCCAAAAAAGGACTTGAGCTTCTCACCTATAGACGAGGATCTCTTGGAAAATCAAATGAAAATATTTCCACAGAAGAACTGCAACTCTTCATGGGGATCTTTTGGAAAGTCAAATGGAAATAAATCTAAAGAAGGGTTTCAACTCCTCACCTATTTTTTGGAAAATCAAATAGAAAAAGTCCAGAGAAGGACTCAAACTCCCCACCCATAGGCGAGGATCTTTTAGAAAATCAAATAGAAATAAGTCCAAAAAAGGACTTGAACTCCTCATTTGAAAGGGAGGACCTCTTAGAAAGATAAATAAAGAGAAGTTTAGAAAATGACTTATAGTCCTCACCCATAAGCAAGGACTCCTTGAAATATTTATTGTTAATAAGTTCAGGAAAGAACCTATAATGAACTCCTAGCTTATAGGTAAGGAACTCTTGGAGTCTTAACAACCTTAATTGCAGCTTTGGGCCTTATATGACCCAAGGAAAGGATAAAATGAGCAAGGAAGATTTGCACTTATTGGAATCTAGAGTTATAAAGTTAAGTGCAAAAATTGTTGCCTAGAGATTAACTACTTGGAAAGTGAGATGGAGTTAAAAGGAACACTTAGCACAGAAAAGGAAGCACATTGGAAATAATGTGCAAGAAACAATATTGGAAATAAAAAGCATACTTGGAACTAGTAACTAGCTGAGGATAACTTGAAAAATCTACGGAATACATCAATAAAAAGGAAAGAAATAAATGTGCTAAATAAGCATCTAATATATACAAGGGAAAAGAAAAATAGTGTCCAAGTTACATAAAAGGAAAATAATATTGTCTAAGTATAGGGAAAATAAAACTAGGTGGCTGCCAGAGAGTCATCCACTTGGTCCTTGCCTTGGTTCGTCGAAGAAGAAATGTCATCAGGAGTCTTCACCTGATCCCCACCTTTAATTGCGATTGCAGTAGCTCCTAGAAATGGCTTGTCCACCAACTTCCTATCTCGAACTTCCTTGAAGTAGCTACAGGAGAAGATGTCTAAGTCATTATAAAGGAATTTGACTTGGTTTATAGCTTTGTCAAACCCCTTAGCATACTGCTAAGCTACCTCCCCTTTGAGGTTCTCGGCCTCCTTCACTTTGGCGTCCATCGCTTCTTTAAGATCAGCCACCCTAGTGGAGTAAAAGTCTTCACGGTCTTTGAACTTTTTCTCCAAAGAGACAACCTTGTCTTGGAGAATTTTCTCCTAAGCCACCCATTCTTTTTCCTTAGCTAAGCACTTGTCCTTAGCCTTCTTGACTTTCTCCTAGAAGGAGTAGGTCTCCCCAACATGAACCTCCTTCAGCTTCATGAGCTCCTCCTTCTGCTCGGAGATGGTCTTATCCTCATAACGCTCTTTTAGCTCTAGATAGTGAGCTATTGTGTAAGAGCACAAGCTTGTTGCTTAGATCCATTGGTACATTCCAATGACCCTAGCTGCCTCGAACATGTTGAATTCGTAATCTAACTTCAAGAGATCATCCCCTTTCTGGTGGAGTGGAAATTGAGGGCACTATATCAAAAATGGGGGAGCGTTCAAAAGGCAGTTGTAGAGGAGATAAAAGTCGTTAGAAGAGGCAAAGCGGACTCTATTTAACTTGGAGGGAGTATCTATTGTAAAGGAAAGAGTGGATTGGTGCTGAGAAGTGGCTTCTAGAACAACTACATCATTAGGAGCTCTTTTCTTTCCGAATTTGATGATTAGGGGCTAGGTGTCTGAAGCCGTCTAGGAGCTATTCTTGGTTGGCTTAGAGCTTGCCTTGGGAGCACTCCCTTGAGCTGCTTAAGCTTGGCGATGAGCAAAGGTAGCCTAGAGTGTATCCTTTGACATTTTTGGGGCCATGTCTCTTGCAAAGAGAAGGAACCAAAGAAATGAAATTTGAAAAATAGCCACAATAAGAATTACGGGAAGACAAAATTGTAGAGAAACTGACTAAGGTGTTTGAGCACCTTGGCACTTTTAGTGTTTAGTGTCCTACTTTAAGAGTTCGATACAAGACAAAACCTTCTTCTGACTCAATAAATACTCGGAGAGATAGTCAAGTATAACTTGTTCACATTGAGAAAGGCTGCCAAAATCTATGCTAAGAACTTTTTTTAGGAACCTATTCTAGTATAAAGAATATTTAGCATGGCCTTTCTCATCTAGAAAGAAAGGGCACTCATGCTTGGAGGTTGTAACCCTAAAGAATAGGCCCTTGAAATGCTTAAAGTTGGAGGTAAAAAAAAGAAAATCAAAGATTTTCCTTTCAGGCTGACCACTTAAGGAAATCCATATCCCTTTTTCTACATCTTTTACCTAGAATAAGGAAAACAGAACCCCAATACTCGAAATTACACCCAAAAAATCCATCAAAATCTTAAAAGCTCGGAAAAAAGCCCAGTTATTGGGGTGATGTTGGGTCGGAGCTACATTAATGAAATCCAAAAATTCAACCTCAAAAGGAGTAAAAGGAAGCCTAATGCCTAAGGTGAAAAAGAGAATGCCATAAACAAAAAAGAAAGCGAGTTCTTTGTCGTTGGAAAGTTTGGCTATATGACAAGCTCGATCACTTGGTTTGCAGGGGGGCACTCGACAAAATGATCTTGTCCAGGCCAAGCTATCCTATAGTCCCTAAGGAAGTGGTCTAATATCTATTGGTTAGTATAAAGGGAATGGAAGTTTTTTACTTCATTTACAACCCAAAAGTAGTAATCTAATGGCCCTCTCTTTTTGGAGGCATATCCAACGTTCTTAACATATTCTTGGGAATCTTTTTCCATCTTTGACAACGAAGGAATCGAGGACTCAAGATAACATCTAAAAATGAGAAAATAAAAGAAAAACCAATGAATAGGGGAAGGAGAATGAAGTACTTACTGGAAAGAATCTGGAAAGAGAGGAAGCGATGATTGGAACACCGGAACTAGAATAAACCTTGTGACATGAGGAGGTTGCAGGAAGCAATGTGGATTGAAGGCAAAATCAAAATTTAAGAGAATATGTGAATCTGTAAGAAATGAAGAGGATTGAAGAAATGGGTTTTTAACCCCCTCTTTGCATAATGGAAATTATCCAATGGATTAGGATATTTCCCACCAATTAGGACAAATTTTAGCCATCCAGGGGATCAATGGTTGGGGGCTTGATCTAATGGTTGGGATTCAAAGCTGAAACTGCAATAATAACTGCATAGTAGCAGCGTGACAGTGGGGGCTTCGTAATGTGACACATGTCCATGCATGTTTCCTCATAGCCCTCAAAGTAGTTGGAATATTTCCAGAATATTGTTGATGATATAAGCTTGGAACATAAGCTCAAAAGGGAGGGCTGAGACTTAAGCTCCATCTTAGAGTTCGAAAATAGGAATTCGAAGTATAAACTCAGATTGTTATTGATAATAACAACCAAAATTTGGAGGCTGTGGACTAAACAAATTCACTAGGCTTTAGAGCTTGGCCCAGAAGAGCTCAACAATGACCTTTCTAGAAAAAAATGCTTTGCAAATGAGCTCAAACTGAGTCAACACATGAAAATAACTAATCTGTTAAGGGTAGTTACCGAACATGGGGGAATTCCACGAGAATAGGAGATATGGAATCAATGAGGAAGGGGGGAATACAAATTTGAATTTCGATAGAAGAAGAGGCACCTAAGAGCTCAACGATGAGGCTCATAAGAGGAGGAGCAAGCGAAAGAGCTCGGACTTGCAGAAAATAACATCGGATGACCTCAAGAAACATGTTAGAATAAATATTATATTAAAATTAATCTTATAATATACCATTAAGTCAAAAGGATACTTTTGTCAAAACATTCCATAACGGATTTTTACTCAACGTAAAAGCAACACATTGTTGTTTCAATGTTTAAAGGTCCAAAATTAAGTGGGTATTTGGATTGAAGTTAGTAAACTTGATTTTAAGTGAACTTGATTTGTAAATTTAATTTTGGTTAAAAGTGAGTTTATTATGTGATTTATATTTGGAAACCTTCAACTCAAAAGTGAGTTTGACAAAATAAATATTACTTAAATGATATTAATCAGAGTTACTTTTATTTATGCATTTATTAAAATAGTTATATATTGCAGTGTGAAGTAGTAGTGTAGGATTGGTCATAACTATTTGAAAGATGGAATTGGTCAAATGGACATTTAATTCTAATCAAATATTTATAAATGTTAGAATGTGAAAATGCTAGTGGAAAAGCAGTTTCATATTGCTGCCACTTCAACCATGGTTTGTGGTCATAATTGATTTTGAAACTGAATAACCAAACAAATTTTCTTTTCCAAAATAGCATTAGAAATGAAACTAATGGAGATTTGGGTTGTCAAATGCTAAAGCAAACATACTATGAAGTTGAACTCGGACTTGATTTTGGATCAAATTACCTAAGTATCTATACGACAATATTCAAAACATTTTTTTATCTTCAAACATGATTTTGGTTTGAATGAACGTGTATCCAAACACATACTATATTGTGGGAGATGAGAATTAAGAAGTATTTGATTTTTCCTTTGATTGTTTGGGTGCTAGCAATCGTAGTTCATCCTATTATTTGGGGGTAATTTTTTTCCTATGAGGGATGAGAATGGGGATAAATATTTCCTCAAAGCAGATTCAGGGATGGGGGAAAATTTCCCACCTCACAGGATCCCTATATGTAGTTAAATGTATTACAGTATTTTTAATATTATAAATATTATTATTATAGAAAATAATAATAATGTAAAAAATATTATAGATATAAATATAAAGATGTCTATTTCAGTATTTTTATATTATTTTGTTATATTAATTTTAAAAAATAAATTCTCCTAAATTTATGTTGTAATATCCTTTAAAAAAACAAATACTTTGTGTAGAGTAATCAAGGTTCATTTTATACTTTAGTTGATTAATTTGAACAATTTCTCAAGTAATTAGATCTTAATTAATAAATCTTTAGAATAAGACAATAAATTAATTTTTGGAGGAGGAGCCAGAACAGTAAATTGCTAATGGCCGAGACATTGTTGTTTATTCCTTCAGGTCTTCAGTGTATTATTATATAAATGAGTTCATAAACTGCATTTATTTAGTATAACTGATCTTGCATTTATTCTAAGTATATTTTTTTGTAGCAGTATAACTTTTTTTTTTTTTTGGTTAACTCAATTTGTACCATGTAGTCATAACATATATTTATATTTTAGCATTATATGATAATCGATATTACACGTTATATATTAGTTATATATTGTATTATAATACAAGATAATATATAGACTCCATCTTATATTAAACCTCAATTGTTTAACTATCAAAATTCCAGCACATACTCTCCTAAATCTACGTGTTCAAATATCCTAACTATAGATTTATATAGCCATATGTATACATGTATGTTTTTCGATAATTGTTAACTAAGAAGTAAATGATGTAATTTATTGTTCAATAGATTAAGTGACAAGTAGCCAATGTACCTCCATGACGAGCCAAAAAAAAAAAAAAAATGGAGACAAGTGACAAGTATCAAAATACATTAAGTGAGAAGTAGCCAATGTATCTCCATGACGGGAAAAAACAAAAAAGTGGTGACAAGTGACAAGTATCAAAACAACAAGAAGCCCATACGTCTCTTCATAAAATACAAATGAGGCCAAGTGTCTCATGTATATAAAAAGTTAAAAAAGAAAAAAAAATACTAGAAGAAGACGGCGGTGAAAACCAACCAGCCAACCAACACCAATTCACAATGTGAAAAATGTTGTGTGGTTTGCAATTTGCACCAAGTTAGTACCCAGGTGTCTTCATGGTGAATCACTTTAGCACCTGTCAAGTGCTCCGCTTTAAAGCTTGCACACAAGCTTAAGGGAGTGAAATTCTAGCAAAGAAAAATATAGAGAGGGAAAGAAACACGGAAAAACATGTTTAAGGGAAAGTAAAAGGAAAGGAAAGGAAGGACGAGAAAGAGGAGGTTTATTGTGAACCCACCATTTTTCATTCTTACAAAAAAATTTTAAGATCGAAGATGAATTTATTTTTTGAAATAAAATCATGGCTACTTTATGTTAGGATCAAGTTACTCGGCTTTATATGTTTACTATTTAAAAGTTATTAGTTAATTCGTGAGTTGTTCTTTTTATGTTAGTGTTTGCCTTCACGATAAGTTTGAGTTCCTTTACACTTCTAAAAATTGTTGAGTTAGTATTCTTTTATAAATTTATTATTATTTTGAGTTATTTTACTTAAACGGTTTATGAAGATTTATTATTTATGTCTTGAAAATATTACCTTGAGTTGTCAATATTCATGTGTTAATTTTTTTATGGACCAATATTAAAGATTTAAAATTTTATTTTATACTTAAAATAATTAAAATTTATTACATTTGCTATACATGGATATGGACGGTTGGACTATTTATCCTATTAGACTTGAACTATTAAATTATTTATAACATTGCTTGGGATTGTTTTTTATACCTTGATCAAAATCAATATTATGACTTTATAATGACCATTGCAAGAATAGGATTTTTATACGTTAGATGTGACATGATGACAAGAATAATCCATGTACTATGACAAGAACCATTAAAAAGGGCTAAACTATAATTACTATAAAGTTTGTCCCTTTGGGAATTGCCATTTGAATTTGATAACTGTATTTTTTGAGAATTTTTTTAAGATGTTATGACATTTATTCCCATCGCTCAAGTTTATGCAATTTAAGTTATCATGCACTTCGTATTACTTGAGTTTATTATTTAATTTATGCTACCAAGGTTATTTTTTTTCAATTTTATTTATTGTTTAAGTATATGCATCAGTATATATCTATTGTGATTTTATGCATAATGGCAAACAAGTAAATTAAAAGGAAGATATTTAAAACTTGCTACTAATCGCCAAGAAGGTAGAATGATAGATGTAAGCTCCTTTTATATGTCTTGATTAGTGTGGTGTAATAATCCTCCTTTGTCATCATGATATTATGAATAACATTAGAGGAGGGAAACTCCCTAATAGAAGACTTTCGATTATGTATAAGACAAATAGATTAAAGAAAATGGAAATTAAAATAAAGAGATTATGATCTAAATGAAACTTGCCTATTTATGCTGCATTTTGAATTGCATGGCATCTGTGGCAGAGCTTGAAAAAAAATTTTAGCATGGCCAACAAGCTTAACATATCAAATTAAAATTAATCACATATCACATATATAAATTTTAAAGTAATTAATTAACATGGTAAAATGATTTTAAAGAGAAGGATTGAAAAATATTTTATAGTGCATATAGTTTTTTTGCTTTTTTAATGACTTAAAATCATCAATAATTAAATTAAAACTAAAATGTTAAGCAATTTTCTTTTCAATATAAATAATTATACTATTAATTAGAAGCTCATCTTCTATCTTATTTTTCAACCTTGTCTTTATTACTTTCATTATTGAAAATGATTGTTTCATAGTAGCTTTAGAATTTGGAAAAATTAAGATAAGACGAATCAACTTATTAATTAAGTAGTAAATTTTGAATTTTTCTATTTTGGTTTTTACTAAATATATGCACAATTCATGAATAGTTGATAAAATTTTCAATTTTGGTTGTTAAGAGGGATCAAGAATAAAAAACCAAAGGTGAAAAGATAAATTAATCTTCTTCTATTTAGTAAAGTTCATATTATAATATTTATCAATAAGAGTACAAATGCTAGTGTAAAAGATTTTGTAAGCATATTTAAAAATCAAAGCAGAGCTTAGAATTAATAAATCCATTATTTGATCATTGAATATGTTATTCAACTCTTTATTTATCTAGTGTACTAAAAGATATTTTCACTAAAATGATGCTCATGAATTGTCATATGATTTTTTTTTATTTTTAGTTTTTTATTACAAAAATAAGATAATTAGCTTTTATTTTTGAAAAAATTTGGAGGGGGGAGCTTAAGCTTTGCTCTTGCATGGCATAACTCGCTTTTCATTGATCATATTATTATGAAGTATTATGTTCCTATAAATAATGTGATATAATTGCGGTTTGGTAGCTCTGCGGTTTTCCATGTAGTGATATGGCTAAAATCAATCTCAGTTTTCAAATATTTTTAGAATTATTTATTTTTTATTGAGAATTTTGAATTCTCACTATTATTCATGGTAATTTCAAATTAATCAGGTATCACCTTAGAGAAAGGTAGATCTCTTCAACAACTAGGAACATATGGACTAGTATTCCATTAATCTGCAGTTTCTATTACTGCTTAGAAGTGTTTAGCTCACAACCAGTAGATTTATGTTTCTTCTTGCAGACACTATGATATACTTATATTATGGTTTAATGCTAAACTTTTTGTTTAAGTTTATGCCATTAATGTTATTATGATGGATATTATACATATGACTATTATTTTTTAATTTATTATAATTTTTTTATTTTTATGATTTATTTCATTTATTTGGGAATCCTCACAGGAACCTGTGGACAGTCGGGAAATGAAAACAGGGAAAAAATTTTCTTAGACAAACATAGAGAAAAGGAGACAGAGAGCAAATAGAGTGGCAAGGAATGGAAGCAGGGAGGAGGGACTCCCCATGCCCCACGCTGTGCGGATACTATCCCTACGGCGCGGACATGACTGATTTCGAAGAATGAAAATGCAAATTCAAGGCACTTGCAATCCATTATCAAAATCAACGAAATTAATCATTAATAATATGCGATTTTTAGGTTTACTATTATAGAACGGTTGTATAAATGTTAACAGGTCCATTGTGAGGAACAACTCTATATCTGCTGAAATTATATGATAGATCTAATTAATATAGAGATGAGATTAGTGCTTTGTTACTTATTCCTTTCATTGTTCCAACGATAACCTTTCAGCAGGACAGAATTGAACCATCGAAAGCATCAGTATTGTAATAAAAAGTAAAAGCAAAAAAGAAAGGAGAGGCGCCTAGTTTGCAACTTTTAACCAAAAATCACACTCAATCAGACATAAAGGCTTGGTCATAAAGTGTAGACAATTATGTGTAATTGCTGAAGAATTGTATGTTAACACATTTCAATGAGGAATTGTAGGTTTACAAAGTTCAATTTCAATCCCCTCATCACAAAGATACTTTAAATCTTGTCATAGCCAATTTGCCAAGGTAAATTTGACTCGGGTGCTCTGGTGAGAAATTTGGAAATGACCAATCTTTTTCCTTGACAGCAGAATCTTTTCCCTTTATAAATTATTATTCATAGTATCAGATATTTCCTAACTCGTTTTCATCCATAATCATAGGTGGCGTCAAACTGATCACGGTTACGATACTCGTTACTTTGTTGTGATGATGTGTTCCTTGTTACCGTACTCCAAATTAAAAATTATTCTCCTTTTCAAAGCTACGATCGTAATTCAATTTTCAAATACCACAATGGTACCCACCGCCACTGTGAGGCATTGACAAGCCCACTTTGTTTCTTCCAGATTCCAGAAGAACAGCATATAAAGTGGCATAGAGGTACTGGTTCCCGGTAGTGGCAGGCCCGAAAAGCCAGTTCCTTTCTACACTCCCAAACAAGGAAAAAGACACTGCTTTGTTGGGTCGCATCTACACTGATCACAACTCTGTACCGGTTTCATTTCAATTCTTTCTTTAGTGCTCATCACTCATCAGCAGCACTCTACTTTCCCTCCCTTTATATTTCTTCCCAAAATCCAAATGTCTCTATCTGTGGCTCGCTGTCACCCACAACAACCACCCTCCCCTATTCGAACACCTCCACCCTCACGCTCTCTATAAATAAAACCTTAATCTCATTCATCCGTTCCCATTTCCCACCTTATTTCCCCCGACACACACCCAACACCACTATAACCAAGCGTGTTTTTTTCCTCTACATGGCGACAAACAGTGTCCAAGACAAATGGGATCACCATGTGCAAGAAGCAGAGGAGGATGAAGAAGAGGAGGAAGAAGCGTTGTCGCTTTGCGATCTTCCGGTCACTTTGATCAACGACAAGGACCAAGACAAAGCAAGAAAACAAGACCCTTTGTTCAGCGAAACGCAAGGAGAAGAAGAAGAACAACAAGAACAAGACTTTGACTTCAACTCATGGGGTGGTCTCTTCTCCAAAGAGCCAGAAATGTGTGCAGCAGATGAAGTCTTCTTCCAAGGCCAAATCCTCCCATTGCGCCACTCGTTCAGCTCCGAGCCTGGCTCATTAACCAAAGGTTCCCAAAGTGATCACGGTAACAAGCAGCAATTTAAATTTAATCGTTGTGAATCAAGGTCCGAGTCCATGGACAACGGTTCTCCGAGCGAGTTTCGTAGCAATAGCAGCAGTAGAAGCAGCAGCCTTAGAAGCCAGAACTCATCAAGTAGCACTAGCTCCACCACCACAACAACCCCAAGAGTCTCTAAACCCAAAATTCGAAACCAATTTCACACGATTCCAAGTCCTAAGCCTCAGTTGAGACAATCTAGTTCTGTTCCAAGACAAGCAATTAGTCAAGGTAGAAAATCATCATCAGCATGGGAATTTTTCCGTTTAGGTGTGGTCCCTGCACCAGAGATAGGACTGCAAGACCTAAAGGTTCGCAATAGTGCTAACAGAAATTGTGTCAGTTGCAATAGTAGTAGCAGTAGCAACAATAGTACTTCAAACGCCAACACCACCACGAAAAGTAGTGCCAAAATGGGTAACAAGAGTACTCATCATGGGGATAAGGGCAATCATCATGTGTTCAAACAGTTTGTTGGCAAAGGCGGTGGTCTATTGAGTGGCTGTAGTTGTTCCATTGAAACGGTAGCGCAATTGGACATGATCAAAGGTGGTGGTACTACTACTAATAATAATAATAATAAAAGTGCCAACAAGACAGAAAGTGCAACGCATGCTATGAAAGGTAAAGTGGTCGAGTTGAAGAAGCAGAGGCATAACAATAGGCAAAAGCAAGCGAAGAAGGTCATGTCATGTCGTCGAACGTTTGAATGGCTAAAGGAGCTTCATGCAAGCCACCCTGATGAGGAGGCTTTGTTATCAAACGCATGAATAATATTGTGGCGTGGCCGCATGCTAGCTTGTTAGTTTAATTTTTAGATTAGATTATAGATTATAGATTATAGATTATAGATTAGATTGCCCTTTGTGGCTGTGGCTTGTGTTTCCCTTTAATTTGAATCAGATTATAATATTGTAGTGCAGGCTCTGTAATCAAAACATCTTACTTTCTCGTGAGAATGAGGCTGTGATCGAGATTGCTTTTTTTTTTTTTAACCCTTATTTATTTATTTATTTATTGTTGGTTGTTAATATGGGCGTAGGTTAATGATTGAATTAGTTGTGTTGTGTTAAGATTGTTGTTGTGTGAGTGAGATAAGTGGCCATGATGGAGTCTAAAATGATAAGCCCCAACATGAGTCGTGAAAATTGGCGCTCATGGTTGTCATGATTAAAGTGTGAAGTTCGATGCTTTATGGTTGGCTGGGTGGAGATTGTGGAATAGGATTGGAGGACTGCACAAAGTCACGCGAGGCGAGAGTCAGAGGGAGAAAGAAAAGATTCAAAAGGGAACCGAGGATGGGAAAGCCGTGACACGAAAAAAAGAATAGAAATAAAGTGGGAATGGAGGTGGAAAAGAAGGTTTCTCTTTGATTCTTGTCTTTCTCATCTTGTACGATTGGAAAGGTTGGAGTTTTTGTTTGTTTGTTTTCTTTATTCTCTCAGAGTACCATTTGAACCATATCAAATAGGATTCAATAAGACTTGATTAAAACATTTTATCTCTAAAAAGTTTTTATTCTCCTAAGTGTTTCATCTGACGTTGTATTTTTGTTTTTGTTTTTTAGTTTTTTTAAGATGGATATAATTAGAAGGGGAAAAATAGCCGTGATGAATTGCATTATGAAGGAAACAATCGTTGGTGGTTTAGGTAGCGGTTTGTGGGATTAGAAATTATTTCTATGCTACCTCTCAGATCTTTTTGAATAGTGACGATGAGAGAGAATATACATGTGCTATACTTATTTTTAGGTTAAAATAAAAATATATAACACACGCCTAAGAATAAATTATAGTTAAGTTTACCCGTCAATATTTTAATATATAATTCTTATATTACAATCTTATGTATTTTGGTATACATACAATTTAATAAATATTAATTTTAAATTGAAAGTTTTCCTTTTACTTCTCAATTTGATAAAAAGTTTCCCCTTTTTTCCATAAAAAAAAAAAAGAAAATAATTGTTTGTTTATTCTTTTGGTGGGTGATTACGGTTTAGTCTAATAATTATTAGTTTATTAATATTTCTGGAAAGTGATCCTTGCGGAGGATTATTCTGATGACTATCATTACCAAACCATTGTATTTCTTCAAATATTATTTCAAAAAGTGAGCAAGATGCCATTCAACGTATAAACAATTAATGAGTGAGTTGAAGCTATTATAACCCAGTCATTGCATTTCTCCATTTGTTATTTCGAAAAGTGAGCAAAACGTCTTCTCTTATTTATTCTAATGGAACAAAGTGCATGTAAAATAAACTCCATTTTCTAATACCCAACATGACAACATATTTTGCTGAATAAAGTTCGGGGGACGTAGAAATTCGTGACGCATATGCAATGTATATAAAAAGAATGAGAAAAATGATAAAAATATTTAGATAATTGATCTGACATAAATATTATTTCTTCTGCTAATTTTTTTTAGAGTTTAATTGGGATGTACTGACAGTGTAAAATTTTTTTACACTGTCATCCAATCAAAACCTTCTATTTGTGTGACTATTCAAGTAGTGGGTGGTTATATCAAAGACTTTTACTGATGTGGTAATATATAATTGGACGTCTATGTAAAAAAATTTTACACTAACAATATATTCAAATTAAATCCTTTTTTTATCCAAAAAGTTATTAGTGATTGCTGAAAATGCTAGTAAATAAGAGTTATTTATCAGTATTTTTCAGTAATATATTAATAAATAAAAGTTTTTTGTCAAATTTTTTTTGTCCAAAAATTTTTTTTGGAAAATATTGATAAATAACTCTTATTTACTAGCATTTTTAGTAATATATTAATAAATAATTTTTTTGATAAAAAAATTTGATAAAAAAAACAATAATCATGTGAAATCAAATATTTTCGTCACTTTTCTTATTTTTTTTATATACGTCACAATTTTATACGTCCCAATATTATTATTCTATTTTGTTTAACTAAAATACTTAATGGTACTCTTGCTTAGGTACCTACAAAGTGTACTTCACTTGTTCATCTTTACCTTCCTCTTTGGGTTCCTATTCATGGCCCTCAAAAAGAATTTCAGCCTAATAGTGGTGAGTAGTTGTTACTTATCATATACTCTCTCTATCTTAAAATATTTTTTTGCTTTTAAAATTTTATTTTTTTTACAGGTAATTATCCTTTTAAAAAATTTAAATAATATTAATTATTTTTTAATTATATCTTTATTAAATAGATATAGATAATTGAAAAAATTAAATAAAAATAATTTTATAAAATATATTTAAATTTTTTGAATATTAAAATTTTCTAATTACTTTTTAATTTATATACGTATTTAAAATTAAATAATTAAAAAAAAAGTAATAAGCTTGATCGCTTAACCAAAAAAGAGAAGAAGCTAGACCGCAAAGTAGGTTCCTCCTTGCTCCCCCAAGGGCAGACAGTTTTGGAGTCAATCATTAGAGTTCTCACACGTTTCGTTTGATGGAATGATTTCGAGGGAATGGAAATGAACGTGGATTGGTATATTTATTTCCATATTTTAATGAATTTAATTTAAATATTTTAATAATATAAAATAATTTTATATCATCTATCAATAAAAATAATAATAAATATTAATTTATATAAATAATTATTTATTATAACAAAAAATTTATCATAATTTTTTATTTTTTAATATTTCTATTAATTGATAATATAAAATTCAGTATATATTAATTAAATTTTATTTTAATTGATATATATAAGAATGAAGATGACTCTGGATTATATTTTTATAGTAGATATGCTATAATTGATAAAAAAGAAATAACTTTGATGCCCGATCAAAGTATTTTTATATAAATATTTAATAATATATTATTATATCATAAAAATATTTAAATTTTATAATAATTATCTTAAAATATTTTATATTAACGATATATCAAATTTAATCTACAAAATATACTAAATATTTAGGTTAAATAGATTCAACTCAATTCCATTTAAGTAAAACAAAGTTTTTAGCCTAGTTGGACTAGGGTTGGTCATTATCAATTTTGTTGGGTTGGGCCTTAAAAAATATAATTCAACTAAAAAAAAGAATTTTGGAGTTAAAAGTGATATTATTTATATATTAAAAAATTAATATTTTCAATAAACATTATAGAAAGAGAAAAATATAAACTATTTAGTAATAATGAATGCAACTAACCCTAAACTTTAAATAAGATATTTTTTATATTATTTATATATTAAAAATTAATATTATTAATAGATATTATAAAAAAAAAAAGATAACATATTTAGTAGTGATGTATGCAGCTATGACTTTGTCTTTTTCTCGTTTAATACTATCTACTAAAGACGTTCACTTTTTGATGAACAAATAACATCACTTGGAGTTAAATATGAGAGTGTGATGAATTTAATCAGGCTACTTTGCACTTATATTTTGGTGAAAATAAATGAGGGTTCTTTAATTTTGAAATGGAATGCTTATCTTGTGCCCAAAATAAATTGGAATATATTTACTAAAAAGATGCAATCCTCGCAAAAGCAGGAATGTTTAGTTTCTTAAGAATGGTTATTCTCATTTTAATTATCTAACAAAATATGTGAATGAAAAAAAAAAATCTTATTTCCATTTTTCATTCCATTCCTTTAAACCAAATCAAATGCATATCTTGGCCGGATTTTCTTCTAACTTTTTTTGTGTCGAGACGCTGCGCTGCTTGCAGCATAACCATGCACCATCTAAAAATACAACTTTGTTCGTCCTTCACTGCTGGTACTCAATGTGCTATAATCATCATGATTGACTGGTGCTCTACACTGTACCCTTTTCTTGGGTTTATGTGTTACATTTTTGGAGCACTCTATACACCCAAAGTTAGGATGTCAAAATTCATCAGATGGGGATTTCCATAGGGACCCAAATTCAGGGAATTTCCCCCACGGGAATGGGGATGGGGTAAACCCCCCCTCCCCCGAGGTAGATTCGAGGAGGGAGTGGGGACCTTGTAAGTGTGAAAGTATTAAATTGTCCTTCTATTATATACACTATACATATATATAAATATATATACTTTTTTGACATTTTACTTACACTATTTTATTTTTTAAATTAAAATAATCCCTTGATTTTACCCTATCCACCAAGGCCCTAACTTCCTCTCTCATTTTTGCAAACAGCAATCGCTCACGCATTCCCATTCCTTTCTCCCTCTCTTCCCCTACTCCTTCCATCCCCACTCTCCCTCTCCCTTTCTACTCTTACTCCCTCCATCCCCAACCTCACCACTGCCAACCACTTCCTCAATAGGCCGACAGCTCCAGTGACAGTGAGCCCAATGCCACCTCTCCCTACGGCAACAGCAACACTGTCATTTGGTCCACCTCTAGCGAGCCTGACGCAAACCACCTCCATCTACATGATATTTGCTTCTCCTTTCTTAGGCGTGCTCTCTTGTGTTGTGTTGTTTTTTTTATTTTCTCCATCTCCATAGATCTATTCTTTTTATTTTCAAATCTGTGTGTGCCTTATCTTGAGGCTTTTGTGCTTTTTTTTTTTCCTGGTCTTGCAGTTCTGTTTTCTTGTGAGTTGTGATATGTTATTCAGATTTCTAAGTTTTGGTTGTTGCTGTTGTTGTTTTTTTCAATTATTTTGTTACATGATCATTTGCTGTTGTTACTATTGTTAGAAGAAAAAAAATTATTGTTAAATTCGAGGACCCCATGGGGACCAACGGGGAAGCAGAGAACGGGGATGGGAAGAAAAAAATTCCCATCACGGGGATCAGGGCAGGGAAGATTTAGGGTAATGGGGATGAGGAGCGGGCATGCACTCCCCACCCTTACCTTGCACGAGTGACATCTCTACCCTGAGTAGAAATTTTAAGAGTAAGAGAAAAGTCTTATTATATTGTATTTATTATTTGACACTTCAACTATAATATTAAAAATTAAAAATGAAATAAAATAAAAAATAACAATAACTTATACACTTCAAAATAAGATAACAATAACTTATAAAATTAAAGTGTCAAATAATAAATAAAATAGATTAATATTTTTTTATTCTAAGAGCGCTTAAGAATTTCTATGTTGAGAGTAATATACTATAATAATCAACTAAAAGCAAAATAGTTGACAGATCATAGGTTTAGTTTGGTATTGCTATAACTTTTTGAGAGCTGCTGAGCTCCTTGTGCTCTCTAAAAGTTACTCTAAAAAAGTTATAGTAGTATCATTTAATAAAATAATATAAAAGTTGCTCTCAATAAACAAAAGCCATGAAAGAACTATTTTGTAAAGTTGCTCTTAAAATCTAAAATAACTATTAATAAATATAAATATTAAAGAGAATAATTTTTATTTTTAATAGAATTAAAAAGAGTAAGGTTATAGTAGTTTTTTAAATTTTAAAGAACATAAATCAGCTCTAAAAATATCTTATAAGGGCTCCCAAGAACCCCCATTGACTTTTAAAAACTAGGAGCAAAAGCACTTAAGCTTTTTGGTTGACCAAATAAAAAAAAATTGACTTATATTTTTCATAAATTAGAGTATCTCTTTAAATAGCACTACCAAACTAGGCCATAATTTTATACGTTATTGAATTAAATTTAAACGTTGCATATCAGTAATACTAAGTTGTTGAATGTATCATAAAGTAATATTTTAACCCTACGGCATGTGCATGTCTCTTATTCTAGCACATGGATTCTCTGCATTGCACTATAATTTATAATTTAAAATTAAAGAATTATAAATTTTATTAATCTTCCACTTGATGCATTTTGGGAAGCTCACAAAACAACTTTTTTTAGCAAAAAAATTGTTTTGGGAAAATAATTGTGTTTGGCAAATTTTTCCAAAATAGATTATAATCTAAAGCTGATAATTTTAAGTTAAAAAATAGTTTATAAATATAAGCAAATTTTTGGAGCTTATGATTATAAATAGAAGCTGATTATTTCAGAATTGTTATATTTTTATCAAACTAACCTTAAATAACAAATATTATATAATATAAATAATTATTTTATATTTTTTTTAGTAATTTTACCATATAAAAGTAACTATTTTCATACAATCTAAATAAAATATATTATCTTAAAATCACTTTTCAGCTAAAATATCTAAATATAAATTGATTTTCATATAAGTGATTATTAAAATAATTTTAATTTTTTAACCTTCCCAAACATATACTTAATTGTAAGCCATGTAATTTCAATAAATTTAGAGAATCAGATCCCTTATTTTAGGATGAAACAAAAACAAAATTAATTTATATCACATAATTGTTTTTTCAAAAAATAAAGGTGCTTAACTTTTTAATTATCTTGTATAACATCATATAGATGTATATTTTGAAATTTAGAATGTAAATTAGGTATCAATATTTATAGTTCAAGTGATTTGATACTTGTTTTCATTAAGTAAAGTCTTAAATTTGAATATTGTGGATAAAATAATAATAATATAATAATAATACCAAAAGAATTTTATTCTTATAATGGACCAATTAAAATCGAAGCCAAATTAATTAAAATCTAAGATTTTGTACCTAGTGATTTAGACCGATAAAGAATGTAAATTGGTTGGTCCAACTTGTACCCGAATAAAATTGAGTGGCCCAGCAATAGTTGCGCACGCTTGCTTTTAATTACAAACCCTCCACTAACAAATTGATAATGCTAGATGTTACTGATTGCACAATAGAATTCAGCACTTAGCCACTCAAGAAATTTTTTTAAAAGTAATGTAAGCTGTAGCTTTAGAAGAACGTAAAAATAATTTCAATTCTAATATAATATTAAAATTTAATCTTGATGTTGGTTAATTATATGCATTAAATATTACTTATACTCTATCCGCTCCAATTTAGTTGTCACTTTAGTAAGATACACAAAAGTTTAAAAAATTTAAAGTCAAAGCTCATTTATTAAATTTTTTACTAAAATATTTGTATTCAATTTCTTCTATCTAATTATATTACTCTATTAAAGTCACACTATATTTTTCAATTTATCATAAATTGTGAAGGATAAAATTTAAAAGTCAATTATAAATACTGCGCTAATATATGAGAATGACAACTGTTGTAGATTAAGGGTGTCTAGTGAGTTGGGTTGGGTTGATCTGGCATGTTTTTCAGCTTGACCCACTCATTCAAGCAGTGAGTTGGGTTGAGTTTAACAAATTATTTCTTTTAATTAGACCTAATCCAACTAACTTATTAGTGGGTTGAATTGAGTTAAACCCATGTGTTTAATATGCATTATAGAATTATATATTAAAACATATCAAAATACATAATTTAATACAATAAATCTATATAAGTTCTAACATTAACATCAAGTATATTAACAAACACAATAACTATAAGTCTCAACATATATAAATTTAAGAAAACATACAAAATTCTCAAAAGCTTCCAAGAGAACATATATAAGTATTAAAAGCATGATAATTACATGAACCAATTGAAGTCGGTGTCATCATATATAGCATAATTGGACTACTTTAGTATAATGTCAAGGTTGAAAATTAACTTCTCAAAGTTAGCAATTATTCCCATATGTGGTCAGAATCAATGGATTGAGGAAATCAATGGCAAGTTGAACTATATGGTATAAAATTTGCCTATCAAATACCTTGGAGTTCCCCTTGGAGCTAATCCAAAGATGGAGGTTGCATGGAAACTAGTGGTGGATAAGATTAGGAAAAAAGTAGCATATTGTAAAGCATGTTTGTTGCTGGTAGGATGGTCATGATTAAATCAATCCTTAATAGTATGCCTATGTAGGATTGTTTAAGATGTCAAAAAAGGTGGTTAGTAAAATTATTAGCCGTCGGTGCCAATTTTTTTGGGCGAGTGGTGAACATAGAAAAGGAAATCCACTAATGAAATGGGAATTAATTCAGAAGCCAAGAAATATAGGTGGATTAGGAGTTGGAGATTTAGTCATAAAAAATGTGGTCTTATTGTTTAACTTGTGGTGGAAGTTTTCAGAGGAATACCCTATGGAAGAGTGTGGTATGTTCAATTCACAATTTGGAGAGCTCTTAACCTATCATGGAACAGAGTACTACGAGGAGCAACTGCCCATGGTCTCAAATATGTCATATTCACAAGTGAGAAGTGACATCGTGGAAATAATTAAGAACGGATTTAAAAAAAGAGTGGTGAATTGAAAACGAACATTATTTTGGTGGGATACTTGGGTAAGGGAAGAATGCTTAAAGAACTGATTCCCAAGGCTATTCTTTATGCCATTACAATAGTAAAAATGTATAGCAGACATGGGTGTATAGGATGGAATGGTGCGGAGGTGGAACTATCAATGAAAAATACCCTTATTTGAATAGGAGATTTATTAGCTACAACAACTGAATTTAGTGTTGCAATGATTAGTTTATGATGTAGAAAAGAGGATAAAATAGTTTGGAAATATAATTCAAATGATGTATTCTCTGTGAGTTCCTTTGTTTTGCAAGCAGCACTAGCATCATCCATTTTCCAATCAATGAGTTTTATAAGAGAAATCTGGATAGGATTGGTGCCTTGAGGAGCAGAACTCCTAGTATGGCTTGTCCATCTTGGTGAACTAAATTCCATGGACCACTTGAGAAGGCTCAACATCATTAAGGAAATCAAATAATTAAGCTACCCATTCTGCAACAACGATGAAAAAACAATCAATCATTTAGTTTTTTTCTTACTATCAATCTTGTAAGGTATAGAATTCATGTTTGTCTTGGTGGAAAATTATATGGTGCTGTCCTAATATTCCATGCGAGTTTTTTAATGCTTGGATGGGTAAAAGCATAGTTGGCTTGTGTAACACCTTACCAGACAAAATACTATGCTTAAGTTATAATATATTACCTGATAAGTTATTATGTGTGGCAAATTAATTAAATTCCGTTTTTTGTCTCATTATTAATTACCCATATAGAGTTAACCGTTTACTTCAATATATTTCGGGTTGACGGCAGAATAAATACTAGATAATTGTTGTATCGGAAATAAACATAAATAAAAATGCGAAATAGATAGAATTACTGCAAATTTCATCATATTTACATATATATAGACGTTTGTTTTCAAAATTGACAAACGATATGGGGTAATAAAATGAGGCCACTTTCACAAAATAAATCGGCCTGTCGACATGAACAGTACCCTAATTGGTCCCCACGTGACATTTCATGTGTTATACAGCATGTACTCATCTACTGTTTATGACCCAATATTGTCAAAAGAGGGCCATTCCATACACATCCTATGACTACGCTGCACAGGTACTTTAGGTGGACTCTAAGGAGAGGAATCCGTTCGCCATGCCAGCGTCCCCGGGAGTGTAGTCCATTCTCAGAGCAGAGGACGAGGAGGATGAACTCATCGACTTAGACAGATCCTCCTCAGACATCGAGACGAAGGGGATCTGCTGCTGTGGTGAGGCTAGAGGATCCATGGCTGGTACTGCTGCGGGTGGTGGTGGAAATGGATGGGCCATATGGAGAGGAATAGCCATATAAGGGACACCAGGGTCGAAAAGCGAGTGCATGAGTGGTACCACAAAGTCTCTCTGGAAGAAGAAATAAAAGCGAAACTGACATCTACCCAATATGTACACAGAGTCGAAGAATGGATCGAGGTGGATATGAAGTTCAGGGAACTCAATGAATGGGACGCCGGTGGCCGCGTTCTCCATGATCTAAGAATGGCGCAGAAACATATAGTAGGGTGAGAAATAAAGATTTCTTGGTAGAGATCCTAAGTTCATATATATCTACCATCGCTGTCATTTTCAGTTGTTTTGGGTTTTGGTTAATTAAAAGAAAATATTGTAACCAACAGGATGTCCTACTCAATTAGTTATAGAAATTATAGCCCGTAACATAGCTTTGTTTTACTTAAGGAAATAAAGGAAATTAAACAGAGAAATAAATAACCAGACGTGTGTTTTTGACATGGTTAAGTGACAGCCATAAAGTGAATAATAATAAATATATGTATATATAACATTCAATGGTGCAATTAACTCAATGCATGACAACAGAAATTGTGGATATGCATAAGAAATAATGCACTTGACCTTAACTCATATTTTTCCATACTTAGTCCCCTAGGAGTATATTGGCCATAAAACTCCTGGGTAATAGTCCGCTTTTCAGGATCGAGCTCGTTCCTATACAAAGTCGTCGGGTTTACTTTCCCCGACTTCCCCACTAATCTATTCCCCTTAACTTTGTTCAGGGGTTGTCCCAAGTAATATGGAAATCCTTCCTCATTCTTAAAAGGGTAGCATTGCTCATCTTATACTTTGATCAATGCATGCATAACTTGTAAATTCATGTTAATTGCAATCTTTGCCAAAATTCAACAGCATCACGGATCATGTTTGCTTCCCAATGAATAGTGCCAGACAACTAGGAAGTTTTAATTAAACAGCAAACCCAATATAGAACATCAAAATCATATCAAGAATATAACAATATCAATAGGTACAAGTCTTAATATACTTAATCTATCTTGCAAGCTTTTAATTTCTATTGATGTTCCCGAGTTCGATTTGCAAGATTGAATTAGGTCCGAGTTCCGAGATTATATAAGTTCCGACTTCCGGGGTTATGATTGATCTCCAAGATTATATAAGTTTTGGCTTTCAGGGTTATGTTCGATCTCCGAGATTAGTGCATAATTGGTCTTACCAAAACTTTTATGAATGTGTTTCCTAAGTTCCAAGTTCCGACATTATTTTTACTAATCTAGTTTTCTATTCACTTAGTTCCAAGTTTCTGCATTAAGTATACTTGATCTAACTCTCTGTTTGCTAAGTCCCCTGTTCAACATTAAGTATACCCGATCTAGTTCTTTGTTTGCTAAGTTCCGAGTTCAACATTAAGTATACCCGATCTAGCTAAGTTTTGAGTTATGATATCAACTAAACTTGATCTAGTATTCATACATGTCTCTACCTAGAATTGCACTCTTATAAGAGAAAATTCACCAAAAATAGGAATCTGAATGAAATCATACGAAATTTATATTACTGTAAAGTTGACAAAGTAAGCTTTCAAATGAAATAAGTTGCATATTATTTGAATGAGTATAATTCAAGATATAAGCCCTGAAACTTGACCCTACTGGACTACCCTATTCCAGCCCGGGTTGAACTTAAGGTGAATTTATTAGTATACTGGGGATAGTTGGCAATGAATCTGACTCTAAAATTTTTATGGGATGTTCCCTCATATGTTAGCTTTCAAAAAACATTGGATTCACTCAGTTTGGAGTTATGTAGGATGAGTTACACCCTTCTCAACTCACACTACCCGGATGAAAGTCCTGATTTCTAGGTCAAATTTAAAAAATTCATAACTACCTCTATACTATCATTGGCCTTATATTATATATGTATGGAAAGCCCTGAATGTCTAGTTTTTCATAAAAATAGATTCGTGAAATTTAAATGGCTGTAGACGGAGCCGTACACTCTGTTGTATGGATCGCCGACGAAAAACCCTACCAGCTTCTTGAGTTTTCTCTTTTCTTCAAGTTCTTTCATACCAATTTCAATTCTAATCATAGCACACATGCAAACTCAATCATAAACCATCATCATAACTCCAAATCACACTAATATCATGAGGAAGATAAGATACCCACACAGCCCAAAATCAAGAAAAATAAGAAGAGAAATTGGATTCCTACCTTGTCTAGGTGTGATTCTTGTTAGATTTGTTATTGGAGTTAACGAAATCTTGTTGTGGCTTAAAGGTTTTGGGAGAAGAAGATGATATAAGTTGAGATGAGATGAGATGATGGAGAAAAGAATGGAGAGGGCCGAATTTTGCAAGGGTAGAAAAGGAAAAATTTAAAAACTTCTAAAGCAAGTTACATGTGATTGGTGGATTTGAGTATGTTATTCAACTTGGTTTGGCAGCCCATATGGAGGGCTGAAATGGTGCCATTTGCATGGATAAGTTGGCCAAATCTTGGCCATCCATTCTAGGGTTCTCATAATATAATTCTTATTGATCCGATTCCGACAGTTTAAATTATCGAAATCTTACCGATTTCTCTTAAATCGGCAAATCGATTTTAGAAAAATTCTATGAGGTATCCTATGTTCCTAATCTAATTCCATCAAGCCTAATCACTTCTAAATCATACTTAATTGGATTTAAGTGACTGCTTAATCGAATTCCGATTAAATCCACTTATTCGATAAAAACCGAACAACTCGGTTATTAACGATAAAATTTTTCGGACGTTACATTACTACCCTCCTAAAAACAAATTTTGTCCTCAAAATTTAGTACTTGAGAATAATTCAGGATACTCCCTCCTCATATCGGACTCTAGCTCCCACGTACAGTCTGCTGAGTCTTCATGTCCCCATGCCACCTTCACTAACTGTACGGCTTTGTTCCGAAGGTGTTTGATACTCCTGTCCACTATTTGTGCTGGGGGTACATGAAAAGTTAAGTCATCCCTTAACTGGATTAATTCAGGTTCCAAGAAATGAGCAGGATTAGGCTGGTTTTTGCTGAGTTGAGAAATATGGAAAACATTATGAAGATTTGACAGATATGGAGGTAAGTCAACTCAATACGCCACTGGCCCGATTCGCTTCAAAATTTGAAAAGGACCTATAAAGCAAGGGCTTAGCTTTCTAACTTTAATGGCTCTACCCACTGCAATTGTGGGTGTAATCTTTAGAAACACATGGTCTCCTTCTTAGAGCTCCAATGGTTTTCTCCTAACATCCGCGTAGCTCTTCTGACGGCTTTGAGCTGCAAGTATTTTGCTATGGATCCTTTTGATTTGCTCTGTAGTTTGTCTGACTAATTCCGGTCTCAACAGACTCTGTTTTCCTGATTCATACCAACACAGGGGAGATTAACACTTTCATCCATATAAAGCCTCATATAGGGCCTCATATGACACTTTGATCAATGCATACATAACTTGTAAATTTATGTTAATTGCAATCTTTGCCGAAATTTCAGCAGCATCACGGATCATGTTCACTTCTCCATGAATAGTGCCAGACAACTAGGAAGTTTTAATTAAACAGCAAACCCAATATAGAACATCAAAATCATATCAAGAATATAACAATATCAATAGGTACAAGTCTTAATATACTTAATCTATCTTGCAAGCTTTTAATTTCTATTGATGTTCCCGAGTTCGACTTGCAAGATTGAATTGGGTCCGAGTTCCGAGATTATATAAGTTCCGACTTCCGGGGTTATGATTGGTCTCCAAGATTATATAAGTTTCGGCTTTCGGGGTTATGTTCGATCTCCGAGATTAGTCCATAATTGGTCTTCCCAAAACTTTTATGAATGTGCTTCCTAAGTTCCAAGTTCCGACATTATTTTTACCAATCTAGTTTTCTATTTGCTTAGTTCCAAGTTTTTGCATTAAGTATACCTGATCTACCTCTCTGTTTGCTAAGTCCCGAGTTCAACATTAAGTATACCTGATCTAGTTCTCTGTTTGCTAAATTCCGAGTTGAACATTAAGTATACACGATCTAGCTAAGTTCCGAGTTCCAATATCAACTAAACTTGATCTAGTATTCATATATGTCTCTACCCAGAATTGCACTCTTATAAGAGAAAATTAACCAAAAATAGGAATCTGAATGAAATCATATGAAGTTTATACCACTGTAAAGCTAACAAAGCAAGCTTTCAAATGAAATAAGTTGCATATTATTTGAATGAGTATAATTCAAGATATAAGCCCTGAAACTTGACCCTACTGGACAACCCTATTCCAGCATAGGTTGAACTTAAGGTGAATTCATTGGTGTACTGGGGATAGTTGGCAATGAAGTTGACTCTAAAATTTTTATGGGATGTTCCCTCATATGTTAGCTTTCAAAAAACGTTGGATTCACTCAGTTTGGAGTTGTGTAAGGTGAGTTACACTTTTCTCAACTCACACTGCCCGGATGAAAGTCCTAATTTCTAGGTCAAACTTAAAAAATTCATAACTACCTCTATATTAATCCAATGGCCTTATATTATATGTATGGAAAGCCCTGAATGTATAGTTTCTCATAAAAATAGATTCATGAAATTTAAATGGCTGTAGGCAGAGCCGTATACTCCGCCGTACGGACCGCTGAGGAAAAACCCTACCAGCTTCTTCAGTTTTCTCTTTTCTTCAAGTTTTTTCATACCAATTTCAATTCTAATCATAACACACATGCAAACTCAATCATAAACCATCATCATAACTCCAAATCTCACTAATATCATGAGAAAGATAAGATCCCCACACAGCCCCAAATCAAGAAAAACAAGAAGAGAAGTTAGATTCCTACTTTGTCGAGGTGTGATTCTTGTTAGATTTGTTGTTGGAGTTGAAGAAATCTTGTTGTGGCTTAAAGGTTTGTGGGAGAGGAAGATGATATAAGTTAAGATGAGATGAGATGATGGAGAAAAGAATGGAGAGAGGGGTCAGCATTTATGGATCGAATTTTGCAAGGGCAAAGGAAAAATTTAAAAACTTCTAAAGCAAGTTACATGTGATTGGTGGATTTGAGTAGGTTATTCAACTTGGTTTTGCAGCCCATATGGAGGGCTGAAATGGCACCACTTGCATAGATAAGTTGGCTAAATCTTGGCCATCAATTCTAGGGTTCTCACAGTATAATTCCTACTGATCCGATTCCGACAGTTTAAATTACCGAAATCTTACCAATTTCTCTTAAATCGGCAAACCGATTTTAGAAAAATTCTGTGAGGTATCCTATGTTCCTAATCTAATTCCATCAAGCCTAATGACTTCTAAATCATACTTAATTGGCTTTAAGTGACTGCTTAATCAAATTTCATAAACTCACTTATTTGATAAAAATCGAACAACTCGGTTATTAACGATAAAATTTTTTGGATGTTACAGCTTTCAAAAGAATTTGTGGAGATCTTTGTTTTATATGGTGATAAACTAAATTGTGTTCCAAGCTAAGACTCTTAATTGGGGTAATTTATGTTTTTTTATTAAACTTGGATATTGGCTAAAAGGTTAGTGCCTAAAAATTCCATATATCCCTAATAGTGTATAGTTTAGAAGGGATAAAAACTTGGAAAAAAAAAATCTAGAATTCATAGATTCTAATGTAGCTAGTGTTATGCGGTTTGTTGGAAATATGTTGCCATAGTGTAACAGATTGAGTTTGATGGCTAGGTTGAAGTTCGATGTGCCTATTATTCTGATGTTTGGTAGTATAAAATCCTGAGAGGGTGGATTGCCTAGTGTTGTGCAATTAATGTCTTCTAGGACGAAAATCCTGGTGCACAAAAATCTCAAATTATAGGAGGATAGATTATTTGGTGTTGTGTGATTAATAGCTTTTTGAAGAAAATATAATTGTAACAAATGGAAAATGCAAAAGGTGTGGGCTAGATTCCATGTGCATATTTCCCAAGAGACAACAAGGTTCAATGTGCCTATTATTCTAATGTTTATTAGTATAAAATCCTGAGAGGGTAGATTACTAGGTGTTGTGCAATTAATGTCTTCTAGGAGAAAAAATATTGATGCTTGTAATCTAAGATTCTGGGAGGACTGATTGTTAGGTGTTGTGTGATTAATAACTCGTTTGAGAAAATGAAATAGTAATAGATAGAAAATGCAAAAAGAGTGGGTTGGATTCCATGTGCATATTTCCCAAGAGGCAACAAGATAGGATGGCAATGTAATATCCTAATTTAGCTAGTTAACATTATTAAAGAGTAATCAATAGTAAGGGAAAGTTTAATTACAATTCAAATCTTTTTTGTAGAAAAATTAGCAATGTTTTGCTTGTCGGAAAAAATTTGCCTTGCTAGGAAGGTATTGTAGTACAAGAACGGATTTGGTAGAAGTCTCTACTATGGGATGGCTTAAATATTAGTTAAAACCCTCAGATGTGTGGCCAAAAACTAGCCTTTTTAGCTACACCACTCCCTCTTGGTGGCCAAATAAAGGCCACACAAAAAAAGCTCAAGGAAATTTAAATTTCCTTTGAGATCCATCAATCAAGAGCCTTCATGAGTCATTGTAACTTATGAAGGAATAAGCTTATTTTTCCCTATTCAACCCTCAAAAATTTGGCCAGCCCTTCTTCGTCCTCTTTATCTCTATTTTTCTTCTCCAACTTACTCATACTCACCTACTCTTGCATCTTACACCCTTTTATTCCAATCTTTCACTCTTTTGTTTGTGTATCATCAAGAAAGCCTTAAGACAAGCCCAAAATCCTCTTCTCCTTGATCATATAACCTCAGTGTCTTGAGTATTAAGAATGGATTTACAACTATATCAAGTCTTTAGAGAAGCAGAGCCATCAAAGCTTCAAGTTAAGGAGCTATAAGCCTTGATTTTGAAGTAGAATTTCTCAGATTTGTTATCTTCTATAGTTTATGGATGTTAGGGTTTTCTGGTATCCGTATGATTTATTCTTGCATGGTGTTAATAAGGTTCTTTTCTAGTGATTTAAAGTAGAGAAACTCGGTTTAAGTTGAAGGATAGACTAGATGACCAAAATAAACATAAAGCAGAAAAGCTGTTGGAAGAAACCTTAGGGATTGTTCGTACAACAAATGGTTTTTCTCAACCTGTAGTGTTCAAATTTGAGTGAAACTAATTTAAGATGAAACTACACTGAATCCAATCATATAAATTATAGTTCTATTGAACTTGAAATGAAATAGTTATGATTTTTAGAAATAGGCTATGGGATTACACTCTCTGTCCTAACCAAAGTGTGATGTAAAAGGCATAACTAGCCCTATATGACTCCAATTTAAGTGCAACCAATTTCATTAGAAAGTAACACATAAGGAATCATGTCATAAAATTTTAGAATCAGATTCTTAGTAGATTGTTTCCAATAATTCCTCAAATTTGACCCATGCTCTATTCGGGTTAAAATAGGATAGCGCAAATGAGGTGCTCATAACTCAAACTCTACTTATCCAATAAGAGTGAAACTTATTGGATTTGAAAGAGAGATCATATGAGTACCTCTTGATGAAATTTTGAATCAAAATAATATAAGAACAACTTTTAGTGATTTTCTAACTTTAGATATGCAAGTATGTCCTGAAACAGGATAGTCTTGAGTAAAACTTTAAAAACTTAAGTTATACACCTTGAAATTTAGTAAAACTAAAGAGGTGTAAAATTAGACTAATAGGGCTACAATCCATTAAAATTTGGGCTTAAAATAAATTAAAATGGAATTTTGGTGGAATTTACAAATTTAGGGTAGATCTTAAAAAAATGAATTAAACTATGAGATAAGTAGTTTAAGAGTCTCCAACCTTATGGAGTCTAAGCTAAGTGAATATTCATGCAATTACATATTAGAATGGTGTTATGTTGGAGAGTCTATGATGATGATTATGTTTGTACTCCTATTGGTTTTATTGTAATATCCTCCAAACACATACACCATGCTCGAGTCATGGGGTCATATCTGAATGTTACTATGGGTGTTGTAAAAGACCTTTAAATAAGAAAAATATAATATATGACCCTTAAAACTACATACTTCTTTACTAAGTAAGGATTTGAAATCCAAAATATTCTATACATCTAAAATAAAATAATTACAATTTAAAAGAAACTTAACTAATATTGTATACAAAACTTGTATCGGCCTGCGATTGTCACTTCGTGTTTATCAGCCTTCCACTTTAGTTTCTCAAGCTGAGCTTAAGTCCAAGTCTTGTGCTTTATAAATATCCCAAGACATCTACCGCAGATTTGAAGTCTATCCTATATATTGGAATGTTTATGGAGCACACAAATAAGTAGGAGAACTTGAAGTTCGAAGTAGATATACTTAATCCATTAAGCACATAGAGTGTTATCATAAACATTCTAGCCACTTCATTTATTATGGAAATGTGGACACATACACTTAGGCATTAGTTCAATTTGAAGTTTGAAAATATATTTATCAAAGCAGGTTATATTTTAATAATTACTTAGCATGTTTCATAGTAAGCATAATAGCCATAATAGAATAAAATCTCAAGCATAATTATAATGGCATTGCAACATAATAAGATACATATGCATACTTAAATATGCATATGCTAATGCACATACTTGACTTATGCAAGTGCACTTAACTTTCTTATCTCTTTTTTTAACTTGTATCTTGAACTTCTGTACTTGGTCCCCTAGAGGTGAATGGCCTCTTTCACCTCTAGTTAATAGCTTGCTTCTCAGGACTGAGTTCGTTCATATACATGATTGTCGGGTTTACTTTCCCCGACTCTCTTACCGGCATATTCCACTTAAATCTGTTCAAGGATTGGCCCAAGTGATTCTCTTAGATAGTACCGCCTTGACCCACTACGAGGTAGAGGCCCAGCACGTCTCTTTGCAAGTCCTTATTATCATTGTTCATTCTTATATATACCCATGCATGAATATGCTATATGCACTTTTATACACATGTTTCATATCTTACTTTCAAACATTCTTGCATGCATGATTTCCTTGTACATAATACATACATACTCATGGCTTCAAATCACATACTTCTACCGAAAATTTGACAGTATAACAGCTAAATTATACAGGTTCCCAAAATAGGCAGTGTATTTAATCAACTAGCCAGTCATATCAATCATAATCATCATCAACATTATACGAACATACATCACTTTAATATGGAATTTGCATAAATATTTATGTCGTTGAACTCCTTATAGCTTATGGAACCCCTAAATCAAGGCAACTCTCAAGTTATTCCACTTACCTTAAAACTGCCTTGTATTGCTAAGTTGCATCAAAATTCTATTTTATTTCATTTTAATCTAGAAATTTAATAGGTTTTAGCCCCTTTAGTTTCAAACCTCTTTGGTTTCACTAAATTTTGAGATGTATAACTTGAGTTATTAAAGTTTTACTTAAGACTATCCTATTTTAGGATAGACTTGCACACTCAAACTTAGAAAATCACTAAAAATCCAATTTTCATCATTTTGATCCAAAATTTTTACCAAATGTAGCTATTTGAACCATCTTTCAATCCTAACAAGCTTCATTTCAATTAGGTAGGTAGAGCTTGAGTTATGAAATCCTCAAATGGGCTAACCTATTTCAACTTGAACAGAGCATAGGTCAACTTTGAGGAATTATTGGGAGAAATTCACTCATGATCTAATTTTGAAATTTTATGGGACATACTCTCCTATATATTAGCTTTCTAAAAACATTGGTTTCACTTAATTTAAAATTATATAGGGCGAGTTATGCCTACCACATCACGCTCTGGTCAGGACAAAGAGTGAAGTCCAACAATCAACTTCCAAAATTCATAACTATTTCATTTTAAGTGCAATGATCTTATAATTTATATGGTTGGATTCATCCGGAAGTCTAATTTCATTAGGTTCCTTCCAACAGCTTTCTTTATTTTGTGTTTTTCTTGATCTTTTAATATATCCTTCAATCTAACCCAAGTTTTTTCTATCTTAAATCACTAGAAAGGAGTCATAATAGCATCATAAAAGAACAAATAATGGATGGTACAAAGAAAACCATAGTAGCCATAAAGCCCTAAAAGACAAATAAAGTAAAGGAGTTGAGCTACCTACCTCAAGATTCTTGAAACTATAAAAGTAAGGAGGTCAAGAATAACTCCTAGCTTTCCTTTCCCTTCATGGCAGCAGCCTATATAAAGGTAGGGAGACTTTACTTGATACTTGATCATCAAATTGATAAACAAGTTTTGTAAAGGTGAAGATAATGATTGATTTTCATAAAAGGAGCAAGGTGTTTTGAGGCCAAGAAGGCCATCAACTATGAGCTTGAGCCATGGTAGTGTTGAAGAAAGAAAATGGAGATGGAAAGAAATGGCGAGGTGGCCGAAAACGAGAAGAGAGTGTAAGAGGGATGTGTTGGTTTACTCCTTAGGCTTGGTTGACCTAAAACTTAAGTTTGGTAGGTTAAATCTTATTGGTGGATCTGAAACAAAATTTAAATTCTTCTAAGCTAAAATTTGAGTGGCTCATCTTTAGCCATCAAGAGGATTTGTGTGGTTAGTTTCTAGCCACACATCCTAGGGTTTTTAACTGACACTCATGCCCACTGACAATATAGGACCCTTGAGGATTAATTCATGGTGTTTGGTCATCAATTCCAGTATTTTAAGTTATCCAAGATACTGTAATATTGTGTGAGTAATCCCACACTATTATTCAATAATTGTGGGTAGAAAATCTCAGTTTAAAATTATTACAGGTATTTTAGTTATCTACCAATGTTGTGGGCCCACAAAATCTCATAATTGAGATTTTTCAATTACCCAAGATACTGTAACATTGTGTGAGTAATTCCACACTGTTATTCAATAATTGTGGGTAGAAAATCTCAGTTTAAAATTATTATAGGTATTTTAGTTATCTACTAGTGTCATGGGCCCACAAAATCTCATAATCGAGAATTTTCTACGATTGCCCCTCTTGTCAACCATGAACTCTTTATTACAACTTTCCCATTATAATCTAATAATTATAATTTCATCCCTTCTTTCTTTATGATTCGCTTATTTACAATATGGCCCTTGCCTCGGGCCCGATCTTCCTCCTTTGTTGGTTTACCCTCAGAGCTCTTGATATTACATTTATGCTGAGATTATTATTTCTGTGACTAGCTAGTTGTTATATTTGTTATCCATTTGAAAGCCTTCATATTACAGTTGCCATGCTGTCAAATTGTCAACATAAATATATTGTTAATGGGTTTTGTAACATACTCATAAGCATATCAAGTATGTTCATACATGAATATATGAGTTTACAAGATGATTTTAATTCCATATTAATTGGGCTAGCCCTTGAATAGATTTAAGGGGAATAAGTCAATTTGAGAGTCAAGGAAAGTAAACCTAGCAATCATGTATAGAAATGAGCTTGGTCCTAAAAAGCAGGACATTACTTAGAGGTGGGAGAGACCATCCATTTCCAAGGGATCAAGTAAAGGAAGATAAGTAAGGCTGCATTTTGAGGACGGCGATATGTAACGTTCAAATGCAAACATATGCAAACACTTAAGCAATGACGATACGTAATACCTGGGTGTGTTAAGTAAATAAAGTTAAGGAAAGTTAAAGAAAGCACAAGTGCACTTACATAACCATATGATGTGCATTTGCATATGCATAAAGTATATTCTGTTATTGCTCCTTTATTTTTGTTATGAAACTGCTATTTTAATTATCAAGTGTGTGAATAAAATGAACTTGCTTCAGAAGAATATTTTTGACCCTTATAAAATGAAATCTATAGTTGATATGACATGATCACTTTTTTATAATAAATCGAATCAATTAGGTATGATGATGATGACACTGTGTGCGGTAGTTTAGGATGTCCTATTAAAAATTTATAATTCTCACCTCTCTGTGTGTTCTGTGTCATCTCTAGATAACTTAGGAGATCTTGATGATGGCCATCCTAGATGAAGTTGACCAAGATTGGATGGACGACTAAAAGTTGCTATTAGACAAAGTCCATTTATTTATTAATAACATCTTCTAAATGTAATACTATTACTTAAGCATGATATTGTTCTTAAGAGGGTGTTTCAAGCAGGATGTGAAGGCTTTGTGGTTCCACATATCGTTACCTATCCAAACTTCTGCATTAAGGTGTTTTGTCCCCTGCCCTAGTGGCAGCCCAACACTGAAGGGATCTCCTCCCTCCAATATATGCCACTTATTAGGACGTTCTCAAAATCTCTGCCCTAAATCCTCCTCATATTTCCTAATCATGGACCTACCAAATATTATCATTAATGATTAAAAAATCCCCTCATCCCTATGAGTGCCATGGTACTGTGAAGAAGGGGTGAGTTCCTCTTCTAGCCTTAAGCAATATCCACTACCCTCTTCCTTGAGCCAAAACAACAAGAATTTTCATTTATTTTCACCACAAAAATTTTAATTGATTAGTGTTTGAATTAATGTCAAAAAACTATCCTCTTTTATAATGTTTTCTTTCATAATCAGATAAAGAGTAATGTCTTTAAATAATAAGATTTAATTTTGATACATTCTTAGTGTAAGACTATATACACTACTATTTAGTCATGTATTTGCTACATCATTAAAAGGCTTGAATTCTTATAACAACTATCTCAAAAATCATGTATATAATAATATGTAGTTAGTTGACAATGTAAAAAAATTTACACTAATGCACCAAAATTTAACGCAAAATAATTTATGGACATGAAGCTATATATAATCTAGGAGTGGAGCTAATATCATAGAATAAAGGAAAATATTAAATAGTTAAAATTTTATGGTCAAAATTTTTAGTAGAATGATATAATATTATTTCTAACATTTGGATGGATGAGTGATCTTCATTCCTTTGACTTATCCAACCTTTTGGCTAGAATTTTGGCAAATTCTATCATTGATTCTAGCAAATAGTTTGGCCTATGTAGCATTACTTTTAGAAGTAATAGATTCCAAAAACATATTAAATTATTACATGTTTTTGCAGCATTGCGTAAGTGTTTTTTATTTCATTTAAAATTTGATATTTTAGCAAAAATAATAATAATAAAATTTATTACTAATTTATATATTTATTATTTTTTATATATATTTAGAAAATATTATTTAAATAATAGATACATAACTATGAATTTTATCATCAATTGTAATTGAAATGTCAAGTTCTAAATGAGATGAGTATAATTTTACGTGAAATTTTAAAAAAGTTTAAATATGTTTTTGGTCCTTAAAAATATTGAAAATTCTAATTTTGGTCCCAGTAAAAAATAAATTTTGGTTTAGATCAAAACATTTCCAAAACCATTTGGTTTAAGTCCTTACATTATTTTGTTTGATTTTTGGTCCCCATAACAAAGTAATATGTTTGTTTTAAATCCTAAAAAACTATGATAATTTGATTTAAGTCCTTTAGAATATTAGTTTAAGCTTCCTAAAATCAAATTATTATAATTTTTTAGGAACTAAAACCAAATATTTTTGAAAATATTTGGATCTATATTAAAATGAAATTTTTATAGGGACCAAAATCAAAATTCACAATATTTATAAGGACAAAAAATATATTTAAGCCTTTTGAAAACATACAATAGTTTCTCCATAAACATATTACTATGTCATAAAGAAGTAAGTAAGAGAAACGGCCTTTCTTAGTTTCATCATCAGAATTGTTCCATTAGCCATCCCACTCAAGCTAAACTTAGTTCAATTTCTCCATTTATATGGCTTTGATTCCTCATCAGTCCCTTACTTTTATTTTCTTTTGGTCATTGGGGAAGGGGGAAATGAGGGTACATAGACACCCCAGGACTCGAACATGAGTCGATATGGAACCTTGCATGCGTGATAACCACTGAGCCAAAGGCTCATCGCCTTGTCAGTCCCTTACTAAGCTCTTGCTAGTGTCAACATGGGCCCTAAGAATTTTTGGACTAGGCAAAGCTTGGATTAACCCAGGCATATTTTGTCTAAAAACATGGCAACCCGAAAATATTTAGCTATGTACATGAGCTATTTGTGTTGAACTATCTTTTTACACATACATTTTTGTAGAATAGAATGGAGATCAATCTTAATTAAAAAAAGGAATGGAGATCAATCACTTTTGTGAAGGAATGTGTATTCTAGTTAATCTAACAACTATTAGAATGTTCATTCCTTTGAAAATGTTCATTCCCATTCTATTTGCCTTTCCACATAGTGGGAATGTGACCCCGTTCTTATTTTTCATAAATGCCTTTTTGGTATCATTTTTATTCCATCTCATTCTTTTTCATCCAATTAAACATGTATTAGTGCTCATTTGACAAAAAGCAAAAAAAAAATCTAACATATGAGGTACATCATTGTAGAAAAAATCTTCGTTAAGAGACTCTTATCCCTTCAATGACCTCTATCAGGTCAGGTCAAATTAGTTAGATTCTCAGTAATAAGACTCGGAAAATGATGGTTCAATCAAAATTAAAAAAAAAATTCAATAATGTTAGTCTGTTATAAATGGGATACTCATAAAATTCTAGAATGCATAGAATACAAAAGTTGTTGAAAACAAAAACATGTAACGATACATAATATAAAAAAGTTATGCTATGCTTTCATGTAGTACAAATAAGAGAAGTATGTTATTCCCTCAAACTTATTTTCATTTCTTTCTTTACAACAATCTCAAACTTGAAATTTTGTGATGTAAAAATAAAAAATTAATTTTAATATTCAATCGTATACAAGATAATACCTAAAATTGATAAAAATAAAAAGGAGTTAAATGTGTTTTTTGTTAAATATGTTTTTTGTCATTAAAAGTATATATATAACACCCTCCTAAGTTTAATATTATGCATAAGTCATAACATTACACTTAGGAGTTGGTACCAACAAATTAGCGAATCTTACTTGATTATTTATTGTATTTTTGAGAAAATAGTACCTTCTTGGAATAATATGATCGAGACTCGATTGGCTGCTGAAGGTTGCTGTTAAATATATACTTATGCTAGAACTGGATGGCTATTACACTAGTTAAAACTCTTAGTAGAGCTCTTTTATCATTTTGAAAGATTGTTGTGCAAGACTAGAAGTCTGGTTATGTAATTTGATAAATACAACTATGATGTAAATATTTGTGTATGTAAGGAAATTTCTTTTTCCCCTATTTGCTGGCTTGTATATTTACTCAGAATTACGAGATCAAGATCCCTTGAGCTGTCTAGAGATGACATGGGAGGACATAGGATTGAGAATTTTACATTCTCAATAGGTATCCTAAGCTATCAAACAATCAATATCATCGTCTTAGTCTCAGCTGCTTCAGTTTATTAAGAAAATTATGATAACATACATAGAGATAAAGATTCATTTGTTAAGTTCAGGAAAACATATCCTTCCGAAGCAAGTTAATTTTAATTCATATACTTAGTTCAAGCATGTCAATAATCACACAACTGATAATGATGCTTGGTCCTAACAAATTATGCTATTAAATAAAAGCAAATAAGCCACATGCTCATGAGTGCATGACTCGATACATTTTCTTATTTATTTTCATACTCAGCATGTGCTTTTAATGTTTACTGCCATTGGATAGACTATTCTAAAATATAAGCTCATTTTGTGACCGTCATCATATTGTACTAATCTCAAATTAGACTTAAACTAACAAGGGGATTCACCCGCCTGTAATTGGAGGGATCTCATCTTTTAGTTAACTACCTCCTATTAAAGGGATCTTATTGTCTGAGCATAATTGCCTCCAAGTGGAGGGATCTCATCTTCTCATATTTTTAGCATGCATAATTGGTTCATGTGGCATAACATGTACATCAATCATGCTAAGTCAAAAATGAATTTACTGAGAATCCATCAGCATGATGGCTACAACATGGGACTTCCAAAATTTAATCAGCTCATAATCCAATTAGGAATCCAGAGATACAATGCCACTAGTAACATATAGCAAGATGCCAAGGTAAATATGGTCATATGAATGCATAAAACTGCCCAATTTCATAAAGTTCAAGCAAATAAGCATGTCATATTATACATTCCAAGAGTACACAAAATTTAGTACACACTCGATTTTGCCATTAGTTTTGGTCCCAATTCTTTTGGTGACCTCTAACTTAAATTATAACCTTGTAATATTATAATACTTCAAATATGCCTAGAAATTGTAAAATACACCATAATTTCAATTTAAGTCATTTTGTTCTCAAATTTTATAGGAGTAATGCTCCACTAGTTTATTTTTAAACCTCTTTAGTCCCACTAAATTTTGAGATCTATAACTTAAGTTATTCAAGTTTTGCCTACTACTGTCCTATTAAGGGACAGACTTGAGCACCTGAGAGTAGAAAATCACTAAAAATTCATCTTTCATTACTTTGTTTTGAAATTTTACATGCTTATATCTATGTGAACTCCCTTTCAAGAAAGTTAAGTTCAACTCATTTTGACCAAGTAGAGCTTATGTTATAAGCTCGACATTGAGGCTGCCTTGCTTCGACACTTACAGAGCATGAGTTAAATTTGCGGAATCATTGGAAACAACTCACAAGGAGTTTGAATATGAAGTTTTACATGCTTATTCTTTTATATGTTAGCTTTTTAAAAATACTTGTTGCACTTAAATTGAATCTATAGGGCAAGTTATGCTCGTTAGAACACTTAGGTCGATTCACCCTAGCCCACAGCCTAATTAAAAAATTTATAGCTTATTTATCTTAAGTTCAATATATCTCAAATTTCATGGTATGTTCTCCTATAAATTAGGTTTTAACTAAAATTAGCTCTACCTCATTTTGAGTTTCCTAGCTAGAGTTATTTATCATGTACTTACTGTCGTCTAGTTTTACCCAATACAACGTATTTTCTATTTTGTGTTCCTTTGATTCTCTAACTCAATATTACACACTAAATCTAATTTCACTAGCTCTAAATCACTAAAAGTAGTTCACATAGTATCATATTCAGCCACCAATCAAGCATAGAAAATGAAAATGAAACCCTAGCTTCATGGAGACATACTCATCATAACACAAGTTTTAAGGCACTTGCCTTACTTCCAAAGCTAAACACCTCAAAACTTTCCTTTAAGCTCCAACTCTCTTAAACCAAGCAAACTCTCCATCAATGGCAATAGCTTCCTTGGACAAAAAGAGAAGGTTTTTGGCTTTACTTTGAGTCAAGTGAAGGTGGTGGAGCTTGTGTTTTGGGTGACATCCAAAAAGAACAAGTGAAAGGACAAGTTTTGGGGGTTTCTTTTCTTTCATTTTAATTTTATTAGGTTGATGACTATTTAAGAAAATTGAGGCTATTTTTTTTTATGGTCAAGATTTACTGTTGTTTTTTGATCGAGGTGGTTTATTCTTAACCACTTAAATTGATCTTGTCATATGATAATCGGGTTCTCTAGTATTTTAAATTCTCTCCGGATCAATTTCTTGTGTTCTAAAAAACTATTCTTGAAACTTTCATAGTGCAGTTGACTACTAGAAACATGCAAAAAATCGACGGAATTACAGACGGAAAAGTCCATACCTGACGGAATCACCGACAATTAGTGTGTCAGAAAAAAGAAAATTAAATATTACTGACGGATATATTATTCTATCAGTCATATTGATAATTATACTGATGGAATTATTTGTCGGTAATATCAACAAAAGCGTCGATAAATGAATGCCAGAAATCGTCAATGTAGCATTTATACCGACAAATTACTATGAGTTACCAATGGAATATTTGTTGGTAAATTAGTTAATGATTTTTACTTTTATTAAATTACTGACGAATTATTCATCAGTATATTAAAAAAACATTTTAATGTTTATAGTTACAAATGGAAAATCCGTTACTAGTTTGAAAAATAATAATTTTTATGTTAATTATTTCTGTTGATAGGGTAAGATTTTTATTTTTTATTTTTTGGGCAGTTTTGTATTATTAAAAATTGAAATTAGTATTTAAATGTTTCAAATTATTGTTTTAATTATCCATAAATCTATGTAATAAAATATAAAAAATATAAACTATCAAATATAATAAAAACTATCAATAACAAGAGAAATAAAATAAAACTGTCAATGTAATGTTCTAAAAACATAAAACAATCCTAAAAACTACGAATACTGATCATCGTCAGTATTCAAAATGTCCTCAGAGCTATTGTGTGTATAGTCATGTAGAGAATGTGAAGGCAGTGGAGGTGGAGGTGGAGGTAGTGGAAGCTATGCACCAGACGATGAACTGCCATTCCACATCTGCTCAAAATAGGTGTACATGGTTACCATCCTCTGCTTCATGGAGTGCAGTTGCTACGTCCATTGCTTCTTTTCCTTCTTGTGCCACTTCTGCAGCTCCAAACTAATGTTGGCCTCGTCGAGCTACCTTTGCACTATTTCATTCAGTGCATGCACCCGATTGCGGATGTCCGCCATATCAGTACTAATAAGCCCAACTCCAGACTTAGAGGCTGGATAATAAGACTTGCTATATATGGTCCCTATACTGTAAATCCACTTCTTGTAGTGGCTGCCAACCATCTGGGCCCATCTCTCGTCATCACTAATAGATGGCCTGGTAGGAATGCTCCCATCCACTTGTTGCAACTGCTATGACCAGGCCTCGGTCAATCATTGGGTGAACCCATGCTACAATTGGAATAAATAAAATAAACTAAATTATATTTAAATAATAGACATTATAATAAATTAAAAGTATTGAAAGCTAAAATTATAAGTACTTACGTATATGGTCTCTAACCAAGTATCAACCTACTGGAACTTGTCCTGGTTTTGGGTGTAGGTCTTCCGAAACAGCTCCCCCTCAGTCGGTGACTTGTTCATTGTCTTCTCTTATATTTTAAACAATTTTCACATGATTATATAATATTTAATACAAAAACTAAATAACTAAATAACTAAATAAGGGTCAAGGATGATATTTACCATTCTCAGCCGCATACCCTCAATGGTAGTGGAGCCTCTAGTGTATAGCGAGCCACCTCGGGCTAATCCTTTGCTCACCTGGGCCTTCGCCTATTTTTCCTTGTACTCGAGCGAGTCCCAGTATGCCCTAAGTGCCTGGAGGATGTCCTCAGTGAACCAATGGGTGCTAGTGTCATTCTCGCAAATGTTGTGAAACATATCGCAGAGTCATTTGTCGACTCTAGTCCTCCACGCCTTGTAGATCGAGACCTCCTCATGTGGATCAACAATGAACATACGCTGCACACAAGTAACATAATAGTTAGCTCCAGTGCATAACAATAAAAACAAAATTAATAATAAAAAATAATTATCTTGCCGTCCACTCTCTCTACCACATCTGCTATGTAGCCTCAGGTGCCTTCAAAAAACTCTTATATGGGCCGCAGAAGTTTTCCTAGAACACCTCAGTAATCATGTGCAAGCCTAGAGTTGGTGGAATCCAACTGTGTCAGAAATAATAGACTCAGTCAACTACCTATTAATTAAAATTTTTATCACAATTAAAAATTCATAATAAAATTAAATTTGAAAATACTTATAAGAATTTACCATCATATCTGAGCTTCACATGTTGGTTTGTGGAGCCCTGTGAGAAGGCAAACGATGAAGCCTGGGCATCCTACAAACTAGGCTAGCTGCAGGTAGGGGAAAGAATGGAACTAGGTATGGGTGAAGTGTGATCCTCACCTCTTGGAGGTGGGGATGGAGATGGAATAGGCTGAGGGGTGGACTAAGGGGGAATGAAGGCTAAGACCCTGGCTCCACATACTCAAGCTCAGGTATCATAATATACTCTTGACCATGTGGAAGACAACCAAGAAGGGTGGATGTAGTGATAGTGGTAAGAGTAGTGGACATAGGCACAGTGAAAATGGTGGGGTGAAGTGTGAGTGTGGGTAGGTAGATCATGCTTCCTCGGTTTACCTCTGCCTTGTCCTAAACCAGATCCTTGTCCTGCCATAGATGACTTGTATAATATGTGTGTAAATCAATATACGTATGCAAGAAACATAATATGCATATAAATATAAATGCAAAGAATTAATCTATAACAATGAAATAGATATGCACAAAATTCAAAACGTAAGAGATATATTAACTAAATAAAAACACAATACACTTGAGATCTCGTTACTCTGAAAGTTGAGGACTATGGTCATCAATCTCAGTTTCAACATCATCGTCAAATTGCTCATCCTCAGTATTGCCCCCCTCTTATTAGACTGACTCATTGAATATTGCCTCAGGAGTTCAATTATGTCAACTTTCCCTGAAATAGAATATAAATTAGAGGGGATGTCAGTATCAATAACAACCTTGGAAGGACTTGGTCATCGATTTGATAAGCTTGCTCGGATACCTCATCAACCTTTACTCGACCTCTTGGTTTACATTTCATTACCACCCCTGATTTGTGTAACATCTTCCCGAACTACAATACTATGCTTGAGTCAGAGTACCACACCCAGGAGTTGTTACTGTTACTTGAATGGACCTTAGCTGATAGCAACTTTAGCCATCTGTGCAACTTTTCGAACTATCTGGAGATAACACGGAAACAGGAGTGAGAATTTAAAATTCTCAGTAGGATTCTTTAACTATCATACATAATATCATCGTTGTCATCTCCAGTTGTTTCAGTTTGTTATGAAAAAGGTGATCATGTTATATAAACTGTTTAATTTTATAGTAGCAAGGTTTGTCTTATTCATACACTTGTCATTTGGGTGAGCCAATACAAAGTCAATTCATGAATTATACTATGAATAATAACTGAAATGTATTAAAATACAATAGCAACATATTACTGAAAACATAAAATCTGCACACGCCTTTACTTATACTTGAATTTATGCAGATACACGTAATTTTCTTTTCTTCCTTTATCTTTCTTTACTTGTTACACATATTAGAAGATGCGATCGCCATGTATCATGCTCCATAAAGGTGTGATCACCATATCACACTCCTTAGGAACATGTTCTTCCTATCACATCCCAGAGTATGATTGTCATGTCATACTCCATCGAGATGTGATCGCCATGTCACACTCCTTAGGGTGTGGGATCATTATGCCACATTTCAGAGTATGATCGTCATATCACGTTTCTTAGGAATATGGACTCATCATCATATATTTCATCATAGAATCTTTACATGTCACATTCCAGAGTATGATTGCCATGTCACACTCCTTAGGAATATGGGACCTTTATCATATCTTTTAACTGCTTTCATAGGATGGGACCCAATTAACTGCCTCCAAGTGAAGGGATCCACATTTAATATGTTCATGTCCTCTCGTTCCCATACATAATCATGCGTAGACATATTGAATGCACTCATACATATGCTTCATCATTTATTTTCATATATCCTTGCATATAGAATTTCATGTTCATAACAGAAACCATCATAATTTTCATAAAATTCTGCGGAAAATTCAGCAGCATAACAGGGTGTGTCCACTTCCCCACAAATAATGCCAGATAACCAAGAAATTTTAATCAAACAATAAATCCAATATAGAGCATCACATCTTCAATAGCTGTCACACACAATAGAGTCTTATGAGCAAGGCTTAGGTAATTGGGTGCAAGTTTTACAATCTTAAGTCTTCATCTATCTTGCAAGCTCTTAACTTTTATTTATGTTCCCGAGTTTGAGCTTAGGACTGATTTCTGAGATTGAATTGGGTCCGAGTTCCGAGATTATATAAGTTCCGACTTTCGGGGTCATGTAGTGTTTTGGTTCCCGAGTTCCGGGATTATGTAAGGTTTCATATTCTGGTACCAACTTCCAAGTTTACGTTAAAGATCCTCGACTTCCGGATTTAAGTATTTTAGGTTTTATATTCTTGTCCTTGACTTTCGATTTCAAAGTGTTTTATGTGCTTGTGATTCCGATTCCCGACTTTAATCCATAATTGGTCTTCCAAGACTCATGAATGTTTCCTAAATCCCGAGTTCCGACATTAACTATACCCAGTCTTCACTAATTTCCAAGTTATGACATTAACTATGCCCGACTAGTTTCCTATTCACTAAGTTCCGAATTCAACATTAAGTATACCCGACCTAGCTCTCTGTCTGCTAAGTTCCGAGTTTAATCTTAAATATACCCAACCTAGCTCTCTGTTTATTAACTTCCGAGTTCCGATATTAACTAAACTTGATCTAGTATTCATACATGTCTATAGCCAGAATTGCACTCTTACAAGAGAAAATTCACCAAAAATAGAAATCTGGGTGAAATCATACGAAATTTATATCATTGTAAAGCTAACAAAGCACGCTTTCAAATGAAATAAGTTGCATATTATTTAAATGAGTATAATTCGAGATATAAGCCCCGAAACTTGACCCTATTGGACCACCCTGTTCCAGCCCGGGTTGAACTTAAGGTGAATTCATTGATGTATTGGGGATAGTTGGCAATGAATCTGACTCTAAAATTTTTATGAGATGTTTCCTCATATGTTAGCTTTCAAACAATGTTGGATTCACTCAATTTGGAGTTGTGTAGGGTGAGTTACACCCTTCTCAACTCACACTACTCGGATGAAAGTCCTGATTTCTAGGTCAAACTTCAAAAATTCATAACTACCTCTATACTAATCCAATGGCCTTATGTTATATATATGGAAAGCTCTGAATGTCTACTTTCATATAAAAATATTTTCATCAAATTTAAATGGTGATAGGCAGAGCCATACACTCTGTCGTATGGACTGCCGAGGGATTTTGGTCTTCTAGCCCTTCACTTCTTCCTACTTTCACCCTTTCTTACTTCTTAATCGATTTAACCATCAAAAATAGCCAACAAAACAACCAAAGATTATCATATTCATTCAATCATCACATCAAGAAGTGAGAAAATAAAGCCCAAATCAGCCACACATAACCAAAAGAAACAAGAATAAATTTGAATCTCCACCTCTATCTTGAAGCAACAACTAGCTAGTCTTGAGTTCTAGTGAAGAATATGAATGCAAGAGGCTTGATGAAGGCTGAAAGTGGAGGGAGGAGATGAAAAGGATGAAGAAAAGGAGAGAGGAAGGCTGCTAGAAGGGGTCGAAATCAGCAGGAAATAAGAGAGAAAAATCTGATTCAATAATAAAAGGGTAGTTGGAATTGTGAGTTTTGATTGACTAAAATTTTGTGGGTAAGATTCAGCCATATCTCCTTCCTTGGTGGTGCCACCTTTAGAGGCTTAAATGGCTGAGTATTCAGCCATCGGGTTATAGGGTTTTGGGCACATAATTCTATTGGTTCGGTTTTGACAATTTAAAATACCGTAATCTTATCGATTTCCTTTGAATCAGTAAATCGGTTTAAGAAAATTCCTATGAAATCTCTTATACTTTTAACCTAATTCCCTCATATCTAAAGTCAATTAATTGCAAATTAATTGATCCTAAATAAACATTTAGTCGAATTTTAATTAACTTCAATTATTTGATGAGAACCAAATAACTAGGCAAAAATGATAAGAAAATTCCAGTGGATATTACAATTTGCATTGTGGTATGATAAGTAATAAACTTGTCTTGCATTTTAGGAGATGATAAGTAGATTAAATTGTCCATATCTTTTAGTATGGTTAATCTTAATTATTTTGTAGTGATTGTATTTACGTGTTCCCCTGAGACATGTTAGATCATACCATTCGCAAGTGAATAGCACAACCCTTTTAAAAGATTCATTAGGGTACTCCAATTCAAGTATTTCATTAACCACTCCATGACAATCACTTTTTCCATCTCCAGTATCTCCTCTAACACAAACCCCAACGTTGTCAATTTTCTTCCCTCTTCCCCATTCAGTTGAATGAAATTTGTAACCATTAACATGGTATATTGGCCAATTTGTAGCTCTGATTTTTAGACCCTAAGCTAAATTATACAAGTGTGAATTGATTACATCATTCCTCTGATCACGCACCTAAGTATAAATATCGAAATACTAATTATATAATAATACAACAATAAAAACATGAATAGTAAAACAGATTCATTATGTGACATACAGATGATTTGAACTATTTGGGAAATTGTTCAAAGGATTGTTGACCATATAATTATTCAAAATACTTGTAAATATTGAACAGAGTATAAGAGAAGACACATTGTCACAATTTATCATTATAAAATATTTGGGGGAATTAGATAACAAATAGTACAAGAAAATAGTTTATCAATTACCTTCTGAATGACTTTACTTCATCACAATTTAGCAAGATACGTAAATGTGAAAACTTCCATCACTTCCAGTTAACCATTGATCTTTGCATCATCCAATAACACAACCAGGTTGGTTGAATACTGACAAGGTTGGTTCGATTGAGATTTCACCACCATTATCATTCCGACCAACTCTAGTTCTCCTAGATTGGACATGCGGCTCAAAGTAGTAGAAACAAAAGTTAGATGTCTCCTTCGAAATGTATACCTAGCATATCGAATCCTCTACTTTAGCTCTATTCTTTACCGTTCTTTTGAACCCTCCTATTTCTCGCTCAAACGGGTACATCCACCTATATTGGACTAGCCCACATACCCGTACTTCATATGTCAAGTGTACAAGCAAGTACTTCATAAAGTCAAAAAAATCAAGAGGAAAGATTTTCTCTAACTTATAAAGAATAATGGAAATATTTTTCTCCATCACCAAGAGATCATCAACCTTGAGAGTGGATAAACACAAATCTCTGAAATACTCACTCAACTCAGTTAATGGCCTTTAAACATGATCAAGTAGTTCTCTCAATTTAATAGGCAGCAAATACTCCACAAATACATGATAGTCGTGACTGTTCATACCAAAAAACTTCCCTTATGCAACATTTACACACTTAACCAAGTTTGAGATATAACCATTAGGCATTCTTAACCCACTTACATATATCTTGCCTCTACACAGAGGTTAACGTGTAACTGGCCCTAGATTTAGACCATTGACCATCTCTTAAGAATTGTAATTTTAACTCAGGGCGTTTACAATACTCCTCTAAATCCATTCTTGCTTTCTCATTGTCTTTAGTTCGGTCTCTATTCATCATAGTGTTGCTAATATTATTAAACACATTCTCCTCAACATGCATCATATCTAAACAATGATGGACTAAGTGATCCTTCCAATAGGGTAGTTCTAGAGTATACTTTGTTTGGTCTAATTATTTTCTACGCTATAATCAGGCAATCTAATGAATTTTCCAACTTTTGTAATCTTAGAAAGTTGCCTAACCCTGTCCCAAATTTGTTGACTGATAAGTCTAACATGAGCTTCCTCATTCTCTATGGTATTCTTTCTAAATTTATACGTACTGCACCTATAATTATGATCCATATCTAAAAACCTTCTATGACAGTCAAATTAAGAATTCTTTTTGCCATACTTCAAAGTGAATGCTTTTGTATCCTCCATACAAATTGGACACGCCAATTTTTCCTACGTCATCCATCCAGACAATATCCCATAAGCTAGAAAATCATTAATGGTCCATATCAATGCTGCCCTTAGCATAAAATTCTACTTGGTTGAGATGTCATATGTCAAAACACCATCACACCATAACTCATTCAATTCATCAATTAAAGGTTGTAGATAGACATCAATATTGGCCTCCAGATTATCGAGAACTAAGATTATACAAGTTATGAACAAGTAAGGATCTTTCATGCATACTTCAGGAGGAAGATTGTAAAGAGTAATAACCATAGGCTAACAAGAATATAGTTTACTAAATTGATTGTTAGGAGTAAAACCATCGACACATAGCCCTAACCTAATATTGCCGGGATCAAATGCAAAATCAGCATAACGTTCGATGAAAATGTTGCCAAGCTTGCCCATGAGAAAGATGTGTCATTACACTATCACTCCTTCGGTTCTCAAAATGCCAAATGCATACAACCTTTTAAGCCTAAGTATTAGCGGCAAATAGTGCATATTTTTTATGTGGAACATTGTTATAGATCATACTTCCCCCTCTCTTCAACTTAAACCTAGACTTTCCACAAAATTTATGAGTCAGGATAGTATCATCTTTGTAATAGAGCATACTCCCATTCAAATAGCAATTAATCTTCATTTCATTCAATCCAAACTTAAAAACTAATCTTTTAGCTTGGTAAAAGTCTGTTGGGATAGTTTGTGGATGTGGACTAATCTCACTTATTAATAAAGCCCACTGATCAAAGGAACTTTGGCTTTGGATCGCCTCTAACTTATTACTTAATACTCTTATTGCCAAAGACAACTGGGAATGCACACACCCTCCCCATAAAGACCTATTCACTGCCTTTAACAAAATATAAAATCTCTCATCATTCAGATTAGGAACCTCTTCCTAAGGTTTGAAATACATTCCAAACTCATGGCCAGCAACATCGAAAATCATTCCCTGATAATGACTAAGGTTATCCTCCCAAGTCACATTACCACCCTCTTCGTTACTTACATGGGCCCTAATCAACCTACTTCCAACATAACTTACACCGAATTGGTTCTCTAGTGGAAGGACTTCCCTATGTTCAGTCCAAACCCAATAATTAGGTTTAAATCCATCCTTGTACAAGTGATATCTAATGGACTCAATGTCTAAAAATTTCCTATATTTACATTCATGATAAGGACACCTAATTGTCCCTTCATGTACTAAACTATTCTGTTTGAACACAATCTATTATGAATTCTTTAATCCCCTCATAAAATTTAGGTTTAATCCCCCCAAACTAAGTGCAATCTATTATATATCCATACTCGATTTGGAGTAAACATTGTATCTCAAAAATATCACACATCTACAGAGCAACACAATCACACATCAATAAAAAAAATTGGACGAAATTTTCTGTAAATTAGGAGTCTCCACTAATTATTTATATAATAATTTTTTAGTCCATATTAATATTTTAGTCCACACTTATAATATTTATTTAATTGAAGCAGTATTGTAAATGTTAAAAAAGATTTGTGCAAAGTTTCCTCTTAAATTAAGAGCCACCACAAAAATTAATGTAGTATTTCAATACAAATAACAATTTTTTATTGCATGACAATAGTTATTTAATTCAAAAAAATTCTAAATTATAAAAAATATTTAGAAAGAGTCTCCCCTTAAATTAGGAGCCTCCACAAAAATTAATTTAGCATTTTAATACAAATAATAGTTATTCATTACATAACAATAATTATTTAATTCAAAGAATATTTTAAATGATAAAAAATATTTGGGTAGAGTATCCCCTTAATTTAGGTGTCAAAAAAAATTATTTCACCAATTAAACATAAATAATAAACACATGCAATCATGCAAATTAATCAATTAATCCTAAAAACCGTTCTAGAGTGCATCCCCTTACTTTACATCATGCAAACACACAACATCACAGCACACAATTCAAATAATGGGAAGAAACTTTAAGCCTTCTCCCAATCATAAAATCCCATCCTCCTTCTATCTTACAACTCTATCCGAGAAAATTTAAGTTTCTAATATTTCAAAAAACATAGAGTTAAAAAATGAGTACAACGTACATATCTAATGCACCAGAATGCTCAAATCAATGAATACAACATAATAGAAGTGCTCCAAGTGCTCCAAATGAGATCTTTAACAATCAATATAACAAAATAAGTTAGTTAACTATTTAAGAAATTAAAAACTTTGAGTGAAGAAATAGAATTAAAAAAAAAGGCTAAATGAAAAAAGTAAACTAATTAAAATGCTCAATAACATACCACGAACATGATGGTGGTCTCTGACAGTGAAATTGTAACATCCCCACTTTCGTAAAGAAACGTAAATTCACTTCAATTATTTCTTTAGCAATAATGTGAGAATTTCTCAAGCGCTACGCCACGACGATTCTCACACTTGGAATTATAGGGTAGTGTAATGTCTTAGTTGAAAATATGGCATCGCTTATGTTAAAAATAAGAAATGACAATGCGTTCTTGTAAACATTTATCAATTACAACGACACCCAAAATTCTTAGAAATTATATTTTGACCCCAAAGAATTATTTCCACAACAATCCTTGGACTTTTTATAAAATGACCCTTATGTCTCCACATCTATAGGATTAGCAGAATAGGGTTTTAAACGGAGCGTAATCGCGTGCAGAAAGCGTAGTTTAAATCTCTGCCGTTTGGGCCATGGAGACAGTCGGGTGTGAAATGACGTGGGATGCCTGGACTTGCTCAAAATTTCGAAAATGCCATTAGAATTACGTAAAAATTGAAAATAGAAAGGCTCCTGGTTTACGAAAATGTCTAATTTAATTGCTAATTCACTTATTCGGTTTCAATAGTTATGTAAGGACAATTAGGAGTTAATTAGATATCAATCAAGAGCTAATTAGATATTAGTTAGAGAGATTAGGCTTAAGATAAATTAAAATGAATATGTAGATATCTTACAACCTATTAAGTAACTATTTACCTGATTAGAGGAAACCCAGAACTATTCGGTGTTCTAAATCAGGCGAAAAATAATCAGTAGAATTTTACACTCGATAACCTTAGGTTGAATGGCTGAAATTCAGCCACCTCCACCACATAGATGGCGCCATACATGGCAGCTACATGATGAGGAATTTGGCCAAATCATGACCATTGAAGCTAAATATCTCAAGTCATCCTTATCTAGTCATAAAGCCTAGAAAAGATCTCACCCACCTCCCTCATATTACACCTCCACCAATGCTTCAGCCTTCTCTCATTTCTTCTCTCCTTCTTGTTCCTTTCTTTCCTTACCTCCATGACCAAGAACTTCAAGCTCAAGATTGGAAGCCTTCTTGACCTCAAATCCTCCTGCTCCTTTTATGAAAATTGATCCTCACCTCCTTCTCTACAAAACCCCTCTAACAATTTCATGATTAAGCACCAAATAGAACCTCCCCACATTCATATGAGCTGCTGCCATGATGAAGAAAGAAGGCTAGGAGTTGGTTCTTGGCCTCCTTTAAGCTTCCATAGCTTCAAGGATTTCTGCAGGTAGCTCAAATCCTTAGTTGTTTGATGTATTATATGACTATGTGGCTGCTATGTTCCTCTCATGCCATATCTGTATAAGGGTGCTTTGATGTTCTTCTAATGTTTTGAGGCGAGGAAACTTGGGTTAAGTTGAAGAATTTATCAAAAGACTCAAAGGGGAGCTAGACAGAATCTGTCTTGTGAGGAAACCCTACGGCGTCCGTACTGATGGAGGTAATGGCTCCGCCTACAGCCGTAGGAAGTGGATGAATATATTTTTATATGAAACTAGACATTCAGGGCTTTCCATACATATAAAATATAAGGCCATTGGATTAGTATAGAATTAGTTATGAATTTTTGAAGTTAGACCTAGGAATCTGGGTTCTCACCCGGGCAGCATGGGTTGAGAAGGGTGTATCCCACCCTATACAACCTCAAATTGAGTGCAACCAAAGATGTTTGAAAGCTAACACATGAGAGAACATCCCATAACAATTTCAGGATTTAATTCGTTGTCCTTTGATCCCAGCATATCAATGAAGTTGGCTTAAGTTTAAACTGGCCTAGAACAGGACAGACCAGTAGGGTAATGTTTCGAGGGTCATAACTCAAAATCTACTTAGGCAAATGACATGAAACTTAACTCATTTTAAAACTTGTTGTGTTAGCTTTAGTTTGATATAAAATTCGCATGATTTCACCTAGTTTTCAATTTTTAGTGAATTTTCTTCTATAGGAACCCAATTCTGGCTAAGAACAGGACATGCTAAGATAAAATGTTTATATCTTGAGTTATACAACTCAAAATGAGATGGGACGAAAAAAGTTAGAAACTAGACACATAATGCTATGATATATCCAAAAATTAGACTCAAATAAGTTGAATTGCAATAAAGGTAGAGTATACCAAAATCGGGCAGAATAGGAAGGAGTAAACTGAAAACCTTATAGATGCTTGAATTGAACTTGATGAATGATTCTATGAGTATCTATATAATGGCTGATCCATATTGAATTACAAGTTTGAAAGATTGTACTGGTGGTCCGCACTATTCATGGGGAAGCGGACTCGATCCGTTATGCTGCCAAAATTCAAGTAGATTTATGAGAACTTATGTGAATGATTATGCTTTGAATGTATTTACGTTTACATGTCATATTCATGAGCATCATGCATGCAAGTATATGCTTAGAACATGATATGATATATAAAGTATGAGACATACTCATGAATGCACCACGCGTCTGCATGCATGACAAGATATGAAAAGGAAAAGATAATAAGACCTTGCAAGAAAGACGTACCAAGCTACCAATGTGAGGCATGGCATAGACCCAATGAAGGCCGTGAGGCGGTCTTGTCTAAGACTGGGCCACCAGGCAGATTTAAGGGGAATAGACCAAGGTGTGAGGGTCGAGGAAAGTATGGCACCATGTATAGGTACGAGCTCGACCAAAAGCAGCTGCTATCACCCAGGTGAGAGGCCATTCACTGGGGACCAAGTACGTAAGAGCAAGGTTAAATTGCAAGTTAAAGAGAAAATGAACTAAGTCAAGTGCACTTGCATACAATCAAATACAAGCATCTATATGTGCATTTCTAATCATCTCATTATGTCATGATGCTATTATGACTATCAAGCATATTGTACTATCTCGAGATATCTCTATGTCACCATATGGAATGGCAAATGGTTGTTAAAATATGACCCGCTTCGAGAACAGTAGCTTTCAACTTAAAATTGAACCACTGTGTGTTTATATGTGCTCATATTTTCATAAGAAACCGAAATACGCTGGAATGTTTATGATGGCATTATAAGACCTGTTGAGTTACCCATCGAGAACCTTAGGTTCTCACCGCCGCTGTATGTTTTTCTTTTCCAGAAACATTCCAAAGACCCAAGTTGGAAACCAAGTACAAAGCAGAGTACAAGGCCATTCATGGAGCAAGTATCGAATCGATCAAGAGATCATTAAAGCTAGTAACTAACTAGTCAAGTAGACACTGTATTATCCCAATACGGTTTCTTTTAAAGTGTAATTATTTTATATTTTTCCATGTATCGTAGACTATTATAATAAGGTAGCAGTTAAAGGGCCATGTATTATATTTTCCATATTTTAAAGTTTTCTTAGTTAATGATGAACCTCTTAATATAACTCCATGACTCGAGCATGGCTTATATAATAGAGGGTGTTACAGAAATGGAAGCTGCAGCAGCGGTGAAATGGCCAATGGCCGTGTGAGGGAGCAAGAGAGTAGAGAAAGAGAGTAATCTTTGAATGAGAAAGAAGAAGGGCACCTGCATTTTAATGTCAGGTGTTAATATTACCAATGGATTTTCCATCGATAAAAGGGTGATAAAAAAATATCGATGAAAAAAGGTGAAGAAGAATGGTTAAATCGTTTCATTAATCAACCATTACCATTTTTCGTTGATAATATGGAAATCGAAGAGCCTCAGGCGGTTAAATGAATTTTCTAATATTGACAAAAAATCCGTCAATAATATAGACGCAAAATAATAATAATAATTAAATAATTACCAACAGATGTGCCATTTGTAAGATTGTTATTTTTAGAAAATTATAAGATGAATAAATAATTCTATACCAATAGAGATTCCATTGATAGTTTTTTAATTTATCGATGAAATGTTCATCGATATATTTTAGATTTAAAAATAATAATAAAATTAAAATGTAAATGCTTACTAACGGCATAACTATTGGTAAAATTGTGGCGTCATTAGGTTTAAACATTTATTGACGTCTTTACTAACGGATTATTTGTTTGTTGCTAAAATACTATGTCAATTCTTGATCTGATTTTTACCTATGGCATATCCGTCAGTAGTGTCTGTTGGTTATTTGCTATTTTCTAATAGTGAGTTGAAATTCTAATATCGACAAAAGTTTAACTATATTACATTATCACTTTTATTACTCTATATTCTCCTCTTTATTTATAAATTTAGTATTAATTAATCTCTAACAATGTTAATTATAGATACGGTTAAATCAGGGTGCTACACTATATATTTTTTTCCTAGTTTTAGTCATTTAAAATAATTTTGCCTAATTTTAGTTTTTATTTTTTATTTTTTAAAAGTGAGATTAGATAACCTCAATAGAGTTTGAAAGTGTTATGATGTACTTCAAAAAAAATGAGAAACGAATAAAAATTACTTTGAGGGATCAAAAATTCAAAATTGTTATACATTTAGGACAAAAAACATATTTAAACATAATTTTATATGTAAAATGTATTAAAATTAAACTCCAAGAGTATATTTGGTTGAGAGATAAAATGGGGTGAAAATTTTCATAAATGAGCTGTTTGTATATAAAATGGGGTGAAATTTTATGGATGAGCTGCATGTATAATTATATATGCATCTCATCCATAAAAATTTTCATCCTATTTTTACCCTCAAACCAAACACACCCTAAAAGTGAAACTAATATATCAGTGCTTAGCTGTAACTATATAAGTTATACGAGAAACTTCTGCTTATTTAACCTTATTGATAGCTATAGTGGTCTTACCAAGAACAACCGGCAGACACGCCGATTCAGATTGTGGACTTTTTTGAGTCTGTTGGAGCAAGTGCAATGGTCCTACCTCTCCGACATTGATGTTGAGGATGCCAGAGTATAGAATTTTTTCTGTGACATATTGTGTATTTGTGTTTGTCGTAGCATACTTTAATTTATATTAAAAAGGATAAATTCTACAAATTATTTTACAATGAAAATGAGAAATTCTTGACAAAAAAAAATTGGGAAATTCTTAATTCTCATGGTTAATTACTTATCTTACAAACCTAGCTACTTATGAGAAATCACAACAAGAGTTGCATTATCATAAAAATAAGTTTAAATGTTGTGTGTAAACACAATCTGAAATACTGATATGTTCCATCCGCATGGAAACTGAACTTTTGAAAGGGAATAAGGTGCTAGCTAGCTAACATGATGGCGATCGACCGAATACATTTTCAAATGTCAGACTTATCCAAGTTAAATAGACCCACTGCCTAACACGAAATCTACCACATTTACAAAATTTTGAGTTAGAATTTCTCAATTTAGCATTTAACTAATGTTTAACATGTATAAACTTGTATTAGTAAAAATAAATACAATTTTTAATATAATTTATATAAATAATTTACACACTCAATTAACATAAGTTCACCCTAAAATTTCTCCTTACAGTGTCTCCTCACGTGGCATTGCACCTTCCACAATATGCAAGTTGCCTTTGGCATTATTGCATGCACTGTCATCCATCATTCTTTAAAATCGTCCCCACCCTCGTTAAGTGACCATGGCTAGGGAAGAAAGATAGTACTTAGCCAAAAATCGAAAGTTTGAAAAGCGTAGGCTTCAGCTTGCTTCCAAGTTCCAATTCAACAAAAAGAAAACAAAACAGGTGCACGAATAGAAAGAGAAAGATCATGGGGATCGTGGAAGAAGCTCATAACGTGAAAGTAGTTGGAGAAGGGAATCAAATTGTGGTGCTAGCTCATGGCTTTGGCACGGACCAATCGGTGTGGAAGCACCTGGTACCCTATCTAGTTGATGACTATCGTATGATTCTATACGATAACATGGGTGCCGGTACTACAAATCCAGACTACTATGACTTTGAACGCTACTCCACCCTTCAAGGCTTTGTCTATGATTTACTTGCCATTTTGGAAGAGCTTCAAGTCCAATCATGCATCTTCGTCGGTCACTCTCTTTCAGCTATGGTCGGTGTCATCGCTTCCATCTCTCACCCTCATCTCTTCTCTAAGCTCATCTTGGTCTCTGCCTCTCCAAGGTAACTAGCTATATATGAAGATTGAAGAATCATTTTATTTATTTCCCTTATATATGCATTTTGTTTTCACAAAAAGAATTTATGGCAAGGATAAGATTATTCACAATTTAAGGTACTTGTGCTGATATTTTGTTATGACTGAAATTTGTTTTTTGAATTTTTTTATTTATAAGTTTATATATATGTATATATTTAATGATTCACCTTATAAGCTTGATGGAAGGACTTTCTAAACCCCTAAGAGACCTTCTATTGACGTATGGGATAGAGGAACAAGATAAAGAACGGGAAATTGGTATAGAAATTATACATAAATATTTTATTATCTTCTTAAATATCTATTGATCTTATCCGTTGAATATGCAATGAGTTTACAGGCATATACTGACTCTTAAATTTTTGAAATTCCTAGTAATAAAGTGTATATTGAATTTTTATCTGTAGTTCTTAAATTATAGTTTGAGCAAAAGTTATAAGAGAGTAACTTCTGCGGTTTGAAGTTTTGTAATCGGAAAACCCCAAAATTGCTTGTGAAAATTGTTATAGGTTTCTGAATGATACGAATTACTACGGGGGATTCCACCAAGAAGATCTGAGCCAACTATTCGAAGGGATACGGTCCAATTACAAAGCGTGGTGTTCGGGGTTCGCTCCCGTGGTGATTGGTGGGGACATGGACTCGGTGGCGGTGCAGGAATTCAGCAGGACCTTGTTCAACATGAGGCCAGACATAACGCTAAGCTTGGCACCGACCATATTCCAATTTGACATGAGGGAAATGCTAGGCCTAGTCACCGTGCCCTGCCACATCATACAGAGCACAAGGGACCTGGCTGTTCCAGTGGTTGTTGCTGAATACTTGCAACAAAAACTTGGGGGAAAGTCCATTGTTGAAGTCATGCCCACAGAAGGTCATTTGCCACAGTTGAGCTCGCCAGATATAGTGGTTCCAGTGCTGCTCAACCATATCCGGCACGATATATAGCAGAGAGGCAAAATGATTGGGTCGAAAGTAATATAGGTACCTGGTGTTTTCTTGGTTTCGCATAGTTTTTATGTTTTTTTTTTTTAAATATAAGTACTGGTGATGATAAATAAATTATTGATTAATAATGTGTATTGATTGATTAACTGGTTAAATATGGTATATATCAGTCCAAGGTTTTACATTGCGGTTGAAACCGCGGATATGGTCGCGGTTGCAGTTATTGGGATTGCACATATTACAGCCATTGTAACGTGTATTACGGTTGTTGCAGTGTGAATTTTTTTTGTGTTTCTAACTTGAAAGTGAGCCCATTATAGCCCATTGCGCTCTAATACGGCCTATTGCGGCATGTTGCAGTTATGTTATGGTCAATTAACGTAAGTAGTTATAACATCGCAATTGCGGTTGCCGCAACTGCAATATTGCGGACATATAAGTGATGCAATCCACAATATAAAACCATGTATCAGTCTATCAATCAGTTAATGTTATTAATCTATAATTAGTTCATCATTATATTGATTATATATACTGTAAGTTAGGAATGGCATTAGAAGCGTGAAAGATATATTTTCCATTTGCTATTTTGCTTGTTATTTTCGTCATGAAAATATGTTCAGTTGGGGCTAGGGAGGTGTTTCTCCTTTCGGCTTTCGAGAATAAAAAGATATGTTTCGGTGGCAATATAGTTCAAGCTTAGGAAAATGTTTTTTAAACATATATAAAGTGTAAATATTGTATATTAACGTAAGAGTGTCTAAGTATCAAAATATACGTTTAGAATAAAGGTCTTATATATTTATGCAAGAATAATATTTAATGTGCCATTGATGTTGATGTAACACTCCTCTTGAGTTTAATAGTACGCTATTTGTCTTGCTGTAACATGCATGCCATTTTTCATAAGCTGACAAGCATACAGAAACTGCAAACTGGAAAGCAAAGTGTGTGCCATGCTTCTTAACTCTAGCCGGTTTGTAATATTCTTTAAGCTCATTAATTAATTGCACTGTAATTGTAATTTAAATTTGAGCGAGCTTTAATTTAATTAAGGTACATTTTATATTTATCTAAAAAATATATATATATATTGTATATCTTATTAAAAGCGCTTCTCTATATTGTCACTATTTTTTCATTAGTAAAATTCGTATTATCAGTTCAAATACTACTTTGTACATATAAATAAACTTAGACGCTAATCTATAAGTAAAAAAAAAGGGTGGGGGGGTTTAATCGTTAAAATTTTAACATTTGCCATATTAAAAAGGTTAGAAGTAAAATTGATCAATAAATAAACAGAAACCTCTGCTGTCATTATCCCCATTATTTCCAACATTATCAAATATCCCGTCACTTTGGTATTTAACTAGTTGTTATATGAAGCGGCACCAAAATCTTCCTTACCTGCATTATCAAGAATTCTGTGACTCTTTCTGTCCTGCACGCATGACATGAATAAAGTGCAAAAAGATAAGAGGGGGCCACGGGGCCAGCTGACGGTAGATTCTGCTTGTGAGAACTAAATTGCATGGGATAGACTTCCCCCAAAAGCACGGGAGCAGTAAACAGATAGTGATAGGAGAAAAAGGTACAAGGAAAATCTAAATGTGTTTATAACAAGCTAATCATGTGACTTTTATATATATATTGAAGTATTGAACAATGGAAAACAAATAACTAATGAATAATTATTTATTTAATAAGTATCCGTTTGATTTGCGATCCGTTGGCATTAAATGCCACTTAGCATTAATTAAAAGTGACTTTATAAAATTATTTTTTTTCTAACTTCTAAAAAGGTGATATATGTTCCAGTAAAAAAAAAAAAGTGATATATATTTGTTAAAATGGGTTTTAACCACAGCTTTGTGATATAGGTTTTTCCTTTCCTGTGGTGAAATATAAGGAGATTCTTCTAAACTCAACTTTTTAAACATTATTCTTAAATATAAACTGATCAGTTGAAAATTAATTCTTTTCACTTTAATTATTTTAAAAATAATTCAACTGAAATCTAAACCAAACCAATCTTAAATCAGTTCGACTAATCTTTTACTAAAATTTCAACTATACTCATGGTAACAGTATTCAAGTTGAAGGATATGTTTAGTATCTTAAGCATAAGTTAAAGTGTTAAACAATACAAAGCAATACAGGCGGCGGCGGCGGCTATTCACTAATTGCTAATATATATATATATATATATATATATATATATATATGAATAATTTACTAATAGTTAAAGCATATACTCTTGAAAGTTAATTATAAGTTTTGATTTTTGAGGAAAAGGAAGTGAAAGGAAGAGATTAGAAAAGTAATTGTAAGTTTATTTTATTCTTCAAATATCTTTTCTTCATTTCCTTTCCCTTCAAGATTAAAACTCACAAAAACACCCTAAACCTCCTCCATCTTCTTTTATTGTTTCTATGGCACTTGTCTCCAAGAAATCGGTATATTTTGCCATCCTAAATAGCATTGTATTAAGATGTCAAAGCAAATTACGAAAGTGAAAATAATATTACCAATGTAAATAACGTTAAATGCTTAACCAGTAAGGCATAAGCTAAATCAAGGCTTAACCACAGCATTAGCGTCTAGCTGATACTGAAAACATGAAAATGTGCCTTCTCATAATCTGTGAGTTATAATAAAAATAATATTAGCTGTACATTAAGTAAGCAATGAAATTACGTAGAATCTTGATTGCAAAATTTAAGGTATGAGATTGCAAAATATATGCCTCTGCTTTATGTTTTTTTTGGTCCGAATGTTTTACTTTTATTGTTATTTTCTTTTTTGGGGATGGGATGGATTTTTTTCTCTCTTTTTGCTTTAATAATTGTTATTTTGGCCCAACCCCTTTTCCTTCCTCTCTTTATTTTTGGTCGGGGAGGGGCGATTTTTGGGGAGGGCATAGCGGCTCTGCTGCCCTTTTTGTTTGAATTGAAGTTTAAGCTCTTGGTCTGATTCTTGTTGGCCTTTTGCTTCATATTGGCAACCATTGACAAATGTCACGTCAACTATCATCGTACACACGTTCTTTTGCCTTTATTGGGTTGTATATTTCAATTGGGCCAGTACAAATCCACAAGCTGGGTTCTAATGATAGTTGCACCCAAAAACAATAAAAGCGATCGGACTCGCAAAAAAATAAATAAGTGAAAAGAAAAATAAAACAGTAAAGAAAATCTTAATTCATTTCACAATCAGAATAAGAAATTCTGCCATAAATAGTATAAAAACAAATAAAACGAAATGTAAATTCATATAGAACTATATTACTATTATTGGCAATCTTACTTGTCAATTTATTTTTAATTGTTAAAAATTTGATTATTTAAAACTATATTTACTAAATTAACTATTCAATAGTCTAGACTTTTATATATATATATATTTTAATTAAAACATGTTTATAATGAGAATATACTTACATTAAACAGGTAAAAATAAGTTCTGAAAATACTTTTAAAATAATTAATGTATAAGAAAATTAATTTTGTTATAAAATAATTATCAGGTATATCTAATTATCCACATAGGCACAAGAAATTATTGAAATGTCTATCTAGTTGAAAATAAATTATATTATTAAATTCTTAAATGTAATAATTTATTTTAAGAATTTAAATAATATTATTTTTTTTTTCAACAGCAGTTGATGAAATTATTAAAGTTTACGTTTCATACTTAATCCATGTATCACAAAATTAAGGTTTAGGAAAAAAAAATTTATATGAAACATTGAATGTTATTTTGGACATGAAGTTAAAAAATTGGAAATAAAAACAAACTGAAAGTTTGTTTTGTTGAATTTAAATGCATTTTCTTAAAAGTAATTCGTCAATAACATCTAGAATAGTTATTATTATTCAAGAAAATGAAAGCACCATTTCAAAATAAATTAAAAGCAAAAAGTAATGAAGAAAAACAAAGTGGAAATAATTCATTTTTTACTTTTTTTTTTTCTTAGTAAAGTTTCTCAAGTATATTTTAAATGATTGAATTCATAAGTACAAGTGTAGGCGAGCCGTGAATTCGGTAGTATTTTTGGAAAAATATACGGGTCTCCCATCTATAATAGGAAGATCTAAAAATAATGCATATCCAATTTTTCAAGGAAAGAGTGTGGAAGAAAATTCAAGGTTGGAAGGAAAAATTACTATTTAATGGAGGGAAGAAAGTCCTTATTAAGGTGGTATGCCGAATCTATTCCTACTTATTTAGTGTCTTGCTTCAAAATCCCTTTTACTCTTTGCTCGGAATTTGGTCACTTAATGGCTAAGTTCTGGTAGGAGGATCAAACAGATACAAAGAAAACCCATTGGATAGGCTGGAAGAAGTTGTCAAAAGAAGTTGTGTTGGCCAAAAGGAAGCAGGGGTATGGGGTTTAGAGACCTCTGCAATTTCAATCTTGCTATGCTAGCCAAACAAGGATGGAGGCTCATGAATAATTTGAATTCTCTAGTGGCTAGAATTCTCAAGACCCGAATGAATGCATATGATGGAATGAATCCTTCTTTTACTTGAAGAAGTCTTATGGAAGGAATGAAGATCCATAATAAAGGAATTCTACGAAGAGAGGGCAGTAGATCGGATATTAGAATATGGGAAGATCCCTGGGTTCCAAGTACTGAAAATTTTAAGGTGTAGATGTATGACTCCACAAGTAAGCAAAGTACAACAACTAATTTTGGGAAACATGAGAATATGAATTCAATGTTATTGAATGGAGTTTTTAACCCTCATGAAGTAAGGGTGATTGAAGCAATTCCACTATCTCAAGGCAATAGACAGGACTCAAATTTTTGAGCTCATGAGACAAAAGAGTGTATACTATGAAGAGTGGATATAAAGTGGTTTGAAAAGAAAAACTAAAAGGCTATACAAATGCCTACAATGAGGACAATCTCTTAAATAGCTCACTAAGCCAATACAAGGACTTATGGAAAAACGTTTGGAGTATGAAGATTCAACCAAGAATAAAAATACTTCTATGGAGATTAGTAAGGAACATACTATCCACTTATAACAGATTGTTATTAAAGGATATCCAAGTAGAATGTAAATGCTACATGTGTGAACATCAAGAGGAAAATATATGGCATATGTTAGGGATTGCCCATATACAAAAATTGTCATGGCCCTAGCAAGACTAGACTTGACATATTCAAACTCTAATGGGGATATCAATGAATGGTTGGAGTACCTAAAGGGATTATTCCTATCTCGTCAATTATAGGAGTCTGAGCTATTAGGTGCAATATGGAATGGAGTATGGTTCCAAAGAAATCTCGCACAGCAACAAAAGAACATAATGGTAGCTACTCAATTATATCTATAAACAAGTACTAACCTGAGATGTTTTTGTAGGTTTCTAAAGTTGGAGACTTGAGCTCGAAATCTACAAGTTGTAGATGAGCAATAGATATCTCCTCCACTATTGGTCTTCAAAGTGAATATGGATGTTATGCTGTTCATGGACGACCAACCTTTTGGCGTAGGTATGGTGATCAAAGATTGGATAGGGAGATTCATCATGACCAAGACCTAGAAATTCTCATAGTAAATGAAGAGTTAGGTTTTGTGAAAGAAAGGGGAATATCTTCAATAGTACTTGAAGGTGATGTAAGGGTGGTATATGAGGCTTTGGAAAATAGTGAGATGGACCTTTCTCACAATATAACCATACTTTGTGATGTGTATGGTTTAGCAGCTAATTTTCATCACTTTAAACCCCACTTTGTTCCAAGGGAATGTAACTTTATGGTTGATAAGTTAGATTGTGCTTGGTTTACTCATTTTCATTTTCAATAAAAATGAAAAAGTGATATGAAAATATTAGGTTGATCACTAAAGAAAATTTTTTCACTAAAAATCTTTATCGAAAGGCGCATAAAACTGAAAATGGCAATTTCACATTTTCAACCTTTTTAGTTTTAATTGTTGAAAACATTTTTAGTGAAAATACGGTGGCATTATGGTAATAAACAAAACTAATTATTTGTTGGTAACACATGGAACTTATTAGAGATATTTTACAAATGTGCTTTAACACACATCACAACTAATTATTTCTAATAACAAGAAAGATCTCTTCACATGATGTTTTTGGCCGAAAGAGAGGTTGTAAATTTTACACTCTTCTGAGTGACTTGATTCATATGTACCATTAGGGTTTATCTGAGATGACCATATCATTTGATAATGGGTTATCATCAAAAACAGGATATTGGGAGTCCTGGTAAACTTTTGTGTTCAGTAGGTTTTTTTATGTTTATTGGATTACTAGTTGATGATTGCTCCAGGGGAAAAGTAAGAAAATGTATTTCTCTTGCAAGAGGAGAACAATGGCATTGAGTGGGAATGGAAGGATTTGAGATAAGAAAGTGCTTATGAGTTCCTAGGTACCAAGGAAATATCCATTGATTTCAAAGAGGAAAAGTGCAAAAGGTCTTTTTATATGATTTTTTTTTTTAATAATTGCAATAGTTTGCCACTCATATTTATGGTTTTGGGTCCAAAGGAGCTTGGTGCTAGGGTTAAGAAAGTATGGTTATGGACAATAAAAAATCTTTTACAACTTCTAGATCTTCCATTTTCTAGATACTAAACTAACTTAGGATATTTGAGAGTTGATTTCTCCATCACCAGAGTGGTGACAATCATTCTAGAATGGTCCATAGAAAGATGTCTTATTTTGGATATGTCATTAAATATGTCATGCAATATTGTGTTTTTGAGAAGAAGATGGAGGTGCTATATAAAGGACTATAAAAAACCACAAGTACCAAGGTGATTTTCATCAAGGCTGTTACACCCTTCTAAGTATAATATCATACTTAAGTTATAACATCACACTTATGAGTTGCTATTGATAAATTAGCAAACCTTGCTTGATTATTTATTGTATTCCTGGGAAAATACAGCAATATCTATTACAAGCCAATATAAGCAAACAAATAGAGGGAATAAAAACTTTCCCATATATATACAAGCATTTTCATCATAGTGGCACTTGCCAAGTCATATAACAAGACTTCTAGTCTTGTTTGATAGTTTTTCAAAACACATAAAGAGCTCTACTGTGAGCCTCCGCTAGCATAACAGCCTATCTGGCCACAATCTTCAACAACTAACCCAGCCTCAGTTAGACTTTACTACGAAGGTTATCATCCGGGTCTTCTCAACTTTCTGGGGACAACACGAGAATACTCAAAGATAAGAATTATAAATTCTCAATAGGCAGTCTTAGGCTAATAGCAATAGTGCCATCACTATCACTCCAGCCACTTCTGTTTGTTATAAAAAGGTGATCATGCCAAAAACAAGATTCATTTTAACAATTTGAAAACATAAGCCTCCGAAGTGGGATCCTTTTATTTCAAGCACTTAACCTAAGACATTGTAACATTCTCATAGTTCACATCAATACATGATGCTAGAAATAAATGAATGAAATATTCTCCTAATATATATCCCTATATTCCTTTGTCCAATACTCCTTTACTTTCTTGGCTTTAATACTTATTGTTAACTTATAATGCCTTAACTTAGGTCGAACATTTTTCTTTGACTTAAGTTAAGGGATTTGGTTGCTTTTAGCTTTCTTTACATTCTTGTATATGTCCTTACTTTAAAATATTATCATGTCCTTACACTTAAGCATTGTTTTGTCCTTGCCTCATGGAAGGGAATCTTGTCAGATTTACTTTCTCTGACCTTATGTAAAGGGATTTTTATCTTGGAAGTCAGACACCTTCCTCTGACTCAAGCAAGGGGATCTAGTTCATAATATTAATAGTTCATATAGTAAAATAATAGAAGATGCATATGCAAATGCAAATGCAAATGTAATGAGCTATGCATGTGCACTTGACTTTTTGTTCTTATTATTGTTTTTCAAACTCTTGACATGAGCAACTATACTTGGTCCCTTGAGATAGGTGGATGGCTTTCCCATTCCTAGGTAATAGGATACTTATCACGACCAAGCTCGTTTTTATACATGATTACTGGGTTTACTTTCGCCAAAGTTCACACCAACCTATTCTTAGCCGGTTTACTTTCCCGACTCAATTTAAAGGAAATAGGTATATATTTTCTGACTTAACTGGATTTACTTTCTCTAGCCTAACTAAATTAAAAATCATAATCATCTTTGTGAACTCATGTATTCATATACTTTCTTAGCTTATATCTTTATATGCATTCTTTATTCATAATTGTGCATGAGGATGCTTGATATGCTTGTGCTCGTGCTCATATTCATAATTGCACAATAGGATGCTTGATGCACTTATGCTCATACTACATAACTTACTCTCAAAATATTTTTGCCAAAAATTCGGTAGTATGATAGCTATAACATGGAATTTCCTTAAAATTTTCAACAAACAACAGATCAGCCATGTAACGTCCGAAGAATTTTATCGTTAGTAACCGAGTTGTTTGATTTTTATCGAATAAGTGGGTTTAATCAAAATTCGATTAAGCATTTACTTAAAGCCAATTAAGTGTGATTTAGAAGTGATTGGGCTTGATGGAATTGGATTAGGAACATAGGAAACCTCACAGAATTTTTCTAAAACCGGTTTACCGATTTAAGAGAAATCGATAAGGTTTCGGTATTTCAAATTATCGGAACCGGACCAATAGAAATTTTTCTATGAGTGCCCTAGGATCAATGGCTAAGAATTAGCCAAACTACCCCCTCATGTGGCACCTTGATCAGCCATTGAGGAAGGGAAGCTAAGCAAAATTGGATGATGAAGTGAAATCCACCAATCATCATGCATCTTGCTTCTAAAAATCTCCACCTTTTTCTTTCCTTCTCTTTTGTAAAAATTTGGCCACCCTACTTGCTGAAACTCCTCTCATTTCTCTTCTCCTCACTCTCATCTTCACTCCATTTCCATCCTTTCTTCAAGTCTTAACACAAGTTGTTTCCATCAAAGCCACTAAATCAACTCAAATTCAACTAGATAAGGTAGGAAATATTACTTCTCTTCTTATTTTCTCTGATTTGGGGCTATATGGTGGTCATATATAACCTGAGATATTGATGTTATGTAGAGTGATGATGATGGTTTATGACTAGTTTTACATGTATATTGTGATTAAAATTGGAATTGATAACAAATAGCTTGAAGAATAGAGAACAAGTTAAGAAGCTGTTAGGGTTTTCCTCGGCAGTCCGTACGGCGGAGTGTACGGCTCTGCCTACAGCCGATTAAAGTTGATGAATCTATTTTTATATGAAATTAGACATTCAGGGCTTTCCATACATATACAATATAAGCCATTGGATTAGTAAAGAGGAAGTTATGAATTTTTTAAGTTTAACCTAGAAATCAAGACTTTCATCCGAACAATATGAGTTGAGAAGGGTGTAACTCACCCTATACAACTCCAAATTGAGTGAAACCAACTTTGTTAGAAAGCTTACACATAGGAGAATATCCCATAAAAATTTTCAAATTTGATAAGGTCCCATTTGTTCCCAGTGAGTCGAGAAAATTGCTCTAAGTTCAATTTGGGTTAGAACAAGTAGTCCAGCAGAGTCAAGTTTCAGAGCTTATATCTCAAATTATACTCATTCAAATAATATGAAACTTGATTCATTTGAAAGCTTGTTCTGTTAGCTTTACATGGATATAAATTTTGCATGATTTCACCCATATTTCTATTTTTAGTGAATTTTCCCTCATAAGAGTGCAATTCTGGCTAGAAGTAGGACCAGTCTGGGATAAGACACAAACAACTTGAGTTAATGTCGGAAGTCGGGATTTAGTAAACAAAAAGCTAGGTTGGTACACTTAAAATCAAACTCTAAACTTAGTAAATAAGGGACTAGGTTGGGAATACTTGAAGCAGAAGTCGGGACTCAGTAAAACAAAAAACTAGGTCGAGAGTATTTAAGGCTGAACTCGGAAGAGTACACTTAAGGATGAACTCGGAAGGGTATACTTAAGGTTGAACTTGGAGGGGTTTACTTAATGATTGAACTCGGACTTAGTGAATAGGAATCCATATCGGGTGTGTTTAAGGCTGAACTCGGAACTTAGTAAAGAGAGAGCTAGATCAGATATATTTGATGTTGAATTCGGGACTTAGTAAATAGTAAGCTCGGGATTTAGGAAACACACTTATCAAAATCTCAGAAGACCAATAATGGGGTAAGGTTGGAAATCGCACAACCTCGGAAATCGGGAATTATGTAATCTCGGGAAACCGAACATAATGTAGAGAAGTCGGAACTTGTATAAGATCGGAACTCGGAACCCATTAAATATTGGAAGTCGAATTCGGGAACCTTAATAGAAATTAAAAGCTTATAAGATAGAGTGATACTTAAGATTCTAAATCTTGCACTTATCAATATTGTTATATTCTTGATATGAATTTGATGTTTTGTATTGAGTTTACTATTTGATTAAAATGTCCTGGTTGTCTGGTACTATTCATGGGGAAGCGAACATGATCCATTATGCTGCTGAGATTTCAACAGAAAATGCAATTAAAGTGAATTTACAAGTTATGCATGCATTGGTCAAAGTGTTAGACAAGCAATGCTACTCTATAAGTATGAGAAAGGATTTCCATGTGACTTGGGTTAGCCCCTGAACAAAGTTAAGGGGAATAGATCAGTGGGGAAATCTGGGAAAGCAAACCCGGCAACCCTGTATAGGAACGAGCTCGATCCTGAAAAGCGGACTATTATCCAGGAGTCTTATGGCCAATATACTCCTAGGGTACTAAGTATGGAAAAATATGAGTTAAGATCAAGTGCATCATTTTTCATGCATATCCATAATTTCAATTTTTAAGCATTGAGTTAAGTTGCACCATTGGATGTTATATACATATTATTGCTCACTTTATAGTTGTCACTTATTTATGTCAATACACAGATCGGGTTGTTTAATTTATATTCAATTTCTTTTATTTCCTTAAGTAAAACAAAGCTGTGTTTCGGGCTATGATTTACATGACTAATTGAGTAGAGAGTAGGACATCCTGGCGATGTAACATTTTCTCCTAATTAACCAAAAGTCCGAAACACCTAAGAATGATAGTGATGACAGATATGCATAGATTTAGGAATTTCTACTGAGAAATCTTTATTTCTCACCCTACTATATACTCCCGCATCATTCTCAGATCATGGAGAACGCGGCAACCTACATCCTGTTCATTGAGTTTCCAGAGCTCCACATCCATCTCGATCCATTCATAGATTCCGTGTACATATCTGGTAGATACCAATTTCATCTTTACTTATTTTTTCGGAGAGATTTTGCTGTACCTCTTATGCACCCGCTTTTTGACCCTGCCGTCCCTTACATCGCCATCCCTCTCCACGTGGCTCATCCCTTTCCACCTCCACCTGCAGCAGCAGCACCAGTCATGGCTCTGCTAGTCACACCACCGCAGCCGATCCCCTGTGCCTCTATGTCAGAGGAGGATCCATCGGAGGCAGCAAGCTCGCGTCCTCATCTTCTGTCCCTAGCATAGACTATACCCGTGCCGACGTCGGTATGGCGAATGGATTCCTTTCTTCAGAGTCCATCTAGAATACTCACCGTAGCAGCAATAGATGTACAGGATGACTCTCTTTTGGCAGTTGGGTCATAGGCATATGGGTAGGAGTTAGTAGTTGTATATGAAATGTCCCATGGGGACCAGTAGGGGGGAATGTTCATATTATTAGGCCGATTTATTTTGTGTTAGCGGCTTCATTTCTTTTATCATGTACTGTATTATATTTCTTTTGACAACTTTGAAAAACAAAGGTATAAGCATGTACATATATATATGATGCAATTTGTTTATTCCGCAAATTTTGTTTGTGTTACTTTATTTCTGATATAATGACTATTTAGTGTATATCTCACTGCCAAACTGAAATTGATTAAAGTGAATAGTTAACTCTTAGTTCACCATACGTAATAACTTATCAGGTAATATATTATGACTTAAGCATAGTATTTTATCTAGTAAGGTGTTACAAGCTAAAAAACTAGAAAATCAATTCCATCAAGTGTACATCACAAATTACCAACACAAGTGTAGCAAAGTAAGGCAAAGAGTTGCCAATGTTCTAGAATTTCCAAATTAATAGCCATCGCATACTGAATATATCAAGACCACACAAAATCAATGCTTCATACAAGATTTCTCAATTAGATTTGGCCCCAAGCCCTTTGGAGGCCTCTAGTTTGTTTTATAACCACTTATGTTACAAGTTTGGTGCAATACCTCAACTTTGCTTAGAAATTCAAAAATGCATTACAATTCCATTTTAAGTCCTTTTTATCCCAAATTCTATAGGAATATTACTCTATTAGTCTATTTTTAAACATCTTTAGTCCTACTGAATTTTGATATGTATAACTTAAGTTATTCAAGTTTGATCTATAGTTTCCCTATTCTGCGATAGACTCTGATACTTAAAGGTAGAAAATCACTAAAATCCATCTTATATTATTTTGCTCTAAACTTTTACATGCTTAAACTTGTGTGAATCCTCTCTCAAACAAATGAAGTCCCACTCAATTTGACTTAGCAGAGCTTAAGTTATAAGCTCTGCATTAGGGCTACCTTGTATTATCACTCAGAGAGCATGGGGTAACTTTGCAGAACTATTGGGAACAACTCACTATGAACCTAAAAAATTATAGACTTGTTTTGCTATATGTCAACTTTTTAACAAAATTAGTTGCACTTAAATTGAAGGTCTGTAGGGCAAGTTATGCCCATTAGAACACCTACTGCTTAGGTTTGCTCTTCTCAGCTCATAGCCAACTTCAAAAATTCGTAACTCACTCATTCTAAGTCCAATTGATCTCGAATTTTGAAGGCATACTATCCTGTGAGTTGATTATCATAAAAAACTGGTTTTACTCCATTTTGAATTTTTTAGCTTGAGTTATAATCCATGGATTCATGACTGATGAGTTTTACTCTCAAGGTAGAATTTCTAGTTTGTGTTCCTTTTGATTCTCTAACTCAATATCACTCACTAACTCAGTCTCACAAGCTCTAAAACACTAAAACATGATTACCTAACATTATAATCAGCCACTAACAAGCATAGAAAGTAAAGAACATGAAACTCTAACTTCATGACATAACATAACATGAGTTTCTAGGGCTCTTGCCTTGACTCCCAAGCTTTCTACACTTAAAGATGGCCTCCTTGAGCTCCCAAATGCTCCAAAGCAACTCAAACAAGCCAAGCTCCTTGGGGACTTCCTCTAATGGTCGAAACTTGTAAAGTGATGAGATGGAAATTTTGAGCTTAGTTTAATTGTTGTTGATGGTGGTGGAGGTTGTTTAGGGTGTTAGCTTAAGGAAACTCAAGATTTTGTGAAGTTGGATAAGTTAAAATGGAGGAGGGTTTGAAGAAGAGGATCCTGAAATTTTTAGAGAGGAGAAAGAAGATGATGAGCAAGTGTTCATCTTTTCCTTTTTTACTTTGATTTTATAAAATCCAATTTTTCAAAAAGCAATTATTGACCTTTTTACTAATTTGTGCTCTGGCTACTAAATTTAATTTTCCTCTTAGTGATTAAACTCTTTTATATTTTGAATTCTTATTGGATCAATTTGTTGTGTCCTAAGAAATTACACTTAAAATTTTTTTACTATACAGTTAAAATTCTATTATCTTCAAAATTTTAATGGTATAGCATTATTACTTTTATTATTCCACATTTCCTTTTATTACTAAAATTTTATTAATAATTTAGCATGTAACAGTGTTAATTATACACACTGCTAAATTGGGGTGTTACAAAGGCTTTCATTTGGAAAGACTTGGCAAGGAACCAAAAAAGGTATCTTAAGGTTGAATAAGACTTTTGGGTTTTTGGTGTTCATAGAGTTGTAAATTCTGAACATGAAGTAGAACACATAAGTGTGAAGGTTAAATATAAAAAAAGCTAATTATCACATTCCCCCCAACTTATCTTTTGCATGTTCTAGGCAAACGTAAATTCAAAACTAGGGGCAAGAATACACAAGACATTCAAAGATTCAAAAAAATTTCAAAAGGTCTAAGGAGAAATTAAACTTGAGAATGCACAAGTTCATGAGTAAGGGAACCATCAAGAGCCAAAGAATCAAGCAACCAAGAAATGGGTTATCTTTTCTTCTCAAACTAACATACAGTGCAACTTCCAATGAATGTGGCAAATCAAGAATAACAAGCTCACAAGACATACCCTCAACACGTGTTTAAATGGTAAGTGTCTCACTCAATTTCATCCCAGGATGGTTGCACTACCATATGCTTGCTTATTATATACTACTCTACTATTTATGACACATACATGCATAAATCAAAAGGACTTATTCAAGGTTGTAATAAGGTTAAGGTAAGGGACAGTAATCACCAAAAAGATTAAGAAAGTAGGGGGTCAAGCTTAACTGCTTGGATAAGAAGATTTAGGACCAAGGATGGCAAACGTGGTTCCTTTTACCCTTTTAAAGGGTCAATCCACAACTAAGCCACCATTCTTCAATAGGAACAATTATCCTTACTAGAAAGAGAGGATAAGGATCTTCATATAAACAACAGACTATGCATTATGGAAGATCATCACCAATGGACCAGAGATGCCAACCATTACAAATGAAGAAGGAGCAAAGCTACCTAAGCCTGAAGATCAATGAAGTCCAAAAGATCAAAAGAAAGTAGAGCTCAATGCAAAGGCAATCAACATGATGCACTATGCCATCAATTTTGAGGAATACAAAGAAATCTCAAGATGCAAAATTGCAAAAGAGATGTGGGACAAACTGCAAATTACACACAAAGGAACCAAGTAAGTGAGACAAACAAAAGCAAATATGTTGATTCAGGAATATGAACTATTCCACATGAAGGAAGATGAGAACGTTGATGAAATGTTCAAGAGACTATCCGTTATAGTCAACAACCTAGACATGCTTGGAAAGTCATACACTGATGAAGTGAGGAAGGTGCTGAGAAGCCTAATAAAATTGTGGTTGTCCAAAAGTTTAGCAATTCAAGAAGGATGTTATATTAGCACCTTTGCATATGATGAGTTAAAAGGAAACCTTATAACTTATGAAACCACTCACCTAAAAAATAAAGGCAACACCAAGAAAAAGAAAGAGCTAACACTAAAAGCTAAAAAAGAATAGGAAAATACAGAATCTGAATCTAAAATTCAGATTACTGAAGAATTTGCACTTGCAGTTCAAAGGCTAAATAGGATGCTAAAAAGAAAAGGAAATACATCAAGTAATAATGTTTGTAATCATCATTAGTGTCAACAATCTCTGCCTTGATGATGACAAACATTATAGAGGAAATAAATGTAATTGAGATAGATAAAGATAAGATATTTACTCCCCCTTAATTTGAGCTTTCCCTATTTTTGGCTATATTTCCATATTATTCTTTTGGAGTTTACGTGAGTTCTCTCACTTTGTTTTGATTTCACCTCTTCACATCATGGCTCCTTGTAAGAGAGAGCTTCCATATTTGAACTCCAAATCTTCAAATCTCCGTGGTAAAGTTTGATTCATACTTTGATTGTTGCTCATTCTCTCTCATTTAGGAATTTTTTCTCTCTTAAAATTCCTAATTTTCCTTTTGTTCTTCTACTGATTTCTACTTGATTGTTGCTCATCACTTTCTTCGATTTGTTCAACTAAGAGGTAAGCAATTCACCTCCAAAGACTTAGATCAGATTTATTTGTATTTTTTTCTTTATTCTTTCATATGAAAATAGTGAATCTAATTTATGTCACTGTATCATGAGCTCCAATTCTTTTCTCTCTACCCTTGCTTGATTCGTTTAGTGTAGTTTTTGTTGTTATTTTGCTTTGTTATGTGATTCCTGGCGAAGTACCAATCTTTCTTGTTATTTTCTTCTATTTTGTGATTCATGGCCATGCACCAATCCTAATGTACGTTGTTCACTTATTTGGTGATTGACATTTGATTATTATTATTGTAGTTGCTGATCTTGTTGAGTTAAATTTTTTTTAATTATTATTATCATATTTTATTATAATCTTTTATAGATGTTCCTTTATAAATAGTAGCTTATGTTATTGTATAGCGTGCTACATGGTTATGTGTGTTGTAGCTATATTACTAATACATTGGACTGCATCATGCACTCTAATATAGGTATATTTATCTTGTGAAAACTAATGGACTTGAGAGGAGCTTTCAAACAGCATGTTCATCCAACCATCTCATGGTTAATGTCTGCTATAAATCGTTGTTTTTAGTCCTTATACTTGATTGAAGGTATAAAATGTAGACCTTTTTTTTTTTTTTCTTTTTTAGGCATGATACTTGATTGAAGGGTAATATTTCATTTGATTTATAACTCCTCTTAATCTTATAAAATGTATAAGATCCTACATTATAGAATTAACCAAATATTCTATTTAAGCTTTGCATAAAAAATTCTAGTATTATTTCTGTTTATCATGTTGGGTGTTTATATTGATTTAGATGGGTGCCTACTAATGTAATTTCGGTTAGTGAATGATGTAGAGTTGCTTTCTTTCTTTTTTCCTAAATGGTAATTATTAATTATTCGAGAATTCAATCAACTTTATTTGATATTATGTTAAAATGAAGCAGCAAAAAAGAATGGCCAAGTCATCAACGTGAGTGGTCTGGACACTCTTCATGGATGGTCTCCCGAAGGAGATGTCATGGGATTGACTGTTACAAATTTTCAGGAGAAGGGGAAGTAGCTGATGTCCATGTTTTGCAAAGGTGGAGACAAAACAGTAAAAGGCAGTTTGGATTTATGCAATTCAAGAAATTGGAGGACGCTAAAAAGGTAGTGAGGAATCTAAATGGTATTTTGATTAGAGGGAGAAGCCTAAAAGTTTCTTTTGCAAAATATGACAAAGTTGGAAGGCCTTGCAATAAGTCAGCTCAAAAGAAAGCCAAAAATGATGGTGAAGCGAAATGGGGGGCAAGCAATCACGGAGAAACTACAGAAGGTGGGAGGAGTTACAAAGAAGTGGTGATGGGAGTGAAGCATCATAAGAGTATAGAGGTTTGGGAGGCAAAACAACCAAGAAGAAAGGAGAGCATCGGTGATGAGAGAAATGATGGCATTATGAAGCTCAAGGAGATGCTGTTGAAAGTGAAAGAAGAGATTCATACATCAGTCAGCATGGAGAAGATCAAACAAAACATGGGACTTATGCTGATTGACGTGTTAGTTAAGCTTCTCAGGAAGGAAGGCGGACCGACTGGCAAGGAAGAAAATGGAGTAAAAGAGGTGAAGCAATGATCGAAAAGGGCGGAAAAATCAGCAGAAGTGTTCCTGGAAAATGAGCTCATTCAATCGATGCAGCATGCAATCCAACAAGATGTAGACGATCCCATTGGCCGGTTTGAAAAGGGACTGACAGAGATGAAGATGCGATACCAATAGAGGAGAAACTGGTGGAAGCTCAAATAACATGGGACCTAGGAAAAATGTTGGACCTTCGAGCAAGCTACGAAAAGGCGGTGATAGATGCATTATCTAAGGTACATGAAGCTCAAAACTTTGTCTTACCAAAAAAGAGAGGTCGTCTAAGGAAGAAGACTAATGGTTCAAAAAATTGGCTTTAGTGTTTGTTGGGGGTTTTAGCCGGTGGCTCCTTAGGTGGTTTTAGTGCGTGGATCTGATATATTGAGATGGGGGTTCATTGGTGGTTTGGTTAGTTGTTTTCTTGCTGGTCTTGTTTTTTGTGGTTGTTGCTTTTTGTGTTTTGTTGTGGCTGGTTTGGACCTGTTGATTTTTTGGTTGCTCCCACCTTTTGAGTGGTTGAGCTGTTTGTTAATTATTGAAAAAAAAAATTGATATTATGTTTTACTTTTCATTATTTAAATTAATTTAATAGTGTGTAAGATAGTTTAATTGTATTAGATACTTATTTGATGTAGCCTCTAGCATATTACTCACTTTTACACTTTAAATTGTTTTCTTTAATTGTTAGACCTCAAAATTTATTTGGTTGAGAATAGTTATACATTTTGTTGGAAATTCCTATAAGTAGGTTTTAGTGTCTCTTTTTTCTTTTTTCCTTTTACCATTTTCATGGGTTTCGATTTTGTCCTATTTTCTAATATAAAGTACAACCAAAAGTGGTGAAATCCCAATAAAGATGTCTCTAGGTGCTATTATTTTTACCACTATTCTTTTCATGTCAGGTTAAAGAGGTATTTGGAGATAAGAGGCACTGAAGGAGGGGCATGGGGAAGGTTATGTGTTACCAAGATTTTGGGTGAGTGGCATTTTACGACTGGTGTATGATAATTCTAGTCACACTATATTCTTTTGATTGTCACATAACTTATTATGAGAAGTCATATATATACAAAAAATATAATTGCTTTATCTAAGAAAAACAAAAGGAATAATGTTTTTAATATATTTTTATGAAACTTTATTCATGTATCTATTGTAATATTCAAGCCCTATTTCTTTTTTCTTGCTTGCTTCAAAATATTTTTCTTCACTTCTTAACTTGCTTCAATTTAGTAATATAAGCACATTATAGTTTTCTTAGTGCTAGGTGGGATATTGACATATTGTATGATAAGATTTCCAATTTGCGCTATAGAAGCATTGAGGGACTCATATAAGAAGATGAACCCTTTTTATGTATGTTTTGCCATAACTAATATAGGTTCTTCAGGGCTAGCAATGGATTTGGTATGCTCTTACAAAAGCTTAAGATTGTTGGCAGCCTAGCACATATATAGACTTCACTTGAGAATGTAGGTTTGTTTATTAGTATTTGCAATTTCAGGGATGGACAGGTCCAATGACTCGATTTCAACTACTTGTGCTGCAAGTAACTTATGCACACTAAGTGCAGCAAAACATCATGCCATTAGAGATGAAATTGTGAATGCTTTGTTTAGCATTAGCAATTATCACATTATATTTGCACTTTAACTTTAGCTTCAAAGATTAGAATATCAAACACAAAAATGAATTTGAGTAACTCTTTATAAATAACCGTAGAGTTTTTTTGGATACGATGCTCTGTGGAGGAAGTGATGCAGCAGTTATCCTAATTGGTATGTAATAAGCTTCTTTTCTTTAGTTGTCGATAAGCTTTTAACAATACAATTTAATTTGTTGTTAATCAACATATCATATTTCCCTTCAAAATCGAAACTACAGGCTTGGGGGGTTTTGTGGCATGCAAAGCCTATCCCAATGGAATAATGAACCAACCAAAGCTTCATGTCCATGGAAGAATGTATACCATTCACCTCCATCTTTCTTTTTCCTTCCTTTATGGTTCTCAGCTATATTATTTGTTTGTAAGGTTGTCAAACTCTCGAATTTACCTAAATTCGTGGAGCCTAGATAAACTCGACTCATAAACTCATAAGAGTTTACTTATTTTGAAAATAATATTAAAAAATATTTATAGCGCCTAATTATAATAAAAATAAATCATGATAAAATAAAGATATGCCAAAATTTCACTCGCAATATCATAATAAAGTAAATACAAGTCATAAAATATAAAATATTAATTAAAATTGCAAAAAATGCAACAGATTAGTATTTCAAGATGTTATGAACCAAAATAACTTAAGTCAAGTCATCATATATTCAATTTTAGAATGTCTAATTAAAAATGCTTGTGGAATTTTGCGTTTTGTTGCTTGAAATACCAAATTCTGAGCAAAATAATAAACTCATCAGTTTACCATGAGTTTCGCAAGTTTATGCGAGTTTACCTGAGTTCACCCAAATTTATTTGAGTTTACTCATATTCAAGTTTTCAAGTGAGTTAACCCATGAATTTGACTAGAGAGTTTGACAATAATAGTTGTTTGCCTATAATGTAAAATCATATTATTGCTAGTTGTGTTTGTGTTGCTAAAATGATTTTGACATGTTATGCTCATCATAGAAATGTTTTTTTATTTTTTTTTTCCTTCTTTTGTTTTTCTAATTGTTAATTTTTGGTTTGCAAAAAATGCGTCTAACACAACATAAATGATCAAAATGAATGAATTTTCTTTTACGCGACATTTCTAAAGCATCAAACTTGTATTTTGCTTTGTGTAGGTTGACAGTTTTATAAAAGTATTTCCTAAAGTCTCACATGGTTGGACTATGAAGTACACTTTATAAACTATGAAGGCTGCAGAAGAGGCCCGTTAGATCTTGTTAGACTAGTTTGCTAAACATCTTAAGCGAAAAATCTTGTCTTGTGAAGAACTTCTAAGTTGATTGTATCATTGTGTACTAGAGTGGGAGTGTCAAATGCTACCCATTCCTCCTAGTTGTAGTATTTGGTATGCATGAATTTTTTTATTTTTCTAGAAATGTGAAAATATTCCTATGTTTGATAAAAAGTTTGAAACAATATTTATGGGAATATAACATTCCCAAAAATGAATTTTACCCCCAAAGCATTACCACCTCCCCTCATGGGAATCCAACATTCCCATGAGAAAGGAATAATTATCATTGTGAAAAGGTCAAAATACCCCTATCACCCCCCAAAGCCACCCGTCACAGATCAACGTTCGCCGCCAGCCACCACCACCGACTGCTGTCCATTGCCTTCCGCTGCCGCTGGCCGTTGTCTATCATCGCCGTCACCGTCCACCGCTACTGGCCACCGTCGCCGCGCGGCCAGCCAATTGCCACCACCTCCATCAAGGGTATTTTTGAAAATTTATCAAATATTCCCGAACATTCAATTTATATACCAAATACTCCTAAAATATCATACTCAAACAAGTTATTCCTGGAAATAGTATTCTTAGGAATCCCATTTCTAGCAATAAAAATCCATTCCGTCTACCAAACGCCCCTTAAGCTTTTCTCTATTATTTAAATATCCGTTGATTGTTTCATTTGGAAAGAGGTGTGTGTGTGTGTGTGTGTGTGTTCCATTATATGCTTTGTGATGCTACTCGGCGTAAAATTTGTTTTCTCGGTGATTTAGATCACATGATTGTTTTAGAAAATGTTTCAATTTAGTAATATAAGCTCATTGTAATTTTCTTGAAGGTGTTGGGTTTCTTTACAAAATGTTTTAGAACCTATTTTAAAAAAATAAAAATAAAAGTGACATTAGCCATATTTGGGAAGAACTGTGGTTCAATGAGAATGAAGTGTGTGGCTAAACAACGAGTTTTTTTTACTGTTAATATTTGTTTAGGAAAAAAAAAAAGCTCACAAGTATTTCAATTGCACCTCATCTCAATTTTTTTTTTCATAATATTTTCATTGACACCTCTTTATGGTTAAATTAGTATTGAAAATTATATTTTTTACGGCCAGGAATGTATTTTTTGACACTTATGACCCTTGATAATACCATGTTTTTTTGTAGTGATTCTAGGCATCATTGGGACACTTAAGAAATTATGTAGTAATAATTATGGATTTTAGTTGCATTACCAGTAAATTCATCTATTGAAAAATATGAGGAATTATGTGTTAATAGCTAGTAATTTCAATTGTCTTAATAATGAATATGGTGAAAGAATTTTGCATCTACTAATTATCTTACCAAATTTATCATATTTGTCAAAAATTAATGTTGTTTATTTATAGAACTTAATTTGTATACATTGACAGTGTAAAATAATTTTATACTATCAGCTAATAAAAATATTAGAAAGTATAAACTCATACAAGTAACTACTCATTATGATAAGAAATGTAGCATAATTTAATATTTTCTTATGCTTCTATTTACTGATAGCATAAATTTATTTTATACTATCCATGTATATAAATTAATCTCTTATTTATAAATTAAAAATAGATATAAAAAATAGGCACTATAACGAGAAGCATAAGATCTTAGTATTACACAATATCACCATATATTTTGTGGCTCTATTGGTCATATCCTATCTTAATTTGTATTTGATATGCAAATAATATTGGAAAGTTTTAAAGTGCTCACTTTTAAAAAGTGAATATTCAATATTTACCTGATCTTTAACCATTGATCAAGTTAAAAAATAAATCTAATGATTAATATTAAAGAATCACTCATACTTTAAATATCATATAGAACATCATAATCGATCTTCATATAATATTAACCGTTAAACTTACTTTTTTTTTTTAACTTAATTAATAATTAAAAATTAAATAAATATTAAATGCTCAGCATTTTAAATGCCACTGTCTTCTTGATATGTCTAAAATTTCCCATTCTTAAAAGATAACGCATTTCTCTTGTATTAATTCTATCTATAACTAGATGGCAGATGGCAAGTTGCGTCGGGAAAAGTAGGTACACGCTGACGACGTTGATTGCAAGGGTAGTGCCAAGTTACTACTTAATGCCCATTAAGGACGCGTAACTATAGTGCCATATACTTTTGTCAGATCAACTTATGCCCGTACGATCAGTCCATGACCCATCCAACGAACCAGAATCCATGTGGACGTGTTCAATCCACATACACACTCCCCTACGCAATAATACCCTGCAAATGCATGGCCCTTTTACTTTTGTGACCAATGAAATTGTCTCTCAGATTCAGTCGAGCTTTAAAGCTTAGGTCTGGAGACCACTGACCACCCCACAAAAAATACAAAAGAAAGATCATTAGGCTTTGGTGCTACTTGTTCTCTCCTTAGCCGTGAATGTAGCCTTCATTCTTAAGTCTAAATAAGACAACGAGGCCTGAAACTCCGCAAGCCTGAAAATCAGGCTAAACACACAGCACCGAACAGAAAGAGATAGAAAGAAATTCAATCAAATCAACAAAAAAGAGAAAAAATGGGGATAGTGGAAGAAGCTCACAACGTGAAGGTTCTGGGATCGGGGACGCGGTTCATAGTTCTGGCTCACGGGTTCGGCACCGACCAATCCGTGTGGAAGCACCTCGTACCTCACCTCCTCGACGAGTTCCGTGTCGTGCTGTACGACAACATGGGAGCTGGCACCACCAACCCCGAATACTTCGATTTCGACCGCTACTCAACCTTGGAAGGCTATGCCTACGACTTGCTCGCGATCTTAGAAGAGCTTGGGGTCGGTTCCTGCATCTTTGTTGGCCACTCAGTTTCCGCTATGATTGGTACTATTGCATCTATTTCTCGCCCTGATCTATTCGCCAAGATCATCATGATCTCCGCTTCCCCTAGGTAACAACCAAAAACTGATTAATTTAAATTCTAAGCTTATTTATCATTGGATTAATCATGACGCGTTAATTACCAAGTTGGTTGAAGCGGTTCATCACTTGTTCATTTTAAACAATGTCTCGGATTTAGATCTTATGAACGGAAAATTTTAAAGATGTGAAATCTTTACCCATAAAAGGCCGACTCGGCAGGAGTCACATTGAAGTGCAGTATTAGACTAGACATAATAATAATGTGTTAATTTGACCTTTATTGATAAGTGTTACTAGTTAATAAATATTGAAGGGTCGATTATTTTGTGTACCATGTATATGATGATTAGGTCTTGTTTTCCTTGGGTAAGGTATTTGAACGATGCGGATTACTTTGGAGGGTTTGAGCAGGAAGATCTGGACCAGTTATTCAATGCTATGGCGGCGAATTACAAAGCGTGGTGTTCGGGTTTTGCTCCAATGGCCGTTGGCGGGGACATGGAGTCGGTGGCGGTTCAGGAGTTCAGCCGAACCCTGTTCAACATGAGGCCAGACATAGCACTGAGCGTGTTGCAGACAATCTTCCAAAGCGACATGAGACAAATGTTGAGCCTCGTCACTGTTCCATGCCACATAATACAAAGCATGAAGGACTTGGCGGTTCCGGTGGTTGTGGCTGAGTACCTGCACCAACGCCTTGGTGGTGAATCCATCGTTGAGGTCATGTCTTCGGAGGGCCATTTGCCGCAACTAAGCTCGCCAGATATTGTTATTCCTGTGCTGCTCAAGCACATTCGCCACGATATTGCGGCTTGAGTTGACGGTGAAATTGAACTCAAATGTGGTGGCTGCCTACTAGGGTCTAGGGCCTCTAGCTAGGCTACTGCTCCATTATTGAGCTTTTATGGCAAGATTAAAATAAAATGGGAAATGAAAATGAAAGGGAATCGCTCTGCTTTTATGTCAGCTTCGAAAACGACCAAGGGAAATGGAGGCACATGTGTTGCCCGCTGGTACTGTGCATTGGTGTTTGTTGTATGCGATTTAATGGTGGTAGGTGATACTATTCAATCGTAGTGGGCATCTAATGTTTCTTGTGTTTGTGCAATAGGGGGATAAGAAATTCTTATATATAGTTCGGGAGTTATGCTCCGGTCAATTATATAAGTACATTTTTATGAAATTATATGTTAGTGATAGATCTCATATAAAATACACTTATATGATTGATTTGGGAGCACAATCATATAGTACTCTCGAACTATATAAATATTTTTTGTAGGGGGATAGCCAAAAAAACCCTGCTGTGCTCCCGGGGGGATAGCCCAAAAAATCCTGCCAGATCAATTGAACCGATTCCAAATGGGCGATAAAAGAAAAGCTCATTTATTTCGCCATTCAATCAGTGTTTTCTTCATTCTTTTTTAAATATGATTTCCCCCCAGATTGAAATTTTGCCCCATATATAGTTTATATTTGTGTTTGTTTAGGATTAGCTGAGATTTTTTTTATAGTTCTTTTCAAGGTAATTTTATTTTTAAACAATATTGTAATTAAGAATTCCTCCCAATAATCTTTAGAGTTTGGACACTGGTCTTCCTTCTAAAAATGCAGTTTGCTTATCCAAGATTTTGTTGCAGTTTTGGTTATGAGAATATAACTACTGACTAATTCCTAATGACTTACTTGTTACCAAGAGGATGCTCATGACGATGAAATTTTGGTAACTGCAATTCTAATAAGTAATAATTATCTTTGAGGGAATTCAAATTTGAACTTGGGCTAATTAAAAGCATGTATATCATCGTATATGTCATTTGTGGGTGATTATTTATTAATATGTCATTTGTATAATTATTAACATATGCTTTCATTGAAGTTTGGCATATTTAAATTATTATTAGAATTGGACAACTACCATTCCCATAACACAAAATAGATATAGCACACGAATTTATAGCTTTGAAATGTTTTAATCTGCAACTTGATTAGAGTACATTTAATGAGCTAATATTTCTTTAATATTTACGTGTCATTATTGATTTGTTTCTTAAAAAAAATAATAAAGAAATAGAGGCCATTAGTAATTGGTTAAAATAGAACTAATTCCTTAAACTTTGTTTTGCCGACAGCTAAGCAAGGCAACGAATTATGGTATTACGAATTATTGTCTAATTGTTTATATAAAAGAATGTGATGAGTATATTCTATAAGTTTGTAGGTATATCGTAACTAAAAATAAAATAAAAATAAAAAATAAAAACTAATACGAGAATCTGTCAGACAAAAGATTTTGCGGGACAAATATATAATTTAAGGGATTCAAATTACATTTTATAAAATAACAATAAAATACAAGGGTGCTTTTGAAAATGTTCGAAAATTCTGAGGGGCCGTCGCCTTCTCAACACCCAACACGTAGTTCTGCCTCTTACGAGAAGACATCCACTGCTACCACCCTAAGCTTCATGTATCCAGGTAGTGGTTTCTGAAACACTACCCTTCCCCGCTCAGAGTAATGGAGTTTATAGAGGAAATCAAGTATTGGTTTTCTTTATGCAACGCACATGAGAACCAGACCGAAGGATATGAAATCCCTTCGTAACTGATGATGATTTGTAGATGTTACAAAGCGGTGATATCAAACCCTATATTTTCTTTTTGTCTTAATCATTGGCATATGGAGTTTTTCAGATTTTGATTAATCTGACTCAATAAGTACGAACTCACTGTAAGGTAATATGAATTTTTTTTTTCATTTATATAACTCAAACCTAAAACTTTAACTAAATAAAACAAGTAACTAATCACTTAAATCAAGCATTGATTACTAAACCCTATAGTATTCCATAGACAAATAATCTCCAGTGGATCCGACTCAATAGCGAGTTAATGACCCTCAAATCTCCTTTACTAATCACAGACATCACAACACAATGGACAATTAATATACTCCCGCCATTTTAAAATAACTATCAGAAAAACAAAAAATACACAAATTAAGAAAAACAATAAATTAGTCTTAGTAATGATATAAAATTATATAAATGGATGAAATTACTCATATCTAAAACAAAAGTAAGTAAATGCATGTAATTAATAGTTATTTAATCATCATAATTTAATTAATAGTATTATTGGAAAAAAATTAATGCTACTTTGATATAAAAAATAGATAAATATTTTGAAACTCTAAAATATTTAAAATTTGACAGATATATTAAAATGGAGGGAGTAATAAACACACTCTTGTATCAATGAAAAGAAGTAGTTTTTCTGATAGGAAAAAAAATGTCAAATACACTTCTTATCCATTTCAATTTTTGATTCATTTTATTTGTCACTTAGTAGGATAGATAAAATTTAAAAACTCAAAATTAAAGTTTAATTTTTTTAGTACAATATTCTTATTCAATTTTCAACATTAATTAATTACACTATTCTATTAATACCATGCTATATTTTTCAATTAATTATGAATTGTGACGGGTAAGATTAGAAAGTTAGCCATAAATTCTTCGATGATAAATGAGAGCAAAAAATATTATAAATCAAGACTTTTTCCCAGGTATGAAATAAAATAGACGGGAAGAAGTATATCAATATGGTAACTCCAATACATTGAGTATTTAAATTTTTTGTATGGGAGTCAATTTAACTACAACTAATTTGTTTCAAATTCGAAATTTTGCTTAGGAATTAAGTCCGACACATTTGAACCAAGTTACATTGAATCTTTATATACATGGATTTCCACTCTCATTTAATTTTATAATCAACAAATTAAATTGTACGTCCGTTGTTTTAAATTAAAAGATGTTTTTCTTTTAATTAATAAGTACCCTAACTTGTTATAAAATTAAAAATAAAACTATCACACTAAAACCTTTTAAATAAAGAAATTTAGATCAAATTTCTTATATTAATATTATTTAATTTATTTAGATATTTTTCTTAAAAAATCTTCTCATGTTTGAAGCGTGGTACCTACAAAGGTATTCTGACACTTAATAAGAGTGGAATGTGTATATAATTAAAGATAGGTGAGAACTAATGAACATACCTACTTAAGATTTTCTGGTGCGTTTTATAGTGTCACAGCTATTGATAAGTCTCATTAAGTGAGGTTAACTAAACGGCTGAGTGATTAGTAAATGAAGTGGCCAAAAGGCTTTGTTTGGATTAATGGCAAAGGATGGAATGGTTCATAGTTTGATTGTATGAGTTTTTAAAATAACGGAGTAGAATGATATTAAACAAAAGGACTGCACCTGGCGAGGCAGCAGCAGGCGAGAGCGCCGCCCCACTCCCGCCATCTTATTTTGTCCTTGTTTTTGTTTTTGATTCTCATCGTAATAGAATTTTTTTTCACCTGTATCTGTTCCTCGCCTCCTTATAAGTCCCTGTGGGATTCCCAAACAAACAAACAAAATCAGAAAAAAATAAGTTATTATAATAAAATAATATGAAATAAATCAAATTTATTTTAATAAACTTAACTCCATGAGATAGGGAGCGTGATCCTCACTCTTGTTCTTGAATATGCCTCGAGGGGACTTTTTATTCTAGTTGTCCTTAAAGCAAAAAATTTCTGACCTCATAATCTCATAGGAGGCAATTCCCATAGGGATCCACAAGTAGCAAGAAAAACTATCATCCCTAATTAAATGAAATTCATTTCACCTCATTGCATTCTATAAATCATTTTCCTTTCCCTCCAAATTAACTGGGAGATATAATTAAAATTGAATATTATATTATTAAATAACCTATTATTCTTGTTGTTCATTTCCTTCCACTAGTATTTCTAAATATGAGAACGAAACTTTATCTATTCCATCCTTTAATGCCAAAATAATGGTATGAAATTTTTATTTTATACCATTCTACTTTATCCAATCCCATTTCATTCCAATCAATGTAATAAATATATAGTCTTCAACCTTAAAACTACAGGTTTTATGTACTGATCAAATAATTAGTGTGTGTTAGGATTAGAGTTTCTAAAATTAATTTAAAGTCAAATTGATTTTGTAAAATTAATTTTGATTAGAATTAAGTTAACATTAATGTAATTTATGTTTGGGGATAGTGGATAGATGTTATTTAGATAATATTAAAAAAATCACTTTGACATATATAATTACCAAAAAGGATATGAATCTATTTTATAGATAAATTTAAAAAGTTATAAAAATAAATCATAAATAAATTGATGAAAAAATAATTTCTTTTACAATTAAATTTTATTTAAGCATTATAAAATAAAATCACTTATTTTGGTAATAAATAAAAAAATAAATTTTAATATATGTTTAATAATTTAAAAATATTAAATTTGATTTATTTAGATACTATTTAAATAATAATATAATAATAAGTTATAAAGATATTTTTATCAATAGACATCTCAAGAGGTTTTTACTCAATACAAAAACAAGAAAATACTGCTTTCAAGTTTGAAGCCAAATTTGATTCTGCGTCAAATTATTCAAACACGATTGGCACTGTGTTCAAGATAATTTTTCACACTAAAAATGATTTTGCACTGCTCCAACTCCAATTCAAACACATTATTAGTGTCCAGATAAATCTGATCTACTTGAACCTTTAAGTAAGTCCTATCTTCATTGGCACTGTAAACAAATGAATGTATAAACAACCTGTTAATGTGTGTACATCTTAAGATAATCTCAATTAACCCAGGAAATCAACAGAAACTTGTAGAAACTAACAACTAAACAAATATAAAAGTTTGGGGTCTGAACAGTACAACTTAATATATATGACAGAACTGACATGCTTACAAATTGTAGCTTGCTAAAGATTAAAATATCTTTGAGTGAGATGAAAATTTATATTTAAAAGAATATTTCTTCTTTGATTCTTTGCCCCAACAATAGTTTATCCAATTCTTGTTTGCTTTGTGGCGATCTTCCAGGCTGGCCAAGAATGGGATCATGACGAATCCGAACTGTTGATGCGACATTTTTGTTTTATGAAAAAAAAAAAAAACAAGTGTACAATAACTCTTCTTGAGAATTTTAGAAAATGTCTAAACTTCAAACTTATAAAAAAAAAATGACACTCCACTCTATTATCCAAAAAAAAAAATTAATATGTTGATAATTAAAATAAAAGTAATATTATTATATTCTAAATAAATATATTTTAATAATAATATAATAAAATATTTAGAAAAATTATACTTTATTCTTTAAATTATAGGTCATATATATTTTAACTCATGTATTTTTAAAAAGTGCAAATTAACTCTTGAATTTTCTTAAATGTGCATTTTAATCAAAATAAGTGTATTATACCCCCTAAATTTTAGATCATATAAAAATTGGCCCCTTGAACTTTTCTAAATGTATAATTCGATACCTTAAACATTCTTAAATGTGTGATATTTGTATTAACAATTGATGAAAAAATTAGTAGATGAGTCAATTTGCACACTTAAGAATATTCAAGGGGTCAAATTGTATTTTTTTAAATTATAATGATTAAAGTACATATGATCTATAGTTTAGAGGGTAAAGTGCAATTTTCTCAAATATTAATTTCTTCATAAAACTCATAAATAATTATCATTAAGAATTTATAATATATATGTATATTTTGAAAAATACATACCTTCACATAGGTTATATTCCTTAAAAAAAATTAATTATTGGTAGTATATCTAATATATTAATTATATTTAAACATTTTGCAATATTATAAGTAAATAACATGGATAAAATGTGTTCGGGGGTGGGTTGCCGAATCCAGGAAACTGGAGAAACTCTGAACAAGATTGGGATTCTGAAGTTGCCAGAACTTAGATGATGGTGGCCAAAGCTTGCTCTTCACAACGGTGGGGGTTGTACCTATAATGACTTTGATACTCAAGTTAGAGAGTGCAAGAGATACTAGTTTATATGAGAGATAGCATACCTGATTTCAGAGGTTGGCCACTTATTTATAAAGGGAAGTAGATGAAAACGAGTGGGTGCGCTCCATGCACACTACTAGAAAATTGGCTGTTTAGTCGCAAAATGAAGCAAATCGGTTGCAAAGTCCATTTGCGACTGTTTTTGCGACCAAAACTGTCAGTCGCATATTGGTCAGTTGCAAATAGATTTGCATCCGATTTTTTCGGTCGCAAAATTTTGTGATCGATTTTTCAGGAGCCTCAACAAATTGAAATTTGGTCGTATGTTGACTAAAATCGGTCGCAAAATTAAGATTTGCGACCGAAAAATCGGTCGTAGCAAATGTTGGAAATTTGAGACCGAAAATCGGTAGAAAAAATTTGCGACCGAAAAATCGGTTGCATATTTCGATTTCAAGTTTTGATTTTGCAACTGATTTTCGATCGCAAATTTACGACCGAAAATTCGGTCACAAAATCAGAATTTGTGACCGGAAAATCGGTCGCAAAATCAAAACTGCGATCGATTTTTCGGTCGCAAAGTTGTTACGTAAAGCTCATATTCGATCTCAAAGTTGAAACGTAAAGTCCATATTTGCGACCGAAAATCAGTCGCAAATTTTGTTTTTGCCATCGATTTTATTAGATTTCGGTCGCTAAATCGGTTGCAAATTTCACACCCACACCAACAAAACGACCAGAATCTTCTAAAATCCAAAATTATTATACCTGCATTCAACAATAGCCCAGAAAACAGTATTAAATAACTAAAGGCTAACAAGTCAATATTGCATTTCATTAAGTACTCCTAGTTAAATGTACAACATCCCAAAATATAAAAGTCAAGTACCTAAAGTTCAAGACAGACAAAGTTAGATAAAAGTGAGTAGTTTATAATCCAAACTACATCTAACATGAAACTAAAGTACTAAGTTCATTCAGATTCTTCTTCATCATCAGTTGATCCATCATCCTCAGCTTGGTTTGCAATGGTGGGTTGGAAATCAGTTGGTTGAAAATTCATCCTTTGCATCATCTGTTGCACAAGTAGATTGATGGCTTGAAGTTGTTTCTCATTAGTCTCTAATCTAGTTAGTAGCGCTCTATTCTCTTTTGTCATTTTCTTCATTAGCTCTTCATGCTCTGTCCTTTATACTCGTGCATTGGACTGTGAACTAGAACCATGATAATATGGGCTTTCATCAAGAATAGTTGATTCTAACCCAAGGCCATATATCCTTCCCTTTTTAACTCCAGCTATTTCACACCACACATCTAACGCAGTAGGTGGAGGATTTCCATCCTGAGAGGCTTTCTGGGATGCCTCATCCATGGCACGAATAAATTCAGCCTACTAATTAGAATATTATGTCAATTAACACAAGAATTTTAATTTAGGGGTACTTACAACGTGTAAATTGACATCATACTAGAATTTAACATAATTATAGACCTATAACTATATTCTAACGTAGAAACTAATGTAATATGTAAAATAAAACATTAACTACTTACATCTACATGCTCTGCTCTCCTATCACCCATGTTTGATCCTTATGCATGTGTGTGTGGCAAAATAACTCTGATAGAGTGGGAGCTCTACCAAACAATTTTGTCTGTCAAAATAATAACCATAATGTAAGTTAAAATTAATGTAAGAATAGATACCTTAAGTAAAATATTACAGTAAAAATTAGGTTGCAAATAACGTTAATAGTGGGAAAACTTGACCAAATTGGCTCTATGTTGTGAAGCAATAATAAAGCCACCACTATGAAGTGAACCACCAAAGCCTAATGAGTTAGAAGAGTGATTCAATTTTGCTTGTCTACTCTTCTTTTTGAAGCTTTCATCCTGCCACAATGCACATAGTGCATCCCATACACTCTATCCCATACTTCATCATATGCGCCTTCTTCATCTCTCAATGTTTCAGGGAGATCATCATTTGCCACAAATCCGACAAAATTTGACATATCTTGATAAGCAAGTTCCAATGTATATCGATCATCGACCGTGGCTCTTGGTTTTGTTTTAATAACAATCCACCAATCTTTCTTTTCTTTAATATTTTCTGAGACGTAGTACACTTGAATGGCATTAGCTACAAATATGAATGGATCATACTTAGAATACCTTCTTGTATGGTGAACTTCGATAAGATCATATTGTTTGTGGATCTTTACAACACGATTAAGAACAGCATCAAACCATTCACGGTTGAATAATACAATTTGTTTTGATGGTTCTCTAGGGTATTCTAATTGTACTATTTCGTTGATAATCCCATAATAATAATTATCCTCATTTCCATTGTCATCACCCTTAACACAAACTCCACAGTTTATAGTTTTTTTGTCGATACTCCATTCCTTTGTATGGAACTTATAACCATTGACAAAGTACACTGGCCAACTATTAACCTTCTTCTTAGGACCCCATGCTAAATGATGCAAATTGTGATTGGATACCAAATTATTTCTATCATGAACCTAGCATTCACAATAATCAAGTAAGGTTAGTGTTTGTAACCACTTTGTGACATGCATAGAATCACTTCCGGAGGGGAAAAAACTTACATAATTTCGAAACCAAATAGAAAATTCAGATGTTATCCTCTTATTAATGTCGGCACGATTGATATTTGGGATACCTGCCTCCATATATTGCACAAAATATCTAAAATGCAGAAAAGTGATTATAAAAATGATAGTAAGAGTAAACAAACCCTAACAATGAAAATTGCTGACATACCCAATATATGGTTGAAATTCTTCGCAATTAAGCAAAACATGTAAGTGTACTGTAGCAAATTCCCTATCATTCAAGTACCGACTTTTACAAGATCCAGCTTCTCGACCAGAAAACTTGAATATTGACAAATTTGGTTGGGTTGTTTCATGAAACCCCCTGGCATTATTACGCCGACCCTATTTCTTAGTGTTTGCACGTGAGATTCAAAATAATATGAGCAAAAATGTGAGGTCTCTTGACATAAACATGCCTCACATATTGAACCCTTAACACGTGACTTATTTTTCACTATTCGTTTCAATCTATTTAAGTATCTATAGCATCATGATATAAATAAATAATTACTAGAGAAATAAAGGTATTAACATTTAGGCAATTTAAAATCTATATATCACAATTTTTGCACCTTTCAAATGGATACATCCATTGATACTGAACAGGACATCCAACTCTTGCCTCATACAGCAAATGAATAGGTAAATGCTCCATTGAGTTAAAAAAAACCCCGGTGGAAAAATCCGCTCCAATTTGCAGGTGGTGATGACAATATTCTGCTCCATTATTAGCAAATCATCCACTCGCAATATGGTTGAACACAAATCTTTGAAGAATTTGCTTAACTTAGCTATTGGCTTCCACACTTGATTTGGAAGTGCTACAAATGCAATTGGTAGCAAATGCTCCATAAACACATGACAATCATGAGATTTCATCCCAAACAGCTTCCTATCCCTATATTCGCACATCTATGCAAATTAGAAGCATATCCATTTGGCATTTTCAGTTCAGTAACCCATTTACAAACCGCTTTTTTCTGATCCATAGATAAAGTGAACTTTGCTTTCAGCTTGAGATATCTTCCACTAGCCAATTGATGTAATTCTAAATCCTTTTGCTGACAATACTCTTTCAAGTCCATTCTTGCCTTAACATTGTCCTTTGTTTTATCCTTTATGTCCATTACCGTATTGAAGACATTATCAAAAACATTTTTCTCAATATGCATTATATCAAGATTATGTCTTATCAAATTGGTTTTCCAATATGGTAATTCCCAAAATATGCTTCGTTTTGTCCAATTATGGTAATCACCAAACCCAAGACATGAATAGAATCCAACCTCTATGATTTTTGGAAGATTAAAAACTTCTTCCCATACATCATCCCCAGACAATCTAACTAGAGGTTGAGATTTCTCAACTCGATTTTTTAAAAATGCGTTTTATTCCTTCAATATGGATGATCAAAAGGTAAGAATTGATGATGTGAGTCAAACCATGAACATTTGCCACCATATTTCAAACTGAAAGCCTTCGATTGGTTCATGCAATATGGACATACCAACCTCTTTGCTGTGCTCCAACTGGACAACATTGCATATGCAGGAAAGTCATTTATAGTCCACATTAATGCAGCCTCATTATAAAGTTCTATTTTTTCGAAATATCATATGTAAGGACACCTTCATTCCACAACAACTTCAACTCATCCATCAAAGGCTGCAAATACAAATCTATTTTGCCTTTTGGATTACATGGACTAGGAATTATCATTGATAAGAACATACAGGGAGTGGTCATGCATAATTCGGGTGGAAGGTTGTAAAGAGTAATGATAACTAGCCAGCAAGAATAAGGTGTTACAAATTGGCTATATGGTGTAAAACCATCAGCGCATAAGCCTAATCTAATATTTCGTGGTTCAGCAACAAAATTTGGATAAGTATTATCAAAGTGTTTCTAAGCTTCTCCATCCGATGGGTGGCACAAAACATCATGTTCTCACCTATTTTCATAGTGACATCTCATATGTGGAGCAGAACTCATCGATGCATACAATCTCTTGAGTCTAGGAATGAGAGGTAAATAATGCATTCTCATCATGGATACCTCTTTGTATCTCCCATTACCAACCTTCTTTAATTTATATCTTGCTAAACCACAAAATATGGACTCTTTTAAAGCTTTCATCTTTTTAGTGTAAAACAACATATAACCATTCACACAACAATCAATCTTTTTGGCAGTAAGACCAAGTTTAGAAACCAATTTCTTTGCCCTGTAATAATCTTCAGGGATAAGATTATCTGTAGGGAGTGTTTCTCTCATTAGTTCAACTATTTGATTGAAAGAACGTTGAGAAATATTTCCTTCTAACTTGATTGTCAGTAATCTAACAGCAACTGACAGTTTAGTGTGACCAACACAACCCGATCACAACGGCTTCTGTGCTGCATTCAACAAATCATAAAATTTTTTTGCATCTGCATTTGGAGCCTCATCTACCTTTTCATTATTATATATTTCAAAATCATTATTATATACTTCAAAATTAGGACCAACAGCATCATACACCATTGCATGCACCCTATTTAAATGCTTATTGTTTCTACTTTCTGCCATATTAGAGCTACTACCTTCTTAGGTAAATATTCTATGCAAAGTGGGATCGGTTTCTCCATGACATGTCCAATACCAATAATCAGGAACAAACCCTTTTTTTTATAAAGATGAACTCTAACTTCATCAGGCATAATGTAGTTCATATTCCTACACTTAGAACAATGCGCTTGTTGACACGCAAAAGCAACAAATTCTTTTACTCCATTTAAAAATTCATTAGTATAACCCTTCCGACCCAGCATAAGCCTATTATACATCCAACTGCGAAATTGATGCATGTCCATATTCTGTAACATCATCATTAGACAATATACAGTTAATTTAATTTGCACAAAATTGAATAAATCAAGTGGCACACAACTTAAAACAAAATTAAAACAAATAAAATAAATGCACAACCAAAAGCCATCAATCAAATATAATAATTTAACAAATTTAGCATATTTCCATAAACAATGAACTAGTTTAATCTATTTACTGATAGGAATGACAACCTAATAATTATTACTAATCTAAATATTATTAACACCAATATTATTAATTTTAGGTTGCAAAAATTAATATTCTTAATCCAAATTAACAACTCTAACTAAATAATTAACATTATTAACTCATAAGTTAATAGTTGTAAGGCAAACATTAACTATGTTAATTGAAATTAACAATTATCACTCAAAACATTAACACTTTTAACTTACAAATTAGTGCTTTGAACCCAAACATTCATTCAACAAAAGTAAAAACCCAAAAATCAATCTAACCAAACTCTCTCTATCAACATCATCAATGAATTTACCAAAATAAACAAACCATTCAAAATAACTAAATATAACAAAACTCTCATTATATTAGAAAAAATAACGTATATAAAAAATATAAAACAACAACCTTTGACACTAATAAATTCTCTATCAACTAACAAAATCAAACTAAACTAACAAACTAATTTAACAACATGTCAACTAATTTAACAACATAATTATCTATATAATGTAATTTGAAAAATTAAACTAACAAACTAACAACCAAATCCCATAATCTGAAAAAAAGAAAAAGAAAAAGAAATAGACCACCAAAATAAAATATAAATAGACCAGACAAAAAAAAAGAAACAAAACAGAAAAAATATAAACATAGCAGAAAAAAATAGAACAGAAAAAGGAAAACACTAGCATGGAGAAGGAGAACCAAAGTAGCGGCGGTTCAAATCTCGGCAGAGCTGCTGACGGGCTGCACGGCGATGGACGGCGTGCTGCAGATCTGGACGACAATGGACAGCGGACTACTGGCGGCGACGGACAGTGCTTCCAAGATTCTACTGGCAGCGTTGGCGCTTGTGGTGGGGGTGAGGGTAGGGGGTAGCAGAAAGAGAAAGCAAAAATTTGGGAAAGGGGAAAAGAAAGAAATGGAGGAAAAGGGAAAGGAAATGGAGTTGCAGACGTTGATTTTGGCTAAGTGTTTAAATTTACGACCAATTTATTGGTCGCAAAATTGGTCGCAAATTCCATTTTTTGCGATTGATTTTGTGACCGATTTTGGAAGTTCACAAAATTTATTTTGTTTGATAAATCGGTCACAAAATCAGTCCCAAATGCTAGAATTTGCGCCCAATTTTACGATCGATTTACCAAACAAAATTAATATTCCAACATCCAAAATCGGTCGCAAATTCCATTTTTTGTGACCGATTTCTTATCATCGTTGACCAAGAGGAAGCGGTCGCAAAATCGGTCGCGAAGTTTAATTTTGTGAATGATTTTTTTTCATCTTTTCTCATGTAATATAATCAAAATCGGTCGCAAATGCAAGATTTTCATGACCAATAAAATCGATCACTATTCCGACAATTTCTAGTAGTGATGATTATCAAAAGCAATCTCAGGATCCTCCAACGGCTCTATGCACATTGGTGAGTCTCAGATATATGGCGGTGTGTTGCGAGTACTTGCAATTCCTTCTTGTTCGTGGTGGCATTCGAAATTCCCATCCTCACACTACGAGGGTAAGTTGTTCCCTCTGATTAGGTTTCGTGTTGGGCCTCGGACCTATACCTTATTATCTCTAATTTGGGTCGCATTGGCCTTACTTTGAATTAGGTTTTATCGGATAGACTAGGACGTGGGCTTTTGGGAGCCAGTCTGGAATAGTGTGCCCAATCGGTTCTAAGGTTATGACCTTGGATACTAAGTTCAGTGATCTCCCAGCTTAAAATTGCTTGTTCTCGAAAACCGGCTTTCACATTTGCAACTTCAAAGGTCGCGACTTTTTTATCGTGTCAGGTTGTCACGTCATTAGTCATGTCACTTGCCTCGAGTAGATGCATGGCATTTTGGCGCCTTATTTCTTGTGCCATTGTCATTTGAATGGAAAGGAATATACTATCTTGCCCCTAGCTTATGGTGTGAAAAGACGCTTTTTACCCTCTGTGAACTTTGGGCTGGGCAGTAAAGGATGGGGGGATTTCTTTAAATACCACTACCATTTGTCTTTCCCATTTTTTGTTTCCTTCACTACTATTTGAAACTTGTGCAAGCATTGAGTATGCGAAAGAAGTTTTCTTTGGAGAAAGAAGAAGCGTTTGTCTGTAGCACCTTCAAGCTTTGCCTTTAAACTATTTTATTCACTAAAGGTATGTTGCTTCTTCTTCTTTCCTTTTCCTTTATATCTTGCTAAGAGTAGGAAGATTTTGCTTGGGTTGTGCATATTTTTCATGCTTTGCTTTATAATGGTGAGTTTAGATTGCCCACCATTTTGGTATTTCTTTCAACATCGTCGGGGGTGGTTACCGCCCCTGACATTTCTTCTTCTCTACCCATCTCTAGCAGCCTTTCTACTTAGTAGGGAAACCACCATAGGCTTCATTTTGTTCGTTTTTCCATGTTTCTAACCTTCGCATTCCAAGTTAGTAATTAGAGGTGGTTTCCCTATGTAAGTCCATCTTGGAGATGGAAATGGGCAAGAAGTGTAACGCCCAAAAAAAAAATTTAATCATTTTTAATCAAAGTGTTCGATTTTTTAGCAAATAATTATGATTAATTAGGATTCGATTTAGTATTCACTTAAAACTAATTAAGTGTGATTTAAGATGATTAGTTATAATGAAATTAGATTAGAACCATAAAAAACTTCATAGGATTCTTCCAAAACTGGTTTACCGATTTAAGAGAAATTGGTAAAATTTCGGTATTTAAGACTGTCAGAACCGGATCAATAAAAGTTATACTGTATGAACCCTAAAATGGATGGCTAAGATTTAGCCAACTTACCCATGCAAGTGGCGCCATCTTAGCCCGCCGTATGGGCTGCCAAACTAAGTTGAATAACCTACTCAAATCCACCAATCATGCAACAACTTGTTTCAAAAGTCTTGAGATAATTCCTTCTTTCTCCCTTGATAATTTCGGCCAGCATAAGGAGCTGACCACTCTCCATTTCTCTTCTCCTCACATTCATCCCGCTCCATCTTCACCCCCTCTTCAAGTCTCATCAAAGTTTGCTTCCATTTAAGGCACCAAACCAACTAGATTTCAACTAGACAAGGTAGGAATCCTACTCCTCTTCTTATTTTCCTTAGTGTGGAGTTGTGTGTGGGTCTTGTATACCTTGTGATATTGATGTTATGTGAAGTGATGATGATGAATTATAGTTGATTATGCATGTATATTATGATTAGAATTAGAATTGGTATGAAAGAACTTGAAGGAAGGAGAAAACTCATGAAGCTGGTAGGATTTTTCCTCGGCAGTCCGTACAGCGGAGTGTACGGCTCCGCCTACAGCCGTTTGAAATTCATGAATATATTTTTATGTGAAACTATACATTCAGGGCTTTCCATACATATATAACGTAAGGCCATTGGATTAGTATTGAGAGAGATATGAATTTTTGAAGTTTGACCTAGGTTTTTGAGTTTGATTCTCGGAAAACTAGGTTGTTTAGGGAAGAACTCGCCCTATACGACTTGGACTTGAGTGAAACCAACTTTGTTAGAAAGCTTACACATAGGAGAATATCCTACAAAGAAATTTTGAGTTAGTTAAGGTCCTATTTGTTTCCAGTGAGTCGAGAAAGTTGCCCTATGTCCAAACCAGGCCAAAACAGGGTATTTTAGGAAAGTCGAGTTTCAGGGCTTATATCTCAAAATATACTCATTCAAATAATATGAAATTTATTTCATTTGAAAGCTTGCCCTGTTAGCTTTACAGAGATATAAATTTCGCATGATTTCACCTAGATTTCTATTTTTGGTGAATTTTCTCTTATAAGAGTATAATTCGGGCTAAAGACATGGATGAATATTAAATCAAGCTTCGTGATATCGAAACTCGGGACTTAGCTAACGAAGAGCTAGATAAAGTGTACTTAAGGTGGAACTCGTAATAATATATTTAAGGTTGAACTTGGAATGATATACTTAAGGTTGAACTCGGAAGGGTAACTTAACGTTGAACTCGGGTCTTAGTAAATAGCAAACCCGAACAGGTATAGTTAATGCCGGAACTCGGGACTGAGCAAATAGGAAACTAGTCGGACATAGTTAAAGTCGTAACTCGGAAATTAGGGAAGACGGGGTATGGTTAATGTCGGAATTCGGGACTTAGGAAAACATCCGTAAGAGTCTTGGAGGACCAATTATGGATTAAAGTCGGAAGTCGGGAATTAAGACATTGGATACATGATTCCGGAAGACGGGAATCAAGACATGGACATTATATACGTAACTCCGGAAGTCGAGAATCAAGACATAGATTTATAACTTCGAAAGTTGAAGCAGATATGACATCAGAACTCAGAAGTCAGTTATGAGCTCAAACTCGAGAACATCAGTAAAAGTTAAAAAGCTTGCAAGACAGCTTAAGGCTTAAGACTATAGAACTTGCATCTATTGATATGGTTATCTTCTTAGCATAATTACAATGTCCTATCCTAGGTTTGCTGTCTGATTTAAGTATGATATGAGGCATATGAAAATAAATGATACAGCATATGTATGAGTACATTCCGCATGTCCATGCATGATTATGTATGAGAATGAAATAATATGAACATATTAAATGTGAATCCTTTCACCTGGAGGTAGTTATGAGATCCCTCCCTGTGAAGGTAGTATAAAACTATGAGATCCCTCTACTTTGGAGGCACGTGGTCAGATGAGATCCCTCTATATTGAAGGCAAGTGGTCAGCTGAGATCCCTCTATTCTTGAGGCATGTGACCAAGAGAGATCCCTTCAATTTAGAGGCATGTGGCCAAAATGAGATCCTTCCAAGACTAGAGGCACGTGGCCAAAATGAGATCCCTCCAAGACTAGAGGCACGTGGGTCCCCTTGTGGGTTAGTCTATGTGACGATGGTCACGAGTTGAGCTGATGAGCTCACTCCCAGATTAGACTACCCAAGGGCAGTAAATATTAAAGATTAAACATATACAAGCACCTTAGGGATGGCAATACGTAACGCCTAGGTGTGCCAAGGAAAGAAAGCAAAGAAAGTTAAAGGAAGGCACCAGTGCATTTGTATGAATTCAAGATGAGTAATGCTACACTTGAGAACAGCGATACGTAATGCTCAAGTGTAGGCAGATGCAAACATCCTAGGGACGGCGATACGTAACGCCTAGGTGTGTCGAAGGAAGGAAATAAAGATAAATATTATGGGAAGATAAAGGAAAAAAAGAAAGAAAAGTAAATCTTATATATTTGCATAAATTCAAACGCATGTGTAGATGTTATATCTCCAATATATTGATGCTATCGTATTTTAATATGTTGCAGTTGTTATTCATAGTATAATTCATGAATTGAATTTGTATAGGCTCTCCCAAATGCCAAGTGTATGAGTAAAATGAACATTGCTTCGGATAATATATTTTCAAACTATAAAATTTAACAGTTTACATAACATGTTCACCTTTTTCACAATAAATCGAAGCAAACTGGAGATGACAACGATGACAGTATATGTGATGGTTAAGGAATCCTACTGAGAATTCAAAATTCTCACTCCTATTTCCGTGTTATCTCTAGATAGTTCGAGAAGTTGCAAAGACGGCTGAAGTTGCTATTAGTTAAGGTCTGCTTAGGTAACCGTAACAACTCCTGAGTGTGGTACTATGACTTAAGCATAGTATTGTACGAAGGAGGACGTTACAAAAAGCAAGCTCTAAAAGTGCTCTAGTTTATGCTTACCGTTAACTTTATCTATCAATTGGTAGACAAAGGAGCAGTTGGAACCCCTTCATAGGTAACTTCCGAGTTTCTAAGATCCATGAGAGAACAAAATTTATTAACTCTAAAGGGTGAATACGAGGAGGATTATACTCTTGAGGTGCCTGATGTAACACCCTACTAATTTAATGTTATACTTAAGTCATAGCATGAAATTAGTTAGTCTGTGTTACCGTGTTAACATTCTGCTTATCTTTTCTTTTCTTTTTTTTTTTTGAAATGAAACGATACACTGCTGTACTGTGAGCGTTAAACTCAACGTAATACCACAATAGATAAGAAATAGTACAATAACATTAACTGTATACATACATATATATTTACATGTTAGAAGTCATTGCTTCAGTCTATATGTCTATATTAAAAAAAAATAGATGAAACAAAGGAATAGCAAAATCCCTATTGCTAAAAAAGCAGAGGCAGGAATGGCAGAAGCAGGCTATGTTCAATGAGCCCAACTCGGAGTAACGGCGAAGCTGCAAGTCTGGGATCTCAACGAAGAAGGTGGCCGTGGAGTCCATCGCCAGCGTCTGAGAATGATGCGGAAAATATAGAAAGAGGTGAGAATTTCAAGAAATTCTCAGTAGGGTTGCGTTTAGTGGTTATTCAACATCACATGCATTCTCAGTTGCCTCGGGTTTTATTTAATTATAAAAACATGTGTTCAAGCTAGTTATCCATTTTATTAAGTTTAAGGAAAAGTTTGGTCCGAGGCAAAGTTTAGTTTTACTTTAGTGGATATAGAAAACAGAATAACTCACTAATAGGATTCTACAGAATAGTAAACAGTATAAATAAATAATTAAACGGCAGTAAATGAACTTAATGGACACTGCATTCATCTTGACATAATTATTTCATATAACCATGCATTCATGCAATCATGCAAACTTAATCATGAATCTTTCTTCATAAGACTTTCCATTACTTTTCATCTTTTTCCATCTCTTGGTCCCCTGGGAGTTTTTGGCCATTTAGACTCCTGGGTAATAGTCTGCTTTTTAAGATCGAGCTCGTTCCTATACAAGAATGCCGGGTTTACTTTCCCCGAACTTCCCACCAATCTATTCCCCTTAACTTCTTATCCGGGGCTGGCCCAAGTAGCATGGAACTTTCATAGTACATAATCCTTATTATAACCTTCATAACGTTCTTGAAAATGCACATGCATTAACATGTCATTCATAACTCATGCATGGGTTCTACCGGAATTTCGGCAGCACAACGGAACGTGTCCGCTTCCCCATGAATAGTGCCAGCACATTAGAACATCAATTTATCATAAAGGTACAACATTTCACATAAGCTTCAATATTGAACTCATAATAATATTGAACTCATTAAGGCAGAGTTTCTGCCTCAGCATAGTCAACCAACCAGGTTCTTATAATTCAAGCCATAATTTCTATTTAACTCATTTGGACCTCAAATTTGCATATGTTAAAGTGTTATGTGTCTAGTTTCTAACCTCTTTGGTCCCATCTAATTTCGATATCTATAGCTCAAGATATTTAGATTTTATTCCGGCTTGCCCAGTGGCTGGCCAAAATCAGACAACTAAAAGTAAAAATCCACTAAAAATCGAAAACTGACTCAAATAATACGAAATTGGGCTCATATTAAAGCTAACAGGGTAAAGTTTCATTTACAAAAAGTTCCATTCCATTTGAATTAGTAGGGCTCGAGTTATAAGCCCTGAATTCTGACCTTCCTAAACTGCCCTGTTCTAACCCGGTTGGGACATAGGTTAACTTTCTTGGATCACTGGGAGCAACTGGGACCTTATCTAATTCTGAAATTTTTATGGGACATTATCCTATGTGTAAGCTTTCTAAAAAAGTTAGTTTCAATCATTTTCAAGTAGTATAGGATGAGTTCTACCCTAAACAACCTAGTATGCCCAGAATCAGAGTCAGAACCCTAGGTCGAGATTCAAAAATTCATATCTCTCTCAATACTAATCCAAAAGCCTTATAAGATATATCGATGGAAAGCTCTAGATGTTTAGTTTCATTTAAAATTAGTTTCATCAAATTTAATCGGCTATAGGGGGAGCCGTACACTCCGCCGTATGGACTGCAGAGGGGTTTTGGGTTCTCCAACTCTCCATCTCTTCCTATTTTCATTTTTTCTTGCTTATAATTCACTTTTAACTAAACAAACAGCCAGTAACCCATCTTATATCATCATAAACATTCATTTAACACATCAAAGATTGTAAGAATGATCCAACCTCAGCCAACCAAGACCACAAATTGATGCAAGAACTAAACCTCTACCTTTGTTATGAGTGATTTTGCTGGATTTTTGAAAGCTTGGATGAGCAAAGCTTGATTTGGCTTGATGTTGGCTGGAGTTATCTGAGTAAAGAAGAGAGAAAGAGAGCTGAAAGGAGAGGAGAAAGTGGCGTAGAAGTGTGGGTCTGAATGGGTGAGAAAAGGAGAGAAAAATCTGATTACATTGAGTGGTTGTGGTTGGCTTGCTTTGGCTTGTGATTGGCTCAAGCTTGTATGGCTGAAATTCAGCCAAGCTTGCCTCCTTTCTTATGGCCAAAGTGGCACCATTTTGAGGGATTAAGTGGCTGAGTTATCAGCCACTCAAAGTAGGGTTGATGAGTTAAAATTGTATTGGTTCGGTTCCGATAGTTTAAAATACCGTAACTTACCGATTTCCTTTAAATCGGTAAATCGGTTTTGTGAAAATTCTTATGAAATCTTCTATATTTCTAACCTAATTGACTTGTACCTAATCTCAATTAATTGCTAATCAATTGATCCTAAATAATGATTTAACCGAATTTTAATTAATTTCAATTATTCGATAAAAACCGAACAATTAAACGGAAAACGATAAAGGAATTTCGGTGGATGTTACACCTGACGTCAACCAATGGGTCTACTACATCAATCATGGGAGAGGCTTGAACTAGATGTGGATGTATGACATCTTTATCTCGAAGTTCGGTGTCCATGTTCCATTCACTGACTTCCAATTCACGATCTTGGAGCAGACCTTGGTAGCCCCTTCCTAGCTTCATCAAAACTGGGCCATGATAAGGGGCTTCGAGATAATATGTGAATATCTCGAAGTTTCGCCCTCCATTAATGTCTTATTCTATCTTTTTACTCTTACTTGGCCCAACGACGGAGGTGTAACCATGAGCTAGCTTTCCTTTTGAGCTCATGTAAATTGGAAGGTCTTCTTGCTATATGAGGAGTCCTTTCATAATTTCAAGCCCATTTACTTTAGGGTGTTCAATGCCTTGAGTACGATTCCTTTCTAGGCAAACCCAAGAAGGAGATTTTAAGATAAATTGCCATTGGACCAAAAATTTTGAGGTACCTTAGGTAGAAGAGAATGACCTTTCACCCGAGGAGAAAGCAATCTTCGAGTTCTTCCTGACGAGCTTTGGGAAAAACCACCTTAATTTAAAGAGTATAGTCAGTGTTGATGCCGGGGTAGCCTAAAGGCATTTAGGTCATTTCCTTTTTACCTTAACTACTTTTCTTTCTGCCTTCTTTTTTACTTCCATTTTTGTTTCTTGCAAATGAGATGGCTCCTAAGATTATCATGGCCAAGTTTCGGCATAGGATATTGAAAAGGCCTCATAGGGAAAGCAGTAGGGATATCCTATGGTCCTCTACCCCCGAGGTGTAGACATAGAAGAAGCAAAAAGGAAAGAACGTAGCAACCAAGGAGAAAGAGGTTATGCAGGCTGATGTCGATATTTCCCCAACTTCTATAGGGAAGTCTGAGTTAAATGCTTTGGCCAAGGACTTCCCTTATCAGGAGATCATGGACTGAGTGCTTATGAACCCGGGCCGCCCTTGAACAATTCCACGTGGATGAAGATGACCTCGTCGAAAAACTCCAATAGGCCAACCGCATTTTGCTGAAGTCGGCGGCAATGTATCGCTACTCGATTGTGGTGGCTTCCAAGGTTCGTGTCCATACAAACTTGAAGGCTTTGGAGGAAAAATTGACTCTTCTCCAGAATGATAAGGCAACCTTCGAGAGGAAGAATCAGGAGTTGCTGTCTGAGGTTGAGGGGCTAAAATGCTAGGTCAAAGTTAAGGTTTGAGAGCTATCAGAGTTAAAGGGGCAGCTAGAGGAGTCCGAAGAAGCTCGCATAGCATCAGATAAGAAGATCTCTGAGCTCAAGTACATAGAGGATCAATGGACAAAGTCGACTGATGAGATTAAAGAAAACATCCTAGCCCAAGCCTAAGTCATTTGCCCTAAAGCCAACTTCAATGAGGTCGAGCTCTACCATCACATTGTGGATGGGTAGATTGTTGACATCCCTGTCGAGGAGGCTAGCGTTGATCCAGAGTCCGATCCTGCCAACACTGAAGTGGACACTTAAGCGTTTTATTTGTACTTTTTAGTTGTATATCTTGTATTTTCCTTTTTATAGGCTTTTTTAATCAGCACTTCCTCGGTTTCTGAGTTTTATTATATAGGCACTTTATCTTCTGCAAATGTCTCTTTATTTTCTTGCTTATTTTTAATAACTCTACGAGAATTCATTCTAACTGATTTCCAAGGTGGCACAATTCCTGAATTTATATTTCACTTAAGTGCTATTTAAGGATTGGAATATTTTGGGGTTGTTAATAACCTGAGTGATTTTTGAGGTGTTCAACATCTCAGATTTAATTCCGAGGCTTGTAACAACTCGGATTTTAGAATAATACCCGAGTTTTTGGACCTAGACTTTTGGCATTTTAACTAAGGGATGATCGGTCCCTTAAGATTAAAACAATAAATAAGAGTAAGAGAATAATAACTTTTATTGATGGTAAATCAAAAGTTACAAATGAATTCGTAAAATTGAATCAAAAAAAATCAAGTGGTAGTGTGTGAATACCACTCGATCCACGAAAGCCCCACCTTGTTAAAATCTCCTTGGGAAAAACTAGTAGGACAAAACTTGAGGTACAAAAAAAGTAGGTTGACTTTCATGTGGTTTACATCATATATAAAATTTCCTAAGGTTCGAGGCATTTCGTGACCTTAGAACCTTGGATTCTAACAAAGTAGAAAGTTGTATGCTCCTTTTCTTAACATTTCAGTGACCGGTATAGGCTTTTCTAGTTCGCCACAAGCTTTCCCTACCTAGGGGTAGTGGTCCGATGTTGGTATGTCGGAGTACCAAGTCTCTTCTTCAAATTTCCAATGAACTACAACGGAGTTATATTTTTTAGCAATTCTCCATTTCGACACTTTCTCCCAGATATGTGTCATTTCTCTGGCTTCATTGGAAAGGTCAACTTTGTCACTATAGACCTCAGAATTTGTAGCCCAAAATATAACTCTCGGATAAGGCTTTTTGGCTTCCATTGGAATCATCGTGTCTACCCCATAAGTTATCTTAAAGAGGGTTTCGCCCATAGTTGACTAAGGTGTCGTTCGGCATGACCATAGTACGCTTCCAAGCTCATTGACCCATGCACCTTTGGCTTCATCAAGTCTCTTTTTCAAACCTTGGAGCACAATCCTCAATGATAAATATAGCCAAATAGAAAGATTGTTTGAGTTAAGAAAACATTGATCATGAACTTTTTAAACAATATACCAGTAAAACGAGATGAGTTTCAAATCATCTCAATCTAAATGATTAAGAAAGGTCATGATAAATCTGAGCATGAAAAGAAATAAAGTAATCTGAGATTATCACTTTCAGAGCAGCATATATGAAGTATAAGAGAAATAATGATACAAAACTAATGATTAGAGCAATAAATATAATTAGAGCAAATCAAAAAATAAGAATATCATGCCATAAATTTGCATAAGATGACAGTGCAGAATAATGGTATTAGAATAATAAAATTAGAGCAATAATATCAGCTAATATCAAAACATGATATAATTAAAAGACAACAAATGATATATTCAACTAATGTGATATAAACTATTCAACAATGATTCTAAATATAACTTAAGAAATTTAAAATTGTTTCCAAAAAAATAAGAAATGATGATAAAATTTCTTAAAAATCCTAAAATGAATTATATGAGTATGAATGCAGTAGCAGCAGTATGTGACCTCTAGCTCCCCCTAAACATGCTCCCCTTCAACTTAAGCTTTTTCTCCATTATTCTCCTCTTTTGACATCATCAAAATAATAATGATTATGGATCATAGAAGGACCATCATGGATTGTCTTTTCCTTTCTGAAGAGCCTTTAGAATCTGTAGCATCAGTTGTTCCATTTTGCTCATTCTTCTTTCTAGAACACACTGATTAGCCATGATTATGTATTGGTTAGCCAGAATAAGATCCAATTGAACTTCAGTCGCATTTGGAAAGGCATGTGCATTTGACGGTGCTCTAGAAGGTTGCTTGTCAATGTGGTGACTTTACTTTTTGATGACTTAGCAAATATAGAACAAGCAAGAGTTGTTGTTATGTCAAATTGTGGTCTAGAAGTCAACAGTAGCAAAGTCTTAGCTGTAGTTGGGGTAGCTGGAATATCTTGGGAGGCTGTAGTAGATGCTGGTATTAGCATTGGAGTGGTTGGATGTGTAGCCTCAGGATTAGGAATAACATTCCATTTTGGTACCAATCTATCACCAAAGCTAACTCTCTCTCAGGCTTAATTCTTTCTGGTGTAGTACCAATTGGTTCAGTCTCAATCCTCTTAACTATGGATCTTTCTTGAGTGTTGAGCCCCAAGGGCAAGTTTAGAGATTGGACTTCTATAGCAGTAGCTTGTACAGATTGTTGTTCTCAGAGCACAATTACTCTTCTCATCTCAGATAGTGGATTAGCTTATTCAATTACCACAAATTGTTGGTCCACTTCCAAGGAAATAGATGAGCTCCTAGCAACACTAGCAGAGGCTCCAACACCAGTAGCTATATTTCTCTGCTTCTACAGCTAAGCTTCTTTTCAAGCTTATTCTTAGTAGCTTCTTTTTTGGCTTGCCTTAGAGAAGAGGGAATGGAATCTCTAGATGGTTCAATAGGGGCCCTTTTTAGCTTCTTTTTGCCCTTGCGTTTGTATTTTGAATCCTTTTCTTCATTTGAAGTATCTTCTTTAGCTTGTTGCTCATGTTGCTCTTGAGGCTTAGGTTGTCTTTTAACAATTTCGCTCTCTCTTCAAGCTAGTCTTGCAGGTTGTAGGACAAGGAAAACAACATTCACAAGATTTGCAACAATGGCAAATTCTTGATCATCAGAGGAGAGATCTTCAGCTGGTTTCAACAATCTCCTCTTGCTAATTGTTCTCCTCTATTCAAAAATTGGTGAAAGATCTATTTCATTGCTTTTCTTTTGCTTCTTCTTCTCTTCATAAAAAGGTTTGGATATAACCTTCTTGATGCTAGCTTCTTAACTAGAAGAATCTTTCTTCTTCTTATCCTTCTTCTTTTTTTCCTGCCTTTCTTTTTCCTTCTTCTGCTCTTTCTCTTTTTCTTTTTCTTTTTTTTTTCCCCTTTCTCAAGAGCTTAAGGCTTCAATCCTAGTATTAAGAAAGTCTTCATTGTAGTTGTTAGCCTCTTGTTATCTACCCTGTGTCCATCTATTGGAAGCTAGGCCTAAATGAAGACTCTTGTGAGGAATATACCATATGGGAGAATGGCATGCCTTATTCTCTCATCATTGACAGCAAAAAGAATTAAATCTAGAATCAATCTCACCAAGTTGATCATTCTTTTAGTCATAAGGCAAAACATGACCATTTGGTCCACCTCAATCATCACATCAGTGTTACTACTCTTAAGTAGCACAGTGTGTTGGACCACTGAGTAGACAACCCTAATAGAGGTAATCAAGTGAGAAGTGTAAAAAACTCTTACATGCATACTTCTCTTTCTAGTGAGAACTTCAGCAACTTCCTCTTGTGCTGCTCCAAGTTCTTCCCACCATCTCTTACTGATTCTACATAGAATGCCTTCATTTGGCATGTTGGTGATCTAACCAATGTCTGATGGCAACACTTGTAGTTTGAAGTTTCTAACTATGCTTCGAAATGATATGTTGTCTTCGTCAGTGGGGGAAAGGTTGCTGTAGAATGCAGAAACTAGCCCAGTGTATATATTCTCTAAAATCCTTAGAAAGTTATTCCATCCTTAGAGCTCAAAGACCTTAAACGCCTCAGGGAGTGTTGTGAAGTTCTCCAAATAAAAACTTCTCCCCATAGCTATGGGTCTTCTGAAGAAATTTCTTTGGAAGTTGTCCTGCATTTCATCATCTTCGTAAATGTATGGAACACTTTTATCACCTTTTTCTGGCCATAGTGAAGTGCAAAGGTTGAAGCTTGAATGAAAGAAAGGGAAATGTGTATGGGTTAGAAGTGAGAATAGAGAATGGTAAGTTTGAAAGTTTGAAGCTTGAAGGATGAAGATGAATAGTTGTAAACAACAATTAGGTTTTCTGATCTTCCGGAGTGAAAAGATTTCAGAGTAAAGGTGAAAATGACTTGGTGGTTAATGAAACTAACTAAAGGTTAATCAATTGTGAACGATTTCAAAATGGAAACGAGGCCGTTTTAGTGTTTATAAGGCTTTAGGATTCCCGCTTCATTAAATCATGGCAACGTGCAGAGTGAGAAATTACAAGCTTATCTCACGTTTCAAAACTACCTTAACTCTTCACATTCATATCTCTGAACCAAAGTATGAGCTACTTTCTGATGAACTTTCTCTAAACTCATGATCTGAACTTTTCTCTAAACTTATCATTTTAAACCCATCTTTTTGAATCCTTTTGAATCAAAGATGAACCCATCTTTCTTAACTAATCTGAATACCCTTCTAATTTAATCTTTCTGACCCATTTCCGAATTTCAATCTTTCTGAGCTAATTCTATAAATCATTCTAATTTGTTCTTTTTGAACCATTCTGAGTATCATTCTTAAGAATCCTTCTTCAAAAAGGAACTTCACTTGGAAGCAGCAATCTTAATTTTAAGCTTTTGCTAAAGTGGGGTGCAAACCATGTGATGTGAATGCATGTTAGAAACTAGTCATTTTCAGAAGGTTCTTTATATAATAGAAATGATCTGCAGCTAAAGGTTTTGTGAAAATATCAGTAATTTGATCTTCAGTATTTACAAAACTTTGCTCAATATCTTCTTTCTAAACATTATCTCTTATAGAAAGATGCTTAATATCTATATGCTTGGATCTAGAATGTTGAATGGGACCTTTAGCAAGGTTAATAACACTAGTATTATCATATAGAATGGGGATTTTGGTATACCTCAAGTTGAAATCCTCCAACTGATGCTTAATCCACAAAATCTAAGCACAACAATTTGTTGCAGATACATATTCAGTTTCAGCAGTTGAAAGAGCAATAGTGTTCTACTTTTTACTTGACCATGTTATCAAGGATTTTCTAAGAAAACAGCAGTAGCCACTTGTGCTTTTTCTTTCAACTATGCCTCTAGCAAAGATAGTATCACAATAACCTATCACATCACATGTAGTACCTTTCTCGTACCAGAGACTAAGATTAGTAGTACCTACTAAATATCTTAATATTCTCTTGATAGCATTTAAGTGTGATTGCTTTGGGTTAGATTGAAACCTAGCACAAATTCCTACACTTAATTGCAAGTCAGGTCTACTAGCTATAAGATAAAGTAATGATCTAATCATACCTCTATAAAGTTTATCAGAAACTTTCTCTCCAACTTCATCAGCTTCTAAAAACTTGAGAAGGGTGCATGGGAGTATTGATACTTTTGGCTTTGTCCATATCAAACTTCTTAAGCAGATCCTTTGCATATTTCTCTTGATAAATGAAAATCCCATCTTTCTATTGCTTGATTTGCAAACCTAGAAAGTACTTATGTTCTCCCATCATACTCATCCCAAATTCTCCCTGCATAAGCTCAAAAAAATTCTTGCATAAATTTTAATTAGTAGCACAAAAAATGATATCATCTACATAAATTTATACAATTAGAAAAAATCATTTTTCTCATGCAAGATGAATATAGTTGGTATCAATTTTTCCTCTTTTAAAATAATTTTTAAGCAAAATGGTACTAAATCTTTTATACCAAGCTCTAAGAGCTTGTTTCAGACCATATAAGGCTTTTGACAGCTTAAAAACATAATTTGGAGAAGTTTCATTTTCAAAGCCAGGAGGTTATTTGACATTTACTTCTTCCGAAAAAAAACCATTTGAGAAAGCAGATTTCACATCTATTTGATACGAAACAAAACCTTTATATGCTACAAAAGCAAGCAACATTCTGATGGCTTCTAATCTTGCAACAAGAGCAAATGTCTCATCATAATCAATGCCTCCTTATTGAATGTATCCTTGAACCACTAGCCTTGGCTTGTTTCTTATTACTTTCCCACTTTCATCAAGTTTGTTTTTGAATAGTTATTTTGTGCCAATGATAGAATGTCTTTTAGGCAGAGGGACCAGTTTTCAAACTTTGCTCTTCTCAAACTGATTTAGTTCCTCTTTCATGACATCAATCCAACTTTAATCTTGTAGGGCTTCATCAACACATTTTGGTTGAGTTTAAGAGATCAATGCTAAGTTGGATTCTATTCTGAAAGATGATTTGGTTCTAATTCTATGAGAAGGTTCACCAATAATTTGATTTTGAGAGACTACTCTCATATCTCTTGCACTAGTGTATTTTCTCTTGATGGGTGATTCTTCTAACTCTTCTTGTATGATATCAAAAACATGTTGATGTGTAGGAAATTCAAAATCATCATTGTCATTTCTTGTGGCTATTTGAAGGAATTGTTGATGATAAGCATCATTATTTAGAGACAGATTCTCCATTTCTTATTCCAGGTCTTGAACATTTTGATGTATATCTTTCTTTCTTTCCTTGAAGGTTATTTGTATAGTTTCTTCCATTGTTTGAGTCTTCTTATTATATATATATGCTTTAGACATAAAACAATATCCTAACAATATACCAGGATTATATTTAGGATCAAACTTTGATAGCTTGTCCTTAGTGTTAAGAATAAAAGCATTCAGATCCAAAGATATGAAAGTAAGAAATGTTGAGTTTCCTTCCTTTCCATAATTCATAGGGGGTTTTCTTGATAATTCGACTTAAGAAAACACAGTTTTGAATATAGCATGCAGTGTTAACTGCTTCTGTCCAAAAACCCTTTGATAAACCACTTTTAAGAAACATGATTTTGGTCATTTCTTTCAAAGATTTATTCTTGTAATTCCCTAAGAAAATAGCGTACAAATTTTTCTTTTATAAAAGTATTAGTTCCTAAAATTGAGCCTCTTAGCACATATAGACGATAATAGCGTTACAGCATACAATATGAGAATCTATTACTTGATTTGCTTTATAATAATGAAAACTAAAGAAGTGGCATACACACACACACACACACACACACATACACATATATACATACATACATACATACATATATATATATATATATATATATGTATGTATGTATGTATATATATATATATGTATGTATGTATGTATATATGTATGTATATGGTTGTTTAAGACCTTGCTAATTGGACTCACTTTCGGTGTTTTGAGATACCGATGTATATAGATGTATGCCTAGTACTTATATATATAAAAGTACCAAAAGTGAGTCAAATTAGCAAGGTCCTAGACCATGCTAAGCAAAATATAGATACAGTCATCTCAAAAGGAAATCAACCTAACATAAAAGTTCCTACAGTACACTAAATGGGCTAGTAAGTCCAAGATAGGGTCATAATACCAAGTCCACTCAAGTACCTTTAGGAATATTACCGTGGTTGCCATCTGCTTCATCTGAGGACAACACAAGAACACACAAGGATGAGAAATAAAGTATTTCTCAGTAGAGACTCATAACTAAGCATACAATTGACGTCATCATCACCTCAGCCACTTCAATTTATTTAATAAAATTAGTGAATAGGTATAGATGGAATAAAGGTTTAATTTAGTAACTTTTGAAAACATAACTCCGAAGTGGGTTTATTTTATTTAATCACTTAAGTCAAGACTCTAGAACATGATAGCCTTGATAACATATTAAATCGTCACTTCATTATCATCATGCAATGAATGCTATGCAATTCTCATGATGAATGCTTATGCTCCTTGTTCCTTTGCTATTAAGGCCTTTCTCTTAGCATGTGCTCTTCTTATTATAAAGTGCCCTTGGATAGACTATCCTAAGATGTGAGCTCACTCCTCCACCATAGTCACACAGTTCTATCTGAATCAGTCTCTAGTTGACATGGGGATCTACCTCTTACACTTGGGGGAATCTTAATTTGGCTACGTGCCTCTAAATTAAAAGGATTTCCTTGGGCCATGTGCTTCCAAAGTATAAGGATCTCATCTTGGCTAAATGCCTCTTAAATTGAAGGGCCACATACTCCAAAATAGAAGGATCTTTTCTTAGTGGGTGACCTTCCCTTATCGAAGGATCATGCCTAATTATCTTATCTTTGTGGATCACCTTCTCTTATGGAAGGTTCACTCCTAATTATCTTGTCTTGTGTCAGGTATAAATTTCCTGACCTTGAACAAGGTAATTAGCCAAATCTAAATTCTCTGATTAATTACCATAAGTTTTAAGGTTTTGGATTAATTCCAAAGGTCTTTCTTGATGCATGGGTCTTGTACAATTACATAATGCATTCATGCAAACTTGTAAAAGCCATTAACTCATACTTTTCAACTTTGCACAACCTCATAGCATGTTCATATTATGAGAAAATTAATTCATGGAAATCAATAAGTCTGACAAAAATCTAGCAGTATAACAGTTGTACCAAGAGCAATCCAAAAATTTAAAACACAATTAAATAGTCAATAATTCCTAGTCATAATTATAACATCATTAATAACTCATCATTTCATAATTCCAACACATCCTTCACTCTAAATACCATCATCATCATCATGAGGCATAAATGAAGTAATCAAGGTAAAAATCATCAAAATTTCAAGAGTTAGGAGTAAAAAAACAAACCTTGTTCTCATTCTTAGGCCTCATGGGCCACTCAATCATTCAATAATTTCATTCCAAATGGTTTACCACCATTACATTTATTTCACATTTAAATAGATATGTAACATAACATTTTTCTCAAGAACTCTTGGCTTCAAGATTTGAGTTTTGTTTAAAGGAGTTTATTCCAAACTTGTTAATGCTTTAATCACAAATAAATTGAGGTGTTAAGTCTCTCAACCCATGCCAAGGAAAAAATCTTTCAACCTCATTGGCCTAGCCTTAGCAATATGCCTTTTTTTTTACCATTTACTCCTCCAAACCAACTCTAATCCTTATTAAACCTACCTCACATGATTGTATATGGTTCAAGGCATTTAAATTCACCATAATGACTTTGAATATTCCACTAAAATATGCATTTTGTTGACCCCCAAATACATGGCCGAAAATGGCTCTAGTTGCTAGGAAACTTGACTAGTTGATACTCAATTCTCTCATAATTCATCTTAAACCAATTCTAACCATTCAAAGATATTTTTAAAGTCTATATAACTCAAATAATCAAGCCTAAAATCAGTTTTACTATCCATTGAGGAATAGGAACTGAAATTCACCCTTCTAGTAGTTTATGGGTACTAGTTTACGTCTAAAATTGTTTCTACTTATTTTTACACCAAACCAACTACAAAAGCACAATTTTGGCTTCCATATATCATGTATTCCAAGTGGTAAAATCAGTTTGGCATGGTTCTATTGGCAAGATAATTAAATTCTCACTTTTCTAAGTTGCTAGCGTTAAATTTTAACTACCCCTTTTGTGATAAAACCCAAGATAAGCATTCTGACAAGTTTGCATCTCAAATCTCACTTAAATTTAGGTACAACTAAGTCACCTAAACTCATAAGAATCTTAATCCCACATTGAATTATGAGGGTTCAAGCCTTAATCCCAATATTCCTATTTTACCTTTATGCCATAGTTTGATTAATAACCTTCCTAAGAGTTTTAATTCACAAAAACTATATTAGAACACTCTTCTAGACTAACCTAAGCTAAATCTAAACTTCAAACACACCACTATACCCTAGAATAATGACTCTTACTCTTAGAGCACAAATTTCTCTTGAATCTTAACAAGAAAAGGCTAGAAATCCCTACCTCACTTCCTAGCTTAAAGACTCCTCCAAGATTTGAGCTCTAACCTTCAAGAACCACCCAACCAAGAAAGAAATCTCTTGCTTCTCCCTTACTACAGTAATTCGCGACTTGAGGGGGAGAAAGAAAACAAATTTTCGCGGTAAATGATGGAAGGAAAGAGAGGAAATGAGAAGAAGAAGAAGGGAGCTTGGGGTTTTGAGTGAGATTTGTGAGCTTTAGGGAGTTGAAGAAGAAGAAATGGTGAGGGTTTGAGAGAGAGGGAACAACATGAGGGAGAGGAGAAGGGGATGCGTGTTTTTGTTATGTTTGGAGAGAGTTTAAGTGTTTAAGTGATAGTGGGTGTTTATGGATATTTGAATTCTAACATTTGGATCAATGACAAGACTTGTGACTTGATCTAAACCTTCAATAAAAAGGTTGGAAGTGATAGTTATCATTTTATGTCACTGATTGGTACTTTATGACATAGGTACTCAGTTATACATGGAATCCTTAAATTAAATAGTTATAAGAGTTTTAAGGAGTTCTAGCAGGATTTTTAAACTATTATGGAATAATTTTACCAAGAACATAAGTTGTTAAATTTCTATTCTTGATAGGATATTTAACTATTTAATTTTAATGTGCTATTACCTTAGTTTATTTCCCCATTTAAATTTTATTAACTGCATTCAAGCAAATAAATTTTTCTACTAGCATTTATTTAAATTTATGGTCTATAAATAATTTAATTTAAATTTAAATGTGCTTTTATCCTTTAATGATTTACACAGTATTATTTATTTAATTTGTAATGCAGAGTTACAAATGCAGCAAAAATTGGAGATGTTACAATTTTTCCTTTCAACAATCCCATTTTGTTAAGGAGCTTTAGGAGAAGATAAATTATGAGAAATGCCATTTTCATTACAAAAATTTTCAAAAGCATGGTTTTCAAATTCACCATCATGATCTGATATGATGGAAGTAATGCAAAAACCTTTTTTATGTTGAACTCTTTTTGAAAATGTTTTGAAGGCCTCACAAGCTTCATTCTTTGATAGAATTCACAGGTTGAGTCATTATCAAAACTAATTTTGGGCAAACCCTTGACAAGCTCTTTTTGAATAATTTCAGAGATTAATCTCATATGAGTATGACCAAGCTTCTTATGCCACATCCACTTCTCATCCACAAAGGATGCCAAACATTTTACATTCTGATCTGAAAGGTCATCTAGATATAATACATAATTATTATCATGCCTTCTAGCAGTGAGAATGATTTTATCAGATGTGGAGTCTTTTATGATATAATGAGAATGTTCAAATACAACTCTGTAGCCTTGGTCACATAATTGACTAATGCTCAGTAGATTGTGAGTAAATCCTTCAACTAATAGAATATTAGTGATCAAATCAAAATCATTCTTACCAACATTACCTATACCAGTGATTTTAGACTTGATACCATCAGCAAACTTCACAACTCCTCCATCTTTAGGTTTGAGGTTTCTGAACCAAGACTTGTTTCCAATCACATGTCTAGAGCATCCACTATCTAGATACCACTTCATCTCCTTCTGGGGGTGTGATTTAAGACACACTTGCATCATAAACAAATTTCACTTTGGGTACCCATATCTTTTTATGTCCTTTTGGGTTAGTTGTCATCTTGGGTTTTTTCACCTTCTGTTTTTTTGCTTTCCTTCCAGAGAAGTATCTTTTAGAAGAGTGTCCCTTTTTAAAACAGTATATGCATATAGGGATTTTATTTTTAGAATCTTTGGAAGTTTTCTCATCAACTTCTTTCTCAAACCCAAGTCTTGTTTTAGCAATATATAGTCTTTGACTTCCAAGCATAAGATCCAAGTTTTTGGAGCCATTGACCATTTTCTCAAGATCTGATTTGAGAAGTTTAACTATTTTATGAAGTTCAAAAACATCAAAAGATGTTTTCTAAGCAGCTTCAAAAACTTCAGTTTTCAGGGCAATTACATCCTTCTGAAGAATGGTGTTTTCTTTTAAAAATTTGGTTTTTTCATGCTCAAGCTTCTCATTCTCATTCTTGAGGTTTTCAAGCTCAAGGGACAATTTTTGGAAATATTTCTTTAGTGAAGCATAATGAGAAGCAAGTGTTTGAGAATCATTCAATAGTTTATCATATGCTTTCATAAAATCATCATATGAGAGTTCAAGCTTAGAGTTCAATACCTCAGTTTCTTCTTCAGAAACAACTCCCCCATGAAGCAGAGATTTGCAATTATTTCTTTTTCTTCTTCTTGGGAACTTGCACTTTCTTACTCCTTATCTATATCTTCCCACATAGCTATCATGGCCTTCTTCTTGGGAGTCTTTTTCTTGAAACTCTTCTTTAGCCTTAGACATTCTGATCTCACATGTTTAGGCTCTTTGCATTCAGAGCAGATGACTTCACTTTGCTTTGCCTTTCCTTTTTAGTCCTTATTAGGGACAAAACCCTTCTTCTTTTTTCTCTTAATCCAAGCTTTGAATATCCTTTCTTCCATATGAGCAATTTCATCCTTCTCATCTTCATCACCATCAGAGGACTCATCTTCATCTTCTTCTAATCAAAGACAAATCACAGGAGAAATAGCGTAAAAGAAAGCGTATAAACTCATTTCTTCGCAAATGGCACCATAGCCAACGCTATGCTCTATACTATCTAAAAGAATTCTTTCTTTCTGGCGGCCTTCCGCATGAAAGCGAAAGGAAGCGACCGACCAAGAAATCATAAATGCAAAAAGAGAAAGGGAATGGTTAGTGAATCCGAACATGAGTGGGATCGAGGAAGATAGGGCGTCTGACTTCGAGGTTATGCAGCTAGAATTGGAGTTGCTACAAACTTGACTGCTGAACTCTGGGCTTGGGCTGTCCATACTGGTCTTCGGATTGCCTTGGCTCGAAGCTTTGAAAAGGGATATTTAAAAAAAAAGATAGGGCAGACTAAGACTAAGGTTGCTTTGCTTCCTTCACGTGAAAATGAAAAAATGGACAAGCAAATCGAAAATGAAGAACGAGGAGGCATTGCCCTCTTATTTGCCATCTAGTTTTAGGGCCTCTCCCTCCTCAAGCTAGGGAGAAAAAAGTAAGGGAGAGCAGGCTAGATAGTGAGTAAGACAGCTAGGTCAATAGGAGTAATCCATCGAGTGGGAGAAAGACAGTTACACCAATCCCATGAGAAATCCTCTTTGAAGTTGAAGCGGGTAAGTAGGACGAACTCTTGAAAATGTCAGGAAGTAAAATAGGAAATTTTATTGAGGAACTGAGCAAGCAATCCAGTGATAATCTCTCTCTTTGAAAGCCAACCCAGTTATCACGCTTTTTAAAGTCGGGATTTTAGGCATAAAAGCAGCGAATTCTCTTGCTATGCTTACGCTTATTCCGACAACAGATTCATCGGTCACTGGATGCATGCTAACACAGAAAAGAAGAAAGTCCGAAAGTCATCAGGTAGGTAAGCAAGCCGCCCTGGTGCCAAGCTAAGTCCCAAGCTAAAGACAAGGATCACATTGACAAGAGCAAAAGCAAAGATGGCTTATACCGAATATCTTGAACTCAAAGAAAATCAACCCTAACTACTTTCATACCAGGAAATCGAAGATGTGCCAAATCGTTCTCTATCGAATCGTAGTCTAGAGCCACATGAAACTGATTCCACTTGACTTGAGCAAGAATAACGAAATTTCCCACGGTCAAGCCTAGTAGAGCTCCTAGTCTGACAAGACTACCAAACATACTACCGTTAACCATGCTACCGGGCCTAGCTACCACAGAAAGGAAGGGAAAGAGATCGGAAAGCATGCAACCAAACTGAACGCCAGCGCTTTCACTGGGAATGTCTCCGTCTCTAGCCAAAGACTTACTCTACCCTACGTTGAACAAGAGTTGGCTTCCTTTCTAAAAAAAAAAGGCCTACTATGCTGCCTTTCTTGGCTTGCTGCCTTAGCTAGCTCCCTTTCGTACCGGTTCCCCATGGTGTGATTCTGCCCTTAACCCAGCACCCGTGGAGATAATGAGATTAACAAAAGATTTTCTCAGTGCGAAGAATAGCCCTACTCCTATATCCTAAAAAAGAATATTTTAGTTAGCTACTCACTCAGTCCACATATTTGGATTAGTCAAAATAGAACTAGACAGATCAAGGAGAGAGAAGGCTCATCGATCAGTCTTAGCTATGGTTCCATTTCTTTATTCAGTCAGCCAGGTAGAAGTGAAAATCAAATAGATAGAGTAGATCCTATTCTAGATGGATTAGAAACCTTACCTTAGCGTGATTCCATGCTTGACTTTCCCGATAGCGGAATCTATAGATGTTCCCATGGAGCGGTAACTAGGTCCAATGCCCAAAAAGGGAAGCTTATCGAAAGGAGGAGTGGAAGCTGCTCTGCTATTGCCCTGGCCAAGAGACGACTTATATCTACATCCATCCTCATAGTAAGAAAAAGCCAGTGAAAGCTCTCTTCTAGGCGCTTATTCCCACAGCAGACTCAATAGCTGCAGTTACGGATTCAATTGCGACAAGATCGTATTCTTCCTTTTCTGATTCACGTGCAAAGCCTTTTTGTCCAATTCTAGGAACTATAAGGTAAGAACCGATTCACTTCCTCATAACCTAGCCTTTTTTGTCCCTGGGTACCTTTACTCTAGTTTCAAAGGTTTGTAGCACTTGTTTAATGAGCTAGGGGGGCTCCTGTCCCTTGCTATTGCGGTCACATAAAGGTTAAGAGTGAGGGGATCATTCACTTTGAAAAGCGAAAGGATGAAGACTGATCCTCGTTTATTTTTTTCTATATATAGGATAAAGCCATAAGCTACATGCTTATCAAACTCCTATCTGTATAAAGAAGGCTTCTCTTATGTGAGACAAGAAAGATGACCTCGAGCATTGAATCGAAAAAGACAGGGCAACCTATCTTCTTTTTTCTTTTCTTGTTTTTTTTGTATAATAAGAGCGAGATGCAGTAGTCTCTTTAGTTAGCGTCCGAGACTCAACTGTCAAAAGCTCAAAAAAAAGGTTCCAAGACGGTGTGAAGACCTAGACCTAAGCCTAAGCCATCAACTCCGCAAATATCGATTGCCGAATTGAAGGGAATGAGGGAGCAAGATTCAGAGAAAGAGAAAGGAAGGAATGAATGGCCTATCAATCTTTTTGTATTCTTTTCCCCGGTGGACAAAAGAAGAAAGTTTGTCTACTAGAATATGACTCGAGCATTGATGAATAGCTTATTCAACAATCTCAAGAGGCATTGTGCCCTTTTCTAATCTTATCCTCTTCTGGGCATGTCTGACTAGTGTAATCAGTCCCTTGCTTTCCTTCCCCGCTGTCACTTCGCTGGAAAGAAGTTCCTTCTAATTAGATAAGGGATATGCTTTTGTAATTGCAATTGGATGCTTTCTCAACAGCAGCTGATTCCAAGGCTTATTCACCAACAAGCGCAGTAAGAGCTGCTATTTACTCAAGGCTAGTCTTACAGCGGCAATTGCTTAAGCTCCTACTCTCACTACGGTTACGAAAACCGCAAAGGGATATTGAAAAGAGGGAGCACAAGAGCTCTGAGTAATCCAACAAGGCTTACTAAAAAAGACTAGAAGAGTAAGGTCATCAGTCCCAGAGCCTATGAGTGCAAACAGCACTGATTCACCAGAAAGACCATGACGGTTCATGTCCAGCTCCTTCTATTCCACCAGCTGGAGTGCAGTCTTCGCCGGTCTCAAGTTTATCAACAAGACCGATAATGTGGCTATGAGCTCTTTCCTTACTCAGACCCCAAGCGGGCACGGTGACAAGACTTTGATGCGGGGTTCGGAAGATAGGCTTGCAACGGATTCAACCGATCGATTCCTCGTGGCATATAAAGATTGGCGAAGCATAAGGTTAGTAACATCAGTGCTGATAACTTCCCTTTCTCCTTCAGGGGTGGGCTTTGTAGGAGTTAGGCGAGATGCAACACTTTTTCCTCAAGGAGTTAGAGCAGAAGTTGTTTACTTGTATAAAAGAATAAGATTGGCTTACCATTCTATTAAACAAAATGAATTGAGAGTGGATTCCTTTCTTCAAAGCATTCCACCGAGGCGACTAGGGCACCTTTTTTGTAAAAGACGCTCATTCAAGCTCAAGCCAACTTCTATCAATTCAGGCGGAAGGGGGAGTGGTACAATTAGGCCTTCCCTTCGGTATGCAATATCAGTATGTAAAGTTCATTTCTCTCGTAGGCCCAGTCAAATTTGAAACTTCTGGTTTGAAGGCTAACGAGCATCGATAAGATGTCGCAAGCAATCAAAGCGATTCCCTTCCTTATTATAAAAAGTAATCCAGCCCCCCTGTTTACAGCTATGCTATCTCTATCACTACTAAGGTAAGGTTTTTTTTTTGCTGGATCATATATGGAGATTTCAGCCCTTTCTTTCCTTGTTTGCATTTCAGGTTGGTTCTAAAGAAAGGGTTAGAAAATGGAATCAAACAAAAGGTCAGATAGGCCTCCCGTCCCATTCTATTTCCTAAGACAAGATCCGTCGTGGTTTGAAGTCTCATACTAGCCTCGCCCTATCTAAAAGGCGGATGGAAGATGGCCTTCTTAATGAGCTCTCTCGCTCGGTATAGCATTTCTTGCTAGATCGGATTGAGAATGACTTCTTCCGCTGTCTGTGTTTTCAAAGATTTCATCGGTGTTGACATTTTCTTCATCTCAGCCAGTGTAGGCTTACTCCGCACACAAAGGCTACATCTGGGCCTTTCATTGATTTGATATTCTTTTCAATTCATTTTTGCTTCCTTCGCTCCAGGGGTACCACGCCGTTTAGATCTATTTCGGCTGCCAATGAAATGGAATATGGGGAACTCTCCGTCTAAGTGGTTAATCCAACAAGTCAATTCTCAATGTGATGTTGCTATCCGTTCGACGATCCTACTTCTGATGTCATCCCCCTCCCAGTGGAATATCAAAACTATTCTCTATCCAATTCCGATCATGAAAGATTTTTTCTTGAGATGCGGATAAGGAACAGCCAATTATAAAAGCGGGTGGCAGGGGCACTCCTTGGATAGCAAAATATAGAGATTTTTTAGAGCTAGGGGCAGGCCATCTATTCCTACTTGCCTTAGATCTCTTTATCAGTCGAGGTAGGAGTAGGCAGTTCTCTATGAACTGGATGTTGAATTATCAAAAAGATGAGAGGAAGGCGCTCATTCCATTAGGTGTCTCGTGGCAGGGGCTGTGCACAATCAAAGAGGGGCGGTTACTTTCCAGCTTGCTAACTTCACTATGACCTTCCCCACCTAATCTTCCTCCATATAGGCGGGGTATAAAAGAAGCCCCAGAACTACGCTTGAAGCTTCATTTAGATCGATTCCAGTCGCCGCTACGCCACATTAATCCGTTATGGCTCGACCCTCTTCCTTAGCAGCTACGGATTCTCCGGGCAGCCATATTTGCGTGGAATTACATTAGTACATTAGTTAGACGAGCAAGAGCGTATGTACCCCGATTCGCACCAAGTTTTCTCTATCGGGCATGGAGAAAGCTCCAAGGATTGACCTGCTCTACAACCCTAATTCATCGTCATTGGGCTATTCTCTCGAAAGAAGAGTGTGAGAGAAGTATATCCATTTCCGCCTAGGGATTAGCTTATCAAAAAGTAAGCGTGTATGCGGTCCACCAGTCTTTGACTTTCTTTGAAGGCTGGTTTTCGAGCAGAATGGTTTTGACCTTGAAAGTCTTTAGGCTTCGACCTGCCAAATCAGCCTAGACCTATTCTAATAGATTAGGCCTAGATTCCCCAACTCCTAAAAAAAAGAATTATTATCAAAATTGCTAATTTGTTCGATTCAGCAGTAGTAGGAATGGTGTATCCATCAGACGGTCTTTCATCAGTAAGCGATGTGCTAGTCTTCATTGGTGAATGCCTATCTGGTGTTCAAGTCTCCAGTCCTTGTCCTTCTATTAGTGGTGGTATCCTAAGATTCTGGTTTAGAAATGATCTATTTCTGTAACTAGAAATTTAATAAGAGAAAAAAGGTCGTAGCGTAGAAAAGAAAGGCCTTTCCTTCACGGGCTTACTTAGTGCTTGTGTTAAGGTTTGGCTCAACCAACAACGTAAAGGAAGGGGCCGCGAAAGCCGTTCCGCTAACACGTATCCTTTTCTTGCTGGGAGAGGAGAAATCATTTTGATTCAAGGCAGATCCCTTTTTTGTTTTCCTTTACGACTAATAAAAAAGCCTTTCTCGTTATTTAAGGTAAGGTTATAACACTCTAATGACAGCGTCCGCTCATGTTAGGGTTCGAAGGAGATGTAGTCACTTTGACTTTCTTGGAGATTGGGTTGGTGTTCAGTGTATCGCTTGTGTACCCTATGCGAAGCGAACAAGCAAGGGATTGAGCTGCGCGAAAGCCGTTGCGCTAATGGGCATCCATTTTCTTGCTGGATACAAGATCGAAAAGAATGCATTGGATGGATGCTCGGGCATTGAGAAGGAAGGACGCTTTCAGAGGTGAATGGCCATGGGGAAATACCATCTGTGATCCATGGATCTCTGATCGGGAAACTGTATCCAAGCTCCGCGGCTAGTCTGCGCTCTTCGGACTTTTAAAACTTAGCGAACTGAAACATCTTAGTAGCTAAAGGAAAGGAAATCAACCGAGACCCCGTTAGTAGCGGCGAGCGAGAGCGGATTGGGTCTTGAAGAAAAACAAACATGAAGCTTCGTTTCTCTTTCGAGTATGAGAAATTCCTCAGCAGCAAAGTGTTCACTTCTTTTTCGCCAGGTTTCATTCGATTTGTTGTGGATTGGATAATGGAAAAACCAGCAAGCCCCTTTCATTTAAAGGACGCAGTGAACTGTAATTGTGAAAAGGTTGGAAGATCTGGCCAAAGAAGGTGATAGCCCTATAGATTCGTTCCCATGGTTCGATCCTTCCTAGTAAAACGCAGCGTGTTCGAATTCTGATTGCTTTTACGCGAGAAAG